>JARQOD010000002.1:508475319-508576526 GCA_033576555.1 Oophaga sylvatica | reverse complement strand
CCCAATACGTTTCCTGGACGTTCTTCTCCTTGCCCTGACCCAGTGCTAGTCGATGGTCAGGAAGAATTTGTGGTGGAAAGGATTTTAGATTCCAGGTTGTATAGAAATCAGTTACAATATCTGATTAAATGGCAGGGCTACCCAGTGGAGGACAACTCATGGGAACCAGTCAATAACGTTAATGCTCCTCGCTTGCTCCGTCAGTTTCATCAGAGGTACCCACACAAGCCTGGCCTGAGGTCATCCGGAGGTTGTCCCTAAGGGGGGAGTAATGTAAGGTTCTGTGTACATGTTCCTGAAACTCAGTTTGTTCGTCAGCCATTTTACTTTCTGTCTTGCTGCAGCTATCTTGCCCTCAGTCAAAATGGAGTTTCCAGCTTGCATGTTCCCGCCCTGATTCTCTCCTTTTGCTTCTTAAGCAGCCACAGCTGAGCAATCAGTGCTTCAGAATCTAGCCTGCAGTGAACCTGTGACCTGACTCCTAAAGCCTTGGACCTTGTACTCCAGCTATTCCTACTGAGGAACTCTGAAGCACTTGTGGACTCTGAACCCTGCTCTTTGAAAGACCCACGTTTGCATGGACTTATGGTAACAGAGAAGAAGATCCTGAACCTGTTGTGGAGAGTGATTGCTGAGCTTAGATTACTCTTGCCTGCTGTGTCTCCTGCTTCTGTGTCTGCAAACTGTGTGACTATTTTGCCAACTTGTATGAAGTAATACAAGACTTTCTATATCAAACCTGTGTCTCATGTATTTTCATCGCACCCAAGCACAAGACGCTATATGAACTGTACTACATACATTACAATGGGTTTACGAGGAACTGTTCCTGTCAGACTAATCTGATAAGCTTTTATGAAGAGGTAAGTTCCGGACTGGACCAAGGGAAATCAGTAGACGTGGTGTGCATGGACTTTTCAAAAGCTTTTGATACGGTGCCACACAAAAGGTTGATACATAAAATGAAAACAATGGGGGTAGGGGAAAATATGTGTAAGTGGTTAAGAGCTGGCTCAGGATAGGAAACAAAGGGTGGTTATTAATGGAGCACACTTAGACTTTGTCGCTGTTAGCAGTGGGGCACCGCAGGGGTCGGTGTTGGGCCCGCTTCTTTTTAACATATTAATGACCTTGTAGGGGGCATACAGAGTAGAATTTCAATATTGCAGATGACACTAATCTCTGCAGGGTAATCAATACAGAGGAGGACAATTTAATATTACAGGAAGATTTATGTAAACTAAAAGCTTGGGCTGATAAATGGCAAATGAGCTTTAATGGGGATAAATGTAAGGTCATGCACTTGGACAGAAGAAATAAGATGTATAATTATGTGCTTAACTGTAAAACACTGGGCAAAACTGTCACTGAGAAAGACCTGGGTGTATGGGTGGACGACAAACTCACATTTAGTGGCCAATGTCAGGCAGCTGCTGCAAAGGCAAATAGAATAATGGGATGCATTAAAAGAGGCATAGATGCTCATGAGGAGAACATAATTTTACCTCTATACAAGTCACTGGTGCGACCACACTTAGAATACTGTGTGCAGTTCTGGTCTCCGGTGTATAAGAAAGGCATAGCTGAACTGGAGCTGGTGCAGAGAAGAGCAACCAAGGTTATTAGAGAACTGGGGGGTCTGCAATACCAGGACAGGTTATTACACTTGGGGTTATTTAGTTTGGAAAAACGAAGGCTTAGGGGTGATCTTATTACAATGTATAAATATATGAGGGGATAGTACAAAGACCTTTCTAATGATCTTTTTACTCTTAGACCTGAGATGGGGCCAAGGGGGCATCCTCTACGTCTGGAGGAAAGACGGTTTAGTCATAATCACAGATGCAGATTCTTTACTGTAAGAGCAGTGAGACTATGGAACTCTCTGCCGTGTGATGTTGTAATGAGTGATTCACTACTAAAATTTAAGAAGGCCCTAGATGCCTTTCTTGAAAAGTATAATGTTACAGGGTATATATACTAGATTCCTTGATAGGGCGTTTATCCAGGGAACAAGTATGATTGACGTATGTGGAGTCGGTAAGGAATTTTTTCCCCAATGTGGAGCTTACTGTTTGCCACATGGGTTTTTTTTTTGCCTTCTTCTGGATCAACATGTTAGGCTATGGGTTGAACTAGATGGACTTAAATTCTCCCTTCAACCTTAAATACTATGTTACTGTGTTACTATGTTACTAATTTGCAACCATTTTAGCAGGGGAAAAACTACAATAGGTACAGAGGTTCTAATCGCACGAGGGCCCTGGAGCTGAAGAGCCCAAAAGTCCCATTGGCCTATATGAAATGACTAATACTATTAAAGACTTGCAATAATTTGAGGCCCATTGGAACTTTTTTATTGGGGCCCATGAACTTCAAAGTTATTCCACTACATTTTAGGACTGTATGTTATTGACTTTAACATGTAACTAAAGGGGCTTGGTGGCAAGACTATAACGCTTCCATTTATAAATTCAAGCAACATTCACAACAGTCTTGATGTGGTAGAGTCAGAGGCAGCTGATTCATTGATGGCATCTCTTAATAAATGAGGTGAGACTAAAAAGTGGTGTGTGCCTCCATGCACCATGTCACAAAACTTACGCCAGTTGGAGACTGGAATAAGATTTGTGGCATAAGGTACATGTCATCATGAATTATACAAGCAGGCATTGCTAAGACCTGGCTTAATCCAGCTCTACCATTTTGGCGTACGATGATGAAACTGGTATGAAAATGCCAAAAACTCACTCACAATATCACGCTTTGCAAAATTTTTACGATTTTTCAGAGTGTTCTGCATCAGACTTTGCATCTTTAGATGAAATTGACTTTTTATGCAGATATACTGTATTGCTTTCTATATAGTCTTTATTGATATATGTATTTTATATTGATCCATCAGTCTGAAAGCACATGCTAACCTTGATAAAAAACTATCGGTAAGCAAATTAGCAATGAATATGACAGGATGTACAAATAAATCAATTGGCTGTTAATATGAGAGACCGTGAATATTCACTGTTAGAATATGATAAGAGTCTGATACTTTAAACTAAGTTTTAGGATTACAGAAAATGAACAACTTAATTTTGTCATGAATTTACTTTTCAGATGAACACATTTAATAAAAAGTAAAAAAAAAAATTTTGCTCAATGCCAGAGGGCATATTCTCTCATGACATGTATTATTGCCATGATATAAAAATTCAGACAAAAATGCCACAGCTTTACAGCAATTCTAGAACAAAAATAACATAGCAGAATTTTGTGAGTAAACCCTTGGAGACTTAGGCCTCTTTTACACTTTAGTCTTTTGGCGTCAGTCTCAATCCATGAAAGTGTGAATAAAACGGCTGTGTTGCAGATTGTAAAAAATCTGATGCAGCGGATCCGGTTTTTGACGGATCAGCCAAGGGTGCCAAAGGGGGGGTAGAGAGGTAGAGAGAGAGCAACTCTATGGGAAAAAAACGGATTCCGACAAAAAAAAAAGGCGGATCCATTTTTTCTCAAAACGGCGGATTTTGACTGACGCCAAAGGACTGAAGTATGAAAGAGGCCTTAAATAAACGGTATGTCAGAAATATTGTTTAAATATAGTTTTTGAGTTAAATGTTTATTTTTTTTATATCACAATAATGATTAAAAAAGAGATTAGATATTTAGCAATTTTCACGCTTGCTACTAGGGCTATTTTAGACTTACAAAAAGAGTTTTCAAAAGTCTAATTATATCATCACAGGCACCATAGTTGTGGAAGCCATCTGAGGATTTTACACCAAAAATTAGACAGGACAATGTAAACTGTAGAATATTTATTGTTATTTGTGTGTACACTGCAAATTAACACTTTCTGTTGTTGCCCAATATGGATAAAGAAGAGAATGCGTGTAAGATTGCATTTATACTCAAAAATTATTATGAGCGCTGATTTCCCAATAATTAGTGTAAACATACTGCCGATTACCGTTTACCCATTCAACTAGCAAAATTCTTGTTCATCGCATGAAACATTTTTAAGCTAGCTTGCAAATTGCCTCTTCAGCAGAGAAAGAGGACTTGAACTCTAAAGCGCCACCTGTTGGAAGTAGCGATCCTGCAAGTCACCATCAACTCTTTAACGAGTCTTGCAATATGATTTAGGATAAAAGCCAAATCAGAATCTCAATTTGCAGACACGGTGTTTCGGGCTATTGGCCCTCTTCAGTGCAAAGTATGAGAACTGATTTGGGTAGGTGAGGTAAGCTAGCTTGAAATCATTGCTTTTGGCAGCACTTAGTCCAGTGGAAACAGGCCATTTGTTGCTGAGAACAATGACAGATTATGAGCAGAGAAACATCAATTAGTATTCATTCTCTGCGCATCAGATGCCAATTGTACTGTCTAAATAGGCTATTAAACTACTGCCAATCAGCAACAGAGAAATGTTGAGACAAGTGTGGAAAGTATAAATGAGCCTGAAATATTTTCATTTTGTTTTTCTATGCTAATGGCCAAGTCCTAATTTTTTCTTAACCCCTTCAGACGTTCGGATTTTCAGTTTTTTCGTTTTAATTTTTTGCATCGTCTGTTCCTAGAGCCATAATTTTTTTATTTTTCCATCAATATGGCCATGTGAGGGCTTGTTTTTGTGGGATGAGTTGTACAAAAGACCCAATTGACTTTACATATAGTGTATTGGAAAGTGGAAAAAAAAATCCAAGTGCAGTGAAAAAAAAAGTCCTCAATTGTTTTTGGGTTGACTGGTTTGGCAGTGGGTCAGTAATGGTGTGGGGTGGTGGCATTTCTTTGGAGGGCCACACAGCCCTCCATGTGCTCGCCAGAGGTAGCCTGACTGCCATTAGGTACCGAGATGAGATCCTCGAACACCTTGTGAGACCGTATGCTGGTGCGGTTGGCCCTGGGTTCCTCCTAATGCAGGACAATGCCAGACCTCATGTGGCTGGAGTGTGTCAGCAGTTCCTGCAAGATGAAGGCATTGAAGCTATGGACTAGCCTGCCCGTTCCCAGACCTGAATCCCATTGAGCACATCTGGGACAGCATGTCTCGCTCCATCCACCAACGTCACGTTGCACCACAGACTGTCCAGGAGTTGACGAATGCTTTAGTCCAGGTCTGGGAGGAGATCCCTCAGGAGAACATCCACAACCTCATCAGGAGCATGCCCAGGCATTGTAGGAGGTCATACAGACACGTGGAGGCCACACACAATACTTAGCATTAGAGATGAGCGACTTTGCCTTTTTTAGGGTCGAGTGGGTTTCGAGAAACCCGACTTTCTCAAAAGTCGAGTCGAACGAAGTCGACCGACTAACGGAAATGGTTGGGTCGGAGTGAAAATCCGACCACAATGCAAGTCAACGGGGAATAAAAGTCGGCAGGCAGTGGAGGACAGTAAACACACCTACAGTGCCCATTTCAATGCCAACGACATCAATTCTTATTACTTAAGCTTGTCAACCTTAATTAATTTATTATAATAGTAACGCATTGAAAACTAGGGGTTATTGGCTAAAGTTGTGGGGGGGGCAGTGCTGGCTCCAGGTTTTCATGGACCCCGGGCCAAAGAGTCTCAGTGGGCCCCTTTAACATATACCACAATTCTTGATGCTCCGATAAGGCAGAGAAATATAGGTATAGTACAATGCCAAATACTTCACTTCTTACATTACATGAGTGATATCTATTTTAAATTCTACAATAGCTCAAAAAAAGGACAGTACAGTCCTCCATACAGTATTATGGGCACCATATAGTGTGCCATACAGAATAATGAGCCCCATATATTGCTCTATACAGAATAATGAGCCCCATATATTGCTCAATACAGAATGGGCTCCATATAATGCTCCATACAGAAGAGGCCCCATATGTGCTCCATATGATGTTCCATATATAAAGGGCCCTATATGTTGCCCCATAAATAATGAACCCCATATGATGCTCTAGTATATGATGGGCCCCATATATGATGCTCCAGTGTATGATGAACCCCATATAATGCTCCAAATATAATGGTCCCCATATATAATGCTCCATATATAATGGTCTCCATGTGATGCTCCATATATAATGTGCCCCATATGATGCGCCATATATAATGGGCCCCATATGATGCTCCAGTATATGATGTTCCCCATGGATGTGTTCCAGTGTATAATGGGCCTTATCTATGATGCTCAAGTGTATGATGGGCCCCATGTATAATTCTCCAGTGTATAATGCTCCCCATACATTGCTCCAACCATTAAAAAAATGAAATACCTCTCCTCGCTGGGCACTGCTCTACTCTGGACTCCTCAGCGTCGCCATCTTCCAGCTCTATGCACTGTGAATGTTCAGACAGAGGGTGCACAGACGTGACATCATCGCGCTCTCTGACCTGAATGTCACTGTCAGGAAACGTGGAAGACGTCACAGTGGTGAGCAGGGAGAGGTAAGTATTGCAAGTGCTGAGGCCCTGAGCTAGCAGGGGGGGCACACTTGTGGGTGCGGGAACTGGCACAGGGCCCCTCATAGTACGCTGGTGTCTTTGACTGCGAGTGGGCCCCCCCACCTGCTCAGGGCACCAGCACTTGCCCGGGTGCGCCAGATGCTGACCCCGGCCCTGGGGGGGTACAGCCCAGTTAGGGAGTTGGAAAAACTGGCATATGTTGAGGTGTAGGCTGGACATTCAGCAGCTGCAAATCGAGGAATTGGAGAAGTCGGAGGAAGAGGAGGACAAAGCGAGCCATTTTGCTGGCAACCTATGTGACATCAGCGGAAGGTGGTACAAAATCCTTTGAAACCCAGGCATGGTTCATTTTAATGAAGGTGAGATCACCTATATTTTGGTCGACAGCTGGGTCCTTCTTTCTGTCAGGATTGATTCAGCAGCACTGAAAACTCTTTCTGATAGCACACTACCAGCAGGGCAAGCGAGCTCCTGTAAGGATATTGTGTCAATTCAGGCCATGTGTCCAGTTTACAAGCCCAGTAGTCAAAGGGGAATGAACTGTGAGGGAGAACATCGATAGGGGACGAGAGGTAATTTTGAACCATAGTTGACAACTGCTGTCTCCTGTCTGTTGCAATCGATTCAGTATTACCAGTCGTGTAAGCTTACTCGAGAAATCAGACCACAACATGGTCATGAAACCCCTGTCTCCAACGCCACTTCGGCTGTGTGCACCATGAACATTTCTTCGTTTGGCCCAGTATGGCTCATGGTAGAACCTGCACCGCTGCTGTGTGCTGGGAATGCCTTTAACAAATGGTTTACCAGAGTTGCTTGTTTGTTCGCCAATATAAGCTCTAGGTTTCTATGTGGCATGATGTTCTGTAATTTGCTTTTATATCGTGGATCGAGGATTCTGGCCAACCAGTAGTTGTCATACTTCATAATTTTGACAATGCGGGAGTCCCTTTTTAGGATCCGCAAGACATAATCACACATGTGGGCCAATGTTCCAGGTGTGAATAATGCACTGCCAGTGGTGGGTGGAGGAGCACTTTCTGCCAAATCCACATCCCTCCATTCACGCACAAACCCTGTACCTGACATTGGCAAGCCAACATTTTCTCTTGCCCCCTGAGAAGCATCATCCTCCCCAAAATAATCATCACACTCATCCTCCTCCTCCTCTTCTTCCTCCACCTCATCCAGGACAGTTCTCTGAGCAGACAATGCCTGACTGTCATGAAGGCATCCCTCCTCCTCCACTGCAGATGCCTGATCCTTAATGTGCGTCAAAGTTTGCATGAGCAGACGCATAAGTGGGATGCTCATGTTATGATGGCGTCTCTGCGTATACCAGCGTGTGCATTCCTCAAAACACTGAAGGACTTTACAGGTCTTTCAGCTTTGACCACTGCACAACCAACAACTCCTTGTCCACCTCAAACTGCTGCCGTGGATCTCCACAAATGCATTGCAGCTGCCTCTGTTCGCACAGCCTCTCAACTGTGTGCATGGTGAGTTCCACCTTGTTGCAACGTCTATGTTAGGCGGTGCTTGGGAGTGGAGCGATTGCTGCAGTCCTCTGCATATGACAGGAGTCTACGGGCAAGAGACGGAGTGCAAGCACAGTTTCGCCTTATGGAGCAGGGATGGTAACTCGGATAATTATTTATGAAGCATGCACCCAGGTTCAAGGTGTGAGCAAAGCAAGGTATGTGTCTGGTTTGCAGGCTATGCCGCCACAAAATTACAGCGTTATCACTGACTACATGCCTGGATCAGATTAGACTGCCCCAGCATGACTCAGTTTCTCGCTGCAAGTAGTCGGGCGAGTACCTCGCTGTTGTTTCGCTGTTGTCATCTTTATAAACAGCCTGCTGATGCTTACCACTAGCTGATCGATAGTGGAACACCTCTGTGTGCAACACTGGCAGCTGCGGATGGAGTGATCTTGACTGCGCTCTGTTGAGAGTATTGTTTCTGGAGGAGGAGGTCGAACGCCTACAGCAACTGTTGCCTATACCGGGGCTTAGACAGCACTGTCCCACTGCCGCTGTCCACTGTGGACCTGCATCACCACATTAACCAGTGCGCAGTGATAGACATGTAACGTCCCTGCCATGCTACTGGGCCCATGCATCTGTTTGAGGTGCCTTCCACTCATGATTGTTTGAGTGCAGGACAAATGCGTCTTTCACATGCAGGTGGAGGCAGGGATGCTTTCTAGAAAAATGCCGACTGGGTAGGACATAGCGTGGGATGCCATGAGCTCTCGGAACGCTGCGCTTTTACCAAAATGGAAAGGGCGTCATCTCTAATGAGATCAGTTTGGCAATAGCATTCAAGCCAGTGAGTTTTGTAGTCCGTCCCGCTGCAAGTGCCGGTTTAATGTCTAAGCTGAATGTATTCAATTTTGGATTTTTACCGGCTAAAGGCTTCCGCACGTTTACAGATAACCTTTGCTCATCAATGGATTTTGTAAAAAAGTGCCACACTGCACTCTTCCTTCTATGGGAAAATTTTAGGCCTGCACGCAGTGCTATTTGACAGTCTGGCAAGCTTGCCAGATAACGCAGCTGCGATGTCGATGCTGACGCGGATCCTCCTTCTGAGCTATTGCCAGCAGCACCTCCCCCAATGGATGCAAATCTGGGTCAACAACTGGTCATCCATCACCCCTTCAATTCATCTGCACTTCCCTGGTCCCGTAAGTTTAGTGTATGGGAAGGGACACCTGAGTTTCATCAGGTCAGATTCTGGCTCATAGACTGCGAGGGAATGTATGCTTGGGAATGTACCAGCAAATCAGATTGCAGTGGCTGTGCATCAGTGCACTCCATGTCATATTCATCTTGGACTGGGGAATTCAGGATTTGACTTGATAACCCAGGCATGGTATGTGAAAAGAGCTCCATGGAGTAATCTGAAGTGTGGCCTGCCACATCATTCACTTTTGGTGAGGGTGAAGGACGCAAGGAAAGGTGTCATTCCTGACCAGGAGCCTGCACTGACGACTCAGTGCTTGCATTTTTTGAAACTTCAGAAGAGGAGGCGATAGAGCTGGAGGCTGTTTCGGCAATGTAAGCCAAAATCTGTTCCTGATGCTCCTGCTTTAAAAGCGGTTTACCTGCTCCCAGAAAAGGAGCCTTCCAGGCCTTCTGGAGCCAGATGATGATGCAGGCTCAACACCTCTTGCATCAGGTGCTAATGGGCTTTTGGCACTACCAGCAGATGCACCACCACCACCACCATCGTTCCCAGCTGGCAACCCCCCCCCACGTCCGCTGCCTCTTCCACCATACTTCCTCATGTTTTGGAAAATGTACCAATAATACCAGCAGATATATGGTACTGTATAAGGAGCGTACATCTGTATATGGCGTAGGGGAAAATTTAAATCTCCGTATATATTACCAGAGTCACACACAAATGCTCACTCAGTATGGATTTGTCCATAATACAAAGAGCAGATATACGGTACTGTCTCAGAAGCGTACAGCTGTATACGGTGTAGGGGAAAATTGCAATCTCCGTATATATTTCCGGAGTCACACACAGATAGTCAGCATGTATTTCTCCGTGATACCAGCCGGTACACGGTAGTGTGTGAGGAGCGTACAGCTCTATACGGTGTGGGAAAAAATGAACGGTCGGTAAGTGTGCAGAAAAAAAGAATAAAAGTATTAGTGCTGTGTAAAAAGCAGTCTGCACAGTAGTGTACACACAGCAATACAGCTATCAGGCAGCCTAATAACCAATGCTGCTGCACACAAGAAAATCCTCCCCTGTCACTGCACCCTAACTGTACAGCACAATTGCTATCAGCACAAGCACAGAAGAACTTCTCTTCCTGCCTACTCTTCTATGATAAACAGCGTCCGCAACCTCTCCCTACTGTTAATATCGGCAGAAGTAAATTGGAGGTTGGCGCTCAGGGCTTTTATAAACACTTATGACGCCCCCAAAGCAAGCCAATCACTGCAATGCCCTTCTCTAAGATGGTGGTGGACGCTGCACATGTCATCTCATTGCCCACAGTGTACGTCCTTGCTCATTGGCTGAAAAAAGGCGCCTGCAAGCGTTATGGAAAAGCGCTGGGGGTCGATGACGCATGGCCGACTGCATGCTATGGTGGGTTTTGTCCAACGAAACCCGACTTTGGCGAAAGTCGGCGACTTTTGAATCTGACCGACCTGTTTCACTGAACTCTACTTAGCATCATTTTGACTTGTTTCCACTTTAATTTTATCTTGTTTTGATTTTCATTTCGACTTGTTTCCACCTTCATTTTGGGGGTCTCTCCAAATCCAGGCCTCCATTGGTTCAAAAATTTGATTTCCATTGATGATTTTTGTGTGATTTTGTTGTCAGCATGTTCAACTTTGTACAGAACAAAGTATTCAATGAGAATATTTCATTCATTTAGATCTAGGATGTGTTATTTGAGTGTTCCCTTTGTTTTTATGAGCAGTGTATATATAATATATTTATATATATATATATATATATATACGCATATGTATATATGTTTTTATAATATATAATATATTTTTCAGCCCTGCTATGTGTTGCAAAAATCATCATCTCCTATTACTTTCATAAGGGTAACAGGAGAAAATATTTTGTACAATCTTTTCCTGAGCACGCTAATAACCCATATGTATGGGAAAACTACTGTTTGGGCACATGACAGGGCTCGGAGAGGAAGGAGCACCATTTGACTTTTTGAAAGCAAAACTGACTGGAATCATTGGCAGATGCTAAGTCACGTTTGGAGATGCCTTAATGTGCCTAAACAGTGGAATCCTGTACAGGTGACACCATTTTGGAAACTATACCCCTCAAGGAATTTAACTAGATGTGTGGTAAGCAACTTGAACCCCTAGCTGCTTCAAAGTAGTTTATAACATACAGACATGAAATTAAAAAAATCAAATTTTTCCCACAAAAATGTTGTTTCAGCCCCAAATTTTTTATTTTCACAAGGTTAACAGGAGAAAACTGACCCCAAAATATGTTGTGCAATGTCTCGTCAGTATGCCGATACCCCATATGTTGGGGAAAATTGCTGTGTGGGAGCAAAGCAGGGTTCAAAAAGGAAGGATTGATGTTTTGGAATGCTGACTTTAATGGAATGGTCTGTGGGTGTCATGTGTGTTTGGTGAACCCCTGATATGTCTAAACTGTGGCAACCCCAAAGTGACCCGATTTTGGAAAATAAACCCCTCAAGGAAATTATCTAGACATGTGTTAAGCACCTTGAACCAACCAAATGCTTCACGGAATCTTACAACGTTGATCTGTGAAAATGAAAAAAATATATTTTTCACAAAAATGTTGTTTTAGCCCCACAATTTTTAACTTTCACTTTTAGCAGGAGAAAGTGGACCCGAAAATTTGTTGTGCAAGTTATGTTGAGTACACATATAATCTATATGTGGAGGAAAAATACTTCCCAGGCACAGTGCAAAGCTCAGAAGGGAAGAAGCGCCATATTGGAGTTAAGATTTTGATGTAATGGTTTGAGAATGCCATGTCAC
Source organism: Oophaga sylvatica (assembly GCA_033576555.1). NCBI lineage: Eukaryota > Metazoa > Chordata > Amphibia > Anura > Dendrobatidae > Oophaga > Oophaga sylvatica. Next base: position 508,564,546 of record JARQOD010000002.1, on the reverse strand, counting down.
ATTGTTGGAGCCCCTGAAGTGCCAAAACAGCAGAATTCCCCCATAAGTTACCTCAGTTTACAAATTTTACCCCACAATAAATTCTTCTAGGGGTGCAGTGATCACAGTGACATCACATGTGCCTCACAGACTTTTATACCATTGGGTGGGGAAGAAAGAATAGTTACATTTTTACCACTAAAATTATGTTTTAATCCCAAGTTTTTAATTTTATAAGGCTAGTAGGAAAAATGGACCTCAGTTTGTTGTAAAAATTTCTCCTGAGTGTGCAATTCCATATACATAATCGAGAAATACTTTTCAGTCACAATTAATATTTTAAATGTGCCATATTACCCCCTTCACACATATGAAAGCTTGTACAATCAACAGGTAACCCTGGTACACCAGCATGACTAAAGAATAGGGATGAGCGAATGCTAAAATGCTCGGGTGCTTGCTGCTCGAACCAAGCAATTCCTAATACTCGCATGCTCGTTTCAAGTAACGATTATAATGGGAGTCAAAGGGAAAACCGAACTTTTTTCCATCAGATCCTACAAAGAGGTCTGGGGGCTCTGAAAATGTTTAAATGGATGGGAAAAGTGCTGAATGGAAGGAGAACAGTGTGGGTAAGACCCCTGGAAGCGTGTCTGACTCCTAGATCGCCGCTGAGAAAAATGATGTCACACTTTTACTCCACTTTAAGGAGTGACAATAAAACATTCCAAACCGAAGAGAAATTACATTTTAAACATTTTAAACATTTTTTCCTGTATAATAGCTTGCATTTAAGGCAAAATATATAATTTAACACCTTCGCCCAGAAGCCTGTTTTCACCATCTTGACCAGGCCAATTTTTACAATTCTGACCACTGTCAATTTATGAGGTCATAACTCTGGAATGCTTCAATGGATTCCACTGATTATGAGAATGTTTTCTCAGAACATATTGTACTTCGTAATTGTGGTAAATTTATTTGATATGACTTGCATTTATTTGTGAAAAAAATATAAAATTGGCGAAAAATTTGAAAAGTTCACAATTTTCAAACTTTTAATTTACATGCCCTTAAAGCAGAAAGTCTTAATAAAAAACATTTCCCACATTTCTCCTTTACATCAGCACAATTTTTGAAGCATAATTTTTTTTTGATAGGAAGTTATAGGGGTTATAAGGGTTAAAAGATGACCAGCGATTTCTCATTTTTTAAAAAAGTTTGCAGACCCATTTTTTTAGGGACCACTTCACATGTTGAAGTTACTTTGAGGGACCTATATGACAGAAAATACCAAAAAGTGACACCATTCTAAAAACTACACCCCTCAAGGTACTCAAAATCACATTCAAGACGTTTATTAACCCTTCAGGTGCTTCACAGGAATTTTTGGAATGTGGAAGGAAGGAATAAACATTTACTTTTCTTTCACAAAATTTTTCTTTAGACTTAATTTGTTTTACTTTTGCAAGGGTAGCAGGAAGAGTTGAGCGCATATCTTCAATTCCCTGCTTTTTCAGCAAGCTATAGCACTTGCCGAATAAGTAACAGCGGGAACCTGGCTTCCTTGATCGCGCCGGCTGAACAGATGGTCGCCGCCGCAGCTGCATGTGTCGTGGCTGTGTCACAGTCACATCACATGCATGTAGAGCCCAATGCAAAGGCTCTCCATGCATGTGCTATGACAGTGACACAGCCGCGACCCATGCAGCTGTGGAGCCGAATAGCTGATCAGCCGGCGCGATCCAGGAATCCGGGTTCCCACTGTAGCTTATTCAGCAAGCGCTATAGCTTGCCAAATAAGTGAGGAACCGAAGATATTTGCTCAACTCTAGTAGCAGGAGAAAATGAACCATAAAATTTGTTGTACAATTTCTTCTGAGCATGCCGATACCCCATATGTGGGGTAAATCTACTGTTTGGGCACACGGCAGGGCTTGGAAGGGAAGGAGCACCATTTCCCTATTTCAATTTAAAATATTCTGGCGTAATTAGCGGACGCCATGTCATGTTTGGAGAGCACCTGATGTGCCTAAACAGTGGAAACCACCAACCAGTGACACCATTTAGGAAACTAGACCCCTTAAGGAATTTATCTAGATTTGCATTGAGCATAGAACCCCAGGTGATTCACAGAAGTTTATAAAATAGAGCCATGAAAGTAAAAAAAAAACACGTTTTTGTCAGATAAATGTTTTTTAGCTCCAAATTTTGCATTTTCATAAGGGTAAAAGGAGAAATTTCTCTTACAAATTGTTGTGCAATTTCTCCTGAGTGCAAAATACCCAATATGTGGAAGAAAACAACTGTTTGGGTGCACAGCAGGGCTTGAGGAAGGGAAGGAGCGCCATTTGACTTTTTGAATGTAAAATTTGCAGAAATAATTAGCGGATGCCATGTCGCATTTGGAGAGCCCCTGATGTGCCTAAACAATGCAAACCCCCAACAAGTGACACCATTTGGGAACTAGACCCCTAAGGGAACTTATCTAGATGTGTATTGAGCACCTTGAACCCACAGATGCCTCAATAACGTAGAGCCGTGAACATAAAAGAAATCTAATTTTTTCCAGATAAATATTTTCTAGCTCCAAATTTTGCATTTTAATAAGATTTAAAGGAGAAATTTCTCCATGCAGTTTGTTGTATAATTTCTCCTGAGTGCGCGTATACCTAATATGTGGAGTAAAACAATTGTTTAGGTGTATGGCAGGGCTTGGAAGGGAAGGAGTGCCATTGTTGAATGTCTCCTGAGTTCACAAATACCCCATATGTGGTTGAACACTACCTTTGAGGCACAGTGCAAAGCTCACAAGGGAAGTAGGGCCATATTACTGTGCAGATTTTGCTGAACTGGTTTAAGGGTACCATGTCACATGGGCAGAGCCCCTGAGGTGCCATGACAGCAGAACCCCCCCATAAGTGACCCATTTTACAAACTAAACCTCTCAATGAATTCATCTAGGGGTGCAGTGATTATATTGATACCACATGTGTGTCACAGAATTTTATACCATTGGGCAGGGAAGAAAAAATAATTTACATTTTTACCACTAAAATTATGTGTTAGCCCTAAATTTTACATTTGCATACTGGGAAAATTAAAAATGGCACCAAAATTGGTCCCACAATTTTTGATGAATGTAGATATACCCCATAATGTGGATTTACAGTACTGCTTAGCCATACGGAGAGAATCAGGAGGGACGGAGAGTCATTTGCCTCCTGGAGCACAGATTTTCCTAGAACAGTTTGTGGACTGCATATACAGAGCCCCTAAGTGCTAGAAAAGCAGAATCCTCCCTCAAATGACCACATTTTGGAAATTATACCCCTTTGGGAATTTCTCTACAGGTGTAGTGACAATTTTGACTCTATGGGTGTTTTCCAGAAACAAGCAGTAGTGGATGTTGCAGAGTGAAAATTGCAAGACTGCCATTGTAGTGACCAATACGCTGTAGTGACCAGTACGTTATGCCAAGCTTATGATTCTGAAGACACCCCTCATAAATTTGGTTGGCTCTCATCACTACAGAAATGCCAAACATGTGAGTGTTTCATGTGGTTTAGATACAATGTGTGGTACAGAAGGGAGAGAAAACATTTGGATTTGAGAGCGCAGAATTTGCTGAGATTCTTTTGGAGGGTTTGAGCCATTTCGCTTTTCTAGAGCCTTTTTACTACCAGTAACATGGAAACCCCCTATAATTCTATTAACCGATGACAGACCTGAGTTGGGACTGTTTTTGTGGATTGATTTGAAGCTTTTATTGTGAACATTTTACATAACATTTGGGATCACATTTATCCAGCGCTCTACGCTGAGCACTTAAGTTGTGGTTTCCATCTAAATCTCGGAGTGATATGATTCAGATGAAACCCCTGAGGGATTCATTCACTATAATGAGGCAGCAGAGTTACTCTGGACTCCATCTAGCCTCTTTTCAACATTGTCCAGACGGCACTTTTATGCAATCCGAAAAAGACGGACACCACTAGATTACAGGTCCTATGGTGTCCACAATGCCTCCATGTGCCTCATTACAGGGAATTTTCCATCAAGGGATCCGTCTGAATCGCTTATTTTCGAGATTTAAACGGAAACCTCGGTGTAAGTGCTCAGTGCAGAACACAGGATAAATGTTTGTCTTACTGCGATCTTTGGGAGGCGGAATGAAAAAATCCATAGCAGGTGAAGAATTGTTTTTATTTATTTTTTACGCCGTTCCTCGTGTGGTATAAGTGATAGGCAACAATATTCTTTGGGTCGGTGCGATTACAGCGACACAAGATTTATATAGGGTTTTTACGCTTTTTATTGCAATAACTAGTTTTTCCATCACATTTTGGGAGCTATAACTTTTTCCATATTTCAGCTGACAGAGTCATGTTATGGCTTGTTTTTTGTGGGATGAGCTGATGTATTTATTGGTACCATTTTTTAGGCACATGCCATTTTTTCTATTCTGATTTTTGGGAGACAGACTGAACAAAAAACAGCAATTTATGAATTGCTTTTGGTTTTTTATTTTTTATACCTTCTGCTTGTGGTAAAATTGGTAAGGCAACTTTATTTTTTGAGTCAGTACGGTTACTGTGTACAGCGTGCTCACAAGCCACCTACCCTGCAGGATCCCGAAGGACCCGTGGCCATATTGCGGCCTGGGATCTCCGTGGAGACTATGAGTACAACGCATTGCGTTCTTGTGATGGGAGAAATCAGGGAGCCCCACAGAATACCCTATGGTAAGCAATATAATAACAATAAAATTTTGAACAATTTTTTTCGGGTTATATAACTACAAAATGTACTCCAGACCACGGAATACTCTATGGGTGATCAATGTAATAACAATAATATTTTGAAAAAGTTTTTGGAGGGTTATATATCAATGAAATGCAGCCAAGAACGTTTAACCACTTAATGACCACTGATACGCCTTTTAACGACTGCAGTTAAGGGTACTTATTCCTCAGCGCCACTTTTTATCGGCACTGAGAAATAAAGTTACAGTGACCCCAGCGTCAGAAAATCTCCGGTGTCTCGGCTACCGGGGGTAGCTGAGACCCCGGAGAACATGATTCGGGTCGGTTTTTACCATTCTGAGAATTGCGATCACCATTATTCACCAAAAAACTTTGACCGCAAAAAAATCTGATTTCCCATTAATTTATCTCTCCTCTCTCTGATATGATCTAGCACATCAGAGGAGAGAGAAATATGGTCCGCCGAGCCCCCCAGGTACCTCCAGTGTCCTTCGGTCCCTCAAGCTATGTCCTCCGACCCTCGGTGTCTTCTTCCAGCAAGAAAATGCTGGGCACATGCCCAGTGTGCCTGTCGAGATCTGCCGGTCAGCACCCGGCAACAATAGAGATTTTAATCACTGTAATAGACCCTATCCCAGTGATCAAAATAAAAAAATAGTAAATTAAACCCCCTTTATCACTCCCTTAGGTAAAAATAATAAAATAAAAAATGTATTTATTTCCATTTTTCCTTCATAGTTAAGGTTAGGGTTAGAGCTAGGTTTAGGGTTGGGGCTAAGGTTGGGGTTAGAGCTAGGGTTAGAGTTGGGGTTAGGGTTAGGGGTAGGGTTGAGGTTAGAGCTTGGGTAGGGTGGGCTAGGGTTATGGTTGAGCTAGTGTAGGGTTGGGCTAGGTTAGTAGGTTAGAGTTGGGCAGGTTGTGGTTGTGTGTGAGTTATGGTTGTGGTGTTGGGGTTATGTTGTGGTTTGGGTTAGGGTTGTTTTGGGTAGGGTTGTTTTGGGGTTAGGGTTGTGTTGGGAGTTATGGTTGTGTTGGGGTTACGGTTGTGTTGTGGTTACGGTTGGGGTGTTATGGATTAGGGTAGTGTTGGAATTCGGGTTAGGGTTGTGGTCAAGGTTGGGATTAGTGTTAGAGTTGGAATTATGGTCAGGGGTAGAGCTGTGTTAGGTTTGGAGTTAGAATTGGGGAGTTTCTACTGTTTAGGTACATCAGGGGGTCTCCAAACACGACATGGCGCCCACCATTGATTCCAGTGAATTTTGGGTTCAAAAAGTCAAACTGTGCTCACTCCCTTCTGAGCCCTGCCATGCGCCAAAAATGTGGCTTTCCCCATATACGGGGTATCGGTGTTCTTAAACCCTTAACGACAGCCGATACGCCTTTTAACGGCAGTAGTTAAGGGTACTTAAACCACAGCGATCTTAATTAACGCCGCTGTGGAAAAAGTATATAGCGCCCCCCAGAGTTGGATTTTCTCCGGGACCCCAGAGAACATGATTCGGGTTGGTTTTTACCGACCCCGCTTTTGCGATCGTCGTTATTAACCGTATATAACGGCGACCGCAAAAAAAAAAGCCGCGATTCTCTATTAAATTTTCTCTCTCCTCTGAAAGTGTCCCCCATGTCTCCCAGAGATCCCAGAGAGTTCAGCGTCTTCTTGCTGTAAAAGAAAATGGCGGCGAATGGCAGTGCGCAGTGCGCCCGTCGAGTCGGATTTTCACCGGGGTCTCGGCTACCAGTGGTAGCCGAGACCCCAGAGAACATAATTCGGATCCCCCACTTTTGCAATCTCCGTTATTAACCCTATAACGGCGATCGCCAAAAAAAGCGATGCTGCATGTATTTTCTCCCCCGGTACCTCCCGTTGTCCCCCTGTCCTCTCATGGGCTCCTACAGCTCCCGGTCTTATCCCTGGAAAGAAAATGGAGGGCGCATGCGCACTGCGCCTGCCGAATCTGCCGGCCGGCAGATTCATTCATCCTGTTCAGGAACATTTTGATCACTGTGATAAACGCTATCACAGTGATCAAATAAAAAAATAGTAAATAAACCCCCTTTCATCACCCCCTTACTTAGGCACATATAATAAAATATAGAAATATATTTATTTTCATTTTTCCATTTGGGTTAGGGTTAGAATTAGTGCTAGGTTTACAATTAGGGTTAGAATTAGGGTTAGGATTACAATTAGGGTTAGTGTTACAATTAGGGTTAGGGTTACAATTAGGTTGGAATTAGTGTTGGGATTATTGTTAGGATTAGGGTTAGGGTTGGGGTTAGGGTTTTGATTAGGGTTAGGGGTGTGTTGGGGTTAGTGTTGTAGCTAGAATTCAGGGGTTTCCACTATTTAGGCACATCAGGGGGTCGTTAAACACGACATGGCATTCAAAAGTCAAATGATGCTCCCTCCCTTTCGAGCCCTGCCGTGTGCCCAAACAGTGGCTTACCACAACATATGGGGTATCAGCGTACTCAGGACAAATTGTACACAAATGTTGGTGTTCTAATTTCTCCTGTTACCCTTGGGAAAATAAGAACATAGCTGGCTAAAAAATCATTTTTGAGGAAAAAAAATGATTTTTTATTTTCACGTCTCTACGTTATAGACTTCTGTGAAGCACTTGGAGGATCAAAGTTCTCATCACACATCTACATAAGTTCCTTAGGGGGTCTAGTTTCCAAAATGGGTCACTTGTGGGGGGTTTCCACTGTTTAGGCACATTAGGGGCTCGCCAAAAAACGACTGCCGTCCAGCCAATTCTGTGTTGAAAAAGTTAAACGGCGCTCCTTCCCTTGCGAGCTCTGCCGTGCGCCCAAAAAGTGGTTTACCCCACATATGGGGTATCAGCGTATTCAGGAGAAATTGTGCAACAAATTTTGTGGTTCATTTTCTCTTTTAACACTTGTGATAATAAAAAAAAATTGGTTCTGATATAATTTTTTTTCCAAAAAAAGTTAAATGTTAATTTTTTTCCTTCCACATTGCTTTAGTTTCTGTGAAGGAAGTAAAGGGTTAATAAACTTCTTGAATGTGGTTTTGAGCACCTTGATGGGTGCAGTTTTTAGAATGGTATCATTTTTGGTATTTTCTATCATATAGACCCCTCAAAGTGACTTCAAATGTGATGTGGTCCCTAAAAAAAAATGGTGTTGTAAACATGAGAAATCGCTGGTCAACTTTAACCCTTTATAACTTCGTAACAAAAAAAAATTTGCTTCCAAAATTGTGCTGATGTAAAGTAGACATGTGGGAAATGTTATCTATTCTCCTCGTTACCACTATACACTTGTTATCTTCCGGTCATTTTTGACCGGACCTAATAAAGTCTTGATTTTTAGCTAATTTAAGTGTTTTAATTGAATAATTTTTGCAGTATTATATTGTACGTGAACCTGGTTGTTTACAAACAAATGGAAAGAAAAACTTTTTATTTTTTTTTGTCAAAACATTTAACATGGCTTTATTGGAATATTTATGCATATTTCATATTTGCACATACAAAAATATTTATCCAACTGTAAACTATAACTAATAACAATAAACTAAATGTAATTATATTATTTTCCAACAAAAAAAACAAAAAAAATTAACAGTTTAGTTTTTTTTATGTAAAATGATTAAGTCACACGGTGCAAAATTTACTTTTTGCAGTTGTCACAGGTATAATTGACATGTCTTTTGCATAAATATTTTTCACATCTGTAACATATCACATTTGATTTGTGATTGCTTGATGTTGGACAGAAGTCGCATTGTTTCCGTTTTAGGCTGGTTGCGTTGCTTGTGGCGTCCGTGGGTATTGTAGCAGTGCTGGTGGAAGCTGTTGGTTCACTTTATCTTGCTGTTGGATCCTGTGGTCAATGGCTGCCTCTACATCAGCTCATACGCACAGAGTCCATATTTTCATGCCGTACTTTGCAAGCTTACTTGGAATATACTGCCTGAACCGACACCTACCTCTGAACGAGACCAATTGCTCGTCTACAGTCACATTGTCACCAGGATTATAAAATATTGGTAGAATTTCTACCCATTTGTTATTTTACCTGAACAGCAGGGTAAAAATATTTGGCACATAACTATACTGGAAGGTAATCCATCAGCAGTATTGTAATGAGAAAATGTATGTATGTGTAAATCTGCATGGACCAAAAGGACCTAAATAAATTGATGAATAGTAGTAGATGTAATATATAGTCCAAAATGAGATTATAGCTCCTTCATTTTAATCATAAAATGGCTGGAGATCACTATAAAAGGCTATCGGTCATTTTTGACCGAAGACTACAAGTGTATAAAAAATTGTGGAGCAAAAAGTAAACAAAAAAAAAGTACCCATAGTAAGAACCCTTCAAATGAGGAAAAGCAATCAACCACAAGTTTCAGAACCGCATCTTAAATATTTTAAAAAATATTAAAGTTCAAAATCGGTCGTTTTTGACCGAAGACAACAGCTGTCCTAACAAAAAAAAATGTTTCCAAAATTGTGCTGATGTAAAGTAGACATGTGGGAAATGTTATTTATTAACTATTTTGTGCGATATGACTCTCTGATTTAGGGGCACAAAAATTAAAAGTTTGAAAATTGCAAAAGTTTTGCCAAATTTCCATTCTTTCATAAATAAATGCAAGTCATATAGAAGAAATTTTGCCGCTAACATGAAGTACAATAGGTCTCGAGAAAACTGCCTCAGAATCAGGGGGATACGTTGAAGCGTTCCAGAGCTATAACTTCATAAAATGACAGTGGTCAGAATTGTAAAAATTGGCTTGGTCATTAAGTGCAAAATTGGCTCTGTCACTAAGGGGTTAATACTGTATAGTTGAGAAATGTAACCCAGCAAAATTTATAAACACTTTTTGAGTCTTATTTAACACAAAAAGTACCCTAGAACAAGGCATATTGTATGGGTAAAAAATGTGAAGAAACATGCAAAATTTTAAACTTTTCTTCTGTTACATAATACAAAAATGTGACATAAAGCACGTAATATGCATGGATGAGTAATCCGCTCCTGAAATATTTTTCTACTCTTTTTGGAAATTTTACATACCACTGTAATTCAAATGTTACCATGTTAAACTGTATGGATGAGTCATTGAATCCATAGCAACATTTTGGGCTAAAATATTTTGAAAGTGTAGTTGATGTAATTATACAGTCATAAAGCTTTGCAGAAAGTGGAAAGTCAGACAGAAAATATGATTAGGATCACCATTGACCCCGGAAAAACAACAAATGGCAGGCCTCATAAAATATTGAATACTACAAACACTTTATGTGCTGCTGTCATCTGGTGGTGTGGAAAAGCATGGGCTAATCCAGGCTTTTGTTCATTTGTACGAGAGTGAGCCTGTCTGTATTCTCTGTTGACAAGCAAAAACACCTGTCTGTTATTACCCCCAGGTGGCACTAAAACATGCTCAGACAAAACGCTAGGGCAAGACAGCACAACAACTCCATAGCACAGAGGGATAGCTAATGCCAGGTGTCCACCTTTGAGACCCAATAGATGAATGTCGCAGAGAAATTAGGGAGAACGGTGGTTTGTTTGTCCAGATATTACTTGACCATCTTTAAAAACTTTTCTTTCCTTGTCAAAAATACCCAATCATGAGGCCCACGCCTTCGACAGTGTACCCCTGCCTCTGCTGTGTGTCTCAATGGCCTATCATCCTTGGTTGGACAAAGAAGCTTGCTCTTTGCCGCTAGCTTTGTCTGATGTAATTTTTTTAACTTATTTTTCACAATGGCCTTCTGGTATATTACCATTTTGGAAGACCTCTCCACCTAAGGAAGAAAACATGCAAAGTTCTACTTGTAGCGGGGGTCTTGCAGGATGAACAACCAGTACTCTTTTTTTAGACAGGAAGAATGTAATGCGAGGGTCACAGCAAATGCAGCAATACCATATCTGCCAAGCTCCATACAGCCAACACTTCCCTGTCTCCACCATGATTATGACTCTCCATCTCATCCTCTTCCCTCTCTTTCTTCTCATTACCTTCCTCAGTCCATCCACATAGGAGAGATGAGACGAAGATCGTGTGTCTACTAGCCTCTGTTGTGCTAGCCACCAGCTCCTGTTCCTCCTCTTCAGTGTCCACCCCTCATTGTTACCCATGCTGAGCAGATGAGATGAGGATGAGCTGGCTAGAAGCTCTCGTGTTATGTTTTCAACCACCCTCACCTGGTCTGAATGCATAATGAACAATCTTCATGTTTAATTGTGAGCAACAATTGTTTAAGTAGGCACAGAAGCAGGACTGTTGTGCGGACTATGCCGTCATTGCTGCTCACCATCTTTGTGAAGTCTGAAAAGTCTTTGAGAGCCAAACAAATGTCAGACATCCATCCCCACTCTTCAGTTGTTATGTGCGGAATCTGACCAGAATACTGACGTTCATGTTGGAGCTGGTTATCAACCACTGGCCTTTCTGCTCACAAAGCCTTGCCAACATGTGCAGTGTGGAGCTCCAGAGCATGGTAATGTCACACACCAGTCGGTGAGCTGGCAATTTCATGCTTTGCTATATTGGTGCCAGAGCGGTGGCAGCTGTAGCCGACTTGCGGAAATGGGAGCAGAATGACCAGAAGCTCTGGCATATCTGGGTATGTTTTCAGAAACTGCTGAACTATCAAGTTGAGCCACCACCAGCTTACGTCCATTATCACACATGACCATGCCTGGTTCGAGGTTCAGTAGCAGAAACCACAGATCTGTCTGGTCTGTTAGTTCTTTAAGTAACTCTGCTGGGTGTGCGATTTGTTTCCTAGACAAATTAGCTTCAGCAGAGGCTGTTGCTGCTTTGCTGAGGCAGGGCTGCAGAGCTTCCAGTTTCAGGCTGATGTAGACAAGTGCTCTGAGATACCACATCAGAGATGGAAGATGAGGAGTAACAGGAGGGGGTGCAGGAACTGCTGTAGGAGGTGGAGGAAATGCTGAATAAAGTAGGGCCAGCAATCCTCAATGTCAGGAGCACATGCTCTGTATCAGGTTGTGATTCTGCCCCAGCCTCCACACTGTTCACTCAGTGTGCCATCAGGGAAACTGTAGCAACCCTGGCCACAAGCACTTTTTCATGTGTCAGTCATTAAGTGGACAATGACAGTAAGTGTGTTGGTAAGGACATGGGTGATGTTCCTGGACATGTGCTGGTACAAAGTGGGGACACCGCATTGGGAGAAAAAATGGTGGCTGGGGACTGAGTACCAAAGGATGGTTGCCTCCTAGAGTCAGCGGAAATCCTCCATGTCTAGCAGCATAAATGGCAACATTTCCATGGCAAGCAGCCTGGAAATGTGCCAGTTTAGCATATGGGACTTTGGGTTTGTAGCTGGTAACTTTCTTTTTTTCAAGGCCTGGATTAGGAAGAGCTGAACGCTGGGTTTTGAACAAGGATTTGGAAGTCCTTGATGTTGGTAAGTCAGAATGTGCAAGGATAGGTGCAGAACAGGAGGCATCTGCACCAGTGTTTTGGACAGGGGTTTGGGAAGCACCAAGCACAAGGGAAGAGGTAGTGGTGTCACCCGATGGCACCAATCGTGTACTCAGTCGTACTTCCCACCAAATCGGGTGCTTAGATGATATGTGCCTGATCATGCTGGTTGTCCTTAGGTTCTTAGTGTTCAGTCTCCTTCTGATCTTTGCATGGCACAGTTCGCAAATGCCATTTTGTTTGTCTCAGAACTCTCTTTAAAAAAGTCCCAGACCTGGGAATACCTAACTCTTTGATTGAGAATTCAGGGCTGTTGGTGCTTTGTATAACAGTTCCCGCCTTCTACGTATGGTCACCTCCACTGCCTTTTTCTGTCTATTTATGTGCTGCCGATCTCTCCCCCTCAGCGCTGCTGGCTTCGCTCTGCATGCCAGCTTCCCAGGTTAGGTTGGTGACTTCATCATCCATCACCTCGTCTTTTAACACCGCTCTCTGGTGATTCTGACTTTGTGGCTTAGCTATGAGTCGCTCAGCCAGGGCCTGTGGGGTACTCGGCACTGAGCCCGTTCACTTCAATGGGGGATGTCACGGGTAGCACAGCTCGGTCAGTGGCCCTGGGCGCTCACTAAAAGGGGGATATTTACAGGGGATTAAAGTATATACAGTTTGTTCGTGACGCCACCTGTGGTACCTGGTCAGGGTGACCAGCGCTGCAGGGTAGATCCTCTGAGGGGTTGTTACTGGGCAGCAAGGTGTTAAGTCTTCCACAGGCAAGACTGGATCCCTCAGGGTATATGGTGGTGTAGGGGTGCAGGATCAATAAGGCAGACACACACACGAAAGTCTCTTTCTGTACCTTTACTGATGGTAGTTGCAGGCACGTCCCGGGAAGCTGGCAGGGTGGAGGATGCACGTCCTGTAATCCCACTGAGTAGGTGTAGGGCCTCCTTACTCCTGTTGTGTGAGTTTCTGAGCTGTGTGAAACGAAGTCTAACTCTGTCTTCTCATTTACGCCCGGCTGACTTTGTAGTGAGGCCTTCTCTAGGATAGAACAGTGTCTCTGTATGCAGGGCCCTGCTAGACTCTGTCTTCCTGACCCCGGTTACGTATCAACACTTGTGGGCCCCTGCGACTTGAAGTCCCACAGGGTCTCCGGTATCTCCTACTAGTCGTGTAGATGCTATCAAGCTCGGACCCGGTGTCCGGTTGTTCAGAGTAGAGGTAAGTGATCAATGCTGTTTCAACCTCTGTCACTCTCTTTTCCCTTCCACTCGCCTTTCGTCCTACTCCGACCCTTAACATAAGCACACACTAGCAGTAGATGGCTGATTCTCCTTTCTCTTCACCGCTCTCAAAGCGTCGGCACGCTTGCTCACTGAAACTACACTCAGTTGACTCAGTTCTGACCAGGTTGAAGTGGCTATCCTCCTCCACTATTACTGGACTCCACACAGTAAACTAAGTTCAAGCTGTAGTCTTCAGGTACTTTCAGTAACTCTCTCTCTCTCAGCTCATCTCTCACTGATCTCTAAGACGTTCTGAGGTGTTCTCTCATCATCTGAGGTAACTAGACTGACTGTCTGCTGTCCTTTTCTACCCTATATATAAACTGCGAAAGGGCTCCCTCTGGTGGATCTAAGGAATAGTGCAAGTGTATTGTGTGCATATAGGTCTCTGTGGGTTTACCTTTGTTGCATCCTCCTGAGAACATGTGGCTCCAGGCACAGCTGGGCTACACATCCCCCCCTAGTTATCATCAGCACTCCCGGGCTGAAAAGAAATAAATTTTTATATAACATTAACATAAACAATAACTCTTCCTTTGCGGGAGGTGAGTACTCTTCAAATGTTACAATAAATACAAGTAACATATATACAGTATTTACACAATTCTTATATACGTTTATACACTTGGACTCTTGTTTACTGGTTCACATTTGCTAGGCCTACTCTTGGTACCTAACAGGTAACTTTTCTTTTGTCGTGCTACTGACCTACGTGGTGTTGCGTCAGGTATGGTAGCATTTGACCTATCTGTCCTACATACCGGTAAACTGTAATACTGCCTTAACCTCTCTAGGGATCTGGCAAGCATACTTGTGGCTGGGCGATGCGGTTCTGTTTCGCCAGGGGATTCTTCTTCCTGAGACCCAACATCTGGAGGTTCCACGTTTTGAGACTCCACTTCTCGAGACTCTATTACTTGAGACGCTTCAGGAGCAGGTTCCTCTTGAACTATGTCTGCTGCAACAACTGGCTCAACTTGAAGTTGGAGTGCTTCTTGTGGTTGGTAAAATTGAAGTACTGGAATGATCACAGCGTCTCGAAACAAGGCCAATCTGCAGGAAAATCTCCTAAGTCCGTGTGTATGACTTCACCTGGTTTCTCTTTGTCTATAACAAGTTCTTCTTCGTGAAGTTTTAACATATCTGGACATAGTTTTAGGTGGTCTCTTGATACAGTTGTGGTCGTCTTTCATCCATCTTTACTAATGGTACAGGTTTTCCTGTTGTCAAACTTTGAATTTTGCACGACATATGGCTCTTTTTCCCATTGATCATCTAGTTTGTGCATTCTCTTTTTTCTTTTCAGCACAATTTCTCCAGGTACAAAAGGTTCAGCTGGCGCACTTTTGTTGTAGTTTTCCTCTTGTTTTTCCCTTACTTTACTGAGACTATCTTCCACGCAGGCTTGTACTCTCCTGTACTGTTCCTGTCGGTTCGTGTCTCAATCTTCAGTAGTAACATCAGCTTCTGGTTCTACAACACCAAGTTCCAAATCCATGGGCAGCTTTCCTGGTCTTGCCCGCATGAGGTAGGCTGGGGTGCAATTGGTGGAACTCACAGGTATGTGATTGTACAGATTTTACCAGGTCAGGTAGTAGGTCTGGCCACGATTCCTCTCCTCAAGTGGTACTGTCTTCAGCAGATCAATGACTATGTGATTCATCTTTTCACAGAGACCATTTGTTTGGGGGTGGTACGGTGTGGTTCTTATCTTCTTGCATCCGTACAAATGACAGAACTCTTTAAACAATTCGGCTTCAAAGGCAGGACCCTGATCAGTTAACACTTGCTCTGGATATCCATGTGGTCTGCAGAAATACGCTTGAAACGTCTTTGCTGCTGTTTCAGCTGTCAGATCTTTGACAGGGGCGACCACCAGGAACCTGGAGTAGTGATCCACCATCGTCAGGGCATACGAGTATCCCGACCGGCTGGGTGACAACTTGACATGGTCCAAGGCCACGATCTCCAAGGGACGAGTCGTCTTGATGGGTTGCAGGGGTGCTTTCTGGCTGCTGTAGTCTTTTCTTCGGAGGCTACAGGACGCACAGTTTTTACACCATTTTTCGATGGAACTGCGCATTCCCACCCAGTAGAAACGACACTTCAGCAGGGTTTCCAGCTTCTTACAGCTAAAGTGCCCCGCTCGATCGTGGTAGGTTTTCAACACCATCTGGATGTCCGTTCTGGGGACTACTATCTGCCATACCATCTCATGGGTTCTTGGGTTGACGTACCTTCGGCACAGCTTCTCACGGTAGATAAACAGCCGGCTTCTCTCATTCCACAGCTGCTTTGCTTTCTGAGACGCATCCTTCTCTAAGGAGGAACCTTCCTGAGTTATCAGCTCCTTGATACGGCTGACAACCGGGTCACTGTTCTGGGTCTCCTTCCAACTGTGGTGAGGTAAAGGGTTTAACGTCTTACCACGCTGCCTCCTACAGGCTCGTTGCTCGTGGATCATCCCATTTCTGTGGAATGCAGGTAGCTCAATCTCTTCTAGGTCATCCAATTCCTCTTCCGTGTCGGACTCATGCGGCATTCTGGACAAGGCATCAGCGTTGGCATTCTTACGGCCCACCCTGTACTTGATTGTGAATTGATAGTTCGACAGCCGAGCCATCCAACGTTGCTCCATGGCTCCCAGCTTAGCTGTTTCGAGATGTGTCAAGGGGTTATTGTCAGTGTAAGCAGTGAACTTGCTGGAGGCTAGGTAATGCTTGAATCTTTCTGTAATGGCCCAGACCAGCGCCAGGAACTCCAACTTGAAGCTGCTATAGTTCTCTGGGTTTCTCTCGGTTGGCCGGAGCTTCCTGCTTGCATATGCGATTACTTTCTCCAGGCCATTTTGCTTCTGACTGAGAACAGCTCCCAATCCTTCGTTGCTAGCATCAGTGTACAGCAGGAACGGCTGGCTGTAGTCAGGGTAGGCCAAGATCTCATCGCCTGTCAGGATCTCCTTCATCTCCTTGAATGCCTCAGCTTGTTCTTTACCCCAGTGGAATGGAGAATTTCTGCTCTTGAGGGATTGTCCTACCAGGAGGTCCTGCAAAGGCACTGCTTTCTTGGTGTAGTCCTTTACAAACCTCCGGTAGTAACCTGTCAGTCCCAGGAACTGGCGCACCTCCTTGAGATTCTCGGTTCTGGCTATTTCTGGATGGCGGTGACCTTCTCGGGGTCTGGCGCTACTCCTTCTGAGCTGACAATATGTTCCAAGTACTGTACCTTTTGTTTGAGCAGATGGCACTTTGAAGGCTTCAGTTTCATCCCGTACTTGGACAGTGACTCGAATACCTCCGCCAGGTGCTTCAGATGATCTTCATACGTCTTGGAGTACACAATTACGTCGTCCAGGTACAGCAACACGGTTTCAAAGTTGAGATGTCCCAGGCAACTCTCCATCACTCTCTGGAACGTTCCCGAGGCACTGCTGAGTCCAAACGGCATCCTGTCAAACTCACAGAGTCCCATCGGGGTGGTGAAAGCCGTCTTCTCCCGATCCTCCTCAGCCACAGCTACTTGCCAGTACCCACTAGTGAGATCAAGGGTGGAAAAGTAGTTAGCAGTTTTTAAGGCAGCTAAGGATTCCTCAATGCGTGGTAAAGGGTATGCATCATATGTGTAATGCGATTTACTTGTCTGTAATCTACACACATTCTCATGCTTCCATCCTTTTTCCTAACTAGGACTAGAGGTGCTGCCCAGGGACTACAACTATCCCTTATCACCCCTGCTTCCTTCATGTCACGCAACATCTCCTTGGCTTTCTGATAGTGTGCTGGAGGTATAGGCCTATACCGCTCTTTAATGGGTGGATGGTTGCCTGTAAGGATATGGTGTTGCACTCCCTTAATTGTCCCAAAGTCAAGTGGGTGTTTGCTAAATACCTGTGTGTACCCCTGTACCACTCGTAGTACTCCCTGTTTCTGGTGGGCTGGAGTGGTGTCTGTCCCGACATGGAGCTGCTGACACCAATCCTCCACCTGGGTTGCTGGGTCATTATCCTCCGCTGGCTCAGGGGAGGCTAAGGACTCTGTCGTGAGGATGGAGTTGTTATCTACTGTATGTAATTTAGCAACAGTGGCATATCGTGGTAAGTTCACTTCATCTTCTCCCCAGTTGAGAAGACGTACTGGTACCCTCCCATTTCGTACCTCCACTACCCCTCTAGCAGTCAAGAGTGTAGGTCTATGTTCTGAACAATGGGCTCTACTACTGCTTGGTAGTTCTGTCCTTTCAGACCTATTGCTGCTCTACACCATATAAGCATTTCACTCATTGGGGGTATCACAATGGGGTTCAGGTCTGTTACCCGTACATTACCAATTTCACCATCTGTCAGCTTCGCTTGCTGCTGGCACATCAGGGCCCGGATCTCCCTCTGGATCACTCCCTTTTGCTTTGGCCTGGCAACTTGGCGAGCTGTTGGAGCAAAAACACAACTTCTCCCAGACAGTTACTGATAATGTTTGTACCTAAAATCACATTTAAGCCATTTTCCTCATTTACAGTTTTTACTACTAAGAGTCCCTGGTCCTTCAGCTCCACTCTACCCACCTTTACGTCCACGTTTTTGGCTCCGAGAATATCAACAGGGAGACCATTAGAGGCGTACACAGCAAAGTCAGGGCTCGGGGACTGGAGACTGTCCATGGACCAAAACCTATTATACAGGACATCAGGTATGATGGTCACCTGAGATCCAGTTCCAGCAGGGCAGGGATTGCGATCTCGTCCAGGATGATGGACAGGTATGGTCTTCCTCCCACAAACCTGCGGTTCCAGTCTGAAGGGCCTGAAGAGTCTATTCCTGGGTGTTGGCCCTCGGACCCAGGATCTGATCGTTTAAAGGACACTGTCGGGCTAGATGACCTTCTCTGTTGCAACGGTAGCAGATGATCTCTCGGCGGGATGGTGCTGATCGGGGGGTCACTCCTGGGGGTGGCGTCATCCTCCTCCGGTGGGGCGACGTCCTCCTTCTTCTCCGGTTCATCCAAGGGACATCCTCTGGGCAGTTAGCTAGCAGGATCTTTCCTCCTTCCTCCTTCCGCAGTTGCAGGGCACTCATTACAGTGGCCAGGTTTTTGGTCAGCTGGCGCACTTCTGAGCGCAGACAGTCCAACTCAGTAGGGGGCGCCACCTGCGTTTTGGCTTCCGCCACCAGCAAGATAAAGGTGGATGATGCTGGCTTTAGAGTGGTTTCACCCGGGTGACACTGGGTTGCCACCTCGGGCTTCTCCAGGGGTCGCAGTCCTTTTATAGCCATATCCTTTAGGGCATCAAAGGTAGCGTCAGGATGATCCAAGGACCACCAGTGCACAGTTCTGCTTTCAGCTTGGGACCTGAGTCCCCGTACAAATTGTTCCTTCAACATTTTATTTTCATTGAGGACACTTATGGGGTTGACCTGTTTGAGAGCTCGCAGGGCCCCCTGTAGTCGGCAGGCGTAGTCCCTAATACTGTCATCTGGTTTCTGGGAGCATTGGTAAAACCTCATCCGGAGATCTGTTTCAGTGCGGTCCTCAAAGATAGTCTGTAGCTTTAAGAAAATTGCAAGCACTGATTCCTGGTCTGCAGCTGACCATGTCTCTACTTCCCTTTCTGCAGCACCAGTCAGTTGTCCCACTACCACTGCAGCTCTCTGTTTCTCTGTCATAGGGTACATGTCCATTATGCTGCATATTTTGCTCTTAAACCCTGACAGGGTGTCTGGCTTACCGCTATACTGAGGGAGCCACTTTGCTCCAGGCAGGTATGGCAGGGTCAGCGGTACTATCGGGGCCACAGGACCTGGTGAGGGGCCAGATTTTCCATCCTGCGTGGCAGCATCGGCGGGTAAGTCACTGGAGCGGTCGCCCTGGGCCGCGCTGTCAGCTTGCGGCTGCGACATGTCTGCGCCCCCCTAGTTAAGCATGACCTACCTTCTGTAGGCCGCAGCTTCCTCCAGTTTCAGCAATCAGCAGAACCTGCGTCGCCGGCGCTCTGACATCAGAGCGTTCACCGAAGCTCTCCACAGGACCTGCCGCCGCATCAGCGTTGGGGCGTGTCCGGGACTCAGCGCGCTTTCTGCAGGTACGCCCCCTTCTCTTCGCGCTGTAGCGCTGCAATTTGGCGGGCAATGGCGAACAATTGGCGGGAAATTCTCGCCGCTATGTGCGATAGTCTTTTTAGCACTAAAACAGTCAATTCAGGCACACAGTACCCGTTGGTAACGGGCACCAATCAATCAGTTGCTGCAGGGCACGACAATCCTGTTTGTGACGCCAAGATATGAGTCGCTCAGCCAGGGCCTGTGGGGTACTCGGCACCGAGCCCGTTCACTTCAATGGGGGATGTCACGGGTAGCACAGCTCGGTCAGTGGCCCTGGGCGCTCACTAAAAGGGGGATATTTACAGGGGATTAAAGTATATACAGTTTGTTCGTGACGCCACCTGTGGTACCTGGTCAGGGTGACCAGCGCTGCAGGGTAGATCCTCTGAGGGGTTGTTACTGGGCAGCAAGGTGTTAAGTCTTCCACAGGCAAGACTGGATCCCTCAGGGTATATGGCGGTGTAGGGGTGCAGGATCAATAAGGCAGACACACACACGAAAGTCTCTTTCTGTACCTTTACTGATGGTAGTTGCAGGCACGTCCCGGGAAGCTGGCAGGATGGAGGATGCACGTCCTGTAATCCCACTGAGTAGGTGTAGGGCCTCCTTACTCCTGTTGTGTGAGTTTCTGAGCTGTGTGAAACAAGTCTAACTCTGTCTTCTCATATACGCCCGGCTGACTTTGTAGTGAGGCCTTCTCTAGGATAGAACAGTGTCTCTGTATGCAGGGCCCTGCTAGACTCCGTCTTCCTGACCCCGGTTACGTATCAACACTTGTGGGCCCCTGCGACTTGAAGTCCCACAGGGTCTCCGGTATCTCCTACTAGTCGTGTAGATGCTAGCAAGCTCGGACCCGGTGTCCGGTTGTTAGAGTAGAGGTAAGTGATCAATGCTGTTTCAACCTCTGTCACTCTCTTTTCCCTTCCACTCCCCTTTCGTCCTACTCCAACCCTTAACATAAGCACACACTAGCAGTAGATGGCTGATTCTCCTTTCTCTTCACCGCTCTCAAAGCGTCGGCACGCTTGCTCACTGAAACTACACTCAGTTGACTCAGTTCTGACCAGGCTGAAGTGGCTATCCTTCTCCACTATTACTGGACTCCACACAGTAAACTAAGTTCAAGCTGTAGTCTTCAGGTACTTTCAGTAACTCTCTCTCTCTCAGCTCATCTCACACTGATCTCTAAGACGTTCTGAGGTGTTCTCTCATCATCTGAGGTAACTAGACTGACTGTCTGCTGTCCTTCACTACCCTATATATAAACTGCGAAAGGGCTCCCTCTGGTGGATCTAAGGAATAGTGCAAGTGTATTGTGTGCATATAGGTCTCTGTGGGTTTACCTTTGTTGCATCCTCCTGAGAACATGTGGCTCCAGGCACACTGGGCGACACAGCTACAACAAGACTTAGCGGCAACTGTGTCTCGTCATCATCTTCCCCCTCCCTATCCAAAATTTACCGTTCCTCACCATCATGTTCTTGTGGCGTGGCTGCTCTAAGTTTTGTGCATCACTAAACAGCATGTCGTCCTGTAACTCTTGGAACATGCAGTTTGAGAGGCCACAATCAAGAAACGTTGTGGTAAACAGCTTCTCGGAGTGTCATAGTGTGGGATCACTAGTATAATGGGATTCAACATGGTGGGAGAAAGGAGGATCAGGGTGAGGATTAAGTGATCTAGACTTTAACCTGGTTTGACTGGACCGTGCGGAAGACTGTGTGGTGCTGCCCAGCCTATTGGAAGCATTATCTGCTATCCACCCGACCACCTTTTTGCTCTGCTCTAGCTTCAGAAGTGGTGTACCATGCATTTGCATTCCTGCAAAGTGGAACAAGAACTTATGTGTTATGGATATGCATATTGCTTGTGCTTCAGTAACAGGTGTAGTTGCACTTGCCCCACATCCTCAGCATCTGCACGCACCATCATCAGCACTTACACTTTCCTGTCCCTTAATGCACACCTTACACATTTTGTATTTGCTAGGTATTTTGAAACCAAGTTTATGTTTAATAAAAGAAAAAACTTGGTCACCTTCAGCAATCAAATCCTTATTTGGGAGTTTACTCCACCATAGTGTAACAGAAAAAACGTGAAAGTGTATGTATGATTATTAAATTCAATCCAAGAAAAATTTTTCAATGCTTTTTCTCAGTTTTTGAGATCACAGAAATGTTCACAGACCAGGTGACACTGTACAGTCATGGCCAAAAGTTTTGAGAATGACACAAATATTATATTTTCACATGATCTGCTGCCCTCTGGTTTTTATGTGTGTTTGACATGTTTTTATCACAGACAGAAATATAATAATTGCAAACATATGAGTAACAAAAGCTTATATTGACAGTTAGAATGAGTTAATGCAGCAAGTCAATATTTGCAGTGTTGACCCTTCTTCTTCAGGACCTCTGCAATTCTCCCTGGCATGCTCTCAATCAACTTCTTGACCAAATCCTGACTGATAGCAGTCCATTCTTGCACAATCAATGCTTTCATTTTGACAGAATTTTTAGGTTTTTGTTTGTCCACCCGTCTCTTGATGATTGACCACAAGTTCTCAATGGGATTAAGATCTGGGGAGTTTCCAGGCCATGGACCCAAAATCTCTATGTTTTGTTCCCTGAGCATTTAGTTATCACCTTTGTTTATGGCAAGGTTCTCCATCATGCTGGAAAAGGCATTGTTGATCGCCAAACTGCTCTTGGAGGGTTGGGAGAAGTTGCTCTTGGAGGACATTCTGGTACCATTCTTTATTCATGGCTGTTTTTTAGGCAAGACTGTGAGAGAGCCGATTCCCTTGGCTGAGAAGCAACCCCACACATGAATGGTTTCAGGATGCTTAACAGTTGGCATGAGACAAGACTGGTGGTAGCGCTCACCTTGTCTTCTCCGAATGAGGCGTTTTCCTGATGTCCCAAACAATGGAAAGGGGATTCATCAAGAAAATAACTTTACCCCAGTCCTCAGCAGTCCACTGCCTGTACCTTTTGCAGAATATCAGTCTGTCCATGGTGTTTTTTCTGGAGAGAAGTGGCTTCTTTGCTGCCCTCCTTGAGACCAGGCCTTGCTCCAAGAGTCTCCGCCTCACAGTGCGTGCAGATGCACTCACACCTGCCTGCTGCCATTCCTGAGCAAGCTCTGCACTGCTGGTAGCCCGATCCCGCAGCTGAAACACTTTTAAGAGACGGTCCTGGCGCTTGCTGGTCTTTCTTGGGCCCCTGGAGCCTTTTTGGCAACAATGGAACCTCTCTCCTTGAAGTTTTTGATGATGCGATAGATTGTTACTGAGGTGCAATCTTTCTAGCTGCGATACTCTTCCCTGTTAGGCCATTTTTGTGCATTGCAATGATGACTGCACGTGTTTCTTTAGAGATAACCATGGTTAACAGAAGAGAAACAATGATGCCAAGCACCAGCCTCTTTTAAAGTGTCCAGTGGTGTCATTCTTACTTAATCATGACAGATTGATCTCCAGCCATGTCCTCATCAACACCCACACCTGTATTAATGGAGCAATCACTGAAAAGAGGTTGGCTGGTCCTTTTAAGGCAGGGCTGCAATGATGTTAAAATGTGTTTTGGGGGATAAAGTTCATTTTCTAGCCAAATATTGACTTTGCAAGTAATTGCTGTTAAGCTGATCACTCTTTATAACATTCTGGAGTATATGCAAATTGCCATTAGAAAAAGTGAAGCAGTAGACTTTGTAAAAAATAATATTTGTGTCATTCTCAAAACTTTTGGCCATGACTGTATATTTGAGAATTGGATGCTTACAAAATTTTGAAAAGCTTTTTTGCAGTTTTAAAGATGACAGAAATGTTAACAAACCACATAGCACTGTTTGTCTGAGAAATGAAGGCCTACAAAATTTTTAAAAGCTTTTTGCAGTTTTGCAGATCAAAGAAATATTCCCACACCACGTAACACTATATGTCTGAGAAATGGAGGCTTACAAATCTTTTAAAAGTTTTCTTGCAGTTTTACAGATAACAGAAATGTTCAGAGACCACATAACACTGTATGTCTAAGAAATGGAGACCTACAAATTTGTAAAAGCTTTTGTTCACTGCGATCAAAGAAATATTCACAGACAAAGTAACACTGTATGTCTTAGAAATGGAGGCCTACAAAATTTTTAAAAGCATTTTAGCAGTTTTACAAATCATAGAAATGTTCACAGTCCATGTTACACTGTTTGTCTGAGAAATGAACGACAACAATTTTGTAAAAGCTTTTGTTCACTGAGATCACAGAAATTTAGTCCACACATGGAATAGTGCAGAGATCAAAGACATTTACTTAACACTATGGAATAGTGTATGGCTAAGAAATGTAGCCCAGACAAATGTTTCAACGATTTTTGGGTGTGCTACATAACACAAAAAAGGACCGCTAAGCACGTAATACTTGATGGATCAAAATGTATTCAATTATTCCACACAAAAAACTGCAACTATATATTTGGCAATGGACTGCACAGGTCTAATCCCTGGACTCTGTCACTGTCCCTGCTCCTGCAACTCTCTATCCCTCTCTAGGCTAAAGGCAGATTGTATGCGCTGCAAATGATTAAGCCTTAGAAGGGCTGTAAGTATGATAGCTCAGCTTCTGCACCAGTATCAACACTACAGGCCTCTGATTCATTATACTGTGCACAAAAGCCTTGACAAGCACTCTCTCCCTCCAATAAGAAGTGTCGCAGGGCTGTGCAATGGCATCAGTGTGCCGAGCTGGGCGGCACCTGTCCTTTTATAACTTCTGATGATGTCACACAGCCATCCAATCACAATAATGCCACAACCAGGAAGCCTACAGCATATATAGTGACTCACAAGCAATCTGAGTTTTACATTGAGCATCACCCATTACTCAAGTAACGAGCACATCCGAGCACCATGATACTCGAATGATAACCGAGAATCACCGATCACATTCGCTTATCCCTTCAAAGGCGTAAAGTACATTTTTGCAGGTCAATTCAAATAATATTGCATTTGACATTCATTTTTTCCAGTATTTGCTTTTTGCATAAATAGTAAAGTGGCATTAACATTATGGTTGTGCTTAAGATGTATCAGAATGAATAATACAAAAGAGCTTCATATTGACTTCATATGTCTTCATAATGGCTCTGAAGTTGAATAAACAAGTCTCATTCAAGCCTCTGATTTTTGTCCTTGGCTGAGAAATTGTGAAGGTGCATCATTTAAAAAATGAGAAATGTGTAAAAAGTTTAATCAGTCTATTCAACATTACAATAGGTTAGGTAAAAATTAAAATATTACAAGTAATGGCATTGTAAATCAGCCTTTCACATACTTTTAACTTAGAAAGTTAAAGAAAAAAAATATTAGATCATTGCTGACAACAATGCTGAAGAAATTTCTGAAGTGACCAATTTACATTATATTTTATCATACTAAGCTGTCTACCCAAACGGGAATTTCACCTAATGCAGATTAAAGAGTTTTCTTATTATTGGTAAAGGAAGTGTTTTTTTTATTTCATAAGCTATGATGACATAAAAGTGGAAGTTTTTCAATAAGGGATCTACCCAACTTATCACTATTGTGACATTTGACAAGCAGAAACATTAAATCATTGTTGACTCAACCTTGAGTTAATCGGGACAGGAACAGAACATTCAATTATTTACTAGCTCACATATACTTCATTTTTGACCATTTACCTTTGTCCTAAATATATTTCTATTAAATAAAAATAAAAGAAAAACATGATAACTATATTTAAAGAAAATTATATGATGGAAATATAAATAGACAATAGCTTGCAACCTAAATAGATAGATGATTAGACAGACAAACAGATATATAGATACAGTGGGGAAAAAAAGTATTCAGTCAGCCACCAATTGTGCAAGCTTCTCCCACTTAAAAAGATGAGAGAGACCTGTAATTGACATCATAGGTAGACCACAACTATGAGAGTGAAAATGAGAAAACAATTCCAGAAAATCACCTTGTCTGATTTGGCAAGATATATTTTGCAAATTATGGTGGAAAATAAGTATTTGGTCACCTAATGTTGAGTAGCATCCAAAGAACACTATACCTACTGTGAAACATGGGGGTGGAAACATCATGCTTTGGTGCTGTTTCTCTGCAAAGGGTTCAATTTTGGGTACTGTTCTGGTACCCGAACCAAACTTTTTTTTAAATGTTTGGCTGAAACCGCCGGACCCGAACATCCACGACTTTGCCCATCACTAATCATGAATTCACAGATGTACTGCTCTATATTGAAAGAAAAGATGCTATAATCACTCTACACCATTTGTAGGTGTGCAATTTTTCAACATGCCAATGATCTCAAACACACATATAAAGCCACTGTTGCATTTCTGAAGAATAGTGTGAAAGTCTTTTAGTAGAAATGGGCTGATGTTGCTTTGGAATGGTATCCTAAGTTGCCATATGATTTGAATATGTGTTTGTTTGTGCCAAACACACTGGAACTAAATAAACCTGTTATTTCAATGTGTGCTTTATGTTTGGAACAATATAGAGTTGATGTTTCTGATTTCCTGACTTTTTTTGTTTAAAAAAAAATAACATCATACAGTTTATTCGCTAACAGATGTTTAATTAAATTAAAACAACAAAGGATTTTATAACATAGAAACAGCATTCTCTTGCCATGGAGTGTTGACAGACTCAGCTACCCTTCTTTACTCACCTTGCATTGATATGTCATCCTGGATAAGCTACACTATATGAGCAACTTCTGTGAGTTGTAGACACCACCTCATGCTACTGTGCAGTACCTCTTGGAGTGAGAGCAATGACAAAATACAAAAGTGACCAAAACAACAGCCAAAAAGGATGAAAACAGGGAAATGGTCTATGGTCACCCCCTGCAGAACTACTCCTTTATAGGGATGGTCTTGCATTTTGCTTAAAATTTCTACGTGTTGTCTGTTCCATTTGCACAACAGCAGGAGAAATTGATTCACAATCAGTGTTGCTTCATAACCGGACAGGTTGATTTCACAGATGTGTGATTGACTCGGAGTTACATTGTGTTGGTTAAGCGTTCCCTTTTTTTGAGCAGTGAATTTGGAAGTTATCTGTTTTACCATTAGTCTTGTTGATCCATATTTCTTTATTTGTTTTTTCCTAATTTCTTTTTGGAATTATAATTATCTATTTTCAAGCATATTAAAAAACCTATATAGAGTGACTTATACAAATAATAGAATATACAGTATACTATTATTCTGGAGTCTATTATGGGTTAATAGCACCTTTTCAATCTGCACTAAATCTCCACCCATTTTATTCTGTTGTCATACCAAATTATTTTATATTGAGCAATTTATAGATTTACATTGATTTTTTTTATGAAAATGTGAATTCATTCACTGTTTGTGATGTAAACTTTGTTTAGGTATAACTGTTATAATATTATTTTATATTGGTAACCTTGAACATTTGCTTTAAGTGTCAAAACTGCATTTAAGTCTTGCATTTCTTTATCTATTTTGACATCTGCTGACACATAGTGAGATGAACTCCAAAAGTTAAGTACTGTCCTGATTGGGAACTTTGTGGTGTAATAACTTTTTTTGGATATGACAGTAAAAAATTAAAACATTAAAAAAAACATTCATTTTTATGCCTATTCATAGTGTGCTATTCCCTTATACAATATTAATTTCCTGACAAAGTAAGGAAATAATTGGAATAAGCACCCATTATCTTCCTTGCAACAGAAATTGGAGGTTGATCAACCTACCTTTTGTCTATTGTGATCTTTATTCTTCGGGTCTGTTCAATTACAGCAATACCACATTTATATAATTATTTTTATTGTTTGCCGGTTTTACACAATAAAACTTTTTTTTAGAAAAAAGAGTTGTTATCCTTTGGTATATTCCGAGAACTGCAGCTTTTTTAATATGAGAACAATATTAACCGAACAAACAGCATTATATCGAACAGTATTAATGTATATTGGTGAAGTGCCCATAGATCGAAAAGCCTACAAGAGGTTCAAATGGACACTCTCTTAAATATATATCTTACAAGCAACATGGAGTCACAGTCCATCAAGGTAAGTAGATATAACAATATGTTAAATTAGGAAATACAGTACAGGCCAAAAGACAAGGCATAATTAAAAAAGTCAATATCAAAAGGTGTTAGTGACTATAGATCCACTGAAAAGTGGCGGGTACAGGTAATATAGACAGTCTATACATGTGTGTTGTGAACGCTCTGGATCTGACTTCGGAGTTTGGGCTCCCTCTGGAGGCTACTGATAGTGGTGAAGCTGCATTGGCTGAGAGAGGTCCTTTAGCTGGGAGCGATGATTGGCAATCTGTTGTTGATGACTGGGGAGATTTAAGTGAGCTACCTTCCCATGATCTTCGCCGGTGATTTATTCTTCCTGGTCCCATTTAAAAGTCAGCTCCTTTCCTGCTTGTCCTGCAACTTTCAGATAAGTTATTTGCTGTTTATTTCTGTGGCATTCATTTTTGTATATCTCAGTTTTCTGCCCTCCTGGAGTATGTACAGCCAGATTCTCCTGCTGGGGCCTGAGCTGGCCTCTGTTTCTCATTTGCCATTGTTTATGTATTATCAGTTCCCTGTTATATCAGTATCCGCTTATTTGCTACCAGTTACACCAGAGTTCTGATCTAGCGGGGAAGACATCGTGTGGTCTCAGTATTTTTGTATATCAGAACGTGTTGAAGTTTTTCTTAGAGTTTTTGCCGGATTGCAGACAGTATTCTTTCCTTTCCTGTGCTATCTAGACAGATTGTGCCCCAGCATTTGCTCACTCTATTTTCTGCCTGTGTTTGTATTTCATCTCACTGCCAGTATATGTTTGGGGGCTACTTATTCCTTTGGGGGCTCTACTCCAGGGCAGTTAGCTTTCCCCTTTCTCTCTTTAGGCTTAGTTATCTCTCCGGCTGTGTCGAGGTGTCTAGGGCACCGTAGGCACGTCCCACAGCTGCTTCTAGTTGTGTTGTCAGTTTAGGGGTCTGCAATCCGCTAGTTACCAACCTCTCCGGTGTCTGTTTGCCTGCGTATTTTTGCTGCTGTCCTCCTCGGCTACCGAATCATAACACATTTGTATCATAGGTGAACAGTATACTCGACGCTAATGATAAGGTTTATTGAAAGGAACAGTGGTCAGAGTGACTTGCAACTGTGTAGGTTGTCCATTCAGTTGAAAGTAACCAGTGCAATGATGCTGAATCCCTACTACCATAAACATACATAGAGTGAGGTATTCATGTCTAAAGGCAACAAATATCAACAAGTGTAAATAGTAAATAAAGACATTTAGGTCAAGATGGTATCATAAAAATAAAGAGCGAAAAAATGCACCCAAAAAGACCATCTTATCCATGATAACCTGTGTGGACCTGAGCAGATTGGCAGCCCCAATGTACGTTTCATGTGGGCTTCCTAGGGTGGAATGGTGGACTATGGGACTTTAACTTTTTTACTATGATCACTAGTATAGTGCATTGCAATGCCACAAAAAGTCTTTTAGACCATGCTCCTGGCATAGTCTAACCGTCTACCGTGGTGGGTTGCCATGAGTACCATCAGTAGCCCATGATTTAATTCCGGGAGGTGCCAATCAGAAGGGAGAGGGAGCCCCTCCCCTCTCCTAGAATTCTAAATGCAGCAATTGCTATTGATAGCAGCATTTAAAGGGTTAAACAGCCACGAGCAGAGTAGCACCTCCCCTGGATGGGAAAGTCAAGTCTCGGATATTGGTGTGGCATAGTTCCAGGGCCAGCACAAGCGCCAGGAAGTATCGGCACGTCCATTTGCGGGAACACACTAAAAAATAGGGTGTAGCAATACGTCTCATGTCAGGAAGGGGTTAATACAATTAATGCTTGAGAAAGGTGTAAAAAAACATGAGTAAATAATCAAATACATATTTGTAAAGTCTAGCAAATATAGTGAAAACTATTATATCCAATACTATATTTGTTACAAACTCACAGAAGTCTCTTACTCGGAAGGTCAATGGTTGTAATATGATGCTTTAGTTTTAAATGAATAACTGAATAAGTTGAAAAAATACATCCTCCTAATTTCATGTAACTTATACTAATAATAATAAAAATGTAAAAATATAATTTTCCTCTAAAGAGTATTTACAAACCAGACATAAAGGACAGCACCATGACATGTACTTGAACACGTTTTATTTTATTTGTATTTATTTTTTAAAGATAATATTCCAGCTTGTATTTTCTGTGGGCTGACAACAGCTATAAAGCCAGGTAATGAGATTTCAAGGTTATTTAACAATGATTGAAACATCATAACACAGCTGAACACACAGTGCATCGTTACATCAGGAAACAGGAAATACATTGAGATTAGATGTATCAAGTACGCTATAAAATACAAATAATAAAAAATAAATGTTTGGCATGACAATTCAACTAAAAATGATGTTAAAAACAGAATCAAAGTCCCTGGTGATGAATAATGACACAGAGTCTGCAGATGACCTTGGGATGAAGCCGACTTTTAGAGAAACTATAGATATGGCTATGGTACTAAGAAGCTAAATTGAACAAATGGTTCATTGTTTATAATGTGGAACAATTAAGATTAATAAAGAAAATGTAATTTATTTTATTTATCTTAAATCATTAGAACTCCCCCTTCAGAGCCTCTTAGACAACTGATTGGTTTGCTGCGCTGACAATGTGACATCAGTGCCACAGTAAATGTCAGACATGCGGAGCAGTGCCGCAGACTCACCGGAGGATCCTAGGACTGTGAGTTTAGCACTGCTTGTTTCTTTACAGTAATCTGCAGTCTAGGACACTCATATAGTGAAAAGAAACATCTCCTTTGACTCTATTCTGAAGGTCAATATGACTGTGACAATACAAAATTCATATTTTTTATGTTTTACTACTTTTGCATAAGAAATCTATTTAAATTTTTTTTATAGAGATGTACGAGCACTAAAATGCTGGGATGCACGTTACTCAAACTAAGCAATTGCTAATGGTCGAGTAACTAGTATTTTGGGAGCCAATGGGAAATACGAGCATTTTTCCGGCAGACACTACAAGGAGGTCTGGGTGTCATGCTGTCTCTGCATAAGGAGGACCGGGGTCTATGCTGACCCTAAGCTGGGGTCCTAACTAATCCCTCTACCTGGAGGTACTGTTGATGGTACAGAGGTCCAGGCCGCCAGCGTAACCCTATCTCCTGTGAATCCCTGACAACTGTAATCTAGCCCTGAGAAGGACCCTGATTACCACCACAGGGAACGGAAGGTAACTGCCTACACACAGTATAAGACGAACGAGACAGTACAAGGGGTAAAATAAAAGACACCTTGCATACAAAACAACAACTACAGAGGGAACACCAAATGGTAAGGAGATAAATAATAAAGCGAGGAGAGGAGAAAACCACAACAGGTACTCTTAGCTTTAGACTTCTCAATATGATCCGCTCTGCTGGTCTGCATGAATGCTTTCACCGACACTTCCCTAGCAGACAGGCAGGTATATGAAGAAATCCAATTATCGCAACATTAATTGCAGCTGAGCGAGGCTGGTCTTGTCCAGCACAGAGAGAGGGAGAATTAACTCTCTCACTGCCGAAAAACACCCAGCAGCAGAAACTCAGCTGTGAGAAGTCAGGGTGTGCAATCGCGACGATCTTCGCAGCGACACACCCGTGACAGTACCCCCCCTTCTACGAGGGGCCTCCGGACCCTCAGGGTTGGGTTTATCTGGGTGAGTAGTGTGGAAGGCCCGAACCAATCGGTCTGCGTTAATATCCGACGCAGGAACCCACATCCTCTCCTCAGGACCATACCCCCTCCAATGAACAAGGTACTGAAGGGACCGGCGATTCAGACGTGAATCGATGACTCTCGACACCTGGAACTCCAAGTTACCATTGACCACCACAGGAGGAGGAGGAGGTAAAGGTGAAGGTATCACCGGCGCCACATACCTCTTAAGCAACGATCTGTGGAACACATTATGAATTTTAAATGTGGGAGGGAGGTCAAGACGGAATGCAACCGGATTAATTATAGAACTGATCTTGTATGGCCCAATGAACCTGGGACCCAGTTTCCAGGAGGGAACCTTAAGTTTTATATTCTTGGTAGACAACCATACCAGATCGTTCACACTTAGGTCCGGACCAGACACTCTCCTCCTATCAGCCATACGTTTGTATCGGTTCCCCATAGTACTCAGATTATTCAGCACTCCTCTCCACACTGAAGCAAGTGACGACGAAAATCGTTCCTCCTCAGGAACCCCAGAAGAGCCCCCCCTATTGAAAGTACAAAACTGGGGGTGAAAACCATATGCCCCAAAAAACGGGACTTACCAGTGGACTCGCTCCGCCTATTATTTAGAGCAAACTCCGCCAGAGGCAAGAAAGAAGCCCAGTCCTCCTGGTTCTCTGACACAAAACACCGGAGATATGTCTCCAAGCTCTGGTTCAGACGCTCTGTCTGACCATTGGACTGCGGGTGAAAAAGCCGATGAAAATAACAACTGCATCCCCCGCCGTGTAGAAAATGCTTTCCAGAATTTGGACACAAACTGAGACCCCCGATCCGACACCACATCGGAGGGTACCCCGTGAAGTCTTACAATCTCCCCAATAAACACCTGCGCAAGAGTTTTAGCATTAAGAAGAGCAGGAAGAGCGATAAAATGTGCCATCTTGCTGAACCTGTCCACTACAACGAGTATGACTGTTTTACCCGAAGATGGCGGGAGGTCCGTAATGAAGTCCATAGACAGATGAGTCCACGGACGCTCCGGATCTTCAAAGGTAAGAGGGTCCCAGACGGACGGGTATGTGGGGTCTTAGAGCGCGCACAAACCTCGCAGGACGCGACAAAAGTTACCACCTCCCTATGTAAGTTAGGCCACCAAAACCGGCGCGAGAGGAGATCCTCAGTTGCTTTACTCCCTGGGTGTCCTGCCAAAGCTGAATTATGGTGTGCCTCGATCACCTTTTGTTGCAACTGATTTGGAACAGTCTCCCTGGAGGTCCTACAGGGGCGTCCCCCTAAGCCTCCAATACCTCCTCCTCAAGCTCAGAGCATACTGCCGACACCACCACTCCCTCCTGAAGGACCGGAACCGGGTCTGTTGTGAATGGGTTTGAGATGAGTTCTGAGCAGAGGCTCCCTCTGGTGGTTACAAGCGGTACTAGTGAGGATTGTGAGGACTGGGAATCAGGTGTTACTGATTGGTCTTATGTAAGGGAGTCATTTTCCCATCAGGGTTGCCGGTGATCAATTGTTCTGGTCTGAATCCTTCTTTCCAGTTTCCCTTGTAGCCTGCTGTGTCGTGTCTGCATCTCCTGCTATCAGATAAGACAATTTCTTATTTTTGTGTTTTGCTATATTTTTGCATTTTGTCCTGCACTTCTGTGGGGGCCTTCAGGGTCCCCTCCGGGGGCTTTTGCCCTCTCAGTTTAGTCCAGCCACTGTGTTTTGTACTTTTGCTTTTTCCAGTTTTTTTTTCAGTGGCTGCTGTTTTGATTTTTTTACACCAGAGAACTAATTTAGGTGGTGGAGGTCGTGTGATCTCAGGTGATTTTGAAATTAGTAGAGTTGGTGTTTTTTCAGGGTTTTCTGAGATTGCAGTAAGTACCCTTCCTATCCTTTTCTATTTAGATAGTTTGGGCCCCAGCGTTTGCTCATACTATTTTCTTTCTGTGTCAGTATTTCCTCTTGTCTAACCGCCATTACATGTTTGGGGGCTTTCTATTATCTTTGGGGTTCTGCTCCGGGGCAGATAGCTTTCCTATTTCTATCTTTAGGTGTAGTTAGTTTCTCAGGCTGTGACGAGGCGTCTAGGACCAACGTAGGAACGCTCCACGGCTGCCTCTAGTTGCGGTGGTTAGTCAGGGTACTGCAATCTCATAGATTCCAACTGCTCTGGTGTATTTCCTTTTTTACCTGCACTCCTCAGCTACCGTAACATAACACGGGTCCTCCGTATTCCCAGCCCCTGGGAAACAGCGAGATAAGGCATCCGCCTTAACATTTTTTGACCCAGGACGATATGTGACGACAAAATTAAACCTGGTAAAAAACAACGACCACCTAGCTTGTCTGGGATTCAGACGTTTAGCGGACTCTAAATATAGCAGGTTTTTGTGATCAGTAATGATGGTGACTGGGTGGACTGCCCCCTCCAAAAAATGACGCCACTCCTCAAAAGCTAACTTAATGGCCAAGAGTTCCCTATTGCCGACATCATAATTCCTCTCCGCGGATGACAATTTTTTAGAGAAGAAGGCGCACGGATGCCATTTACCAGGGGACGAACCTTGTGACAATACTGCTCCCACCCCTACCTCGGAAGCGTCCACCTCAACAATGAACGGCTGTGACGCATCAGGCTGAATAAGTATGGGTGCTGAAGCAAAACATTTTTTCAAGGAAGAAAACGCTTGACAAGCCTTGTCAGACCATTTTGAAAAATCCGTCCCTTTTTTAGTCATGTCTGTGAGAGGTTTAACTATGGACGAAAAATTACGAATGAATTTCCGGTAGTAGTTAGCAAACCCAAGAAACGTTGTAATTCCTTAAGATCCTCTGGCAGATCCCACTCAAGAACTGCCCGCACTTTCCCAGGGTCCATACGAAAACCGGATGCTGACACCAGGAATCCTAAAAACTGAAGTTCCTGTACGGCGAACGCACACTTCTCCCATTTGGCGTACAGTTTATTATCCCGCAAGATCTGTAACACCTGTCTAACATGCTCCTGATGAGACACAAGATCCGGCGAGTAAATTAAGATATCATCCAGATATATGACCACAAACTGTCCCATTAGGTGGCGAAAGATGTCATTTACAAAGTGTTGAAACACCGCCGGGGCAATACTCAGACCAAATGGCATGACAAGGTTCTCATAATGCCCCTCCGGAGTGTTAAACGCCGTCTTCCACTCATCCCCCTCCTTCATCCTAATCAGATTGTACGACCCTCTGAGATCCAACTTAGAGAACCATTTGGCACCCACGATCTGATTGAAGAGATCGGGAATAAGTGGGAGCGGATACGGATCTCGGACCGTAATCCGATTAAGCTCACGGAAATCCAGGCAAGGGCGTAGGCCTCCATCTTTTTTCTTCACAAAGAAGTACCCCGCGGCCACCGGGGAAGATGAAGGTCTAATATGCCCCTTAGCCAGACTCTCTGAAATATAATCCTTCATGGCCTGTCTCTCAGGACCAGAAAGGTTATACAACCTAGATTTCGGTAATTTGGCCCCAGGGATCAAGTTAACAGAACAGTCATATTCGCGATGAGGAGGTAATTCTTGACACCCTTTCTCGGAGAATACATCCTCAAAGTCTACCAGAAATGGAGGTAAGGCCCTAGGAGCGACCGTACCAATGACCGTATTCATGCAGTTTTTATTACAGAATTCACTCCATTGACTTATCTCTCTGGATTGCCAATTAATAACCGGTTATGCTTAGTTAACCAAGGAAGGCCCAGCACTATAGGAGTAGGAAGACCCTCCAACACATAACAAGACAACAGTTCTTTATGTAACGCCCCCACTTGAAGATCTATGTTATGCACTGCTTGCAAAAAACTTCCCTGACCGAGAGGTCTGGCGTCGATCGAGAATATGGGGACGGGTTTAGCCAACACACTCAATCGCATACCTTGAACTCGGGCAAAGCGAGCATCCACCAGATTAGCCCCGGCCCCACTATCCAGAAGAACAGATATCCTCTCAGTTCTCGCACCCACCACCACCTCCGCCGGTACGAGAAACTGAGACGAATTTAGGGACGAAATACTTACTCCCAGATTGCCGTCCACCACACAATCTAGGATAAATAGTTTTCCGGCGACTTCTCACTCTGCAAAGAACGGGATGGACACCCCCCAATAAAATGTCCCTTTTTCCCACAGAAGAAACAACTTCTTGTTTTGTGGCGCCCCACCGATCCCCTCCCCGGAATGATGTCCCTCCTAATTGCATAGGCTCCTCTGGACTGACTAGGGACCTCCGTATAAGGGACCCTTGAGGAAGGTGGAGTGATAACAGGGGGCGAAGTTACCCGCACCTCTCCCAAAGACGTCTGTCAATACGAATAGCAAGGGCCATAGCGGCCTCCAGTGACGTGGGGGGGTCATACTGTGCCAGCACATCCTTTAATTTGTCAGATAAACCTTGACAAAACTGGCTCCTAAGAGCCGGGTCATTCCACTGGTGTCTGTGGCCCACCTACGGAACTCCGAACAGAATTCCTCCGCCGGGCGATCTCCCTGCTGTATCCTACGTAACTTAGATTCAGCAAGGGAGACCCATCCGGGTCATCATATACAAGACCCAGAGCTGCAAAAAACCCATCCACTGACTGGAGAGCTGGGGAGCCCGGGGGAGAGCGAACGCCCAGGATTGGGGGTCTCCTTGTAGGAGCGAGATGACAATCCCCACCCTTTGTTCTTCACTCCCCGATGACCGAGGTCGCAGCCGAAAGTACAATTTACATGCTCCCGGAAAGCAAAAAACTTGTCCCGCCCCCAGTGAATCTGTCAGGGAGAGCTACTTTAGGTTCAGGTCCGGCCTGCTCCGGGGGGTACAAAACCTTGGCTTAACGTCCGCCAGCTCCATGGACAAACTCTGCAACTGCCGAGCAAGACTGACTACTGGATCCATGGTGACTGGAGAAAATCTTTAGTGGTCGGTGAAAATGTCACGCTGTCTCTGCATAAGGAGGACCGGGGTCTATGCTGACCCTAAGCTGGGGTCCTGACTAATCCCTCTACCTGGAGGTACTGTTGATGGTACAGAGGTCCAGGCCGCCAGCGTAACCCTATCTCCTGTGAATCCCTGACAACTGTAATCTAGTCCTGAGAAGGACCCTGATTACCACCACAGGGAACGGGAAGGTAACTGCCTACACACAGTATAAGACGAACGAGACAGTACAAGGGGTAAAATAAAAGACACCTTGCATACAAAACAACAACTACAGAGGGAACACCAAATGGTAAGGAGATAAATAATAAAGCGAGGAGAGGAGAAAACCACAACAGGTACTCTTAGCTTTAGACTTCTCAATATGATCCGCTCTGCTGGTCTGCATGAATGCTTTCACCGACACTTCCCTAGCAGACAGGCAGGTATATGAAGAAATCCAATTATGCAACATTAATTGCAGCTGAGCGAGGCTGGTCTTGTCCAGCACAGAGAGAGGGAGAATTAACTCTCTCACTGCCGAAAAACACCCAGCAGCAGAAACTCAGCTGTGAGAAGTCAGGGTGTGCAATCGCGACGATCTTCGCAGCGACAACCCGTGACACTGGGGCTGTGAAAATGTTGAAATGGATGAAAAAAAATGCTGAATGGAAGGAGAACAGCATAGGGAAGACCCCTGTAAGTATCTCTGACTCACAGATCGCTGCTGAGAACAACAGTGCCACACTTTTACTCCACTTTTAGGTACTGACAAAAAAACATTCAAAATCAACAAGAAATTGTAGTTTACAGGAAAAAAAAAATTAAGAAACATTCTTTCCTGTATATTGACTTGTATACAAGGCAAAATTTAAAAATTATTAAAAAATTATAATTTAAGTAAACCAAAATTCAATTTTTAATAAAAAAAATGAATGGAAATTTCAGTATAATTTATGAAGGAAGCAAGAGCTGCCAAAAATTAGGGACGCAGAAGGACACAGACACACCCTGTATTAGACATAATACAGTCTGTTCAAATTGTTATGTAGTGGTACTCCTAGACTCATAAAGGCTATGAACTAAGTGTAAAGCCTTCCAAAAATTACAAGCAGGGTAATCCATATACCCTTGAAGGCACAAACTGTACTGCCTCTTTCAAATATTGTGAACAAAGTGTAGTTGAGGTACTTCTACACTAATTAAAGCTCTGCACACAGTGCAAAGATTACCAAAAACTACAAGAAGGATCATCCATACACCCTTCAAGGTTCAACTGAAGTGCCTCCAAAAAATTAAGAAACTGTAGTTATCATCCAGCAGGGTCATGCAGTCATCCATAGACCCTTGAAGGCAACAACTGGGGCTTCATTCAAATATTAAAGATTAAAAACACGTGTGCTGCTGTCATCTGGTGGTGTGGAAAAGTGGAGGCTAATTCAGGCTTTGTTCGTTTTTATCAGAATGAGCCTGTCAGTACTTTCTGTTGACAGGTGAAAGCATCTGTCTATTATGATCCTCCTCAGCAGCACTAAAAAAGCCCTAGGACAACATGCTAACTGTACCAAGAACACCTCCAAGGCACAGGGATAGCTCATGCCAGGTGTGCTTGAAAAAGGTCTTCGGACCGAAACGTCGCCACAGGAGGCAGAATAAATGTAAGATTTTCTTTTCACCACTGACTGAGGCGCTGTCTTTTGATTTATTGTTATGGAACCTGCTCCGTAATGGACTCCCTGATTTTGACGTGCGCCTTCTTTTTGTCTTATATAGACTTGAATCTTTAGAGGGTGTTGTTCAACTTTTTGTATTTTGACATTAGCTCATGCCAGGTGTCCAGCTTTTAGACCCAATAGTTGAAGGTCGAGCAAGAATTAGGGAGTACGCTGGTTTGGTCTGCCAGCTGTTGCTTGCCCATCTTTAAAAGCTTTTCCTTCCCTGTCCAAAATACCCAGTCATCAGGAACTGGACTCAGGGAGGGTGTCATGAAATTGCCCCAGGCTTTGACAGTTTACTCCTGCCTCTGCTGTACCTGTTGTGAGTCTTCCTCACCTCTCCTCCTTGGTTAGGCAAGGAAGCTTGTCCCCTGCTTATAGAGTTGTCTGATGGAAATTTTTTCTGCAAACTTTCCACAATGACTGTTGTGAATGGACTTGAAATGAGTTCTGAGCGGAGGCTCCCTCTGGTGGTTACAAGCGGTACTGGACTGTCCAGTGAAGATTGTGAGGATTGGGAATCAGGTGTTACTGACTGGTCTTATATAAGGGAGTCGCCTTCCCATCAGGGTTGCCGGTGATCAATTGTTCTGGTCTCAATCCTTGATTCCTGTTTCCTTTGTAGCCTGCTGTGTCGTGTCTGCATCTCCTGCTAACAGATAAGACATTTTCTTCTTTTTGTTTTTGTGCTTGATTTTTGCATTTTGTCCTGCACTTCTGTGGGGGCCTTCAGGGTCCCCTCTGGGGGCTTTTGCCCTCTCAGTTTAGTTCAGCCACTGATGTTTGTACATTTGCTTTTTCCAGTTTTTCAGTGGCTGCTGTTTTGATTTTGTTACACCAGAGAACTAATTTAGGTGGTAAAGGTCGTGTGATCTCAGGTGTTTTTGAAATTAGTAGAGTTGGTGCTTTTCAGGGTTTTTTGGGATTGCAGTAAGTGCCCTTCCTATCCTTTTCTATTTAGGTAGTTTGGGCCCCAACGTTTGCTCATACTATTTTCTGTCTGTGTCAGTATTTCTTCTTGTCTAACCGCCATTACATGTTTGGGGGCTTTCTATGTTCTTTGGGGATCTGCTCCGGGGCAGATAGCTTTCCTCTTTCTATCTTTAGGTGTAGTTAGTTTCTCAGGCTGTGACGAGGCGTCTAGGACCAACGTAGGAACGCTCCACGGCTGCCTCTAGTTGTGGTGGTTAGTCAGGGTACTGCAATCTCATAGATTCCAACTGCTCTGGTGTATTGCCTTTTTTACCTGCACTCCTCAGTTACCGAAACATAACAAATGACCTTCTGGTATAGCATCATTTTGTTAAACATCTCCGCCTCAGGAAGGAGAGATGCAAAGTTGTCTTTGTAGCATGGGTCTAGCATGGTCAACTACCAGTAAACTTTTTTGGCCATGACTAATATAACGCTAAGGTCATGCGAAAGGCAGAGGTACATAAAGTCTGCCATATATGCTAAGCTTCATACAGTCAACACTTTCCTGTCTTCACCATGATGATGACTCTCCTTCTCCTCCTCCTCTTCCTCCTTATTTCCCTCCTCAGTCCATTCACATAGGAGAGACAGTATGAAGGTTGGTTGTGTGGGTACTAGCTTCTGTTATGCTAGCCAACAGCTTCTGTTCCTTCTTCTCCTCAGCCTCCACCTCCTGATTGTTACCCAATCTGCGCTGAGCAGATGAGATGATGTTGTGCTGGGTAGTATCTCCCTGTCTCATGTCTTCCTCCATCTCCACCTGGTCCCCATGAGTAGCTTCATGTTTAATTGTGAGCAGTGATTGTTTAAGTAGGCGCAGAAAGGGAGAGTTGTGCTGACTATGGCATCATCACTGCTCACCTTCATCTTTGTGAAGTCTTCAAAGTCTTAGAGAACCACACAATTGTCAGAAATCCATGCCGAGTCTTCAGTTGTTATGTGCATAGACTGGCCAGAATACTGACGGGCATGTTGGAGCTGGTATTCCGCAACTGGCCTCTGCTGCTCAAAAAGCCTTGCTAGCATTTGCAATGTGGAGTTCCAGCTCACACTCACGTTGCACACCAGTCTGTGAGCTGGCACTTACATGTGCAACTGCTGTACTACCAGAGGAGGGCAGCTATATCTGACTTGTGGAAATGGACGCTGATGCGGCATACCTTGACCAGAAACTCAGGCAAATCTGGATAGGTTTTCATGAACAGCTGGACTACCAAGTTGGGCACGTGGGCCAAATGTGCGAGTCGTGGAGGTGATGTTATACTAATTGACACCCCACGTGGTTAAATGTATTTTATATTAATGCATGTTATTTGAAAGTAAAACTCTCTGTGGCTGCAGTCTAGCCTAGTCAGGTTTAATGTAAGGTCCTCCCTCTCACGTTTTTCATGGCCAACATGTTCTCAACCTTGAAGACATCTTCAGCGCTAACAGTTGCAAGCATGTTACCCGTATCCTCAAAAAAGGGACTTAAGATGACGGTCTTGAGGAGAGATACATGGAAAGAGTTGGGCATGCATAATGAAGCTGGGAGCTTCAACTTGTAAGATAACCCGTCGATCTGCATTAATACCTCAAACAAACTGAAGAAACGGGGACCCAACTTGTAAGGTGGCATCTTCAGATGGATATATTTTGATGAGAGCACCTCATATCTACAGGCTGGAAGGTAGATGGATCTAGACGTCTGTTGTTGGCATACCTTTTCATCCGTTTGTAAGACCTCTCCAGAGTGGCTTTGGTATCCCTCCAGATCCAGGGTATTGAGTCATGGCAGGGCTTTTTCTCACAAGTGAGACATTAGGAACGTAATTTTAGTCATAGCCAATAGGAACTGGTGGGCCAGAAATTAATAGTATAGGTAGACTGGTTAATAAACCCATGGTACTGTTTGGGGTCCCTGTCAAAATATGGCAGTGCAGACAGAAAAGGAGCATGTCCTGGAGCAAGAACTGCAGGCTCAGTAGTAACTGCCGTGGCTGTTGCAACTTGGACTCAAGCACCCGATATCATCACGTCTGTGATGACACAGCATTTATTCTTAATTATGCCAGACATATTATTTCAGTAGGCCCATTGACATGAGCTATTGTTCATACAAGTCTGAAAGTTGACTCTTGTTGTAGATTGAATTGATGGCTGTTAATTATTAAATGACTGCTCTTTATCTATTGAATCAGTCCTTGCAGCTTATTGTGTACTATCCTTGGAGGACAGGGACTAGGGTGATTGAACAATCGATTTTGCTAATATGTTGGTTACTCATTGTACCAGTCCATGCCGCTTAATGACCTGCAAACACTGAAGAATAAACTGTGCGGATTGATTGAATACTCGAACAATGAGAGCTGACCTCATGCCACCTTCCCCTTGACTTGAGGATGATAACCTGAAGGTCAGATGTGGGTATAAAAAAGTGACATTTATCCTTTGAAAGGAAGACTTTACAGAAAGAAGTCAGGCATCATTGCTCAACCAGAGGAATACAATTTTGATCCACTGCCCATCACTGAGTCCATGGAGACATTTAGAGCACCCAGGTTGGGATAATCAGGTCACCTGGTCACATACCTCAATGAACTGTCAGCTTCCTAAGCTTGTTGTTACCTCCTTTCTGTGGGTGCTTACCAAAAGCGGGGTGCCACTGGTGGGGATAGTCAGCCCTGGGAGCCCGAAGTCACAGCTGTTCTAATACTGCTGAGCCAGCGGATGGGTGAGACTGTAGTTTGCATCATCTTGTGTATTTGCTGGGACTGTTCTATATGTTAGCATCTGTTAGTGGTTCAATAAAGTATTGCCACACTGTTTTCCCTCATCCTGTGTTGTCAGATTAGTATTCTGCTCATAGGGAAGGTATTCAGATGTTCAATGGGATGATCCCTGGTCCATACAGTCTTTCTAAAGACAGCCGGGCTAGCGGACGAGAGCACCCACCTACTCTTGTGTCTCTACAACATCCAAACAAGTATTCACTGTCTGCAGGTAGTACAGAATTTTGACTTGCTGATCACATTGCCAGGACATCTTTTGGAATAACTCAGAAATTGGAGAGATCGATGGGGTCCATGGCCTGTGCAAACTGTCATGCTTGTGAATCATGGAT
Organism: Oophaga sylvatica; assembly: GCA_033576555.1. Classification (NCBI taxonomy): domain Eukaryota; kingdom Metazoa; phylum Chordata; class Amphibia; order Anura; family Dendrobatidae; genus Oophaga; species Oophaga sylvatica. Next base: position 508,522,468 of record JARQOD010000002.1, on the reverse strand, counting down.
TCACTGCGCAACAGAACAGGAAGAGCCTGGAGAAGCGTAACTAAGCATCCACCAGAGTTTTCATTAAAGTCCTTGAAGGTTGGGTTAGTCTTGAGCACAGGTGAACGCCTGATGCTACTCCAGGACAGATGCCGTAGAGCAGCAGACTCTATGGGTCAGTACAGTTGAATCAACAAGGAGGAGTCCAACGCAGGATGCAGGCCCGGATAGAGAGGATATAGATGTAGCCACTCGATCAGATGGAATGGATAACAGAACTGGTAATAGCAGCGTGGGATTCAAACTCTGGTACCGCCAGAGCAGTTTTGAGTTCAGATACCACCAACGTGGTTTGGGGTTTTGGTACCGGCATAGCGGTTTTGGATTCAGGTACCTCTGGAGCATTTTCAGATTCAGGTACCATCGGAACGGTTTCAGATTCAGGCACCACAGGAGTGGTTTCAGGTTCTGGTATCACCGTAGTGGTTTCAGGTTCAGGTACTGCACGTACAGAAGGGGAAGAGGAAAACAGAACTGGTACAGATTAAACTTGACTGCTAGCTAGCAGCTTGCAGACTGATTAACTGCAATTGTTGTTCAGGCATCTCCCAACAAGGTAGAGGTTCCTTAAGTACTAAGTGCAAAGCTATAGGCTGGGGCAAAATAGGAGTGCGCGCACTGTTGCTTTAAAATATAGGAAGTGCATGCACATGTGTCCTTAGTGTCATGCTCGAGGACCTGTGAGGAGCGCTTGACACTGAGCACTGGAGCTTTGGCTGAAGCAGGAGAGCAGCTGGGGCAATGAGTATCTTGTTGTCTCTGCAGAGACACTGACATAGCTGCTACACTCAGTGCCCTCTACAGTTTCTCTTGTGTTATGTTTTTCACTGAGTCTGCTTCTGCAACACTTCTGTGTCATGCTCGAGGACCTGTGAGGAGCGCAGCGACACTGATGCACTGGAGCTTTGGCTGAAGCAGGAGAGCAGCTGGGCAATGAGTATCTTGTTGTCTCTGCAGAGACACTGACATAGCTGCTACACTCAGTGCCCCTCTACAGTTTCTCCTTGTGTTATGTTTTTCCACTGAGTCTGCTTCTTGCAACACTTCTGCATCTGCTTATGGAATTTATTCAGACTTAGGGGGTGTGGCCGGTGTCTGCAGGTATTAATCCCTGCAGTGTCCCGCAGAGATTAGGTCTATCCCGTGCTAGCAGGGTCTTTATTAGGCAGCTCCTCCTACCATTCCCATCCTGATTGCACACTAGTTTATGCATTCTTCCATATTCTGTATCCTGATAATGAATTGACTTGTTTACTCATCCTGTCTCACCTCTCCGCACCTGACCTCATTCACATTTACTGATACTGTGCTGCCTGTCCCAACCTCGGACCTTCTGACTTACGCTCTTCTGTACCTCGCACCCACACCTTTCCGGTCATTTGTTGCACTGCCCTGAAGTGGTACTTGGTGGTACCTATCCTCACTAGAGATGAACGAACCTTTCAAGGTTTGGTTCTGTTCAACGAACGTACTCGAACACCATTAGATTCAATAGGAGGCCAAACCAAGCATTTACAGCTTGGAATTGAAGTTTCAATGAGGACCTGGTAGTTAGAGGAGCAGTATAAACTGGGAGACCTGATACCTCATGCAACACATACAATTTTTTTTTATTCCAGCCACACTCAGATGGAACAAACATCAGTTTCATACAGTACTATTGGCAGAAAAATGTAAGGAAAGTAACACAGGTTGTTGAGCGATCAATTAACCCACAGTAAAATCTTTTATAATGGCACAGAAGCAGTCAGACATGGGCCATGCATGAGTTATCAGGGTCTGGCCCAACATTTGCAGCTTGGAATTGAAGTTTCAATGAGGACCTGGTGGTTAGTCGAGTGGTGTAAACCTTCTTAGCTGGGAACTCTCATAACTCATGCAACACCTGCATTTTTTTTCTTTTCTTTTTATTACTGCCACACTCAGATCACGATAACATCAGTTTTATACAGTACTATTGGTAAAAAAATGTAAGGAAGGTAACACAGGTAGTTGACTGAAAGTAAGTGCAGGCCTGCCTGTCTGGGAGCCCTATACTTGCACAGGCAACCCACCAGATGGAGACCCAACTTGGTGTCACATTTCAAAATTTGTCACACACAATGGATCAATTCACAAGTAAAAAAGTATATAGACTTGACCTTCCACACAGGCATCCACCGGAGACAAACTGAGTCTCCACATTTCAAAAATATTGTCACACACACTATGTGCATTTTTTGACAGAGAAGAAATAGCATAATAGGCCTCTGGCACACCTTCTACTACAGTCAGTCCACCAGTTGGAGACCCAACTTGGAGTCTCCACATTTAAATAAATTATTGTCACACACCACTAAAGTGGCATCAATTTCCACAGAGCAGAAACAATATAAAAGGCTTCTGACACACCTTCCATTACAGGCAACCTATCAGATGGAGTCCCAACTTGGAGTCTCCACATTTCAAAACATTATTTTCACACACCAGTGACAACTTCCCCAGAGTAGAAATAGTATCATGGGCCTCTGTCACTCCTTCCACTACAAGCAAATTACCGTGTCTGTGTGGGAAGTCACAACATAACCTCCTTGTCTTCCTTCTCTTCCACCTCCTCTGCTGAGCTACTAGCTGCATGCCTCTGGGTTCACAAAAAGTGGGATCTAGAACCTCATCATTATCCTCTCTGTTCTCCCACTCCTCACCCTGAGAGTCATACTCCTACTCTTCCTGCCCTGACAGCACAGTACAGTTTGCGTGCACCTCAGGTATCTGATTCTCATCAGGATCACCTCCACCCCAAGGGCTAACATCTGGTGATGAGGTTCTGGATTATGCTCGGACCCTACTTCATTTGGCCCCAGATCCAACTGAAAAATATTTTGTGAATCGGTACAGATGCTTTCCTCCTCTGGATTCTGTGAATCTTTGGAGCAGACCTCTGATGCCCATGGAATAGAATGTGAACAGTTCTGAAGACTCACCCATCTGTGGTTCTCCACAGTCATTAGGGTGGTTGGAGAGTTGAGACACTGAGAAAACAAAGGCAATTGGGGTGACACTGCTGAAGATTGTACTGTGTGTGATGTTAAGATGGAGGAAGAAGAAGAGAGGCCATCTTGATGCAGTGCTAGCCATACACTGGAGCACATGCAATATGAACACAGACGGCGACAACCGTGGCACAAGCTGAAAACACGTTTCCTGCAGCGGTGCTCCAGATGCGCCGAACGTCTGTGGAGAAAATCTAATCTACCCGAAGATTTCATCCATTACAAGTTCATGCTTAAAACATACAATTCTGCCCTTCACCTCTCCAAACAAACCTATTTCAACACCCTCATCACCTCACTATCCAATAACCCTAAACATCTCTTTGACACTTTTCATTCCCTACTCAACCCAAAAGTGCAGGCCCCAACCACGGATCTCCACGCTGACGATCTGGCCAATTATTTCAAAGAAAAAATTTACCACATCCGACAGGAAATTATCTCCCAATCCCCTCATACCATGCACTGTCCTCCCTCCCCCACTGCATCTAGCTCACTCTCTGATTTTGATCCAGTCACAGAAGAAGTTATCAGGCTCCTTGCATCTTCTCGCCCTCCCACTTGCACCAGTGGCCCCATTCCATCACATCTCCTCCAGTCCCTTTCCCCTGCTGTCACCTCTCACATAACAAAAATATTCAACCTCTCTCTCTTCTGGTATCTTTCCTCCTCATTTAAACACGCCATTATACATCCATTACTTATAAAACCGTCGATCGACCAAAATTGTGCCGCTAACTATAGACCTGTCTCTAATCGTCCCTTCATCTCTAAACTCCTGGAATGCCTGGTCCACACCTGTCTTAATCGCTATCTCTCAGATAACTCCCTTCTAGACCCTCTTCAATCTGGTTTACGCTCTTTACACTCTACTGAAATTGCCCTCACTAAAGTCTCTAATGATCTGCTCACTGCTAAATCTAATGGTCACTACTCCATGCTAATTCTCTTGGATCTCTCCGCAGCATTTGACACTGTGGACCACCAGCTCCTCCTCACTATGCTCCGCTCCATCGGTCTCAAGGACACTGCTCTCTCTTGGTTCTCCTCCTATCTCTCTGACCGTTCCTTCACTGTATCTTTTGCTGGCTCCTCCTCCTCTCATCTTCTTGGGGTTCCTCAAGGATCAGTCCTAGGCCCCCTGCTCTTCTCTTTGTATACCGCCCCTTTTAGACAAACAATCAGTAGATTTGATTTCCAGTGCCATCTCTATGCTGATGACACCCAATTATACACTTCTCCCGATATCACGCGTGCCTTTTTAGAAAACACCAGTGATTGTCTTACCGCTATCTCCAACATCATGTCATCCTTCTATCTCAAACTGAACCTGTCAAAAGCAGAACTCCTCGTATTTCCTCCCTGTACTAACCTACCTTTGCCTGACATTGCCCTCTCCTTGTGTGGTTCCACCATTAATCCCAGCAACATGCCCGCTGTCTTGGGGTCATACTTGATTCCAAGCTTTCATTCACCCCCCACATCCGATCACTGGCTCGCTCTTGTTATCTCCACCAAAAACATCTCTAGAATTCAACCTTTTCTTACTTTTGACTCTGCAAAAACTCTTACTGTTTCTCTTATTCATTCTCGTGTGGACTATTGTAACTCTCTACTAATCGGTCTCCCTCTTACCAAACTCTCCACTCTCCAATCTGTCTTGAATGCTGCCTTCAGGATCATATTCCTGTGTAGTGTATTCTTTCATTAAAATACTTTATTCTTATTGTGTGTGTTTTATTTAACCCTTGAATAACTCTAGGGTTAGTAATGAAGAGGTGTCTTATTGACACCTCTTCATTACTAAGCCTGGCTTAATGTCACCTTACAATAGAAAGGTGACATTAACCCCTATTAACCCCACTTGCCACCTCTACAGGGCAAGTGGGAAGAACCCGACAAAGCTCCAGAATAGGCCCATCTAATAGATATGCCTTTTCTGGGCAGCTGCAGGCTGCTGTTTTTAGGCTGGGGGGCACATATTCATGGCCCCTTACCAGCCTGAGAATAGCATCCCACACTGTGTAGTTTTTCCGGGTTAGTTCAAAAACTAAGGGAGACCCCACTTTGGGTTTTTCATTTATTCTCCCTGCTCTCGCTGTTGCCAGTAGAGCAGGAAGAATAATGACAGCTGACTTCAGCACCACAAGCAGAGGGACAGCAGCTTACAGTAGCCGCTTCTTCCCCGGCGGCTATCTGTGCGCACAGAGGACAGTGTGAACTGTTCTCCGTGTGCACGTGTGCTGCAATTTTGCCGACCGTGCTGCCGGAGAAAAATGGACATATCAGCGTATTTTGCACACGGACACACAGTCTGTGGAAACATGCTGACATGTACATAGACCCATTCTTTTTAAAAAGTCTATGTTTGTCAGTGTCTCCGGTACATAAGAAAACTGTCACTGCAACTGTCACTACATGTACCTGAGCCACTGACGTGTGAAACCGGCCTTAAGAAAAGTGTGAACATGGCTTTACAGACACCAAAAAGCCAGATGTCATATAGTGAAGCTACATAAAGATGAGAAAGTTCTGACTCCATCGATTAGGAATGAATGAACAAAAAGTTAATCCACAGGTACCAATTAGAGAGCTACAGGATGCACAGCTGATGTCACTTCGGCCCTGGCTAATCGAAAGCCGCACCTGGGATCTCGGAAGGTAAGAGATTCACAGGCCGCAAATCCAGCTGCCAGGCACCACTGATCTGAACTCTGGACTGGAGTCCAATGAATCAATCCGCTCTTCTCTTGTCTCAACCGACAGTACTGGATTCGGCCTGCAATCTCTGGTGTCTGCTGAATGTCCCTCATTGTTATCTCCTACTGCCAGGGTAGAAAGAAATGGTAAATGGGCATGGATTAGGGTGTGGCCAGGGGCAAGGCAAAATTAGTCCTTCTTTCTGTTATTAAAAAGTTGGAAGGTATGATGAAGGGTAGGGAGGAACATATGAAGGGTAAGGAAACAGTCATTCTTCTTACCTGCACATCTTGTGAGGCTTCTGGTCAAGGTAGTGCCACAGCAAAGTTTCAATGCTATAGCATATAGGACGGGATCACACATGCGAGAAACTCGCATGATTCTCGTGCGAGTCTCTCGCATCAACACTCGGCACTGCCGCCGGCACTTGGACCGGAGCGTGTGGCTGCATAGAAATACATGCAGCCGCACGCTCATGTCCGAGTGCTGGCGGTAGCGCTGGGTGTTCATGCGAGAGACTCGCACAAGAATTGTGCGAGTTTCTCGCATGTGTGATCCCGGCCATATACTGAAGATTAGTCCTATGTCTGTCTTTAAATGCCCCTCTCAGAGTGAGACCACAGGTAGTCCTAATGATGTCAATCTAGTGCATACATAATTCCTGAATGTCTTAATGTGCCAGTACCTGACTTACATCCAAGAAGTGGACATTGTGTGCTGGGTCAGGTGGTCTTCAGGCTGAGAGCTGCGCACCAACTACTATGGATGCTGGGTTGGTAGATATATTGCTGCAAAATGTTTTCCTTAATTCTTACTTCTCTTCATTTATGTTTTAATGTCAGCATTTACACATGATTTGACTCATAGAAGCCACAATGATCTTGTCCAGGTTGTCCACGTTTACGCACAACCATCTTGAGATTTCAAATGGACTCTACAGAATAGAAGCTTCATATGAAGTCTAGCAGTACTGTGTTGACCAAGATTCAAATAGGATTGATTATATTTGTGTATGTCAACATCTTTACATGTGGCAGCACTTTTTATATTTACACAGTATAGCAGTTTTATTTATGTATCCATGGGATAACAGCAATATTTATTTACAAGATCATGATGTAAAAAATTAACCACTAACTTTTTGGAAAAGTGTTTCATATTCTCTGCTATAGGTAGACCAAAATGAGGTGAGACATTAAATGAAATATGGCTATAAAGGTGCCTATAAAACTCTCTTTAGCTGCAGGGCCCAGCCAAAGATTTCTATTGTATTGCATTTTTTTACTTCAATGTAAATGGAATTGTACATTTTAGAAGAAAAACTCTTGATGTTATAGGTGACACATTTTTAATGAAAACATTGGTGGCTTTCAACAGTATGTGACATTTGGGAAGGCATTATAAACAATGATACAGCTTGGGAAAGAATGTCACATAGGACTGCATATTTCTGAAGTGAAGGTCTTACTTCCTAATTGTCATTATGTTCACAAGGACATTGTGTAAGGGAGAAATGATTACTTCTCTCAACCTGCTATAAAAAAATCACTGCATCACAAAATCCTCTGCTTAAATCATGTCATGAAATAACCCAATGAAAAGGACCTTAGTCATTAATTTAAAAATAGTGGTAATTAAAATGAGTCACATCATCACAGCTTGCCAATGAGACGACCTTCCTTTCATAATAATTTTCATATAAATTTTTACTGAAGGTCAGGTTTATGCAATGAAAATAAGGAAAGTTTTGTTCTCAAAGGAGAATAAAATATGACTTGTTCACTGTGTTTCTCATAGCTCTGGGCTTAATGGTCCTTGACAAGGATAACCTAAGAGTTAATTCTAGTTTATGTCCAAAAGCCATCATTGTAAGTATGATCATAGTAACATCTCCACAGTTTGTATTTAGTAGCTGGAATTTTAAAGACATAATATAGCTTTATTAGAATCCAATACAAAGTTATTAATTCAATATATCCATTGTGATCTGCATTTATGACCACATATGGGTCTCAAGTTCTGCAGAAATCAGCACATGAAAACATCAATAAAGTTTTGCCAAAGCCAAATAGCAGGAAGTACCAAAATCATAGCAACTTTATTTTAAACATGACATACCAAAAATTAAACTTGGGGTATGTTCACACATGGCATTGCTTTTAGTGTTTTTTTTCTGAATATTTTAGTATAATTACTGTACCAGCATAATAGCATAATCAATGAGACTTCTGAAATCTCATGCGCTTGTTAATTTTTTTCCATACATTTTAGCATTTTTGCTGTGTTTTTTACCCATTAAAAGACATTAGGTGAAAAATGCAAGTAATATATAATCAGCAGGGAGAGATACTGTAATAGTAAAGGTATTAAAATCTAAAGTTTATTAGAACCATTCAAAGAAAGCTTATTGGAGAAAGACAAAAATACAGCAGTGACCAACATACATAAATATACTCAATAAAGTGCAAGTGCTCACAAATACCAGTGCTCATAAAATGGTTCAATCTCATTCATGTATCCTCATTAGATGTATCCCTCCAAAGTCTAAAAAGGCAGGAGCAAGGGTAAACCGGAACCTGGCACTAATATACCGTACCGTGTCCCATGTAATGACTGCTCTTACAAAGGCAATACCCAAGTGTGGTACCGCATAATATGAAGCTTCAAAGTAACCCTCCCTACTCCTCAGGGGAGTATGTATGTTAGCATGTTAGCAGGGGGCGAGAGAGAGAAAGGGTCTCGGGAATGTCAGGAAACCCTAAGCACGACCTGTATAAAATGTGGTTATGACTTGAGTACTATCCTTGTAAGGGCAAGAGTCTTACTAAGGACAAGACCAGATATATTAGTGCCAGGTCCCTTTTCATCCTCGCTCCTGTATAGACCTTGGCGGGATCTCATCAGGATATATGGGTAAGATTGAACCATTATTTATGGGTGCTGGCAATGGTGAGAACTTGCACTTTATATTGTTATGTGTGTTGGTCAGTACTGTATTTTTGTCCCCCTACTCTTGGCTTATTTTTAATGTTAGTAATAAAAGTTAAATTTTAATACATTTACTATCACATTATCTCTCTGTTGATTAAACAGTTTGTACCTGAGAGTTTAATAATATGCTTATTCACTTTTAAGGTTCCAGCTGGTACATAAGAAAAAAAGCAAGTAAAAGCGCTGAAAAAATGCAATGAAATTGTGCATTTTGTTTGCAGCATTTTTCTTGTCATCACTCTGGTTTTTGAAAAAACCTTTCCAAAAACCCCACATGTGAACATACTCAAAAAACTGTACGAAAATCACAATGAAAAAAATGCAAGTAACCTAATTTTTCTAAGTGGCAAATTTCCATTAGGTAAATTAGGTTACTTACAATTTTCTCCTTACATTTTTTCAGTGAGATTTTTTGCATACGTTTTTATTCCACTTTTGACGCTGCAGTTTTTTTTTCATAACAAAAATGTGAAGTGTTAAAAACTCATTGTTGTAACTTAACCTAATCTAATTTGCCTAAATCAGATACACTGTAGCAAACTATCAGAAAGATGAGTTCAGCTTCTGCTGATATATTGAGCTGACAGAGGGTTGCCTAGACTGGATATAATTGTATTTAAAGAAGTACTCTGTTCAAAGTTTTTTTCCTCTTAATATATTGCAGTCATCATATTATATAGCACTGAGCACTTACAATTGCTCATTTTACCTTTCCACCCAGTTAATTCTTCTCTATTCTCTTAACTATGTAGAAACAGACCCAATAGAGAAAAGACTGAATATAGGTCAAGAAGAAAATAAAATAAAGGATAAGTGAAACAAATCGACTTTAAAATACCTTTATTAGAGACACATGGTGAAGTGGTAGCACAACTAAGGCTAGGTTCACATTGCGTTAGGGGTATCTGTTTAATGTATCCGTTAAACGGATGCGCTAACGCTGATGTCATTTTTTACATCTTCATACCCTAGCGCTAACGTATGCGCTAACGCATGGTAGCATTTTGTTACCATGCATTACCATGAGATAGCCATACAGGTCTATGAACAGCGAACGCGTCCGTTCGCTGTGCGTTAGACCTAACGCACCCCAAAACGCTGCAAACAGCGTTCGAGGTCCGTCACAAATTAACGCATCATCGCGTAACGCATGCCGAATTTGGCATGCGTTAGGATGCGTTAATATAATGGAGGCCAATAGGTGCGTTAACGCATCCATTAGATAACGTTAGTGCCGTTATGAACAGATGCATTTAACGGATGGCCCCTAACGCAATGTGAACCCACTCTAACAGGAGTGCCTGCACATACAAACAGCAAAAAGTCATGAAAGTCATGTACAGTATAAGTATATTTTTTAAAAGAAGTCTTCAGAAGCTTTTGCACTCAATTCAATAAGTGTAGGTGTTCAGAAGGAACAACAATGTAGAGTAGTAGAAAAACACCTCCGGCACTCAAAAAAGGTTATTTCTTTAGAATGTTCCGTGTAACAAAAGAATCTTTATTTACAACCGATATATGAAATGGACAAGGCAAGATTTCCAACGTTTCGGCTCTCAGGCCTTTATCAAGGATGTCTATTAAAAAATAAATTTAAAAGAAAAGAAATAAATACAAATGAACTGAAACATATTACTTCTATGCAAAAAATCAGGGATATAATGCAAGATTCGGGTATCATATATCATAAAATAATAAAGGTTGCAACCTTCTTTACATCAAAATATATTATTCAAAAAAAGTGTAAGTGACATAATAATGTGAGTTTTCTTAAACCAAAGATTTCTAGATAATGCAAGCAAAAATATAGGGCCAATGAGGTCAATTTCAAAACCAACATTTATAAGGTAATATCTGTGAAGAGAACACTTGCAATCTCTGAAAGGTTATAGCGTATGGAAGATCCACATGGACCCAGGAAGGAAAAGATCAGAATAAAGGCACAAGATACGAAAGAGTAAGACTTGAAATTAAAACTACCAAAGCAGATCATGAAAGCGTGGTAAATATAAGCAGAAAGGGCTGTCAGATAACAATGAATCAAGGACAAACACCAGTAAGGGATTACCTGTCACCAGTAGTGTTGAGCATTCCGATACCGCAAGTATCGGGTATCGGCCGATATTCGCGTTATCGGAATTCCGATACTTAATTCCGATACTTTTTCCATATCGTATACCGGAATCGGAAGTTCCCATAATTCTTTGAGAGGCAATGTGATTTTAGTCAGCCAATGAGGAATCCTACGAAGTGTGGGCACATCCTGTAATGCTGCGGTCATCTTAACTAATGGCATGGCTGTGATTGGCTGCTGAAATGATGTCAGAATGCACTATAAAAGGCGCCGCCGCCATTTTAGCGTCACTGTGCTGTGAACTCAGTAAGGGACAGAACGCTACTCTGCTCACTCTGAGGGACAGTTAGATATTGCGATTTTGTGTACTACTGTGCTTGAGGCAGGCTAGTTTACCAACCGCTGTGTAAAGCTTCATTTTGCCAGTGTTGTTTTAACAGCTCTGTGCAAGGTGTGTGTGTGACAGTGCAGGTGACGCTGCAGTTTGCTCTGCATCCACCGCTGTTTGTAGGCATCTGCACGTGTCACTGACTCTTTTTTTTTTATTTTATTTAGTGGAATTGGTGCAGCTCCATTATATTAGAAAAAAATCAAATCTATTAGTGTGACGTGCTTCCATCCGTATACAATACATTGGTTGCAAACACTATAGAAGTACACAAAGGAGCTTTTCACAGATAGTGAATAGTTGTGTTTCAGTGTTCACTGTAGTCTGTGAGCTTTTCATTTTGTGAGTGCAGATTACGCTCCAGTTTGTACTTCAACCACTGCCGGTTGTAGTCTGCTGAGCGTGTGTCACTGCCTCATCCTTCACATTTTTCTCTAATTGGTGCTGCTCCATTTTAGTGGAAAAAAATCTAATCTATTAGTGTGACGCGCTTCCATCCGTATACAATACATTGGTTGCAAACACTATAGAAGTACACAAAGGAGCTTTTCACAGATAGTGAATAGTTGTGTTTCAGTGTTCACTGTAGTCTGTGAGCTTTTCATTTTGTGAGTGCAGATTACGCTCCAGTTTGTACTTCAACCACTGCCGGTTGTAGTCTGCTGAGCGTGTGTCACTGCCTCATCCTTCACATTTTTCTCTAATTGGTGCTGCTCCATTTTAGTGGAAAAAAATCTAATCTATTAGTGTGACGCGCTTCCATCCGTATACAATACATTGGTTGCAAACACTATAGAAGTACACAAAGGAGCTTTTCACAGATAGTGAATAGTTGTGTTTCAGTGTTCACTGTAGTCTGTGAGCTTTTCATTTTGTGAGTGCAGATTACGCTCCAGTTTGTACTTCAACCACTGCCGGTTGTAGTCTGCTGAGCGTGGTGTCACTGCCTCATCCTTCACATTTTTCTCTAATTGGTGCTGCTCCATTTTAGTGGAAAAAAATCTAATCTATTAGTGTGACGCGCTTCCATCCGTATACAATACATTGGTTGCAAACACTATAGAAGTACACAAAGGAGCTTTTCACAGATAGTGAATAGTTGTGTTTCAGTGTTCACTGTAGTCTGTGAGCTTTTCATTTTGTGAGTGCAGATTACGCTCCAGTTTGTACTTCAACCACTGCCGGTTGTAGTCTGCTGAGCGTGTGTCACTGCCTCATCCTTCACATTTTTCTCTAATTGGTGCTGCTCCATTTTAGTGGAAAAAAATCTAATCTATTAGTGTGACGCGCTTCCATCCGTATACAATACATTGGTTGCAAACACTATAGAAGTACACAAAGGGGCCTTTCACAGATACTGAACAGTTGTCTGCAGGGTTCACTGTAGTCTGTGAGGAATAACCACACTTAGGCCTTAACTTTTCTGACTTTCTTTATCAATCTACCAAGATGAAGAAGTCAGTGAGTAAGGCACGTGGTCGTGGTCGAGGCCGTGGATTTGCAGCAGGGAGAGGACGTGGGGATTCTGTGGCTGCTGCCGCACCCAGTGACACACCATCCACCAGTTTTCCCCGTGAGCGTTCCTTTATGCGCACTTTTGTAGGAGCTCAGCGTACCCCCCTGCTGCGTGAAGAACAAATTGAAGCCGTTGTTGGTTGGATGGCAGCCAATGCATCGACTTCAATACCTTCCACCTCCTCTCAGGACCACAGCACTGTTGAACAACCATCAGTCTCTTCACCGCCTGCCAAATTGCCCAGGCAGTCAGAGAGCTCTGTACAGGAGCCAGCTGAGTCTCTGCTTCTGTTCTCAGAATCTGTTGGCTTGGAAACAGGGGCCCAGCCAAGCAGCATTCTGGAATGTGAAGAAGAGGCAGTATGCAGTGATGCGCAACAGCTGTGTCTCTCTGAATCTGAAGAGGCGGGTGAGCCAGTGCCGATGGTCAGCACACCGCAGAACGCATCTGATGATGATGAGACTCAGTTGCCAGTTTCTGTTGAGCATGGTGCTGGCCAGACCACCCAACAACAGCAGGTGATGGAAGAGGGTAGTGGTGGAGATGATGAGGTCCAAGACCCAACATGGCGTGAGGAACAGGAAGGTGGTGGGAGCAGCTCTGAGGAAGAGATTGCACCAACGGTCCAAACAGTAGGGAGAGGTAGGCTGCAGACTCGCTTGCCTGTAGCCTCCAGTTTGGCACCCGTTCGGAGCAGTTCTCTTACAACAGCCAAACCGGGCGCTCCCAGGACTTGCTCTGCGTGGTCCTTTTTTGATACAGTTGCAGATGATATTTGCTATGTAAAATGCAAGCTGTGTAATCAAAAAATTAAAAGAGGTAAAAGTGTCAGTAACCTTAATACAACAAATATGTGGAAACATGTGCGGTCAAAGCACTTTGTTGAGTTACAAAGACACACTGGAGATGTAGGCCAACCTACAGCAGCACCTACATCTTCAGCTCCTGTTGGAGCCTCTTCCTCCAGTTCACACACAGCTGGTAAGGCTTCCTCAAAGGATCGCCATGGAAGAACCTCTGTCACTGTTGTCCAGAGACACAGTGTTATTCCACCCACAGCTGCAAGTTCCCTGTCATCCTCACACACCCAGGCCACAAAACAGCCATCGGTAGCACAGGCATGGGATAAAAGACGGCCATACTCGGCAAACCATCCACGAGCACAGGCTCTGAATGCTGGCATTGCAAAACTCCTGTCCCTTGAAATGCTGTCATTCAGGCTGGTGGAGACTGACAGTTTCCGTGAATTAATGGCATTGGCAGTCCCACAATACAATGTGCCCAGCCGATTTTATTTCAGCAGGCAAGCCGTCCCTGGTCTGCAAAAGCATGTTGAGGCAAAAATTAAACATGCGCTACTAAACGCCGTCAGTAGCAAGGTCCACCTGACCACCGATGCGTAGACCAGTACCCATGGCCAGGGACGATACCTTTCACTCACTGCCCATTGGGTGAATGTTGTGGAGCCGGGTACAGATCTTGCGAGTGGCGCTGTACGTGTTCTGCCAACTCCAAGGATTGCCGGAATCAAGTCTGTCCACATTGACTCCTCCTCCTACTCCAGTTCCTCAGAATCATCGCTGCAGGAGCCGTCACGGTCTACCTCCACATGGACCGTGGACGCTTACCTGATGCGACCGATATGAGCACAGCCGTGGCCAAACGGCAACAGGCCGTTCTGAAATTAATTCCCATGGGGAATCGAAGCCACACAGCGCAGGAGGTCTGGAATGCCATCAAGCAGGAGAGCGACGTGTGGTTTTTTGCCAGCGAATCTCCAGCCAGGCTTGGTAGTGTGTGACAATGGCCGAAATCTGGTGGCAGCTCTGGGCCTTGGCAACCTCACTCACATACCATGTCTGGCACATGTGCTCAACTTGGTCGTGCAGAGTTTTTTGAGGGACTATCCGGATCTTGATGCACTGCTGCACAAGGTCCGCCTAGAGTGCGCTCACTTGCGACGTTCCAGCATGGCCAGATCGCGCATTGCAGCTCTGCAACGCAGATTGCGCATTCCTGAACATCGCATCATATGTGACGTATCCACCAGGTGGAATTCAACGTTACATATGTTGGAGCGGTTGTGTGAGCAGCAGCCAGCAGTTATGGAGTATCAGCTGCATCAGGCGCAATCAACACGCAATTTGCGCCGTCCACACTTCACCATTAATGAGTGGGCCACTATGAAGGACATGTGCCACGTTTTGCGTGCGTTTGATGAGTCAACGCGGATGGCGAGTGCAGATGATGCACTAGTCAGCCTGACTGTCCCCCTTATCTGCCTGCTTCAAAAAACACTGCAAGCAATAAGGGATGAGGTTTTGGAAGAGGTGGAGGATGAGGAGTCACAAATTCCATCACCTTCTGGAAAGTCAGCGCAACGTGGTTCCTCACAAAGGGCTGGGCAGGGCTCACTTTGTGAGGAGGATGAGGAGGAGGAGTCAATGGAGGAGGAAGACATCGCTCCAGAGGGAGGTACACAACGCTCTAGTCAGTATGTAGAGCGAGGGTGGGGTGATGCAGAGCAGGCAGAGATAACGCCTCTTGCAGAGGACAGCGTTTCTTTGCCAGTTGGGAGTCTGCAGCACATGGTTGATTTCATGCTGCAGTGCCTAAGAAACGACCGCCGCATCGCCCACATTCTCACGACGTCTGATTATTGGGTGTACACCCTCCTAGACCCTCGCTACCGGGACAACGTCAAAAGCCTCATCACACCGTTGAACCGGGAGCGTAAAATGCGGGAGTACCAAGACACACTGGTGCAATCCCTAATGTTCTACCTTACTGCCGAGAGCACTGCTGCTGCTACTGCTTTACAAAGCAGCTCTGTGCGTCGAGGCAGTGTAGAGAGCTCTGCAACAAGAGGGAGCACACGCAGTGCCTCTGCACAGGGAAAGACCAGTATGTTCAAAATGTGGCAAAGTTTTGTGGCAGCGCCACAAATGTCTACACCATCCGAGAGGGCTCCAGTCAGCGGGAGGCAACGTATCCGTCAGATGGTGACAGACTACTTGGCTTTGCCTCTCAGTGTACTCCCAGATGGCTCTTCCCCATTCAAGTTTTGGGTCTCTAAGCTGGATACATGGCCAGAGCTTAGCCAGTATGCATTGGAGGTGCTGGCTTGCCCTGCTACCAGTGTATTATCGGAGCGCGTCTTTAGTGCTGCAGGTGGTGTACTAACAGACCGTCGCATGCGACTATCCTCCGATAATGTAGACCGGCTTACTTTTCTGAAAATGAACAAGGCATGGATCTCGCCAGAATTTCTCTGTCCGTTTTCAGATTAAATAACTGGTTCGCAACGTTATCCATGTCTCCTGTTATGTTCATCTTTCTACCACCTGAACTCTACTCCCTGGGCTCCAACACTGCCAGTTGCTGCTCAGAAGTGTCGTGTCCACAGAACAAAACACAAGCTCTACTGTTAGTGGGGTTCAGTAACGCCAGCTGTTCCCCTGCTGTGTCAACGGCAAGAAGTGTCCTGTTCCCGACACATGGACAGAAAAACACATGACCAACATGCTCCAAATAGGGAAGAGCCGTCACCCTGCTTGTTATGCTGAAAACATGAAATTGTGAAGTTTTGCAGGCCTAGAATGATAAATTTTTATGACAAATATGGACAAATAATAATTTGTCATCACAGCGCATATCTGCACATGTCTATTAGAAATGGTAACAAAAAATAAAACATAGTCTACTCTTCACATTTTTAAATTAATGCATAAAAGTACATTTCAGACTTATGAATTAATGCTTTTTAAGGAACTTTATCTGTACCTGTAAGATAATGCACTCAATGGATGTACGAATCATTAAATCCTCATCATCATCATCACGAGGTTTATTTATGACAGACATTATAAAATACACATACTGATGCCAACTGTAACTTCAAACACCATATATGAAATGGCCAGCATGTAAACATGGTAATAATGTCCAATAATAAATTATTACATCTAGAAAGTGCATCATGCATACTGACAATAGGTACTTATACCTGCAAGTGCTGTTGAAACAACCACAAGAGATATAAATTAATACTGGTATATAGGTATCACAGTGCATAGTTACTCATGGACAATGTTGATGTAATACTGTATCTCAATTAAGTCAGCGTCAACCATTAGGCTTGTTAGTCTTGTACATTGTTAAAGAGGGAACGTAATTTTTTGGTTTGTCATAGGTGTAGTATTACACATTAAATTATTACTGCTGTATTTTTTTTTGCGTCCCTAGTGCGCAATAACGCAGCCTAACCTCACATTTGATAGTCAGCTAATTGCCACACGCTACCCTACCCTACGCGTGACAGTAGGAAGGTAGTGTTGACGGATAAAGCTTTGCGCAACCAGACATTCTTTTACCCTCTTCAACACTCTACAAGCAAAAAATGCATGATTTCAGCCGCAGACTTTATTGACGTACAGTATAACATCGGCATTACCCATCAGAGGCTGTCCACTGTCTGATACAGACATAGAATATACCTTTGCTATCCGTAGCCTTTGTTTCACCTACACTTGCAGGCACACACTTAAATTGTGACAAACAATGCCTAATGTTTTTTTAAATGGTTATTTTTTATTGTACATTATTGTGTCATCAATCACATTGATGAGTCCATGCTGGACATGTCATACATGCTATAGAAAGTTACGATTTTATGAACTTAAATAATTGAATTGTCTGTGACTGTCACATAAAATTTGCGATGATGATGATGAGTGACTATTACAAAATCCATTGTCTTCACTATGTTATGGTTTAACATAGCGTTCCTTAAGCATTATTCATAAAAAAAAACATTTACTTTTATTCTTAAATTTACAACACTATATTTTGTTACCAATTTTTTGGGTGTTGTGTTGTTCCATTTATTTTTGGCATGTGCATATATGCGTTTATATTTGTATTTTCTTTATTTTTCCTTCTTGAAATTAGAAAACATGTGTATCTTTGTACCGTGTTAGCCAGTAGATAGAAAAATATTTAGACTTCAGAGTCAGCAGTGGTTGATACCTTTTTATGGATAACTGAAAAGATGGAAACAAATTGCAAGCTTTCAAGGCTACTCACGTCTCTTCATCAGGAAAGACTAACTAAAAAAATTAAGCATCACATATTTCTATACACAACAGGACACAGGAATAGTGCAATAGGTAAGACAAGTAAGTGACGTGTATCAGAACTGTCATTATCTCACAGGGATGAACATAAATATTGGAACAGTTCCTAGATAAGGATAGAAAGTTTGATTGCCCTCTCATTGGCGTATTTTTTGGGGTTTTCATGACCCTGGAAGGTCATAGACGCAGATTCCTTAATTGATATAGAATGACATAAATCCATGTGATCTATTCATTCCATCACTAACAGTGTCAAAGGTCATGATGAGCTTATATTCTGAAACCTTTGTACGTTTCTCATATTTGAAGTTATATTTTAATACCAGTAATTCCATATCCATGATGCTATGACCGGGCATACAAAAGTCTTTTGCCACAGGTAAATTCATTAATTTATCTGTGATTGTGTGGCGCTGATAATTCATCCTTGTTCTCCTTTTTGTTGCCGGTCTCCCCTCACTTGTCCCTCCCTCACTTGTCTTAGCTATTCCTGTGTCCTGTTGTGTGTAGAAATATGTGATTCTTCATTTTTGGCTTTACTCTTAGCCTGATGAAGACACCTGAGTAGTCTCGAAAGCTTTGAATTTGTTACCATATTTTCAGTTAGCCATTAAACGTTATCAACCACAGAGGACTGTCAAGTATAAATATTTTTCTATTCTTGTAATTGAAATTCATCATTTTATTGTCGTAGTAAAACTTCATTTATTCTTGTTTGAAGTACATACATTTGCAATGGCCACGTAACAAGGCAATAACTCAATATTTTGTGCCTACACCCTCCTTGACCCTGGGCTTCAACAGCGCCAGTTGCTGCTCAGAAGTGTTAGATGCACAGATGAAAACAATCGCTGATGTGTTTGTGGGGTTCAGTAACGCCTGCTGTTCCCCTGCTGTGTGTCTGGCAAAAATTACTGCTGCTAACTACAACTTCAACTTCAAACGTCTCATACTAGGCCTCTGCCTACACCCTCCTTGACCCTGGGCTTCAACAGCGCCAGTTGCTGCTCAGAAGTGTTAGATGCACAGATGAAAACAATCGCTGATGTGTTTGTGGGGTTCAGTAACGCCTGCTGTTCCCCTGCTGTGTGTCCGGCAAAAATTACTGCTAGCTACCTAATCATGGTGAAAAAAACATGACATCTCAAAGTGTCTAGTGCTACACATAGATATGAGGCTACACCATGATTTCTAAGCTGTAAACATTTGAAACGTCAACTTTCAAACCATAAAATGATTTGTCTGTCACAAATCGGTAACAAAATAATTGTGACATATTATTACAGATATGCACATGTCGAAAACAAATGCAAACACAAAAGCCTACTTATGCTATAGGATACTGATGGTCAACCTTGTCACTCCATAGCTTAGACAAATCCAACTCACATCATGATGACTCAAATACTGCAATGTTGGAAGTGCATAATGTGGGTTGAACTTTGACAACTGCTGCAGTGCGAAGGTTATACTTCAGTGTTCTTGCCTTTGAAATAAAAGCATACAAGTAAATATAATATCCAATGTTGATTAAGGGACGTGATGTACACCTGTAATATTGTGCAAACAATGCATGTAGGAATAGTCCTCTTCAACATTACTTATATTTGTGTCATTTTAAAAAATACATATTTGATTAGAAAGTTAACAGCCCATATCATAAAGGTCCTTCATGTAAACATGATAATCGCTAACAAAAATCATGCATTACCTTGGTAAAGTCAATAGTGCATAGTCACAATAGCAAAATATATACCTGTAAGTGGTGCTGAAAGAACGACAACTGATAGAATAGGTGAATGATATCTATTTATCAGACTGAATAGCGACACCTGTACAATGTCGATATAATACTGTACCTTAACAAAACAGCTGTGTCACACCTCACACGCATTTTTCTTGTAGCTTGTTATGTAATAGGGCACATGCGTGTATGTTTCATCATAGGTGCATGTTTACTGAGTAAAGCAGTCATGACAACGCCTTTGTGTTGTCGGTACGCTTGCGATGATGAACGATGCGCACCGTGAATGTTAGTCTGCGTCATAAGACGCACAGACGCTCCAATACCCAACGCGTCACAGCAGGAAGCCAGTCTGTGCGTCCAAACAAAGGCGCAAGCATACATGCACGTACCTTTTATAAAGCTATATAAAAAAAAGGATGTAGTAGTAACGCACACTTTATTGAGGTACAGTATTACATCGCCATTCACCATCTGTGGCTATGCAGACTCATCTATATATACCTTATCTATCCGTTGTCATGCTTGCAAGTCCACAGTCAGGCATAAATAGCTGTTTTCACTATGCACTTTTTAAAGGTTTTTTTTGTTAATATAAATGATTGGCACATATTATCAGTATTACATGATGGAAAATTTTAGATATTTTTAAAAACTTTTTAGTGATATTATTCAGCAAATGAAAATGGTGTACATACTGTTACTTATCCATCATTAATGGATTCTGATATGTACTTGTATGCTTTATTTAAAACCGTATAGCAGATTATTTAACCGATTTTTATTGTGGTTTGCATTGCTTTTCAACATGTTAATGTATGCGTTTATGTTTGTCAATTATTAATTTACATATATTTTTTAAAGTAAAATCATCATCTTATGGTACTAAAGGTTATATTTCTCTTGTTTTGGGGTATAGACATTTTTAATTGACACGTAACAAGGAAAATACTTGATCTAGTATTTAAACATCCTCCTTGACCCTGGGCTCCAACACCGCCAGTTGTTGCTCGGAAGTGCTGTTAGCACAGTTAACACTTGCTCCTGTGTTACTGGGGTTCAGTAATGTCAGCTGTTCCCCTGCTGTGTGAACGGCAAACAGTCCTGCTGCCTCCACCATGTTCTCTTCTCATCCCTGGGTTACAACACCGCCAGTTGTTTCTCGGAAGTGCTGTTAGCACAGTCTACACTTGCTCCTGTGTTACTGGGGTTCAGTAATGTCAGCTGTTCCCTGCTGTGTGAACGGCAAAAAGTCCTGCTGCCTCCACCATGTTCTCTTCTCATCCCTGGGTTACAACACCGCCAGTTGTTTCTCGGAAGTGCTGTTAGCACAGTCTACACTTGCTCCCGTGTTACTGGGGTTCAGTAATGTCAGCTGTTTCCCTGCTGTGTGAACGGCAAAAAGTCCTGCTGCCTCCACCATGTTCTCTTCTCATCCCTGGGTTACAACACCGCCAGTTGTTTCTCGGAAGTGCTGTTAGCACAGTCTACACTTGCTCCCGTGTTACTGGGGTTCAGTAATGTCAGCTGTTCCCCTGCTGTGTGAACGGCAAAAAGTCCTGCTGCCTCCACCATGTTCTCTTCTCATCCCTGGGTTACAACACCGCCAGTTGTTTCTCGGAAGTGCTGTTAGCACAGTCTACACTTGCTCCCGTGTTACTGGGGTTCAGTAATGTCAGCTGTTCCCCTGCTGTGTGAACGGCAAAAAGTCCTGCTGCCTCCACCATGTTCTCTTCTCATCCCTGGGTTACAACACCGCCAGTTGTTTCTCGGAAGTGCTGTTAGCACAGTCTACACTTGCTCCTGTGTTACTGGGGTTCAGTAATGTCAGCTGTTCCCCTGCTGTGTGAACGGCAAAAAGTCCTGCTGCCTCCACCATGTTCTCTTCTCATCCCTGGGTTACAACACCGCCAGTTGTTTCTCGGAAGTGCTGTTAGCACAGTCTACACTTGCTCCTGTGTTACTGGGGTTCAGTAATGTCAGCTGTTCCCCTGCTGTGTGAACGGCAAAAAGTCCTGCTGCCTCCACCATGTTCTCTTCTCATCCCTGGGTTACAACACCGCCAGTTGTTTCTCGGAAGTGCTGTTAGCACAGTCTACACTTGCTCCTGTGTTACTGGGGTTCAGTAATGTCAGCTGTTCCCCTGCTGTGTGAACGGCAAACAGTCCTGCTGCCTCCACCATGTTCTCTTCTCATCCCTGGGTTACAACACCGCCAGTTGTTTCTCGGAAGTGCTGTTAGCACGGTCTACACTTGCTCCCGTGTTACTGGGGTTCAGTAATGTCAGCTGTTCCCCTGCTGTGTGAACGGCAAAAAGTCCTGCTGCCTCCACCATGTTCTCTTCTCATCCCTGGGTTACAACACCGCCAGTTGTTTCTCGGAAGTGCTGTTAGCACAGTCTACACTTGCTCCTGTGTTACTGGGGTTCAGTAATGTCAGCTGTTCCCCTGCTGTGTGAAAGGCAAAAAGTCCTGCTGCCTCCACCCTGTTCTCTTCTCATCCCTGGGTTACAACACCGCCAGTTGTTTCTCGGAAGTGCTGTTAGCACAGTCTACACTTGCTCCCGTGTTACTGGGGTTCAGTAATGTCAGCTGTTCCCCTGCTGTGTGAACGGCAAAAAGTCCTGCTGCCTCCACCATGTTCTCTTCTCATCCCTGGGTTACAACACCGCCAGTTGTTTCTCGGAAGTGCTGTTAGCACAGTCTACACTTGCTCCTGTGTTACTGGGGTTCAGTAATGTCAGCTGTTCCCCTGCTGTGTGAACGGCAAACAGTCCTGCTGCCTCCACCATGTTCTCTTCTCATCCCTGGGCTACAACACCGCCAGTTGTTTCTCGGAAGTGCTGTTAGCACAGTCTACACTTGCTCCCGTGTTACTGGGGTTCAGTAATGTCAGCTGTTCCCCTGCTGTGTGAACGGCAAACAGTCCTGCTGCCTCAACTTTAATTTCCATGGGTACCTTCTGCTACCCATCCGGGTTCCAGTACCGTCAGCTGGTTCTCCGCAGTGCCTTTGGCCTAGGTGCCTCCATGTCGGTATCCGAGTTCCAGCAACGTCTGCTGGTCCTTGGTAGTGCTTTGGAGCACAGGTACCTCCTGCTTAGTAACCGTGTCCCAGTAACGTCAGCTGGTCCTCGGTTGTGCCATTGGCTCTTTTCCTTCTGCTGACCCTCCGGGTTCCAGCACAGTCAGCTGGTCCTCATTACTTTCATTGGCTCTTGTACCTTCTGCTACCCATCCGGGTTCCAGTACCGTCAGCTGGTTCTCCGCAGTGCCTTTGGCCTAGGTGCCTCCATGTCGGTATCCGAGTTCCAGCAACGTCTGCTGGTCCTTGGTAGTGCTTTGGAGCACAGGTACCTCCTGCTTAGTAACCCTGTCCCAGTAACGTCAGCTGGTCCTCGGTTGTGCCATTGGCTCTTTTCCTTCTGCTGACCCTCCGGGTTCCAGCACAGTCAGCTGGTCCTCGTTACTTCCATTGGCTTTTGTACCATCACCAACAGGACAAAGAAGGTTAAGACAAACTACAAGATACAGAACAAGAGACAGAAGAACAATAAGCAGAAGATCAAAAAGCAGAAGAACATTAAGTATAAGACCAAAATGAAGAGCAAAATATATGCTCTAAATTCTAAGCAGAAGAAGACTAAGCAGTGTATGGGGGTGAGTCCGTTCCTCCTCGTGGTGCCCCTGGAAAATGCCTGATGCTGCTGCAGGCTAAACTGAACGCGGACAAATACTGTTGTAATTAAAATCTTTCGTGACAGCAAGAACGGAAGGATGAAAATTCAGAGTTTTACAGATTACAAGTACAGGAATGTCTGTCACAAATAAGAATATGATGAAAAGGATGAATAGGAAGAAGATGAAGAAGTAGAATATGAAGAATAATAACTGTTTAATAAGAACAATATAAGTAATGTTAACAAAAAGATGAATAGCAAGAAGTTTTAGAAGATTAAGAAGGTGAAGATGAAGAATAATTTGATGAGAAAGATGATGCTGCTGAAGATTATGAAGGAGAAAGTGTGTGAAAAGTTAAAAAGGTGAAGACCATGGAAGTTGTGAAACAGACATATTTGACAAAATAGAAAAAAGGTTAACAACATTGTGAATTTGTTCGTCAATCCGAACGTATTTCCTAAAAAAAAAAAATTAATGCTATTCCATTGGATTGGGTTAAACATCTATGCCTTTAATGTCTCCTCAACCTCCCCCAATACATTCTACATTACTCTTTCTTGTTTTCCTTCATGTACAATTAACCAACAAGGCAAGAATGGGTTTTTTTTAATTTCGATATTTTGTTCCCATAGACTTACATGGGACTTCCGGTATCGGTATCGGGTATCGCCGATATTTTAGTGATATCGGCGATACCATTACGATTCCGATACTTTAGGATATCGGAAAGTATCGCTCAACTCTAGTCACCAGATGAATCGCGTGCATGGCGAGCTTGCAGCCAGGAGCAGGGTGACACATGTAAAGAAACTCGTGTAATGAGGGTTTTGTAAAGACCGTCATGGCAAGTTACTTCTGGGTGAAACACCGACCGCTGGAGAACCACCTGACCTCGGGTCCCGAGCTTCCCAAGATCAACAGTGTGCAAGCGTTAGAAAGAGAAGACATTGGGTGCAGCTGGAAAGAATCTGAGCAGTTCCCCGTGGTGAGACATAGTAGTGCGCACGTATCAGGTCTTATAACAGACATCTAAAAGCTATTTTTAAAAAGAGTTAAAGCAAGGTAAAAGCCATGCAATATATATGCAAAAGAAAGCATAGTGTGACATTATCCAAGTGGACAAGTCAATAGCATATACCAAGGTATCAAAGGGATAGTGCTAAAGTGCGGAGGTATGTAAATGCATCTGTTAGAATGGCAGCATGGCACACATGGCGTTAATCTAAGCATAATAGGAGCACTAATGAACCCATATCATGGAGTGAAAAGGCAATATTACCTGGTAAGCTGTGTATGTGCGGCACGTACCCCGATGCGCGTTTCAGACAACGTCCTTCTTCAGGGGATGCTTTTATGTCTAGTTTAACGCAATGTGTGCCATGCAGCCATTCCAACAGATACATTTAGCTTTCCACATGTGCATTTACCCTTAGCTGGTTTCCTTGGCTTTTGATATATACTTACCTCTGTGCTATTATTATCTTCTATATACCTCAGCACTATCCCTTTGACACCTTGGTATATGCTATTGACTTGTCCACTTTGACATTGTCACACTATACTTTCTTTTGTATATAAATTGCCACACTTTTATCTTGCTGTATCCTGTTAGTTGTGCCATCACTTCACCATGTGTCTCCAATAAATGTGTTTTAAAGTCAATTCATTTCAATTTACCTCCTGTTTCGATATAGAGCTTAGAAAGATTCAGTTAGTCAGTTTTTAATCACTTGATGTCATAGACCTAATGGGAAATAGAAAAAAAACTGGGTACAAGGGCAAAATGAGCAATTGTAAGTGCACCGTACTATATAATATGATGATTGCAATATATTAAGAGGATAAAAAGTTTGATGAGAGTGCTTCTTTAATTCTCAGCAAAGAGCAAAACTACACCTTTATGGTTTTCTGCCTCTACATGCAGACTGAAAGTTTCATTTTCAATGAAAGCAAACAAAAAACTTGATATTGATGAGATATTAGAAGCTGCACTAGCTACAACTTATTTTGCATTTTTGCTTTGGTTTATTTGCATAAAACCACAAATGTTTGGAAAATAAAAATTATATTAAATTAAATGTGCAACCATTTGTAAATTCGAACATCAGCTGCTGTACAAAGATTAGCAGATCTTTTGAAGTGAAGTAAATTTGCTGACCGGCAAATTTTACCACAAACTTTGATATATGCCATATAAATTCACGGGCAAGGAGGGGTGTTATGTTTCAGTAGCTGAGGAGAAATAGCAAAAATAGCCAAAGTAGCAATACACCAGAGAGGCTGGAAACTACTGGGTTGCAGAACCCTAAACTAACCGCAACACTAAAAGTAGCCGTGGAGCGTACCTATGGTGATCCTAGACGCCTCGTCACAGCCGGAGAGATAGCCACACCTAAAGACAGAAAGATGAAAGCTATTTTTCCCGTAGCAGAACCCCCAAAGAAATAGGAAGCCCCCAAACATGTAATGTCAGTTAGACAAGAAGAAAATACGAACACAGACAGAAAATAGAATGAGCAAACGCTGGGGCCCAATTCTGTCTAGATAGAAAAGTATAGGAAAGAATTCTGACTGCAACCCAAAAAACACTGAAAAAAATACCAACACTTCTGATTAACAAAAAACCTGAGATCACACGATCTCTACCACCTAAATCAGATCTCTGGTGTAACACACAGCAATTCAGCAAATAAAAAGTGACACAGGAACAGAGCAAAAGTGCAAACACAAACTGAGCACAAATGCAGCGCCGGGCCCCAAAAGGGGACCAGGCTGAAGTCTACTGCAAGGCAGCAAACCAGCAAGGAAAATCCAACCAGAGGAAAAAAAACACAGCAAGTCACTTATCTGAATGGAAGCAGGAATGCAAGCTGAGCTCCAACCAAGAACTGAAAGAACAATTGATTACCGGCAAGGCTGATGGGAGTTCAGGTCACTTATATCAGACCATTCAGACCCAGCTGAAAGCCAATCAGCAATTGGTTCATTACCCTCAGCAACCACCGGAGGGAGCCCCAGCTCCGAAGTCGCCTCCAACGTGTTCACAACAGTACCCCCTTGAGGAGGGGTCACCGAACCCTCACCTGCGCAACCAGGCTGATCAGGATGAGCTTGATGATAGGCACAGATCAGTCTACTAGCATGGATGTCCGAAGCAAACACCCAAGAATTGTCCTCTTGACCATAACCTCTCCACTTAACCAAATACTGGAGTTTCCGTCTAGCAAAACGAGAATCCAATATTTTCTCAACCACATACTCCAAATTGCCCTCAACCAAAACAGGGTAGGGAGACGCAGCCATAGGAACCACTGGCTCAACAAACCTCTTCAATAAGGACTTGTGGAACACGTTATGGATCTTAAATATCCCTGGAAGAAGCAAACGGAAGGAAACCGGATTAAGAATTTCCATGATCTTATAAGGTCTAATGAACCTTGGCTTAAATTTTGGAGACGCAACCTTCATAGGGATATTTCTTGAGGACAACCAAACCAAGTCCCCCACTTTAAAATGAGGACCCTCAGTCCTATGCCGGTTGGCAAACCGCTGGGCCTTCTCCTGAGAGAGCGACAACCTCTCCACTACCTGACCCCAAATCTGCTGCATTCACTCCACAATAGAGTCAACCCCCGGGCAGACGGAAGCCTCCGCCTGTCCTGAAGAAAATCGAGGGTGAAACCCAGAATTGCAGAAAAATGGAGACATCAAGGTGGCAGAGCTAGCCCTATTATTAAAAGCAAACTCCGCCAAAGGCAAAAAGAGACCCAGTCATCTTGATCAGCAGACACAAAAATATCTCAAATAAGTCTCCAAGGTCTGGTTTGTTCTCTCGGTTTGTCCATTGGTCTGCGGTTGAAATGCAGAGGAGAAAGATAACTGAACACCAAGTTTAGAACAAAATGTTCTCCAAAATCTGGAAACAAACTGGACTCCTCTGTCAGACACAATGTTCTCTGGAATGCCATGTAACCGAACCACGTGCTGAAAAAACAAAGGCACCAATTTGAGGAGGAAGGCAACTTAGGTAATGGCACAAGATGTATCATCTTGGAAAAGCTATCACAGATTACCCAGATAACGGTCATTCTCTGAGAGACAGGGAGGTCGGAAATAAAATCCATAGAGATATGGGTCCATGGCCTCTTGGGCACAGGTAATGGCATTAACAAACCACTAGAGCGAGAGCAAGGTTTGGAACGAGATGAAGTCCCACAGGACTGCACAAAGTCCCTGACGTCACGAGACAAAGTAGGCCACCAAAAGGACCGACTCACCAAGTTTCTGGTACCAAAAATACAGGGATGACCAGCCAACGCGGAACAATGAATCTCAGACATCACACTCTTCTTCCACTGGTCTGGGACAAACAATTTCCCAACAGGACAGCGTTCAGGTTTATCTTCCTGACACCCCTCCAGAGCCAGTCTCAAATTGGGCAAGATGGCGGAAAGAACTACACCCTTTTTCAAAATAACAGCAGGATCAGTTAACTCAGGAGAATCCGCAAAGAAACTCCTTGAGAGGGCATCCGCCTTAACATTCTTAGTGCCAGGAAGAAAAGAAACCACAAAATTAAAACGTGTGAAAAACAAGGCCCACCTGGCATGTCTAGGATTAAGTCGCTTGGCTGATTCGAGATAAACCAGGTTCTTATGGTCCGTGAGGACCACCACCTGATGTTTGGCTCCTTCCAGCCAATGTCTCCACTCTTCAAAGGCCCACTTCATGGCCAATAACTCCCGATTACCCACGTCATAATTACGTTCAGTTGGAGAAAATTTTCGAGAGAAGAAGGCACAAGGGTTACTCTTAGAGATCTCCGGATCCCTTTGGGACAAAACGGCACCTGCCCCAATCTCAGAAGCATCAACCTCTACCTGAAACGGTAGAGAAACATCAGGCTGCCGTAGAACAGGAGAGAAATGAATCTCTGCTTAAGTTCCTGAAACCAGAAACTGCCTCAGGAGGCCAATTCACCACATCAGAACCCTTTTTGGTCAAATCAGTCAATGGTTTAACAATACCGGAGAAATTACCAATAAATTTACGATAAAAATTGGCAAAACCCAAAAATCTCTGAAGAGCCTTCAATGTAGTAGGTTGAACCCAATCACAGATGGCCTGAACCTTGACCGGGTCCATTTCAATAACAGACAGAGACAAAATGAATCCCTGAAATGAAACCTTCAGTATGCCAAAAAGACACTTTGATCCGTTCACATACAGTGCATTCTCTCTCAAAATCTGGAACACAGTCCGAACATGTTTCACATAAGAGTCCAGTCATTGGAAAAAATCAAGACATCATCCAAATAAACGATCAGAAATTTATCCACAAAATCCCTGAAAATATCATTCATAAAGGATTGGAAGACGGAAGGGGCATTAGTAAGCCCAAAAGGCATCACTAGGTACTCAAAATGCCCTTGGGGTATTAAACGCCGTCTTCCATTCATCCCCGTGCTTAATGCGAATAAGTTTATACGCCCCCTGAGGTCAAGCTTGGTAAACCAACTAGCACTTTTCACTCTGGAAAATAGGTCAGAAATCAAGGGTAACGGATATTGATATTTAACAGTGATTTTATTCAGGAGTCGATAGTCAATACACGGCCTCAATGAACCATCCTTTTTGGCCACAAAGAAAAAACCAGCGACCAAGGGTGAAGAGGATGGTCTGATATGACCCTTTTCCAAGACTCCTTGATATAAGATCGCATAGCATCGTGTTCAGGTAGAGATAAATTAAAAAGGCGACCTTTAGGAAATTTACCACCAGGCACTAACTCAATAGCGCAATCATAGCTCCTGTGAGGAGGTAAGCATGCAGACTTACTCTCACTAAACACATCAGAAAAATCAGTCAAAAAGTCAGGGACATCCTGAGACTGGGGAGAGGCAGAAAAAACAGGAGTGTCAGTATTAACACATTTGACAGCCCCAACTGGTCACAGACACAGACTTCCATTCCAAAACAGGATTATGAGTCTGTAACCAAGGGAAACCCAGTACAATAATGTCATGCAGATTATGCAACACCAGAAATTTGCAACTCTCCTTATGATCTGGTTCAACCCTCATTATCACCTGAATAGAAAACTGGGGTTTATTCCTGCCAAAGGGGTAGAATCAATGCCCAGCAAAGGAATAGACTTTCGCAGGGGTATCATGGGAAACCCACAACGTTTGGCAAAGTCAAAATCCATCAGGTTAATAGCTGCTCCTGAATCAACAAAAGCCTGAGCCGAAATGTGTACAGGGAGCAAATCAGGGTAAGAGTCAACAGAAATTTAGTCTGAACACTTCCCAAGACAACTGAGCGCGCAAAACGTCTTCCCCACTTAGGGCAGACGGAAATAGCATGGGAAGTGTCACCACAGTAGAAACATAACCCATTGCGCTTTCAAAACTCATGACGCTGAGCCCCAGAAGTCACTCCATCACACTGCATGGGCTCAGGAGCTGGCTCACAAGGCAACACTATCTCATGCATACCTCTGCGCTCGCGCAAACGTCTGTCAATTTGAATAGCCAAAGACATACAATCATTGAGACCAGAGGGAACAGGGAATCCCACCATAACGTCGTTTACTTTTTCTGACAGACCCTTCCGAAAAAGGGCTGCCAAAGCATCATCATTCCATTTGGTCAGGACTGCCCACTTTTGGAATTTCTGACAGTACAGCTCAGCGTCTTCACGACCCTGATTTAATGCCAACAAGGTCTTTTCAGCTTGATCAGTGACATTAGGTTCATCGTACAATAACCCCAGAGCCTGAAAAAATACATCAACATCATTCAAAACAGGATCCCCAGGTGTCAGGGAAAAGCTCAATCCTGAGGGTCGCCGCGCAGCAGAGAGATGACAATTTGAACCTGCTGTGCTGCGTTCCCTGAGGACTTAGGCTTCAAGGCAAAAAACAACTTACTGTTATTTTTGAAATTCAGAAATTTAGACCGATCCCCCAAAAATAAATCTGGTATGGGGATCCTAGGTTCCACAACCGGCAACCTAGCAAGATAGGTAGCAATACTCTGAACCTCAGCAGCAAGCCGCTCCACATGGCCAGGCAACTGTACAAACTCCATTGCTGACAAAGAAAAAATTCCTCCTCAGCACCCTGAGAAAAAGAGGGAAAAAATGCAACAAACAGAAAAAAAAATTTCTAACAACTCCTTTTTTTTTTTTCCTTTTTTACTATTTTTCCCTTCTGTTGAGTACCATATAATTTTCAGTGTGGCCGGTAATACTGTTATATTTCGGTAGCTGAGGAGAAATAGCAAAAATAGCCAAAATAGCAATACACCAGAGAGGCTGGAAACTACTGGGTTACAGAACCCTAAACTAACCGCAACACTAAAAGTAGCCGTGGAGCGTACCTACAGTGATCCTAGACGCCTCGTCACAGCCGGATAGATAGCTGCACCTAAAGACAAAAAGATGAAAGCTATCTGCCCCGTAGCAGAACCCCCAAAGAAATAGGAAGCCCCCAAACATGTAATGGCGGTTAGACAAGAAGAAAATACGAACACAGACAGAAAATAGAATGAGCAAACGCTGGGGCCCAATTCTGTCTAGATAGAAAAGTATAGGAAAGAATTCTGACTGCAATCCAAAAAACCCTGACAAAAATACCAACACTTCTGATTAACAAAAAAACCTGAGATCACACGATCTCTACCACCTAAATCAGATCTCTGGTGTAACACACAGCAATTCAGCAAATAAAAAATGACACAGGAACAGAGCAAAAGTGCAAACACAAACTGAGCACAAATGCAGCGCCAGGCCCCAAAAGGGAACCAGGCTGAAGTCCACTGCAAGGCAGCAAACCAGCAAGGAAAATCCAACCAGAGGAAAAAAAACACAGCAAGTCACTTATCTGAATGGAAGCAGGAATGCAAGCTGAGCTCCAACCAAGACCTGGAAGAACAATTGATTACCGGCAAGGCTGATGGGAGTTCAGGTCACTTATATCAGACCATTCGGACCCAGCTGAAAGCCATTCAGCAATTGGTTCATTACCCTCAGCAACCACCGGAGGGAGCCCCAGCTCCGAAGTCGCCTCCAACGTGTTCACAACAGAGGGGGGTAGGGAAAACCCTGCTGATCATACTCTACAGTAGAGAGAAATCATCTGCTGATCTGTGACTTTCCAGTTACTCACCATAACTGTACAAGGTATAATCTGTAAGACAACCTTGAACTCGATCCATGGCGGATCCGCTTATCGCTACTCATAAATGATCTTAGGATACATACATACAATGTCTTGTTAACGGCAGTGTACTCACTGAGTTTTTCAAGCAGAAGACAATTCAGGAAAAGACTGGTATTGTTTCAACTGAAGCGCTGTTTTTTGTGTCTTTTAGATCATTATTTGCAGTAGCGTTGCCCTGCGTGTTTTATTTTACTTGCATTGTATGAAATAGTGAGGGGCTTCAAAGCGAAAGGCACCTGAAGAATAGTCAAGTGAAATTCATTTAACTGCTCCTTGTCTTTACAAACAGGCCATTTTCAATTTT
Organism: Oophaga sylvatica; assembly: GCA_033576555.1. Classification (NCBI taxonomy): domain Eukaryota; kingdom Metazoa; phylum Chordata; class Amphibia; order Anura; family Dendrobatidae; genus Oophaga; species Oophaga sylvatica. The sequence goes on along the minus strand of JARQOD010000002.1, from coordinate 508,490,642 downwards.
TGCGTATCTGTTTTTTTGCTCCTCTTTTTCTCAGAGCTATTACTTTTTTATTTTTCTGTCAATATGGCCATTTAAGAGCTTGATTTTTGCGGGACGAGTTGTACTTTTAAACAACACCACTGGTTTTACCATATAGTGTACAGGAAAACAGGAAAAAAAATGAAGTGTGGTGAAATTGCAAAAAAGTGTAATTATTATTATTATAGATTTTTATAGCACCATTTATTCCATGCAATTCCACAATTATTCCATGCAATTCCACAATTGTATTTTTTTTTTTTACCATGCTCACCAAATGCTAAAACTGACCTGCCATTGTGATTCTTCAGGTCATTACTAGTGTGTAGACGCCAAATATCCAAACATGTATAGGTTGTTTTTTATTTAAGTGGTAAAAAAAATCCAAATTTTGTTTAAAAAAAAAAAAGTGTCAATTTCAGAGACCCATAGCGTCTCCATTTTCTTGATCTCCGGCTAGTTGAGTGCTTATTTTTTGCAAGCCTATCTCACGTTTTTATTCATACCATTTTGGTGTAGGTATGAACTTTTGATCACCTGTTATTGCATTTTAATGCAATGTTGCAGTGACCAAAAAGCGCAATTTTGGTGTTTTGACTTTTTTTTCTCGTTATGCCGTTTACCGATCGGATTTATTCTTTTCATATATTGATAGAAGGGGTGATTCTGAATGTGCCGATACTAAATATGTGTATTTTTTATTTATTTTTAATTGTTTTATTTTGAATAGAGCAAATGAAAGGTGTCAAACTTTTATATATTTTATGTTTTTAATATTTTTAAAAACTTTTTTTTTTAACTTTTCACTTGCTTCAATAGTCTCCATGGGAAACTAGAAGCTGCGATCATCCGAATAGCAGAAATGCTCACTTGCTGGGCAACGCTCATAGCAATCCCGCAATAACAACCACAGTGATCTGCTGCCCGCTTGTCATGCCAACCCATCGACGACCCGCGGTCATGTGACACATGCACCGATGGGCTTTATTAGTGACGCACTTCCAGGGCGATCGTGTTAAATGCTGCAGTCAGAGAATGACAGCGGCATTTAACAGGTTAGCAGACACAATTGGATAGCGATTCCACCCTCGGCTGTTAGGGGCACATGTCTGCTGTTTAAATCAGCTGACATGTGCCAGAAAGATGTGGGCTCAGCACCGGAGACTCGACATGCACCGTACATATACGACGCATATCGTGAAGGGGTTAATAGAAGCTCCAAAGACTGAACATATCCACAGCAAGTTGTTTTTACATTGGTTTTCATGTGTTAATTCTTTTACTGAGTGAATCAGCAATAAAAAGACATTGTGTGCATATAGCCTGAACCTTCTCAGTGGCTGTAAAGGTGACCATACACCTTCAAGAGCTGTTGGCTGCACAACCGTTCTGCTGACAGTTATTCTTCTTGATCTTGCTATACAGATATGCACTTGGTTCAGTAAGTTGAACCCTTGAATGAATTTAGTCGCATGTGTCCTAATTCTGGCTAAATATCATCTGAATATGCATAAAAAGAAAATTTGACTATGGGATAGAGTAAGTCAATTGAGATGGAGAAAATCAAATGTTTGTCAGTGAATGGTATAATTTAGACCTGGGCAAAGTGCAGCCCATGAGCCTTATGCAGCTTTTAAATTGCTTAAAAATGCTTTGGCTTATGTACCAGAACAACAGAGGGCTTAATGCATTTCCCCCCCGCATATCATTTTCATATGCATCCTTGGGATACCAGTGAATGCAATGATGACACTAGGAGCCACCAGCTCTCTATTCCATTATTGATCCTGAGTATTACTACATCACAACAGCAGTACCTCAGTACACAGAACAGACTAGAGCTGAGGGGGAACAGGGTTGAGGTGAGAATTTATTTTAACCATCATTCTGCGGGAGGGGTGGTTCAAATACTAATGTGCCAGGGGCTGTATGGGGACAGAATTCTGAATGAGGGACTCTGTGAGGACATAATACTGTGTAAGTGGGCTGTTTGGGGACATCATTCTGAGAGTGGGGCTTTGGGGACATAAAATTGTGTAGTGAGGCTTTGAGGGAAGATCATATTGTTTGAAGGGCTATATGGGGACTTCACAATGTGTATATGGTCTGTGGGTCATCATATTCTAGTAGGAGCTGTTGATCAAAATACAAGGGCTAAATAACAGGAGCAGTTTGATTTACAGCTTTACAAAAACTTTATAAAAAGCAGTAAATTATATGATTTTTATTAGCTGTTGCATTGTAAGACTACATTATACAATAAGTCCTATTATAACGTATTAGCAGTAACAATATGTTATCATGCATAATTTTGAGCAATGTTAAAGTGTTTCTGTTATTTTAATTTTAATTTCATAAGTCCCTAAAATTTTTTGAAAATAAACAACTTTGTAATATCTTGTCAGAGAAAAAAGCATTAAAAATGTTGCAGTCTTAAATTTCTCAGCTAGTTTCAAATGTTCTGTGGTACATGTCTGTGATATCTACCATTCCAAAAAAGCATTCAAAAGCTTAGCTGCATTATATTTCTCACCCATACCCTATTCAATGGTCAGGGGTAAATCTCTGTGATATTATCTAACACTACAATAAAAGCATAAAAAAATTGGCTGGATTACAGTTCTCATCCATACATTATTCAGTGGTCTGGGGTACATTTAGTTTGATCTTGTTGTAGGTCGGTTAACTCAGCTGCTCTCCAAGGTTGAGACAGGAACACTTGATATTAAAGTCTCTGGGTGGTATATTGCATCATAAACCATAAAGCCAAAATAGTAACGCAAAACAGCCTTCCTGGCTCAAATGAAAATTAAATGTACTTACAAAAGTCCTCTCCAGTATGGCTCCAGCCTTACGCAACAAAAACACACTGCAGCTCTCACCAGAGCTTGAGCCTGGAAACTTCCTCCCTCCAAACACACCAGAGAAAAAAAGCAATAGCTGGATATTTAACTCCCACCAACCACATCCTTAAGGCGGAGATATGGTGAGTAGGTGTCACACCCATCTCTTACACCAACTCACAAAAAAACAAACAAACCATGGTTGCTGTTGATTAAGCCCTTAGCACATAGAGTACTGGAGAGAAGCTAAGGGTATGTCTCCACGGGCAGAAACCGGCAGCGCTTTGGACGCAGCACATATCCTCTCCGTCCAAAGCGCTGCCGGCTTTTGAACGCAGGTGATTCCACATGTGTTCATTGAACCATGTGGAATCGCAGCATCCAATACATTGTACGTGACATTTATCTTGTGGAGATGGAGCATCTCCGCAAGATAAATTGACATGCTGTGGTCTAGACAGACGCGCCGCATATGCGTAAATGAAGGGCTTCTGTAGGCGGACGTGCACGCAGAGTGGAGATAGGATTTCATGAAATCCCATCCACTACACTGTAACATCAGGCCGCTGGGGGTTGGACGCTGCGGATGCAGTGTTTACTGACCGTGAAAACATACCTTATGGGTTTTCACATGACGTAGGATAACAACCTTCGCGACACATATCTCCCCTCACATACAGAGCCAGTGACCATGTCACAATTTATAAAACTGAAAAAAGGGATAAAAAAAATATTGTAGGGTTACATTTCTCAGCCATACAGTTTTATATGGTCTGGGTACATAATAAGTGTAAGAAAAAGCAATATGTAATGACAAGGATCAGCAAATGAAAGCAAATTATTTATTAACAATACAAGCCATTTTAAAAACGATTAAAAATGCATAGATAGGTACCCAGGACAACAACATTAAATGTTGTCAATCCATCCTAGATACGTTAGAGGTAAAAAAAAAAATCCTGATTTAATTAGTCAACCATACAGTATTGCTTGCTTTGTGTAAAATTACAGTGGGTTAAAATTTTAAAAAAAAAGCTTGTCCTTGTACAGCTAAAATATTTTTGGTCCAAAAATTGACTATTGTCACATATACTCTGCAACTTGTTTTGTGTGAATTTTCTTTTGTTTCAAATAAAATACAAAATTTGACTGGTACAGGTACAGAAATTTGGTTGTTCAAAAATAGACTATTGTCACATATACACTATTGCCGGGGTCACACTTGCAATGAATGCAAGAAACTCACGCGAGTCTCTCGCCTCAATACCCAGCACTCGGGACAGGAGTGTGCGGCTGCATGTATTTCTGTGCCGGGTATTCAGGTGAGAGACTAGCGCAAGTTTCTCGCATTGCATTCGCAAGTGTGACCCCGGCCTAAAGCTTGGTTGCTGTGAAATTTTGTTTGTTTTGAAAAAACCCCTAAAAAACTGGGCTCGTACAGGTGTCAAAATTTGGTTGTTCAAAAATTGACTATTATCATGAAGGGTTTTTTTTTACAACAAACATGTTTTATCCCACAAATTGCTTTTAGAATAATCTCGGTATGCAATTTGTTATGAGGTTCTGTGGAATAAATGTGGAAACATGCTCTGTGGGTGAAATGTGTTATTACCTTCTGTGGGGGTATTGTACTCTGTGTGTTGGAGGGGGGATATGTTCTGTTGAGGCTTATGGCTTCAGTACTGTAAAACCCAGAAGTTTTCCTCCAGCACATTAAGTGTTGTGAGGGGTTAACTAGCCAATTTGTTGAAGGGATGGGTTTTTGTGGACAACAATAGAGTGGGTGGGAGGTTATCCACCTTATCTCCACCCTAGGGTGTGGTCTGGGGCAGAAATAGTTGGCCTCCATATTCAGTCAGTGTTCAAAATGACTGTGTTAAATGGGGTTGACCAAGAGGCAAGGGCCGACATGTCAAAAGAGAATGCAGACACACTCACTCTCATAAAAATGAATAAAGCCAGGATTAGCCCACAGTTTTCTACACTACCAGATGACAGCAGCATATAAACTGTTTTTAATAGCCAATATTTGTATGAAGCCCACAAGTTTTTGCCTTTCAGGGGTCTGTGGGTAAACCTCCTCATAATGTTTGTCTGGCTTTGCACTTTCTGCAAAACATTTATGAGTGTATGAGTACATAAGGTACACTATCAAAAGACTTGTGTTCAAAATTTCTTTGTGGATTCAGTAACTCATCTATACAGTTTAACATGGTTCTTGTTGTATTGTAGTATGTAAAACTTACAAAAAGTGTAGAAAAAATAGTCTGGATTAGATTACTTTTCCATAGACTATTACGTGCTTTCTGTCACATTTTTGGTGGTATAAAACACTACAAAAAAGATTCAAAATGTTTCTTGTTTGTTTACATTTCTTACCTATTCACTATTCCGTGCTCTGGAGTACATTTTTGTGATATATAACACTCAAAAAAAGTTTCAAAATTTTGCTGGGTTACATTTCTCAGCTATGCAATATTACAACATTAGACGGCAGAGAGTTCCATAGTCTCACTGCTCTTACAGTAAAGAATCTGCGTCTAAACCTTCTTTCCTCCAGACGTAGAGGATGCCCCCTTGTCCCCGTCACAGGTCTAAGAGTAAAAAGATCATTAGAAAGGTCTTTGTGCTGTCCCCTCATATATTTATACATTGTAATAAGATCACCCCTAAGCCTTCGTTTTTCCAAACTAAATAACCCCAAGTGTAATAACCTGTCCTGGTATTGCAGACCCCCCAGTTCTCTAATAACCTTGGTCGCTCTTCTCTGCACCCGCTCCAGTTAAACTGTAAAAGTTACTGTTAAACTGTAAAGCGCTGCGGAATATGATGGCGCTATATAGATATAGATTATTATTATTATTATTATTATTATATTACATGATTTTGGGTACTTTTCCTCGGTATATAACCCCAAAAAACTTGTTTCTAAATATATCGGTGTTATATTGCTCACCCATAGGGTATTATGTCTTCTTGGGTGCATTTCGCTGCTATCTAAAAGTGATGGGTGAACCCCCACGGTGTTCGGGATCGGCGTGTTCGCCTGAGTTTTTTGTAAAGTTCAAGATCGGGGCCGGAGATGACGCAAACTTGCGTCCGAACCCGAGCTCGGACTTTACAGATATTGACCATTCTAATTATACTTACCTGTTCAGCGACGTGTCCTCCTGCCCTGCTGTCTCCCGGAAGCATCTGTTTTCGTATTCCCGCACGAACACTGCCGAAAAAAGCCTGAGACTGCCGATTGCAGTGAATACTGCCAACAGTTAATGAGCAGCCCCGGAATCAGATGCGGCTGGGAGACCACGTGATGGAAGGATGCGTCACTGGACAGGTAAGTATATTTCAATGGCCCTGGACCCGAACCCGAACTGTAACATGGGTTTCCCAGGGAAACCCGTGTTCGGGACCTTGTGACTAGTGTTCGGTACGGGTCCCAAACTTTACAGTTTTATATTCCCCATCCATACAGCATTATGTGAACTTGGGTACATTTCCATGGCATATAACTCTCAAAAAACTTGTTAAAAAATTGATTGGTATAATATATTGCTCATCCATAGGGTATTACATCTTCATGAGTATAGTTTAATGCTATAGAAGCCTCAAAAAACAGTTGAAAAATGTATCGATATTATATTGCTTATCTGTAGGCTTTTACATATTCTTGGGTAGATTTTGGTGGTATATAAGCCTCATAAAACTTGTTAACAAATTGATTAACTTAATATATTGCTCACCCATAGACTATTCCATGGTCTGGAGTACATTTCGTACATTTCCTTGGTATGTAACATAGTAACATAGTAATTAAGGTTGAAGGAAGACTTTAAGTCCATCTAGTTCAACCCATATCCTATCCTAACCTGCCCTAACATGTTGATCCAGAGGAAGGCAAAAAAAAACCCAAGTGGCAAACAGTAAGCTTCACATTGGGGAAAAAAAATTCCTTCCCGACTCCACATATGGCAATCAGACTAGCTCCCTGGATCAACGCAGTATCTCAGAAACTAGTGAATATAGCCTGTAATATTATACTTTTCAAGAAAGGCATCCAGTCCCTTCTTAAATTTTAGTAAGGAATCACTCATTACAACATTAGACGGCAGAGAGTTCCATAGTCTCACTGCTCTTACAGTAAAGATCTGCGTCTGTGATTATGTCTAAACCTTCTTTCCTCCAGACGTAGAGGATGCCCCCTTGTCCCCGTCACAGGTCTAAGAGTAAAAAGATCATTAGAAAGGTCTTTGTACTGTCCCCTCATATATTTATACATTGTAATAAGATCACCCCTAAGCCTTCGTTTTTCCAAACTAAATAACCCCAAGTGTAATAACCTGTCCTGGTATTGCAGACCCCCCATTTCTCTAATAACCTTGGTCGCTCTTCTCTGCAGTTCAGCTATGTCTTTTTATACACCGGAGACCAGAACTGCACACAGTATTCTAAGTGTGGTCGCACCAGTGACTTGTATAGAGGTAAAATTATGTTCTCCTCATGAGCATCTATGCCTCTTTTAATGCATCCCATTATTTTATTTGCCTTGGCAGCAGCTGCCTGACATTGGCCACTAAATGTGAGTTTGTCGTCCACCCATACACCCAGGTCTTTTTCAGTGACAGTTTTGCCCAGTGTTTTACAATTAAGCACATAATTATACATCTTGTTTGTTTTACCCAAGTGCATGACCTTACATTTATCCCCATTAAAGCTCATTTGCTATTTATCTGCCCAAGCTTCTAGTTTACATAAATCCTCCTGTAATATAAAATTATCCTCCTCTGTATTTATTACCCTGCAGAGTTTAGTGTCATCTGCAAATATTGAAATACTACTCTGTATGCCCCCTACAAGGTCATTAATAAATATTACTAAAGAGAAGCGGCTCCAATACTGACCCTGTGGTACCCCACTGCTAACCGTGACCCAGTCCGAGTGTGCTCCATTAATAACCACCCTTTGTTTTCTATCCATGAGCCAGTTCTTAACCCACTTACACATATTTTCCCCTATCCCCATTGTTCTCATTTTATGTATCAACCTTTTGTGTGGCACTGTATCAAAAGCTTTTGAGAAGTCCATGAACACCACGTCCACTGCATTCCCTTGGTCCAGTCCGGAACTTACCCCTTCATAAAAGCTTATCAGATTAGTCTGACAAGAACGGTCCCTCGTAAACCCATGCTGATACTGTGTCATGAGGTTATTCAGCATGTTTCTTAACATTTTTTTTCTGTAAAATGCAATTTCTTGTCGGTTTGGAATGTTTTATTGTCACTCCTTAAAGTGGAGTAAAAGTGTAATGCCATTGTTATCAGAAGTGATCTGTCAATCAGGCGTGCTTCCAGGCGTGCTCCCCATGCTGTCCTCCTTCAAATAAGCACTTTTCCCTTCCATTTGAACATTTTCACTACCCCCAAACCTGTTTATAGGGTCTGCCAGAAAAAAGCTCAGCTTTCCCATGGACTCCCATTATACTCATTACTCGAAACGAGCATGTGAGCATTAGGAATTGCTTGGTATGAGCAACGAGCACCTGAGCATTTTAGTGATCGCTCATCTCTAGTCATTCTCAAAATTCTAAATTTACAGGTGAAATCTGTATTCAGTGAAGATAAATTTTTATATTACTGAGATAGGATATGACAGTTGTTACTGTTGCTCATATATCAAGTATATTATAAAGGGAAAAAAATATTAATAATTGGTACTGTAAGGCTAGATCACTGCACGATATGTTTCACAGTGACATATTGCAACCTAGGGTGTAAAGAGTTTCTATGGTTTCTCGTTGTGACCTACAACATACTGCAACTGTGTCACAGTGTCACATATGTTTCCAAATGTGTTTTTGTCAGAAGTTGTATGTGACCCACTTGCCATAGACTTCAATGCAAGTCGCATGTGCAATGTGATTTGCTGGTGACTTGTCAGTAACTTGTCTGTTTAGGCTATGTTCTCCAAATGAGTATTTGGCGCAGTTTTAATGTTGCCGATTTTCTGCACCTATTAGATAAATTAGGTTAATTGTGTTTTTAAGTGTGTTTTTACATGCTTTTTATTGTGTTTTGCTGCACTTTTTGTCTCTTTTGGTATGTTATCTCTCAACTAAAACTGCTTTATTTTGGATACTTCCTGTTATCTAGGCTTGATAAAACGTTATTTATAAAATCAAGTGCGGATCACATAAGGTTTTAGTGTATTTCCACTGCTAAAAACTCATATATGCATTGTTTTCCTGCAGATTTGCCCAATTAAATGGGACAAAAATGCATGTAAAAAAGCACAAGTAACCTAATTTATGTATTAGGTGCAGAAATGGTGTAGAAAATCTGGAACATCAAAAACGTTCCAAAGCTCATCGTAGGAATGTTGCCTTAAAGTGACCTGAGATCATGGTTTCCCCGTTCAGTATGATTACGGTGATAGCAAACACGTTTGTTTTTTTTTGTTTTTTTAAGTGAAAAAAAGTCAGGAATTTCTAAAAAATGGATTGAGTTGTCATTTTTTAAAGCCATTTACTTTTAATTTCTTCCATCATAGGATCGCTGTGAGGGCTTGTTTATTGAGTAGTAGGTGTCTCTATTGATATCATTTTGTGGTAAATGCAATGTTTTGATTCCTGTTTTCATTACATTTTTAGGGAGGTGTCTAGATTAAAAAAGCACAATTTTGTCATTTAGATTTTTCTTCTCTTGTGTGTATTTACAATACAATACTATTAATTTTATAAATGTGACAATGCCAAATATGCCTCTTTTTATTTTTAGTTATTATTTCGAAGGGGAGATTTTTTATATGTATTTATTTTGTCAAATTTTTTAAAAAAATTGTATTTTTCACTCTCCTTACAGTCGCATGACTGGCTGACTGGGAATGAGAGTCAGGGCATGAGCACATTGGCAAATGCATCATGCCTCAGCTAGTGACTAACAGCAGCATGTGAAATAGACAGCATCATTCACACTGTCATCTGACATGTGCAGTACTTTTACATATGTCAGGTAGGTGTTGATGCACTTACACCAGATGACTTCCAATAACACATGGATAAATCCTGGGTGTGATGCTGTGGCATGCATCTGTAATCCTAGCTCATTTGAAATGCTTAGATTGTTGGACCACTTGAGCTCAGCAGTTCTGGTCCATCCTGTGCTGTGGGTCAGGGATCTAAACTCTGAGCCAGCAGCTTGGAGAGCCTTAGATGATGATGGGGGTGTTGATGCTGGTCAGAAAAAAAAAGTTCAAATCATATTTTATAAAAACATTTTAAATAAAGATATTAATAAATCCTCAGAGACACCTCTAAATCCCGTTTCCCTAAGACATTATGTGATAAAACTGGCTGCATATCACCACTAAGGGACCACTACCTGTAGCCACCACTAGGAGGAGATCTGTGCATGTGAATTTATACAGCTGAAGGAAAGGTAAGCTGTGAAAATCTCTGCACACTGATCTCCACCTAGTGGGGTCTGCAGGAATAAGCTAAGGCTCTATGTTGGAAAGTCAGTGTTCAGTGCCATACCCTTTTTCACCAAGGGCAGCCAAATAGGTAGGAAAGTGACTTTTTACGGTGGTGGTGGAAAAGAACAGTAATTCTGCTATTGTTTGTATTTAAACTTTTTATCATGAAGTACATGCAGTACAAATGACATGTTATTACCTTCATTCCATGGGTTAGACCATATCAGCAAACCTAAATATGTATCGTTTTTATGTTGTAGCTTTTGCTATTGCATTTAGGCTATGTTCTCACAATGAGCTTTTGATCAGTTTTTGACGCTGTAAATGTCTGCACCTTTTATTTAAATGAGGTTACTTGTGATTTTCATTGCGTTTTTTGTGCATTTTTTTACATACGGTTTTATCATATTTTTGAAGATTGTTTTTTGTCTCTTTTTGGTATGTCATGTTTTAAATAAAGCTGCTTTGTTCTTGATACATCCTGGTATTTGGCTTTCAGAAAACTTTATTGATATACTTAGGCTACTTTCACACATCATGTTTTTGGCATCAGGCGCAATCCGGCTATTTTTTGAAAAAACGGAACCGGCGAAATCTAACGCCGGATCTGTTTTTTCACATTGAATTGTATTAGCGCTGGATCGTGCCGCATGGCCTTGCGGTTCTTCCGTTTTTTGCTGGATCTGGAGAAACTTTGCATTCCGGCGTGTGGAAAAAACGGCGACAGGAACATTTTTTGTCTCCGGTCGAAAAAGCCAGAAACGCCGGATACGGCATTTTGCTACAATGGAAGTCTATGGATGCCGCAATGCACCGGAATGGGAAAAAGAAGGATCCAGTGGCCGGATCCGGTTTGTACCTCTGAGCATGCTCAGAAGTAATTGCCCAGCGCCCAGGACACATATATAAACCATGACAGTGGGGCCCTCAGCCATTACCATGCAGTCTGCCAAGCAAAGACCAGCTGCAGAGTAGAAAGGCATCAGCTATCTGCCCAGCAGCCATCAGCCACCCCGCAGCAGCCATCAGCCACCCAGCAGCAGCCTTCAGCCCATACATATATAAACCATGCCAGTGGGGCCCTCAGCCATTACCATGCAGCCTGCCAAACAAAGAGCCAGCTGCAGAGTAGAAAGGCATCAGCCAGCAGCCGCCACCATCCGGCCGTCAGCCAGTAGACGGCCATCAGCCAGCAGAGGCCATCAGACAGCAGATGGCAGCAGATGGCAGCAGCTGCCCAGCAGAGGCCAGCATCTGACCAGCAAGGGCCAGCATCTGCCCATTAGAGGCCAGCATCTGCCACCCATCAGAGGCCAGCATTCGCTGCCCATCAGAGTCCAGCTTCCACGCCCATCAGAGGCCAGCATCCGCTGCCCAGCAGAGGCCAACATCCGACGCCCAGCAGAGGCCAGCATCCGCTGCCCATCAGAGGCCAGCATCCGCCGCCCAGCAGAGGCTAGCAGCATTCGCCGCCCAGCAGAGGCCAGCAGCATATGCTGCCCAGCAGAGGCCAGCAGCAGCCGCCAGCAGCAGCCGCCGCCCAGCAGCAGCCGCCAGCGGCAGCCACCAGCAGCAGACGCCCAGCAGAGTCAGGACATGTCTTCTATTTCTGGGAGCCCTCCCTCGCAATCGTCAGCGCTTAGAGGCAAAAAAATGTTTGTTTGGTTTTTTTTATATGCCATCTCTGAGCACGTCGTCCTAGTGCATCTGCTATTTGGCACAATAGCAGTGCTTCATTTTGGGTCCACCCATATTCATGCCCTCTAGATGGTAAAATGCCCCCTAGAAAATGTTAATGCCCTGTGCAAGTTCTCTAGAAAATAGTGACCAGATTTTACCCCTAGAAAGTAATGATGCCTTGTGTATTATTTTGATGGTCACATAAGTGCTCTTCTGTGCCCCCCTGTAAATGTGTATGTGTATATATATATATATATGTAAATATATTAATCGATAATTTTTGTATAACCGGAATCTGAAGCTGAAGAGGTGCTCCCTGACGAAGAACGAAGGGGTGGAGAGATACCTGGAGTGGGCTCGCAATTCGTAAGTTTCTTGCATGCATCGCAGAAACACATCATCACACTACACACAACAGAAAACAATTTAGTACAGACATCACACTGCAGACAACACATAAAAAGAGATCATTGCAGATATCACACTGCACACAGCACATATGCTTACATCCAATTTTTTATTTTTTTTATTATAGTCTTCTGAATCTGGTGCTCGTTTAAGAGGTCCTCGAAGCGCTTCCCAGGGTCATCGGCATCAGCGACAGGGCGGTCTCCATTGTGTAAGTACCTTTTATTTTAATGTTTTTTTTATTTATTTTTTTTAATCTAATTATTTTTCTTTTTCTTTTTTTGTTTTTTTCTTTTCTTTTTTCTTTTTTTCTTTTTTTGGAAACTTTTTTTGGTTTTAATTTACTTTTTTTTGTTGTTTTGAGTCTAATGTGCTTGTTTTTCCTTTTTTAACAGGCTTCACACCGTGCTCCTGACTCAGACGGTGAGGAGGCTGGGCTGAACGCTGACCACCTCATCGATCTGATACGAGAAAGGGAGCCACTGTGGAACATGGGGGACCGCCGCCATGCCGATATAATTGTGACCCGTCGGCTCTGGGAGCAAGTATGTCACCAAGTAGTGGACCACTGAGAGGACCTCGATGCTCGGGCCAAGATTCAAGCGCGTAAGTATACACAGTTCAGTTATGCTGCTGGATGTAAAGCAGTGTTTCCCAAACGCCAGACCTTGTGGCCCCCACGGGTCATGTATTCAGGATTTCCTTTGTATTGCGCAGATGGTGGAAGTATCATCAAGGCATCAGGAATTCTCTCACCTGTGCAGCACTATGGAAATCCTGAAAACATGTCCCCTGGGGGCCATGAGGACTGGAGTTTGGGAAACCCTGATGTTGTATACTGACCAATTTGTGCTTTCTCTCAGGGATCGCTTCAAGAAGGAGTTTAACAAAGAGATGCGGGCCCCGAGTGGATCTGGAGATGCAGGAGCAAGTACAAGTATGTGCACGCCCTGTCGTTTCTCCGGGCAACAATGGTGACCAGAAGGTAAATATTACACACCCGAAAAAATTTTAACATGTCTAACAATTTTTTGTGTTTCAGCCAGGGCCATGCAATATCAATATATTAATTATATTTTTCTCTTTATTCTACAGCACCATCAGCAGCACTCGGGAGCCTGCACAGTTGGACCCTTCTGGGTCGATCCCTCAGGAGTCTGCCACCGAGGGACACTTCTACCGCCCCGGCCCATCTGCACCTTCCCAGCCTTCCCTCACATCTGATCCCTCTGTCCCATCCACCAGCGCTGGAGCATCGTGGCCGACTGCATTGCATGAATCTGCTGGTGAGGATATAGCTTTTCCTTTTCCCCTCCCTTCTGCCGCTGCCACCTCCAGTATTGTACACCTGTGGGTACTGGGCGGCAGCGCCAGAGAGGTCAGGAAAAGAGCTATGAGCCTGAAATCTAACATCTGAATGCATCCTTCCAGAACTGTCTGAAGGTGTTGTCTGAGCAAATGGTCGCAAGATTTAATATGCTGAACAACAGTATTCTGGAGGTCAAAACACTTCTGCTTAGGATGCATTCAGATGCAAGTAGATCTCCAAACCACACCTTTTTCCGGTCTGTAGTTGAGTGCATGGATACGCTATCTCTTGACCAGCAGATGCATGCAATGCAATCGTGCCACTCTGCTCTAGCGCAGGTTAGTTCCCAAGCTCCTCCACCCACTTCCTCCCACACCTGCCCTCCCTCCAGCTACTGTCCCTCCTGCCCCTCCTATTCAATACCAGCAACCTCCCCAGTACCAGCAACCTCCCCAGTACCAGCAGCCTGCCCAGTAACAGCAACCTCCCCAGTACAAGCAACCTGCCTGTACCAGCAACCGGCCCTTACCAACATCCTTCCCCAAACCACTTCCCAACCACATCATCTGCGCCTCCAGTCCCTGCCCAACCCTCCTCTCCACCACCCACCACCTCTTCTGCCTCCCACATGTCCACCCATTCTATTTATTTCTCCACCTCTTCACCTCTTTTACCTACTGATCCTTCCCCACCACCATCCCATTCCTCTCTCCACACTCCCTATGTCGAAGTGTCCCAAACTGGCAGCCCCTCCAGCATTATCTATACCCCACACTATGTTAATTTATGAGCTATTTTTTTGCTTCTAAAAAATAATATTTTTTTGCTTCTAAAAATATTTTCACAATTAATAAAAATTATTAATATTCTGAAAATAAAATCACAATGTGTTGGTTAAAAATGTTGTCTTTAATTTATTTCTAAGGTTAAATATGTTTAAAACAAGGTAAAATACTGATTGGGTATACACAACCAGGTACATAACTTTGGGTAAAAGGTAAAATAATTTTACCTTTTAGCCAAAGTTGTGTACCTGGTTGTGTATTACCCAATCAGTATTTTACCTTTTACCCAAACTTGTTCACCTTGTTGTGGATTACCTAAATTATTTAGGTAATCCACAACAAGGTATACAACTTTGGGTAAAAGGTGAAATACTTTGGGTAATACACAACCAGGTACACAACTTTGGCCAAAAGGGGAAATACTTGAGGTAATACACAACCATGCACACAACTTTGGGTAAATGGAAAAATACTGTAGGGAATTCACAACAAGGTACACAACTTTGGTTTTAAAAGGTAAAATACTGTGGGTACAGAAGATACATGACTTTTGGTTACAAGGTCCCAGAGCAATTTTTCAAACTCTCATCCTGCCAGTCTAATCTTCCTTCAGGTGAATTAAAGTAATCTGCAAATTTGTTCCTCATTCTGGAAACTGCCACAGAACTTCTATAAGTAATGTTCTGGTAATCATGCAAGGTGGTTTCTTCAGAGTGGTCATCAATGGAAATCTGTTCTTTGCAGATAAAAAAAATTGTGCAGGACCACACAAGCTTTGACCACCTTGTCCACAGTTTCAGTCTTGAGGTT
>JARQOD010000002.1:508302221-508475219 GCA_033576555.1 Oophaga sylvatica | reverse complement strand
AACAGTTCTACTTTGGTTTCATCAGACCATATGACATTCTCCCAATACTCTTCTGGATAATCCATATCCTCTCTAGCAAACTTCAGATGGGCCCGGACATGTACTGGCTTAAGCAGGGGGACACGTCTATCACTGCATGATCTGAGTCCCTGGAGGCATAGTAAGTTACTGATGATAGCCTTTGTTACGGTGGTCCCAGCTTTATGCAGGTCATTCATTAGGTCCCCCGTGTGGTTCTGGGATTTTTGCTCACCATTCTTGAGATCATTTTGACCCCACGGGGTGAGATCTTGTGGGATCCCAAGATCGAGGGAGATTATCAGTGGTCTTGTATGTTTTCCATTTTCTTATTATTGCTCCCACAGTTGATTTCATCACACCAAGCTACTTGCCTATTGCAGATTCAGTCTTCCCAGCCTGGTGCAGGGCTACAATTTTGTTTCTGGTGCCCTTCAACAGCTCTTTGGTCTTCTTCACCATAGTGGAGATTGGAATGTGACTGTTTGAGGTTGTGGACAGGTGCCTTTTCAATACTGATAACAAGTTCAAACAGATACCATTACTACAGGTAATGAGTGGAGCACAGAGGAGCCTCTTAAAGAAGAAGTTACAGGTCTGCGAGAGCCAGAAATCTTATATGTTTTTAAGGTGACCAAATACTTATTTTCCACCATAATTTGCAAAATAAATCTTGCCAAATCAGACAAGGTGATTTTCTGGATTTGTTTTATGATTTTGACTCTCATAGTTGTGGTCTACCTATGATGTCAATTACAGGCCTCTCTCATCTTTTTAAGTGGGAGAACTTGCACAATTGGTGGCTGACTAAATACTTTTTCCCCACTGTACTGGAGAAGTGAGTGGCCAGCTGCAGACTTACAATCTGCAAAATAATAGGCGGGGACACAATAGGTAAATATAAAGTGCTTGTCATGTATGGTCATGATTTTAATAAATAAGGGTTTTCAAATAAAGCCACATGATCCAGTCATCAGCCAGTATCTGTCTAAGTGCAGTTACCAAGTGCTATTGTGTGCATGGAGGATGTGGAGACAGATGAATAGGAGGGACCAGATTCTGAGGAAAATTTAGAAAGGGGCAACATGTAAAATGGAGATTAGTGAAGTGCACACTTAAAAATGTGGGGGCTAGGTATTAATCGGATTGTCTAGGGTGCTGCATTCCAGAAAACTGGCATAGCAAAAGAGAAGTCTTGGAGACGGAAATGAAAGGTGCAGATTATGGAGGATGTTGGTTTTATATCAGTTGCAGAACAGAGAGCACATGTAGGGTGATAAACAAATTTGAAGGAGAAGTAGGGTGGTGCACAAATATGGAGAGCTTTACGGGCGAGAGATATAAGTTTATAATGTACTATGATGGATAACCATTGCAATAACTGGCACAAGGTGGAGGCATTGATGTAGCTGCTGGACAGAAATTTGACCCTGGCTGGCACACTCAGAATGGATTTATGAGAAGAAAGTTTGGTTAGAGGGAGATTAGTATAGTGTTGTGAATGGGTTTGAGATGAGTTCTGAGCAGAGGCTCCCTCTGGTGGTTACAAGCGGTGCTAGTCTGTCCAGTGAAGATTGTGAGGACTGGTAATCAGGTGTTACTGACTGGTCTTATATAAGGGAGTCACCTTCCCATCAGGGTTGCCGGTGATCAATTGTTCTGGTCTGAATCCTTTATTCCAGTTTCCCTTGTAGCCTGCTGTGTCGTGTCTGCATCTCCTGCTAACAGATAAGACATTTTCTTCTTTTGTGTTTGTGCTATATTTTTGCATTTTGTCCTGCACTTCTGTGGGGGCCTTCGGGGTCCCCTCCGGGGGCTTCTGCCCTCTCAGTTTTGTTCAGCCACTGATGTTTGTGCTTTTGCTTTTTCCGGTTTTTTCAGTGGCTGCTGTTTTGATTTTGTTACACCAGAGAGCTAATTTAGGTGGTAGAGGTCGTGTGATCTCAGGTGTTTTTGAAATTAGTAGAGTTGGTGCTTTTCAGGGTTTTCTGGGATTGCAGTAAGTACCCTTCCTATCCTTTTCTATTTAGTTAGTTTGGGCCCCAGCGTTTGCTCATACTATTTTCTTTCTGTGTCAGTATTTCATCTTGTCTAACCGCCATTACATGTTTGGGGGCTTTCTATTGTCTTTGGGGTTCTGCTCCGGGGCAGATAGCTTTCCTATATCTATCTTTAGGTGTAGTTAGTTTCTCAGGCTGTGACGAGGCGTCTAGGACCAACGTAGGAACGCTCCACGGCTGCCTCTAGTTGTGGTGGTTAGTCAGGGTACTGCAATCTCATAGATTAAAACTGCTCTGGTGTATTGCCTTTTTTGCCTGCACTCCTCAGCTACCGAAACATAACAGTATCACCGGCCTAAAAATTGAAAATTGTATGGTACTCACAGAAGGGAAAAAATAGTGTCAGAGATATTTTTCTGTTTGTTGCATTTTTTTTTTTCCCTCTGTATCTCTGGGTGCTGGGGAGGATCTTTTCTCTCAATGGAGTTTGCACAGTTGTCTGGCCGTGTGGATCAGCTTGCCACTGAGGTTCGGAGTATTGCTATCTATCTTGCTGGGTTGCCTGTTGTGGAACCTAGGATTCCCATGCCAGATTTGTTTTTAGGGGATCGAGCTAAGTTTCAGAATTTCAAAAATAATTGTAAATTGTTTTTTGCCTTAAAATCTAAGTCCTCAGGGAACGCAGCGCAGCAGGTTCAAATTATCATCTCTCTCCTGCGCGGCGATCCTCAGGATTGGGCTTTTTCCCTGATACCTGGGGATCCTGTTTTGAGTGATGTTGATGCATTCTTTCAGGCCTTGGGGTTATTGTACAATGAGCCTAATGTCACTGATCAAGCTGAGAAAGCCTTGTTGGCATTAAATCAGGGGCTTGATGACGCTGAGCTATACTGTCAGAGATTCCGTAGGTGGGCAGTCCTGACCAAATGGAATGACGACGCTTTGGCAGCCCTTTTCCGGAAGGGTCTGTCAGATAATGTAAAGGATGTTATGGTGGGATTCCCTGTCCCCTCTGGTCTCAATGATTCTATGTCATTAGCGATTCAAATTGACAGACGTTTGCGTGAGCGGAGAAGTATGCGTGGAATGGTGTTGCCTTGTGAACCAGCTTCTAAACCCATGCAGTGTGATAGAGTGGTGTCTGGGGCACAGCGTCATGAGTTTCGAAAGCGTAATGGGTTATGTTTCTACTGTGGTGATGCCTCTCATGCTATTTCAGTCTGCCCTAAGCGGGGAAGACGTTTTGCACGCTCAGTTGTCTTGGGTAGTGTTCAGACTAAGTTTTTATTAACTGTCACTCTGATATGCTCTCTGTCCTCATTTTCTGCTCAGGCTTTCGTTGATTCTGGAGCAGCTATTAACCTGATGGATTATGATTTTGCTAAACGTTGTGGATTTCCCTTGATACCCCTACAGAAGTCTATTCCCCTACTGGGGATCGATTCTACCCCTTTGGCTGAGAATAAACCCCAGTTTTCTACTCAGGTGATAATGAGGGTTGAACCTGATCACCAGGAGTGCTGCAAATTTTTGGTTCTGTATAATCTGCATGACATTATCGTGCTGGGTTTTCCTTGGTTACAGTCTCATAATCCTGTTTTGGATTGGAAATCTGTGTCTGTAACCAGTTGGGGCTGCCAATGTGTTAATACCAACACTCCTGTTTTTTCTGCCTCCCCCCAGGCTCAGGATGTTCCTGACTTTTTGATTGATTTTTCTGATGTGTTTAGCGAAAGTAAATCTGCATCCTTGCCTCCCCATAGGAGCTATGACTGCGCTATTGAATTAGTGCCGGGTAGTAAATTCCCTAAAGGTCGCCTTTTTAACTTGTCTGTACCTGAACATGACGCTATGCGGTCTTATATCAAGGAATCATTGGAGAAGGGTCATATCAGACCATCCTCTTCACCCTTAGGTGCCGTTTTTTTTTGTGGCCAAAAAGGATGGTTCATTAAGGCCGTGTATTGATTATCGTCTCTTGAACAATATTACTGTGAAATATCAATACCCGTTACCCTTGATTTCTGACCTGTTTTCCAGGGTGAAAAACGCTACTTGGTTTACCAAGCTTGACCTCAGGGGGCGTATAACCTTATTCGCATTAAGCACGGGGATGAATGGAAGACGGCATTCAATACCCCTGAAGGGCATTTTGAGTACCTGGTGATGCCCTTTGGGCTCACTAATGCTCCTTCCGTCTTCCAGTCCTTCATGAATGACATTTTCAGGGAT
Organism: Oophaga sylvatica; assembly: GCA_033576555.1. Taxonomy (NCBI): domain Eukaryota; kingdom Metazoa; phylum Chordata; class Amphibia; order Anura; family Dendrobatidae; genus Oophaga; species Oophaga sylvatica. Next base: position 508,470,969 of record JARQOD010000002.1, on the reverse strand, counting down.
TTTGTGGACAAATTTCTGATTGTTTATTTGGATGATATCTTGATTTTTTTCTAATGACTGGGACTCTCATGTGAAACATGTTCGAACTTTATTCCAGATTTTGAGAGAGAATGCTCTGTATGTGAAGGGATCAAAGTGTCTTTTTGGCGTACAGAGGATCTCATTTCTGGGATTCATTTTGTCCCCATCTGTTATTGAAATGGACCCGGTCAAGGTTCAGGCCATCTGTGATTGGGTCCAACCTACTTCATTAAAGGGTCTTCAGAGATTTTTGGGTTTTGCCAATTTTTATCGTAAATTTATTGGTAATTTCTCGGTTATTGTTAAACCATTAACTGATTTGACCAGAAAGGGTTCTGATGTGGTGAATTGGCCTCCTGAGGCAGTCTCTGCATTTCAGGAACTTAAGCAGAGATTCACTTCTGCTCCTGTTCTACGGCAGCCTGATGTTTCTCTGCCATTTCAGGTGGAGGTTGATGCCTCTGAAATTGGGGCAGGTGCCGTTTTGTCCCAAAAAGATCCAGAGACCTCTAAAAGTAACCCTTGTGCCTTTTTCTCTCGAAAATTTTCTCCTACTGAACGTAATTATGACGTGGGTAATCGGGAGTTATTGGCCATGAAGTGGGCTTTTGAAGAGTGGAGACATTGGCTGGAGGGAGCCAAACATCAGGTGGTGGTCCTTACGGACCATAAGAATCTGGTCTATCTGGAATCTGCCAAGCGACTCAATCCTAGACAGGCCAGGTGGGCCTTGTTTTTCACACGTTTTAATTTTGTGGTTTCCTTTCTTCCTGGCACTAAGAATGTTAAGGCGGATGCCCTCTCGAGGAGTTTCCTTGCGGACTCTCCTGAGTTATCTGATCCTTCTGTTATTTTGAAAGAGGGTGTAGTTCTTTCCGCCATCTCGCCCAATTTGAGACTTGCTCTGCAGGGGTGTCAGGAGGATAGGCCCGAGTGCTGCCCTGTTGGAAAATTGTTTGTCCCGGACCAGTGGAAAAAGAGTGTGATGTCTGAGATTCATTGTTCCGCATTGGCTGGGCATCTCGGAATTTTTGGTACCAGAGACTTGGTTAGTCGGTCCTTTTGGTGGCCTACCTTGTCTCGTGATGTCAGGGAATTTGTGCAGTCCTGCGGGACTTGCTCTCGCTCCAAGCCTTGCTCTCGCTCTAGTGGTTTGTTGATGCCATTGCCTGTGCCCAAGAGACTATGGACCCATATCTCTATGGATTTCATTTCCGACCTTCCTGTTTCTCAGAGAATGACCACCATCTGGGTAATTTGTGATAGGTTTTCCAAGATGATACATCTTGTGCCATTACCTAAGTTGCCTTCCTCCTCTGAATTGGTGCCGTTGTTCCTTCAGCACGTGGTTCGTTTACACGGCATTCCTGAGAACATTGTGTCTGACAGAGGAGTCCAGTTTGTTTCCAGATTTTGGAGGACTTTTTGTTCTAAACTGGGTGTTCAATTGTCTTTCTCCTCGGCATTTCATCCTCAGACCAATGGTCAAACTGAGAGAACAAACCAGACATTGGAGACTTATCTAAGATGCTTTGTGTCTGCTGATCAGGATGACTGGGTCTCTTTTTTGCCTTTGGCTGAGTTTGCTCTTAATAATAGGGCTAGCTCTGCTACTTTGATGTCTCCGTTTTTCTGTAATTCTGGATTCACCCTCGATTTTCTTCAGGACAGACGGAGGCTTCTGTCTGTCCAGGTGTTGACTCTGTTGTGGAGCGTATGCAACTGATTTGGGACCAGGTAGTGGAGAGGTTGTCCCTCTCTCAGGAGAGGGCCCAGCGGTTTGCTAACCGGCATAGGACTGATGGTCCTCGGTTTAAAGTGGGGGACTTGGTCTGGTTGTCCTCAAAGAATATTCCTATGAGAGTAGCATCTCCTAAATTTAAGCCTAGGTTCATTGGACCTTATAAGATCATGGAGATTATTAATCCTGTTTCTTTTCGTTTGCTTCTTCCAGGGACATTTAAGATCCATAACGTGTTCCACAAGTCCTTGTTGAAGAGGTTTGTTGAGCCAGTGGTTCCTGCTGCTGTGCCTCCTGACCCTGTTTTGGTTGAGGGCAATCTGGAGTATGTGGTTGAGAAAATATTAGATTCTCGTTTTTCTAGACAGAAACTCCAGTATTTGGTTAAATGGAGAGGTTATGGTCAGGAGGACAATTCTTGGGTGTTTGCTTCGGACATCCATGCTAGGAGACTTATCCGTGCGTATCATAGAACTCATCCTGACCGACCTGGTTGCTCAAATGAGGGTTCGGTGACCCCTCCTCAAGGGGGGGTACTGTTGTGAATGGGTTTGAGATGAGTTCTGAGCAGAGGCTCCCTCTGGTGGTTACAAGCGGTGCTAGTCTGTCCAGTGAAGATTGTGAGGACTGGGAATCAGGTGTTACTGACTGGTCTTATATAAGGGAGTCACCTTCCCATCAGGGTTGCCGGTGATCAATTGTTCTGGTCTGAATCCTTTATTCCAGTTTCCCTTGTAGCCTGCTGTGTCGTGTCTGCATCTCCTGCTAACAGATAAGACATTTTCTTCTTTTGTGTTTGTGCTATATTTTTGCATTTTGTCCTGCACTTCTGTGGGGGCCTTCGGGGTCCCCTCCGGGGGCTTCTGCCCTCTCAGTTTTGTTCAGCCACTGATGTTTGTGCTTTTGCTTTTTCCGGTTTTTTCAGTGGCTGCTGTTTTGATTTTGTTACACCAGAGAGCTAATTTAGGTGGTAGAGGTCGTGCGATCTCAGGTGTTTTTGAAATTAGTAGAGTTGGTGCTTTTCAGGGTTTTCTGGGATTGCAGTAAGTACCCTTCCTATCCTTTTCTATTTAGTTAGTTTGGGCCCCAGCGTTTGCTTATACTATTTTCTTTCTGTGTCAGTATTTCATCTTGTCTAACCGCCATTACATGTTTGGGGGTTTTCTATTGTCTTTGGGGTTCTGCTCCGGGGCAGATAGCTGTCCTATATCTATCTTTAGGTGTGGTTAGTTTCTCAGGCTGTGACGAGGCATCTAGGACCAACGTAGGAACGCTCCACGGCTGCCTCTAGTTGTGGTGGTTAGTCAGGGTACTGCAATCTCATAGATTCCAACTGCTCTGGTGTATTGCCTTTTTTGCCTGCACTCCTCAGCTACCGAAACATAACAGTATAGATTAGTAGAGGGTTGCAGTAGTTCAGACATGAATGATTAAGAGCGATAGAAAGAGTTTTTCCATTTCAAAGTGAAGAAAAGTTAAAATTCTGGAGATATTTTTAAGATGTAGGTGACTTGAGCATGCTGCTTGGGAATAATAGTTGAAACACCAAGAAAATTGCAATATTGGATATAGGTAGGTTACTACATATGTCCACTTTTGGAGAGATTCAGTTTCACATAGTGAGGATATGATGTTAGAGACAGGTAAAAGACAATACATGATACTTTTTATTAACCTCGTGGTGATGTCAGAACATGTGTGTAATATGAAGTCATTGGCTTATAGATGGTACTGGAACCAAATTTGCTGGTGGTACACTATAGTGCAGTATACAGAGAGAAGAGGAGAGTGGCTAGGACTGAACCGTGAAGGGGATGTGAGGGAATATGGTTATTGGACTGGTTGTAGGGTGAGAAGAAGCGACGAGTCTGGTTATCTTCTTCTGTGAAAGGTTCAAAGATGGAAAGCACACTCGAGGTGCTGAAGGAAAGGGGATCCAAGCTGTAAGGGGATTGGTCAAAACTGTCCTGATGGATATGGGTTATTTTTTGGGGAAATAAGTGGCTAGATTGTCAGCATTGAGATTTGTGACAGGGACCTGCATTTTAGGGCTCCGGGGGAGAGTGGAAAATTTTGAAGTCTTGTTTTGGATTGTCAGATAGTGAAGAGAAGAGTGAAGAGATGAGGGCATTGAAGTAGGCTCATTTTGACCAGATGGAGAGCAGAGCACAAATTTGTAGTGGATGAAGTCTTCTGCTGAAAGTGATTTTCTCCATTCATGCTTGTCATACATGGGTCAGTGCTGGAGAAAGCGTGTTTGCAGCATGTGCCAGGGTTGTTGTCGTCTTTGTCAGGTTGATCTGGGTGTAGCAGGTGTGGCATCTTCCAGAGCACTTGCCAATGTCTCATTAGAATGTGAATTTGCTCATTCTGGATAGGAGAGAGAAAGATTGGAGCTAAAGATGACTGTAGATTGTTATAAGCTGCTGGATATTGTTGGGACATAGCTTTGTTTATATACACATGTGCACACACTGAAATGACTCTGACATTTTGTTTGTTTAACCCCTTAACAACCTCCAAGATGCCTTTTATTGGCGGTGGTTAAGTGGCCTTAATCCTCTGCACCTCTTTATATCGGTACTGAGGAATAAGAGTATAGCACTGCCAAGCGGCTACGATTCCCACGGGTGTCAGCTGTTTGTGACAGCTGACACACTGCGGTATCAGCCACGGCTAGTTTTGAGACTGATTGGGGAAAATTTACCCCTTAAATACCGCTGTCAATCTTGACTGCAATATTTAAGCTGTTACAAGGGGGTCACAAGATCCCCTTAGTAACCATCGGACCCCCGTGATGAGAATTGAGGGTCTCAATAGTTACCATGCTACCCTGAGGTCATGTGATGATCCCAGAGTATGGTGGGCTGTGAGATCCGGCAATATGCTGGCTCTCACAGGCACAGTCAGTGAGTCACTGACAGTGTTATGAACTGAAGTACATGAGTACAACAGTGTATGAGACCAGTGATAAAAAAAAAAATTACCGTATTTTTCGGACTATAAGACGCACCGGACTATAAGACGCACCCAGGTTTTAGAGGTGGAAAATAGGGAAAAATATATTTGAAGCAAAAAATGTGGTAAAATATTTAATAACATAAATAACATACTATTATATGTGGTGTTATTATATATAATAGTATGTTATTATGTTGGAAGCTACGGGTAGGAGATGGTGCTGCGGGACCAGTGTGGTGTCTGTAAACTACTATGTGAAGACGCTGGAGGGTGAGTATAAGGCCGGGGTCACACATGCGAGAAACTCACACGATTTTGTGTGAGTCTCTCGCATGAACACCCGGCACTGCCGCCAGCACTCAGACTGGATCGTGCGGCTGCATAGAAATACATGCTGCATAGAAATAGAGACAGATGATAGAGACAGAGTTGATAGAGATAGATGATAGAGATAGATGATAGAGACAGATGATAGAGATAGATGATAGAGACAGATGATAGAGACAGATGATAGAGACAGAGATGATAGAGATGATAGAGACAGATGATAGAGACAGAGATGATAGAGACAGACAGAGATGATAGAGACAGAGATGATAGAGACAGAGATGATAGAGACAGATGATAGAGACAGAGATGATAGAGACAGAGATGATAGAGACAGAGATGATAGAGACAGATGATAGAGACAGAGATGATAGAGACAGAGATGATAGAGACAGAGATGATAGAGACAGATGATAGAGACAGATGACAGAGATGATAGAGACAGATGATAGAGACAGAGATGATAGAGACAGATGATAGAGACAGAGATGATAGAGACAGAGATGATAGAGACAGAGATGATAGAGACAGATGATAGAGACAGATGATAGAGACAGATGACAGAGATGATAGAGACAGATGATAGAGACAGAGATTATAGAGACAGAGATTATAGAGACAGAGATGATAGAGACATATATGATAGAGACAGATGATAGAGACAGATGATAGAGACAGAGATGATAGAGACAGAGATGATAGAGACAGAGATGATAGAGACAGAGTTGATAGAAATGTGACACGTATGCGTTTCATGTGTGCATGATGCGCTGCACAAAAAAAAACGCAAGTGTGAAAGTAGCCTAACCTTTTAATTAATTCTCAGTTGTACAGTGTGTCTGAAGGACCTGTGATGACATCATGAAGAGGCAGGGCTTTGGTCATGTGATGCTCCAGCCCACCCTCTTCATGACCTCATCACAGGTCCTTCACAGGAGCATTCAGCCTCCCATCAGCACAGACCCAGGCTGTCAGGTATGCCAGCTGCTCCTGCTGCCTCCTTCTCCTTCAGACACCGATCTGCCCAGCTTCTGCAGGAATCAGGCGCTGGGGAAACTGTGTGGCTCTGTGATCTGCTGCTCCCCGCTCACTGCTCAGCTGATAGGTGGGCGGGGAAGCGGCTGATTAATATTCACTGCACTTAAGTAGGGACCAGGGGTTTCCCCAGCGCTTGTTTCCTGCAGCAGAGGGGATATTTTCTTGCCTCCTGCTGATCCCACTCCACCGCTGCCCCCTGCCCCCCTCCCCACATGTTACATTCCGACCATAAGACGCACCCACACTTTCCTCCCAAATTTGGAGGAAAAAAAGTGCGTCTTATGGTCCAAAAAATACGGTATACATGTCCCACAGTGGGACTAACTAAAAAAGTGAAAAAAAGTAAAATAAAACAGGTAACAAAGTAAAAAAAAATAAAAAAAAGTGCACACAAATCACTAAAATCCATTTATTTTTTGCTTTATAAGACGCACCTGATTATAAGACGCACCTCGATTTTAGAGGAGGAAAATAAGAAAAAAATATTTTGAGCCAAATAGTGTGCAGAAACCTTTAACTAAATAACAAAATATTATTTTAACATAGTAGAATGAACAGAAGTCAACAGCAGCATTGTGGGTAACATGTAGGAACAGTCCCATGTACCGTAAGTAACAGCAAGAACCATGTTCTGGCTAACAAGTGAGGAGAAATTTTAATCCTCAGGCACCGCAATCTTCTAGTCAGTGAATCACAGGAATTCCACATCACTGCTGTCAGAGTCTAGGAAGCTCAGGTCCTCACATTCATTAGTGTCACTTTCTCCACTGTCCTCATAAAGCAATCAATCTTCGGTGCCATCTAAGGCATTGCTAACCCCACATTTTTTTAATGAACGTATAACCGTTTCATCCTTTACTGATTGCCATGATGTTTTCACCCACTCACAAACTTGAGTGATAGTGGGCCTCTTCATGCGTCCAGTTGGTGTCAGGTCATGTTTGCCAGCAGCCATCCACTTATTCCACTCTTCTCGCATGTAGACTTTAAACGGCTTGTTTATAGAAACATTGAGAGGTTGCAGCTGGCTGTTAAGCCCCCTTTGAATTACCGCGAGATGGGTCTTCACTTCTTTAAACACCTTTTTTGGACCACACTTTGTCAACCCATAATCTTATTCCGTTCTCATCCATCCATCCTTTCTCATGATCGTGCACAACAACTCCTCATGGGATAGCTTCTTTGGGCATGTTCTTTCGTTTATAAATTAACATTGGTGGCAGTTTGGTGCCATCGACACAGCAGGACAACACAACTGTGTAATGATTTTTTTGTAGTCATGAGTTCTGGTTTTCCTCGGGTGATCTCAGAGTACTTTGGCGTGCTCAGAGATTTAATGTTTGTAGACGGCAGCTGCATGATTTATGGCTGCTGGACAGCCTGAATACATGTGGGGATTCCCTAACAAACAGGCATTCCTCACATGTATTCAAGCTACAAAGCAGCCACAAATCATGCAGCTGTGTCAACAGAAACTAAATCTCCGAGCAAGTCAAAATCCTCGGAAGATACCCAAGCAAGCTCAGGAAAACCCGAGCAATGAGAATACTCGCTCATCACTAGTTTTTTTTTTCATGTCCTGAAGTTTTTACCGTTACGGTTTTGACACCCTTTGCATTAATAGTCCTGTTGGATGGCACATCAAAGGGTAGAGCGACTTCATCCATATTCCCAATCTGGCCTAATTTAAATCCATTTTTCTTTCTGCTGTCAATTATAAACTTGTGGAAAGACAGAATCTTGGCTTCATATTCTTTTGGCATTTTTTGCGAAGTTCTAGTTTTGGTGCGCATAGCAAGGCCACATCTCCTCATAAAGCACCATGATGGTGATCCAGTAAAGTCATTGATGCCTCTCTCAGCAGCAATCCGCTTGGCTTTGCATATTTCATTTTTGTTGAAACCGAAAGGCTCAATTTCTGTGGCATGTGATCCACTCTTTTATATCTACGTTTAACTCTGGCCATGCCTACGAAGACCAGATTTGCTTTTTCCTGCTTTTTGCAGCTCATCCTCCTGTTTCCTCCACTCTCTTATCATTTTTTCAGTTGGAGGTGGTCCGAAATGTCTCTCTGCTGCTCTGTTCCCCTGCTCTTTAGCATATTTTATAACCTTCAGTTTAAAGGGAATTTTATATGCAAGCCTTTTCCTGCTTTGACATTCTTGAAAAATGCACAATATGCAGCAGCCAACTGTACAGTATTTTTCTGCAACAAAATACAGTATTGAAACGACAGTCAGCTCTGTCCTTCATAGTTATGGGTGGATTGCAACTGAGAATATGAATGAATACTATTGCTGTAAAAAAGACATGGGCTGCACATCCAAAAATCACAAGTTGATCTAGTGGTGTTAGGCAAAAATGTACTGTATTCAACTGAACAAGAAGTTTTTAGCTTTACATTATGATCAGACTTATGAAGCCTACTGCCTAGTCACAGCGAATCTCAGTGTGTCCATAACTTTAAATACTGTAGCCTAAAAGGTGTGGAGTAGTGTGCCAACCACCACCACAGCGACAATGAACCAGCAGAGTGGGTACCTGGTGCCCCACAGCACCCATGCTGCAAGGCTGGAGTCTGTAAGAGGGGTTCGGTCTATTTTGCTCAGTAAGAGGTACGTCATGACGTGCTAGCCGCTTCATACAGTCTAACCAGAATGTTAAACTAAGAACCTCATGTTCAGTTTCATTTTTCCTAGTGACATTAGATCATCTTATGATTTTAGATGTGTGGCCATGTCTTTTTCTATACCTATGATGAGTGAAAAACATTGTTATGGGGGATCTGTGGCTGACGCATTGTTATAGGGGATCTGTGGTAACGCACTGTTATGGGGATCTACATGGTACACACCTATGGGGGATCTGCAGCTGATGCACTATTATGGGGGATCTGTGGTGATGCACTGTTATGGGGATCTACATAGTACACACTTTTGTGGGATATGCGGCTGACTCATTGTTATAGGGATATGAAGCTGACTCATTGTTATGGGGATCTGCGGCTGACACACTGTTATGTGGGATCTGTGGTGACGCACTGTTATGGGGGATCTGTGGTGACACATTCTTATGGGATCTGCGGATGATGCACTGTTATGGGGATCTGTGGTGATGCACTGTTATGAGGATCTGCATGCTACACACTTATGGGGATCTGCAGCTGATGCACTATTATGGGGGATCTGTGGTGATGCACTGTTATGGGGATCTACATAGTAAAACACTTATGTGGGATATGCGCCTGACTCATTGTTATAGGGATGTGCAGCTGACTCATTGTTATGGGGGATCTGCGGCTGACACACTGTTATGTGGGATCTGTGGTGACGCACTGTTATGGGGATCTGTGGTGACACATTCTTATGGGGATCTGCGGATGATGCACTGTTATGGGGATCTGTGGTGATGCACTGTTATGAGGATCTGCATGCTACACACTTATGGGGGATCTGCGGATGACGCACTGTTATGGAGATCTGTAATGTCGCACTGTTATGGGGATCTGCAGGGTACACACTTATTGAGGGGATCTGCGGATGATGTACTGTTATGGGGGATCTGTGGTGACGCACTGTTATGGTGGATCTGTGATGACGCACTGTTATGGGGACCTGCATGGTACACAATTATGGGGGATCTGTGGATGACGTACTGTTTTGGGTGATCTGTGGTGGTGCACTGTTATGGGGGATCTGCAGGGCACACAATTATTTGGGGGGATCTGCGGATGACGCAATGTTATGGGGATCTGTTAAACCAAATATGGCTACAATCCCCATCATCCGTCAAAATACACCCATTGGTACAGTATATTCTGAAGGCTGATAGGTGTTGTGCTACCCTTCAATTTGTGCTCACCTCTCCCAAGGATCACGGACTATTGCAAATAAGAAGTGCTACACTATACATTGTGCAGGGATAGATATCTGATTGGTGGAGACAGCTCAGCAACAGTTCCCTCCACCAATCAATATCTATCCCTGCAGAGGAGGAGGAGAATCACGCTTCTCTCCCTCCTCTGCTTTAGGTCTCTGTGTGCAGCGGAGCCCAGAATTCTGCCTGCTGCCAGCTATTTGCCAAGAACTACTGCAGAGCATGCGCAGATTGATTCTTGAAGTCCTGTGCGGTAGACACAGGCACTGAGTCTGGAAATCTGAAACTCCCAGCCTGATACCAGAAGTGCAATGGCGCCGGTCTGCACTATGCCTCCCGCATACAGCCGAACACCGCACCAAAAACACTGTCGATAACCGCGCTTACACCCCCAGCTCCAGGCCTGCTGCATTGCCCCATCGGTGACCCTTCCTTCTACCTGTCTGCTCCGCTGCTGCCACCAGCCCCTCAGTAAGAAATATTTTTTAACTTTTTTTTCCATTTTTTTCACTATTCGGGTTGTAAGATGCCCCCCACATTCCCCCCCAATTTGGGGGAAATAAAAGTGTGTCTTTCAAAGCTGAAAAATACGGTAATGCGAATTGCCGCGTCCTCAACGACCTCAACGACCCACTCTATAAAAGTGTCACTTAATTTATGTTGTAAAATAATAATAAAAAACACGCCAAAAATGTCACTTTTCCATCGTAGTCACAAAAAAGTGAATAAAAAAACGATCAAAAAGTCATATGTAAAAGAATATGGTATAAATGAAAACACCAAACCGTCCTGCAAAAATCAAGCCCCTGAAAAGTTACAGATCTCAGAATATGGCGATGTAAAAACAAATCATTTTGTTTAAATTTCTAAAATATTATTTTTAGTTTGTAAAAAGAGCAAAGCTTAAAAAAACAATATAAACAATATGAATCAGGTATCCCTGTAATCATACCAATCCAACGAACACATCAGTCTTATCACTTTTACCACACGGTGAATGGATCAAAAAAAAACAATAACTGAATTGCTGGGTCTGTCTATTTGTTCATTCTAACTACCAAAAATCAGAATAAGGCTCGGCTCACAATTATCCTATGCTTTCCGCTGAGCGCATATGTAGGAGTTTCCATGTAAATTCCCCAAGACTGCAATTCACATGAAACCCCAGACTGAAGCACTGATTTATGAGGTAGATAGAGTCACTTTGGACTGGTCTGTGTTCCAGCGGTAAACGATCATTTTATGCATCTTTTAAGAGCACAAGTGTGGGTGACCACAGATCTGTGCACTCCTAAAAAATGGATACCACCAGAGCAGACGTCAAACAGAGTATGAAGTGTCTCCATCTGCCTAATGGTGAATAGTTCCTTTGGGGGTTTCATCTGACTCACACTTTTGTGGGATTTAAATGGAAATCCAGATGTACAGTGGGTATGGAAAGTATTCAGACACCTTTAAATTTTTCACTCTTTGTTTTATTGCAGCCATTTGATAAATTCAAAAATTCAAAAAAGTTCAAATGTAGAAATTTTTGCAAATTTATTGAAACATAAAAACTGAAATATCACATGGTCATAAGTATTCAGACCCTTTGCTCAGTATTGAGTAGAAGCACCCTATTGAGCTAGTACAGCCATGAGTCTTCTTGGGAATGATGCAACAAGTTTTTCACACCTGGATTTTGGGATCCTCTGCCATTCTTCCTTGCAGATCCTCTCCAGTTCCGTCAGGTTGGATGGTGAACGTTGGCGGATAGCCATTTTCAGGTCTCTCCAGAGATGTTCAATTGGGTTTAAGTCAGGGTTCTGGCTGGGCCAGTCAAGAATGGTCAAAGAGTTGTTCTGAAGCAATTCCTTTGTTATTTTAGCTGTGTGCTTAGGGTCATTGTCTTGTTGGAAGGCAAACCATCGGCCAAGTCTGAGCTCCAGAGCACTCTGGAAGAGGTTTTCATCCAGGATATCTCTGTACTTGGCCGCATTCATGTTTCCTTCAATTGCAACCAGTCATCCTGTCCCTGCAGCTGAAAAACACCCCCATAGAATTATGCTGCCAACACCATGTTTCACTGTTAGGATTGTGATGGGCAGGTGATGAGCTGTGCCTGGTTTTCTCCACACATACCACTTAGAATTATCACCAAAAAGTTCTATCTTTGTCTCATCAGACGAGAGAATCTTATTTCTCATAGTCTGGGAGTCCTTCATGTGTTTTTTAGCAAACTCTATGTTGGCTTTCATATGTCTGGCACTGAGAAAAGGCTTCCGTCCGACCACTCTGCCATAAAGGCCCAACTGGTGGAGGGCTGCAGTGATAGTTGACTTTGTGGAACTTTCTACCATCTCCCTAATGCATCTGTGGAGCTCAGCCACAGTGATCTTGGGGCTATTCTACACCTCTCTCACCAAGGATCTTTTCCTACGATTGCTCAGCTTTGCTGGATGGCCAGGTCTAGGAAGATTTCTGTTGGTCCCAAACTTCTTCCATTTAAGGATTATGGAGGCCACTGTGCTCTTAGGAATTTTTAGTACTGCAGAAATTCTTTTTTAACCTTGCCCAGATCTGTGCCTTGCCACAATTCTGTCTCCGAGCTCTTTGGACAGTTCCTTTGACATCATGATTCTCATTTGGTCTGACATGCGCTGTGAGTAGGGTTGAGCATTCCGATACTGCAAATATCGGGTATCGGCCGATATTGGCTGTATCGGAATTCCGATTCCGAGTACCGATATTTTCGTCATATCGGATACCGGAATCGGGATTGTCACTGTCACTGTCAGTGTCCGTCGGTCGGGTCTGTCAGGAGTCAGCGGCACTTACCTGGCAGAAGATCTCCGGCGGTCACATCCCGGACTGCTTAATGGCCGCCATCCTCTTCTCCCCGGCGGTCACATGCAGTTTCTCGCGATAACTGCAGTGACTGCTGGGTAATCGCGGCCGTAAAGCAGTCCGATGATGTCACCGCCGGGGAAGCTGGTAAGCAGCTGTGCTGCGCCGGGATGTCAGGCTCTGCCTGTCATTCCGATGTAGCAGAGCTGGATCGTCATGGGACTGTCGTTATGGACTGCGTCGGACAGGTGGTATACTGTTGGTTTGTTTTTTTTATTTTTTTACAGGAGATCGATGGCGTCGCAGGAATGAGAGAGTAATAAAAAAAATGAAAACTGTGTTGTCTCTTTTATTTCATTAAAAGACTTTTTTCTTGCTGTGTCTTTTTTTTACACATTTAAAAACTTTGGGATTAATAATGGATCGGTGTCTTATTGACACCTCTCCATTATTAACCGGGCTTATTGTCACCGTGCAATCAACGGTGACATTAACCCCTTATTACCCCGCTTGCCACCGCTACAGGGCAAGTGGGAAGAGCCGGGTAAACTGCCACAATTGGCACATCTTTTGATACGCCAAATGTGGGGCTGCTGTAGCCTGGTATTATCAGGCTGTTGAGGGCCAAAATCCATGGGCCTTGACAGTCTTTTAATACCAGGCCGCAGCAGTCTGCATTTTACTTGGCTGGTTAACAAAAATAGGGGGACCCCTACGCCGTTTTTTTTTTCGAGGGGATCCCCTATTTTTGTTAACCAGCCAAGCTAAGCAGACTGCTGTGGCCTGGTATTATCAGGCTTGCAAGGTCCATGGATATTGGATCCTTACCAGCCTGAAAAACCAGGCCTCAGCGGTCTGCTTCATCTGGCTGGTTAACAAAAATAGGGGGGACCCCACGCCAATTTTTTTCGAGGGGATCCCCTATTTTTGTTAATCAGCCAAGATATGCAGACTGCTGTGGCCTGGTATTATCAGGCTGGCAAGGTCCATGGATCTTGGCTCCTTAACAGCCTGAAAATCCAGGCCTCAGCGGTCTGCTTCATCTGGCTGGTTAACAAAAATAGGGGGGACCCCACGCCATTTTTTTTTCGAAGGGAACCCCTATTTTTGTTAATCAGTTCCCTCTGACGTCACTGATGGTGTCCCTGGCTGACCTGAAGTGAAAGTGGAAAGCAATCAATTAAGCTTTCCACTTCCTCTCCTGTCAGCCAGGAGAGGAGCTCATTCATTTGGGGGTTTACTGTGAGGCTGCAGCATTAGCTGCGGTCCCTGCAGTAAATATTAACCCTTTCTGAAGGATTACACCGTGGGACCTGACTGTGCATCGGATTGGTAAGAATAATTTTGCTTTATTATTTTATTTTTATTACAGGAAATGGTTTTAGCAGGTAAATAAAATATGGTCAAAAACTGTGTGATTATTTCATTAAACTTCTTTTTTATTAAAGTGTGTGTGTTTGATTTTTCTTTCATACAATAGGATTAATAATTGATAGTTGTCTAATTGACAGCTCTCAATTATTAACCTGGCTTAAAGTGACCTTTCAATTGCAAGGTCATTTTAACCGCTTATTAACCCATTCGCCACCGCTACAGGGCAATGGGAATAGACGGGCAAAGTGCCAGAAAGGGCAAATCTAATTAGAGATTTGCCCTTTCTGGGGTGTCTGGGGGCAGATGTTAAGTAGCCGGGGGGGGCCAAAAAAAATGGTCCCTCTCTGGGCTATTATTATCTGCCCCCACTCACTGGCTTTGTCTGTCTGGTTGCGAAAATAGGGCGGGAGCCCACGCATTTTTTTTCAGCAATTTTACACCTCATATATATATATACATGTCATTGAATTTGTGACACATATATATATATATATTTATATTTATAGTTCATACACTTCTACATAGTATAATAGCCGCTAATTCAATTGCCGGCTTTTGTGAAAATGCAGAACCCGACATGAAATGACACTTGGTGTACATAGGGTTAACCATGTCTTTTCATGTAGTTTGATATCTGATTTGCACAAACAATTACATGAGTGTAAGTGTGCAAAATTTCACACCTGTAGGGGTTAATTAAAGGTGTAAATTCGTAGCAAAAAAGTCCGGTTTTTTTACAACGAATTTACACCTTTAATTAACCCCTACAGGTGTGAAATTTTGCACACATAGACTGATGTAATTGTTTGTGCAAATCAGATAGCAAAGGACATGAAAAGACATGGTTAACTCTATGTACACCAAGTGTCATTTCATGTCGGGTGCTTCTGTCTTTTCACAGATGCCGGCTTTACCCGGCAATTGAATCAGAGGATATTTTACTATGTAGAAGTGTATAAACTATACATATATGTATATATACATGTCACAATGACATGTATATATATATATATATGTATTCTATGTGTGTATATTTAGTGTTTACAAGGAAAGAAAGAGGTTTTTTTAGTTGCGATATTTTGTTCCCATAGACTTACATGGGACTTCCGGTATCGGTATCGGGTATCGCCGATATTTTAGTGATATCGGCGATACCATTCCGATTCCGATACTTTTGGATATCGGAAAGTATCGCTCAACTCTAGCTGTGAGCTGTGAGGTCTTATATAGACAAGTGTGTGCCTTTACAAATCAAGTCCTATTAGTTTAATGAAACACAGCTGGACTCCTATGAAGGAGTAGAATCATCTCAAGGAGGATCACAAGAAAATGGACAGCATGTGACTTAAATATGAATGTCTGAGCAAAGGGACTGAATACTTATGACCATGTGATATTTCAGTTTTTCTTTTTAATAAATTTGCAAAAATTTCTACATTTCTGTTTTTTTCAGTTAAAATGGGGTGCAGAGTGTACATTAATGAGAAAAAAAATGAACTTTTATGAATTTACCAAATGGCTGCAATGAAACACAGAGTGAAAAATTGAAAGTGGTCTGAATACTTTCCATACCCACTGTATGCGGCAATTGATATGCATATCACCTTACCCAGTGCTTGCATAGGAAGAGGCAATCTATGCCTTTTGCAGTCCCAATGATCTAGAGAGAGCCAACCGATCACACTACGAATTGCCATGCGCAGTGTGCTTTGCCCAACAGTGGGCAAAGCATAAAATCATTACAGCGCATGTGCAACTATTGTCATTCACTTTCCTTGCCCCAGAAGTCATCCAAGGCAAGCAGTCATTTCCAGGGCAAGGAAAGAGTTGCGCATGCGCTGCAATGATTTTATGCTTTTCCCACTGTTGGGCAAAGCACACTGCACATGCGCGGGGGGTAATTTGAAAAGCTCAATTGCGAGAACCAGAACGTCGTCTGTGTGATTCACAGACAACCATAAGCAAGAAATGCAGAGGTGCGGGGGGTGGGGAGGAGAGAAAATGCTGCCCTCCGGACCGGACCACCATGATTTACAGAAAAGAATCTCAACTTTACAAAGGTATTTTGCTATCAAAACGGGGGTATCTGGATATAAGCTACATTCCAATAGCTTGCTTATGGGACGCACTATTCAGTCATATCTTTAGCTGATATGACTAAAATGGGGTGACAGATTCCCTTTAATTTGTGTTACTTTTTATAATTTGCAATGGTGTTTAGACATGTTTTAGTTACTTGATTTGTTGCCAAGTTTCCTATAAATAAATATCAAAACATTGGAATAACAAAATATTTTGCATCTTTATATTTGCAAAAATAATATTTCAAAGTACTGAAAGTTTTATGCATTAATTATATGTAGCAGTAAAACTCTTTCATATCATAGAAATAAGAGCAGCTAAAAATTTTCATTGTCAGATTTGAATCCAGTAAGTCAAAATCATTAAGTAATGGCTCATTTTGTAACTGAACATGCCAACTTCTGAAAGTATGTAGAACATTGTTATCATACCTTGTTTAGTGGTGATCAGCACCTGGGCCATCACAGATCAGTGGTTCCCAGTGGAGCACAGTTTGTACAGCAGATTCATTTTCCATCTTCAGAGTCACTGGATAAGTATCTCTCTCCTGTAAGCTCTTGTGGTCAGTGGGTTCACTCTCTCTTTCATGCCTGTAAAGTGTCACAACTGCAGCACATAACACCGCTACAAGCAATAGCTGAGCTCAACAATTAATAATAATAATAATAATAATAATAATAAATATCCGTAATTTGCGCTGTACATACCTTCCTTAGGAAGAGGTATAATAAATAATTCTGTAGTGTGGAATAGATTGAGAGACAATCGTGTGGATGTATCCCCAGAAGAGATTTACAAATCACAATGAAGATCTTAAAATAGTAATTATTAGGAGGGTGCCAGACAGTATAATGTTACTAGAACCTGCTGATGGTTAAATAAAATGCATCCAAAATGTCAATGGCTGTAGGCAAAATGTCAATATAAGCTCACACTCAGCCTAGGATAAGTCGGTATGTGATCGTTAGTAAAAGGTTTTTATATTTCCCTTGTATAATAAGGATGCTGATCTGTCAAAGGCAGCGAGTCGAGGGTAGAGTGTCCTCAGTGGGTTGCCCACAGGTCAAGAGGGTGGCTTGTGGCAGCTGATCAATTAATCTTCTGGAGCTCTGTCCCGGCCGGTGACAGGCGCT
The DNA here is from genome assembly GCA_033576555.1 of Oophaga sylvatica. Classification (NCBI taxonomy): domain Eukaryota; kingdom Metazoa; phylum Chordata; class Amphibia; order Anura; family Dendrobatidae; genus Oophaga; species Oophaga sylvatica. Next base: position 508,453,590 of record JARQOD010000002.1, on the reverse strand, counting down.
CCTTACGGCTCTTCTCTGTCGGTACGTAGGCATCTGTGCACCGTGATACAGTCCAGTGGCGTCTTCAAAACCGACAGGACCTGCGTGATGTAGGTGTTCACGTGACTCGGCAAAGTAATAGGTTTGATGAGGATCAATTCCTACGCCTTTCGGAAATACACGGTTTCCTTCGTCTCAACCTATTCCACACTACAGAATTATTTATTACACCTCTTCCTAAGGAAGGTGTGTACAGCGCAAATTACTGATATTTATCTACTGGTTCTTATATTCTGACAGCCCTGTAGTGATGTCTCATTTGCAGCTGATACCCTCCTTACTACACTTGCACCCCCTACCAATCATAATAATAATAATAATGTTGTTATTTCTATAGCGCCAACATATTCCACAACACTTTACATTTTAGAAGCAACTTGTATAGAAACTAAAAGACATTACAAAATAACAATAATCACAAAAAACAGATACCAAGAAGAGTGAAAGCTATTAATTGCATGATGGGTGCGAGAACAGATGATACGAGGGTCCTGGTTTTGAAGAAAATTTTGTATGGGCAAAACATTGATAGTTAGGCCGGGGTCAGACACAACTACAAAAAATCGGACCAATTTAGTCGGTCGATTATCGGAACAAAATGAAAACATCACACATCCGCCTGGCATCCGATTTTCCTTCAAAGATGCGATTTAGTCGCATGTGTGTGTACCTTGTAACATCCGATTTTCATCCGACTTGCGAGAATTTCTCGCAGGCTTGCAAAACTGACATATAATGGATCCAAAAGAATACTATTTCAATCACAAAAGAAAGAATAGATATATACACATAGAACACATATATATACCTCCCTCTCCAACATCACCGAAGGGAGCTTAATTGTCTTCTCTCCAAATCGCACCTCACAACCTGTGCACTTGACCCCATCCCAACCCACCTCCTCCCCAACCTCACCACCACTATTATTCCATCCCTAACCCACCTCTTCAACCTATCACTAACTTCCGGTACCTTCCCTTCTGCTTTCAAGCATGCCACAATCACGCCTATCCTTAAAAAGCCAACCCTCGACCCAACCGCTATGTCCAGCTATCGCCCAATATCGCTGCTCCCATTCGCTTCCAAACTCCTGGAGCTGCATGTCCACGCTGAGCTTTCCTACCACTTCTCTTCTAACTTGCTCTTTGACACTCTACAATCTGGTTTCCGCCCCATCACTCCACTGAGACAGCCCTGACCAAAATTACTAATGACCTACTTACAGCCAAAGCAAACGGACAATACTCTATACTCCTGCTTCTTGACCTGTCCTCTGCTTTTGACACAGTTGACCACTGCCTTCTACTACAGATTCTTTCCTCCTTTGGCGTCAAAGACCTCGCCCTATCTTGGATCTCCTCATACCTTTCCAACCGCACATTCAGCGTCTCCCACTCCCACACTACCTCCTCGTCCCACCCTCTCTCTGTTGGAGTTCCCCAAGGCTCTGTTCTAGGACCCCTACTCTTCTCAATCTATACACTTGGCCTGGGGCAACTCATAAAGTCCCACGGATTCCAGTACCACCTTTACGCTGATGACACTCAGATCTACCTCTCTGGCCCAGACATCACTTCTCTGCTATCTAGAATCCCGGAGTGTCTATCAGCCATATGCTCCTTCTTCTCCTCCCGCTTCCTCAAACTCAATGTGGACAAATCTGAACTCATAATCTTTCCCCCATCCCACAGATCTTCCTTACCTGACCTATCTACCACAATTAACGACATCACGCTTTCCCCCGTACCAGAAGTCCGCTGCCTCGGAGTAACCCTTGACTCTGCCCTGTCCTTCAAACCGCACATCCAAGCTCTTTCTACCTCCTGTCGCCTTCAGCTCAAAAATATTTCAAGAATCCGTCCTTTCCTCAACCCTCAATCTACTAAAATGATTGTGCACGCCCTCATCATCTCCCGCCTCGACTACTGCAACACCCTTTTCTCTGGCCTCCCTGCTAACACCCTCGCACCTCTCCAGTCCATCCTTAACTCTGCTGCACGACTAATTCACCTCTCTCCTCGCTACTCCTCCGCTTCTCCCCTCTGCAAATCTCTTCACTGGCTCCCATTCCCTCAGCGTATCCAGTTCAAATTACTAATACTGACCTACAAGGCCATCTATAATCTGTCTCCTCCTTATATCTCTGAACTAATCTCCCGATATCTTCCCTCACGTAATCTCCGATCCTCCCAAGACATCCTTATCTCCTCCACACTTATTCGCTCGTCACCCAACCGCCTCCAAGACTTCTCCCGAATATCCCCCATCCTCTGGAATTCTTTGCCCCAACACATCCCGACTATCAAACTCATTCGGATCCTTCAGACGGAACCTGAAAACCCATCTCTTCAGGAAAGCCTACAGCCTGCAATGACCCTGCTGCCTCCTCACCACTACCGGAGTTATTGCCTCAACCAACACCGGAACTGCTGCAACCCCCCGACCTACTGTCTCCTGCCTCACAATCCTGTAGAATGTAAGCCCGAAAGGGCAGGGTCCTCTCCCCTCTGTATCAGTCTGTCATTGTTAGTTTGTTTACTGTAAGTGATACCTGTAATTTGTATGTAACCCCTTCTCATGTACAGCACCATGGAATCAATGGTGCTATAGAAATAAATATTAATAATAATAATAATATATATATATATATACATGTAATTGTGACATGTATATATATATATATATTTATAGTTCCTAGACTTCTAAATACTGTAATAGCCGCTAATTCAATTGCCGGCTTTTGTGAAATCACAGAAGCCGACATGAAATGATACATTGTTTAGACACAGTTAACCATGTCATTTCCTGTATTTTGATATATGGTTTGAACTTACAATTACATAAGTATATGTGTGCAAAATTTCAGACATGTAGGGGTTAATTAAAGGTGTAAAGTAGTTGAAAAAAAATGCGTGGGCTCCCGCTGTATTTTCTCCACCAGACAGACAAAGCAAGCGAGTGGGGGCAGATAATAATAGCCTAGGGAGGTACATTTTTTTGTGCCCCCCCTGGCTACTAACATCTGCCCCCAGACACCCCAGAAAGGGCAAATCTCTAATTAGATTTGCCCTTTCTGGCACTTTGCCCGTCTATTCCCATTGCCCTGTAGCGGTGGCGAATGGGTTAATAAGGGGTTAAAGCCACCTTGCAATTGAAAGGTGACTGTAAGCCAGGTTAATAATTGAGAGCTGTCAATTAGACAACTATCAATTATTAATCCTATTGAAGTAAATAAAAAAACACACATACTTTAAGAGTAAATAATTTTAATGAAATAAAAACACATTTTTTTGACAACAGCATGTGACATTGATTGTCAATCAGTGTTGCTTCCTAAGTGGACAGTTTGATTTCACAGAAGTTTGATTTACTTGGAGTTATATTCTGTTGTTTAAGTGTTCCCTTTATTTTTTTTGAGCAGTGTCGATATTTGAGCAGATGCAATGGAAAAATCAGCACTGATTTTAATATTTCAACTCAGCGCTGGCCACCAGAGGCCAGAACAGTATTAATGGAAATCATGTCCTAATTCCATTCCATTCCACATAAAGTCTTTTCCATTTTATGTGATCAATGCATGCTTTTTGTTGAGTGGAGTGTATGTCCTACCAAAAGTATTGTCTGGGTGTCAAAATACATTGTGACTCATTATATATGTAGAAAAATAACAAGATTCTAGCATTTATTTCAGCACTGTTAATTATTCCTACCTTTTTCATTTTCTGCACCATATCCGTGGGGCATAAATGCAGTACTATAGCAAGGTTCACAGACATATCACAACTTTAATGGATTTCAGCCACTAAATATTTATTGTCACAATTAGTAACCGTGGCAAATGATCTTTAAAATGTTATTTATTTTCAAAGTCATGAATGACATTCACATTATTGTCCTGATTCTAAGAACTGTTTTAAGGACAGATTTATGAGACAAATTTATTTGATAAAGCTAAATGTGTATTTTCTCTTTCTGCATTAGATTGTCGGAATTATTCTTGATGGAGTGATTTCCAGTTACAAGGCTGTATCTTGTATCTTTTTATGCTTTTAAAAACCAAGGTCAAACAGTAGGCAACAAGGGACCTTGAGCATGTCATTGCCTGGAAAAATATACAGTAGGCTCTGAAGCTATAGTACTAATTATGTACTGTTTGTATTATTAAGGATATGAAGATAGTTATAAGAGAAAGGAGGTAATTTGTTTTAAGCACATAAAATAGTCACTTCTGCAAATATGATTTGCATATTCTTTGTAGAAACAATATTGAAGCAAATACAATTTTTAATTGTGAAAATTGTTTTAATATAAAGATAAACTCCAGAAGCAAAGCGAATGTCTACCCTTGAATGTAATTTTGTTATATTAATCATTTTTCAAAATTCCGTGCTAATTCTGAGCTGTGGCTCACTGTATCTGTAACAAAGCAGACAACACCACAATTAGCTGTGTAATATACAGGGCATAAGGATCTGGGAGTATTGTGAAGGTTTTATTATTCACCAATAGTACATTTATATTTTATCCTGTAGTGGAAAAGAAGGGGGGTTGAAACCAAATATATGGCTTTTCATACATTCTCTTTTTTTAATGTGCTTTTAGAATATTTTACTTATTTTTTTATGGTAGACTTACAAATAGAGATGACCAAAATGAAAAATCAAATATCCCCTTTATTTCACAAACTTGCTTTATTCAAAAAGGGCCTAGGAATGGGTTATTAATAATAATAATAATAATAATAATAATGATAATACTGCTACTACTACTAATAATAATAATATTCACCCAAACATAACCAACTCTGGTCAGGTGTGGTCCTCTTATTTAGTCTGATCAACCCAGATCGGTCTGGTTTTTACAGTGTCATCTTCAGCACCTTCCAGGGTCAAGCATCTTCAATGTCTCCTGAATCAATTAGGCCAGAACGCCATGACATTATGCAATGCACACAATGTGAGGTCATGACATGACATGTGATATGCAACTCAACTTCAACAAGCTGACCTTCATTCAAATATCACCAGTCACCACACTTTGTGGTTTACAGTACATACTGTCATGCAGCTTCTCCCTGAATGCTGTCATTCACTGGTAATCAATAAAAAGCCAGTTCTCCTTCATTCTTGTTTTCAATGCTTCTTTATAACAAATACAGAATGTACATTTATCTTCCCTACAGATCTATCACAACTGCCAGCAGATTAGGAAGAAATGCTGCATCAGGGAACAAGCGTCTGCTCCTTTTGCAAAGTTTTGGAGAACTTCCCCTTTTTCAAGCACCAGATAAGGGTGATGTCTACAAAAAGATGGAGGTTTCCAAGACTTTGCAACAGGTGCAGATGACTGGTCCCTGGTGCAGCGTTTCTGCCTCATCTGTATGGAACGAAGCCTTAAACACTTTGTCTAAATGAACTATCTACACCTGGTGAGAGTGGTCATGGATTTATTATTAACAAATAGGGTTAAATGTACTTTGTTTAGAAAAAATAGCTGCACTCTGAAATGCTTTAATATTCAAGCATTGAATATAGGAAATTGGAACTGCATTACTGCTGTACAAAATATGTTAAATATGAAGGTACTTTGCACGCAAATTGGCCAATTTTTGACAGCCCAATTGCCAGCGAGAAGGCGTAGCCTTTTGTTGCTGGCTGCAGGGCTCTCACGAAATGCATCAGAATCGCTGGAAGGAATGACTGCTCTGAGCAAGCAGAGATCAGCCCTGAGTAGATCATTCAGGTAGTTAGTATCTACCTGCCTTCTAGTTTTTGGTCTCACAAGAAAAAAATACAAGAGTCCCAGATAACACCTTTATGACCCTGCCAAATTTTACAATTCTGACCAGTATCAATTGAGGTGGTAATAACTCTGGAACGCTTTAATGGATCCCAACGATTCTGAGATTTTCTCGTGACATATTGTACTTCATGGTAGTAAAATGTTAAAATTTTTTCGATATGACTTACATTTATTTGTGAATAAATCAGAAATTTGGTGAAAATTTGAAAAATTTTGCAATTTTCAAACTTTTTTCATTTGTATGCCCTTAAATCAGACAGTTATATCACACAAAATAGTTAACAAATAACATGTTTACTTTACATGAGTACAATTAGTGAACCACAATTTTTTTGTTAGAAAGTTATAAGGGTTAAAAGTTGTCCAGTGATTTATCATTTTTACAACAAAATTGAAAACCATTTTTTTCGGGACCACATCACATTTGAATTGACTTTGAGGGGTCTATATGACAAAAATACTCAAAAATTAAACCATTTTATAAAACTGCACCCCCTCAAGGTGCTCAAAACCACATTCAAGAAGTTTATTAACGTTTCAGGTGGTTCACAGGAATTTTTGGAATGTGGAAGGAAAAAATTAACAATTAACTATTTGTCACAAAAATTTTACTTTAGGCCCCAAATTTTTTATTTCTAAAAGGATAACAGGAAAACATAGGCCCCAAAATTTGTTGTGCAATTTCTCCTGACTATGCTGATACTCCATATGTGGGGGAAATCTACTGCTTGGGCACACAGCGAGACTTGGAAGGAAAGGAACGACATTTGACTTTTTGAATGCAAAATTTGCTGGAATAATTAGAAGCCGCCATGTCACGTTTGTAGAGCCCCTGATGTGCCTAAACAGTGGAAACCCCCACAAGTGACACCATTTTGGAAACTAGACTCCTTAGGGAACTTACCTAGATGTGTGGTGAGCACATTGAACTCCTACTTGCTTAACAGTAGTTGATATAGTTTGCCGTGAAAATAAAAAAAATCACATTTTCCCCACAAGAATAATTTTTAGCCACAAATTTAGCATTTTCACAAGGGTAATAGGAGAGCTCACACCATTAATTTGTTGTGCAAATTTCTCCTAAGTACACAGATGCCCCAAATGTTTGAGTAAATACTGTTTAGGCACAAGTCAGGGCTCAGAACAGGAGTGACATTTTGGAATACAGACTTGAATGGTTTGCTGATGTCATGTCTCATTTTTAGATCCCCTAATGTGCCTAAACAGTGGAAAACCCCCACAAATGACACCATTTTGGAAGCTAGACCCCTCAAGGAATGTATCTAGATGTGTGATGAGCACCTTGAACCCTCAGTAGCTTCACAAAAGTTTATTATGTAGAGCAGTGAAAATAAAAAAAACACATCTTTCCCACAAAAATGTTATTTTAGCACCATTTTTTCATTTTCACAAGAATATCAAGAGAAAATGGACCTCAAAATTTGTTGAGAATTTTCTCCTGAGTATGCTGATTCCCCATATGTGGTTGAAAACTACTTTTGAGGCACAGTGAAAAGCTCAGAAGGAAAGAAGCGCCATATTGGAGTTCACTTTTTGCTGGACTAGTTTTAGGGTGCCGCATCACATTGGCAGAGCCAGAGGTGACAGAACAGCAGAACTCAATCATAACTTTTTGACACTTTTCACTCCCTCCTCAGGCCAAAAGCACAAGCCCCTATCACAGACATTTGTTCTGATGACCTGGCCTCCCACTTTATAGAAAAAATAGATAATATCCGTCAGGAAATCTGCTCCCAACCACCAAGTGCTGTGACTCCCATCCCTCCCTGCATTTCCCCTGGCTCACTTTCCACATTTGATCCCATCACAGAAGAAGAAGTCTCCAGACTCCTCTCTTCCTCTCGTCTAACTACATGCACTACCGCCCCCATTCCCTCACATCTCCTCCAGTCTCTCTCTCTCTCCAGTCGTCACAACTCACCTAACTACAATCTTTAATCTCTCCCTCTCCTCGGGCATTTGCCCATCCTCCTTCAAACACTCCATCGTTACTCCAGTACTAAAAAAACTCACTCTCGACCCATCCTGCACAAACAACTACAGACCATTCTCCAATCTCCCCTTCATCTCTAAACTTTTGGAGCGCCTAGTCTACTCCCGCCTTACCCATTACCTCTCCACTCACTCCCTCCTAGACCCTTCACGGTCCGGCTTCTGCCCCCTACATTCGACTGAAACTGCACTCATCAAAGTGAACAATGACCTTCTGACAGTAAAACGTAATGGTGACCACTCTCTGCTCGCTCTTTTTTACCTTTTTTGCAGCTTTCGACACTGTTGATCACCATCTCCTACTCTCTAGGCTCCAGTCACAAGCATTAAGGACACTGCTCTCTCCTGGTTCTCTTCCTATCTTTCTGACTGTTCCTTCAGTGTTTTGTTCTCTGGCTCCACATAATCTCCTCTTCCTCTCGCTGTCAGGGTACCTCAGGGCTCAGTCCTTGGCCCCCTTATCTTCTCTCTCTACATGGCCCCAATTGAACAGACCATCAGCAAATTTGGCTTTCAGTACCATCTTTATGCTGATGACACACAACTATGCACGTCATCCCCAACCTTAACCCCGCTGTACTACAGAACGCCACTGACTGTCTATCCGCAGTCTCCAACATCATGTCCACTCTCTATCTGAAACTCAACCTCTCCAAAACTTAACTTCTTCTGCTCCCGCCATCTACTAACCTCCCTAAATCTGACATTTCCCTCTCCGTGGGCGGCACCATAATAACACCCCGGCAGCAGTCGCGCTGTCTGGGTGTTATGTTTGGCACCAATCATTACTTCACTTCCCATATACAATCTCTTGCCCGCTCTTGCCACTTACACTAAAGAACATCTCTAGAATCCGCCCTTTTCTCACCATGGGAACAACAAAAATCCTCACTGTAGCATTGATCCACTCCCACCTGGACTACTGCAACGCTCTATTAATTGGCCTTCCCGTTACTCGACTATCCCCTCTCCAGTCTTGCTTTTTTTGTGGAATGAGTTGAAGCTTTTATTGGGAACATTTTACATAACAATTTGGACCACATTTATCTCACCGGCACTTATTGGGGTTTCTCTTTAAATCTTTGAGTGACATAATTCAGATGAAAGCCCCAAGGGAGGCATTCACTACAATGAGGCAGCAGAGTTACTCTGTAATCTATCTGGCCTCTGTTCAGAGGTGTCCTTTGTTACCCAGAGGTGCAGAAAACTGTGGCACACGGCACTTTTATGCACTCCTAATAAAAAAATGGACACCGCCGGATCACAGGTCAGACGGCATCCACAGTGCCTCCATTTGCCTCATTATAGGGAATCTTCAGCCTGGTATTCCTACTGAATCACGCATTTCATAGATTTACACGAATTTACACGGAAACCCTGGTGTAAGTGCTCAGCGCAGAGAGCAGGATAAATGTGAGCCAAGTATTACAGCGATGTTTGGGAGGTCGAATAAAAAAAAAATTAACAGCAGGTGAAGAATTGTTTTTATTTATTTTTTATGCTGTTCGTGCGGCATAAGGCTAGGTGCAGACGGTGCGGAGTCTGCTGCGGAATTTTCCGCGCAGAATTTGGTAAATCCGCAGGTAAAATGACCTGCTTTTTACCTGCGGATTTACTGCAGATTTGCCGCGGTTTTTGTGCGGATTTCCCCAGCGGTTTCAGACCTGCGGATTTCTATTTAGAGCAGGTCTGACAACGCTGCGGAACTGCACAAAAGAAGTGACATGCTGCGGATTTAAATCCGCACCAAATCCGCTCGGAAAAATCCGCAGCATGTGCACTGCGTTTTTTTTTTCCCATTCAATCTAATGCTACTGTACATCACTTGCAGTTCTGCTGCAGATCTGCAGCGGAAAATCCACTGCAGATCCGCAGCAGAATCCGCAACGTGTGCACATAGCCTAAATGATTATACGACTTTATTCTTCAGGTCAGTGCGTGCGATTATAGCAATACCACAATTATATTGGGTTTTCATGTTTGGCTGCTGTCACACACTAAAAGATGCTTTTTATTGCATATTTTGGGAGCTATAATTTTTTATATTTCTGTTGACAAAGGCATGGGAGGGCTTGTTTTTTGCAGGACAAGTTGTTGTTTTTATTGGTATCATTTTCGGGCTCATGACATTTTTTGATCGCTTTCTATTCTGATTTTTGTGAGGCAGAATAAGCAAAAACCAACAATGCAGGAATTGTTTTTGGGCTTTCTTTTAATGGCGTTCCATGTGTGGTGTACAGTATATTTTGGCACTTTTTTGCCCCAAAATTTTGGGGGAAAATAGGGTGTGTCATATAGTCAGAATATACTTACAAATACTGAGGCAGCAGCAGGAGTCAAGCGATTCTGCAGCGGTCCTAGTCCGGCGCTGCCGGACGATGATCACACACAAGCCGCAACAGCCTGGGATGGGATTACCCAGAGGCCACCACATTGCATCAATGGATATCTGGGGCCTCCAGGTTTTTACAAGATGCCAGTGGAGCCCCGAGCAACATCGCCGAACCTGCCGCACCAGCCTGGGATGGGGTATCCCGGAGGCCACCGCACCTACTGCACCAGCCTGGGATAGGAGTCATATCGCCAGACCACCAAACACCACCTGTGACCCCGCTCCACCAGCGCTGCTGATCCCCCCGGGTAAGCTGAATTCGGACTGTAAGATGGACCCCCATTTGACACATTAATTTTTTTCCCTATTTTCCTTTTGAAAATTTTGGTCCGGTGTGTCTTATAGTCTGAAAAATACTGTAATTGATAAGGGAGCTTTAGTCTTTGGGTCAGTACGATTACAGTGATACCACATTTATATAGCTTTTTATGTTTTAGCACTTTTACACAAAACTTTTATATAAAAAATATATTTTTTTGCATCACTTTTATTCTGAGAGCGAGAGCTATAACTTTTTTACATTTCATCTGATGGAGCTTTATGGCAGCATATTTTTACAGGAAAAGACGGTTTCAGTGGGACTATTTTTATTTACGTTTGTCTTTTTGGTTGTGTTTAATTCCACGTTTTGTTCAGCGGTATGATGATGAAGCATTGTTTTGTGCTTCATTTTTAATTTTTTTTACAGAGTTTTCTAAAGGGGTTAACTAGTGTGACAGTTTTATAGGTCAGGTAGTTTCGGACATGGCGATACCAGATATGTGTGCTTTCATTGTTTTGGTTTTTTTCATAATATTTATTCATGTGTACAATATATTTTTTATTCTTTTTTATTATTTTGTGATTTTTTGAAAACAATTTTTACAACTTTTCTTTTGCACTTTTTTTTACTTAGTTTCAATATGGTACTTTCATGTTCTGCATTCTGATTGCAATTTTAAGGTATAGCAATGCAAGAGCATTGCTATACCTTTATATACTGTCAGCCCCTGCATAGAAAAGTTAGTTCATGCACTGCACGGTGATCTAACTAACTTCCTAGTAGCTGGTGACCCGGATAACATCATGATGAGATCAGGTCACCATGGCAAAGATCTGGACCTTACAATGATGTTGCAGGGTCTCCGACACAACAGCAGACGGGGCTCTCTTCCCTCTGCCTGCTTTCTAAATGCTACAATCTAGTTCAATTGAGAGGCAGGTGTCAGCTGTCAGTATCAGCTGACACCGGCGCATAGCCCCCTGTGCGTGGGTGATCGCCATGACGTACATGTACTGCATCGGTCGGGAAGCCGTTCCCAATCATGACGTACATGTGCTACAAATGTAGGGAAGGGCTTAAGTATTGTATGGATCTTTATCCCTATCTGTATGGGAGCTGTGCCATCCTCTAGCAATCCAGATTCACCATAATATGACTGCTACATTTCTTGCTTATGCTATTATACAGGCTATGATAGCACCTCCTTAATTGCTTTGCTATACCATGTGATGAGATATCTGCAAGGCAGTATGGGTAATTCTACGTGGCTGTGGCCAAGTTCAAATTAACCCTATCAGGCTGATGTAGAATACTGTAATGTGTAAAGTTTTGTGGGCAATTTTCAGCAATCTGTGCAAATTGTTTGAGTACAGTGAATATCTAAAAATTTGACATAAACTCAATTTGTATTGCAATGTTTTACATAAAATAAATGGAGAAAGGACTGTTCTAACTGAATTTTCCCTTTAAATTATTAGTAAATTCAAGCAAAGACCCTCAGACCACTCCTTCTCTGTTTGTAATTGCCCTAGCTATGTCCTCCACAAGGACTATTTATATTCCTAATTTCTGTACTTATAGCTTCTTCAGTACCTCTTCCTATCATTTTCCCCTCAGAAGGCTTCTAAATCTTTTGAAATATAATTCTCCTGACTATGTGGAGGCTCGACTCTGAATCAGTCGCCCACTAATTTATTAATCCCTCTAACATCTTCTCTTCCTTTGTTCTCTCAGAGTAAACAACAGGGGCATAGCTTAGCAACCAAAAGTTTTTTTTTCTCCAAATGCACTTTTCAGTTTTAAATTTTTTTATTTTATCTGAGAAACTCAGTAGCAACACCATGCTAGCCTCTCAACATATATGCATACCGCCTTACTTTCCACAGCCTCTCTGTGCCTTCACAGCATCTCTTCCCAGCTAGTCCTATTTGATCCTAATTATAGTATAGGCTCCAACTTCCTGCACATACCTCCAACCTGTGGAGAACGCCATCTGCACACACAGGGCTGGTTTAAAGATAGAGCAGTCTTACAGGATCTCACTGATCCCATGACTCTGACCAGCATAGGAGCTGAGGAACATCTGGGAATCTGTCAGATTGTTCAGAGCAGTAATAACAGTGGTAGCTACCAACCCATTAAATAACATAGCACACTGACAGACTTTTCATGTTTATTGAAATCAAAAATGGTTCAAAACTTTTAGTTTAGTTATTTGTCATTTGGGAGAACATTCTATGCAGAACACTGACTCAATCTGATGGTGTCGCTCTCAGAGATAACATTATTCTGCAGTGACTAAGAGGAGTGATGTGCTATACAGTATATTCAGTGCGTTGACTGTCTCCCCACTAATTGTGACTGGCGCCATCTGATGACGGAGTATAGATAGCTGTCTACCAAATGATCGTTCAGTAGACGACTCTCTCTCCTGTCTCCTCCATACACAGACATACTCTATGAAAGGCACTTTCAAAATTACCTGTCAGTGACTAATTTCCAGGGAGAACAAAATAATCAGCCAGATCCTTCTTTCCCTCTTTATCATCTGTCGGGTACAGAGTTGGGAGAGAACCATACATATTAGATGGTCAGCCAATTCCAAACAAAGTTCAGATGACTTTTACCTGATGTGAATGAAGGCCTTTAGGTGATAACTTACTGATCACTTGGCACCACAATTATTCCTGGAAACTGGGCTCTGCATCCCAGGAAATGGTCTTTGCATAATGGAGAAACCACCCATTCATTTCCAGCAATCCATAGACAATTCATCGGTGATATGAGCATAAGCACTTCTGCTCCATTCAAAACACGTCTGAAGTGCACAATTTCCAGGTTCAAGAGTTAGCTTAGGTTTTATTAAACAGAAAATGTTAGTAGGCTTTTGCTATGTCATCTGATGGCACCACAAGGTAGGGACAAAGACCCCATTTCCAGTAATGTATCACTTAGTTCACTATGAGTAGCAGTTTTGATAGTCACTGATTTCTCTGATGTAGATTGAGTAGAGCTCAGTTGTTGAGCTGTGTATAACCCCACCCACACCAAAGCCTTCTGTGTACATTGTATAATAGCAAAGAACTGTTATCAGTGCTGGTGGCGTGACTGGACTACCCTGCACGTGCCAAGTTGTCCTATCTTGATAATCTCCTACTGATAAAACACTGATTGTATTGAAACAGCAAAATCAACATGCAGCATATACCAGACACTGGCTGTATGATCTCAGCCAGTTATGTTTGACTCTGAAACTCCGCGCCATTTTAGAGAAGAACAAACTTTAAAAGCCACCGGGGACCAAGTCCCCTTAGAGACTGGTCAGATAGGTGGGTCTCAGCAGATTCTCCCCACCTGTTGCCCTGGATTGACTGGTCTCTACCTAAGTGGAGAGACCTGTCACACCAGGGCAGCGAGCTGGCAGAAGCGCCTGTCCAATCAGTCTCCAGCTCAGCTAGGTCCCCAGCAGCTTTTGAAGTATGTTTTTCTCTGAAACGCACCAGAGTTTCAGAGTCAAACATTCCTGGCTGAGGTCATATAACTTGATCTCACCTGTTTGCAAATGAAACACATAAAAGTGCATATACTGTAGCTGGCGATCATGGCAATGTTTGGCTCTGAAATGTCTTAGCTCATTGAGGTTACTATGTGTTAGGGCTTGTTCAGATGAGTGTAGAATCAGTCCGGGTGCTCTCCGTATGCAAACGGGTAACATGCGCACAGCACACTGACCAATGCAATCAGTGATGTAGCTTGAAGCTTGTGGGCCCCAATGCAAAATACCTAACAAGGACTCCAACCATCACAAGCCTTTAATAGTAATAGCCTTTTCATCTGGGACAAACAGACCTTTTGGCTCCCGGGCTTGGGTGCAGTTCCAACCCCTGCACCTATTATAGTTTCATCTGTGAATGCAAGTGAGTGTGTTATTTCATATGAACGTGTTTATACGTGAACCGACAGTATGTGTGTGTAAAAAAATCGCAGCATACACTACTTTAATCCATATTTTGGTTCAGACTCACCCATTATAAGTTAATGGGTATGCAATATAATTCACACATGGGTTATTATCATCCATACATAAGTCATGCATTACAGTTATAAACATAGAAAACTGTATTTCGTCTTTTAATTGTTTTCTTAAATTGTTCATGTAAAAATAGGTATAAGGATGGCAGAAATATGTAAATAATGGACATACATATTGCATACGGATGAGAAATCGTATATGGCAGAAATATGTAAATAATGGACATACATATTGCATACGGATGAGAAATCATATGTTTTTATGGATGCAAAATGGATAATTTCCCATATGCTCAACCTGAACCCGACCTTAGTATACACTCTACATCTATAATATTTAGGGTATGGCCAGTACATTGATATTGTGACATAGTTTTGATATAGTATCCAATAAGGTATGCTGTTGACCAAGTGCAATTTTTCCATAAAAAAACATGCTTTTGCCATCAATTTTTTCCTGAATGTTGTTTAGGCAGAAGAATTGCCATTATTCTTCGATATTGCTTAAAATTAGTTATGCAACGGACTTTCAAAGCAATTGTGTTTATAAAATCACAGTAAACTTTGCATAATTTTTGACTATGTTAAAGCAGCAGAACAATGTGAATGACATGGATTTTATTGTTTTAATTGCACCTGTGAGTGGGATTTATTAGACAGTAAATGGTTACTCCTTAAAGTCGATGTGTTATAAGCAGGTAAAACAGACAAGTGTATAAAACGTGCCAAATTTTCAAACTGTTTACAGCTCATAATTTTTTTCTGGTTATAAAAACTACATACACTTTAATGTATAGCAAAAGAATGTAAAATATTTATTCATTCATTTTATTAAAACACTTATGTAAAATCATTGCAAAAACCAAAAAGTAAGGTTGGATTACAACACTAAAAGGTAAGCTCCAAAAAAGTGCAAAAAAAAAAACAAACTAGGCAAATGTTCTTCCGTGAATTTATAGAGCACCATTTATGTGTTAGAAGCAGTAATAACATTTGAAATGACATATATTATTACAGTTGAAGAATGCAAATAGAAATCAGGTCATGATGAGGTTTACATGACGTGACTTGCTGTATATGTCTTTGCATATGGTTATAACTCTATTTGTATTGAATTTGGTTTTCATGTTGAGATGTTGACATGACCTTTAAATTTTATATTTTAATAACTGTGTTCTGTGCCAAGAAAAGGGTTCTACACAGGAATTCCCTGTGATGGTGAATCTAATAAGATTTATGAGAATCACTTTTTGGAGAGTGCAGACAGGGCACCAACTACATCAGTTCACAAATTACATTTTCTTTGCCCGGGACGTGAATTGAAAGTCTTACAAAACCTCTAATTGTCCTGATGAGATGAGTGTGATACTCTAAGGTCTACTAGGGCTTTATCCAATGTATGCAAGCTCTTTAACACAAGATCAGGTTTAGAAATGTCATAGTTTTATGTCATAGTGACCAAAACATATGTAATATGCAAATATTGCTAAACAGACAGTAACCATTCTTCACTTCTGTGCTGTAACTCACACTATCTGTACAGTTTTTTCAGTGTTTTATTGCCTTCTCTTGATCTGTGATATCTTCTCACAATATATATTCATCACAAAATTGCAGCTGCATTCCCTGCTTCTGTTTTTTTTTACATGCTGCGGTAGTCCCTCTTGATTGGATGTGCTATACCATGTGATAGCTGGAAGACTTTATTGGGATGGCAGAGCTGCACCCAATGTCACATGGACGCCTCTGGCTGATGCAGTCTTCTGCAATATGTAAAATGGGTCAGCTATTTTAGATGATATATGCAAATCGTATTGCAAAATGTTCAAATTTGCCAGGATCAGCAAATTCACAGAATTTTCACACAAATTCAATTTGCATCAAATCATTTTGCTTGTATTGATATGAAATCCTTTACTTGGGATTCTACCCATTTTAAATAGATCAATACGGGTCACAGTTATAAAAAAAGATATAGGGTTTATGAGACAAACAGAATCATATGTCCGTGTATATGCTTTAGACTCCTATTGTATTAAATTTGATGTTTTAGTTCTGATAGTCTCTACAAATATCTACATATGTATATATTGACTTTCTACTATGTTTAATTATAACAGTTCCTTGTATGATTGGATGTTGTTTGTTTGGAGAACAAGCCATGAATATTCGTTATGGTTTCTCATCACAATCTCAAGAAGTTGTTACAATCTCTATTTCAGTAAGGGGTATAGACTGTTCACTTTGCGTTGCGACATTTACCTGGAAAAGTGAATAAAAGAAAACAAATAAAGTCAATTATAATGTTTTAAATGTGTTAAGGATCATGAGCATTACAACTTGCATATAAGTAGAAAGGTTTTTATGCTTCCTCACTTGTGGTGTCTTAGGATTTGCACAAAGCAATGCTTGTGCTACGCTGCATGGACTGCACTATTGATATATATCATGGATCCACAGGTTCACTGTGTATTACTATATGGACAAAATTTTAGAATTTCGGTGCATCCAAATGGAAGTAGATAAAAGTAAAAGGCCTTTATTGAAAATCCATAAAACTACAAACTAGATCAGGTAATACATTAAAATCTTCTGACGCGTTTCTGGCAACCGCCCTTAGACATAGAATGACTGTATGTTGCTAAATAGCATTGCTCAAATCACATTATACTATATGCCACAATTTTGTCACATATTCACACAGAATCTGTTGCAAAAAAAAAAAACTTTGGGTATCTCAACAAGAGTATCTGGCACAAAAAGATACAGTCTCAGCCCGTAAATTTCAAAGGGTACACATATTTGTTCTAAACAGTAACAACAAACAAAGAACCAATTGATGACCAACAAGCTAATATAAGAATACAAATTTTATTAGAACCTTATTAAAATTCACACACCAAATATTGGGAAAAAGATGGGGATAAGGAAAACAAATCTGCACAATGCAGGATCATATAACGACACCATCATCTAGGTAAGGAACATGTATAAAGTATGTATAATATAAATATCAATAATAATTAACAATGTCTACTGTCAAAATTTATATTCAATGTACACATTAGCCAAAATAAGGCTGTTTACACAGAAATCGTATATATATATATACCTATTTAGATCACATAGTAATACCCACAATTATGGGTTATAAGATATGTATTGTTATAATAACAAACAGCCACTAAAGGCTGTTACACAGAAATAGTATATACATACACATTCAGATCACACTTATTGCCTACACCTATGGGTGGCTATAAGGTATGTGTGACACAGAGACATTGCCAAATGCCAATCAATATTTACCACCACCCTATAATTAGCTATAATAACAATACGGAACACTTCCAAAAAAAGGCTGCACTCAAGCATACTAAAGCATGACAACATAGAATACATGAAATTTTGAATAGCAATATGGCTTTGGAATATAAGGAAAAATTTGAGACGCTTAGTATAAACATTTGGCCAAACATTTTAAAGCCCAACAACCATCGTCAAGGTGGTCTCAATTCTGTTGAGTCCCTAACCTAATGTGAACATACCTCTATTAGGCTGATATCTGAATTTCTGGGTGAATATGCACCTCTGTCAGTAATGCCTGCATTTATGGGTAAAGTAGGGAGCTGGTGTAATTAAAATCACCACCTGGTGGGGGCGGAGTGCTCGGTCAGCAAGCTAACATTCAAAAGACAAAAAACCTGACTGGCACTTCCAGACTAATGTGAACTAGGTGCAAACCAAAGGGAGCTACCCTCATGTAAAACATCCAAAAAAAAGCTGCACTCAAGCATACTAAAGCATGACAACATAGAATACATGAAATTTTGAATAGCAATATGGCTTTGGAATATAAGGAAAAATTTGAGACGCTTAGTATAAACATTTGGCCAAACATTTTAAAGCCCAACAACCATCGTCAAGGTGGTCTCAATTCTGTTGAGTCCCTAACCTAATGTGAACATACCTCTATTAGGCTGATATCTGAATTTCTGCGTGAATATGCACCTCTGTCAGTAATGCCTGCATTTATGGGTAAAGTAGGGAGCTGGTGTAATTAAAATCACCACCTGGTGGGGGCGGAGTGCTCGGTCAGCAAGCTAACATTCAAAAGACAAAAAACCTGACTGGCACTTCCAGACTAATGTGAACTAGGTGCAAACCAAAGGGAGCTACCCTCATGTAAAACATCCAAAAAAAGGCTGCACTCAAGCATACTAAAGCATGACAACATAGAATACATGAAATTTTGAATAGCAATATGGCTTTGGAATATAAGGAAAAATTTGAGACGCTTAGTATAAACATTTGGCCAAACATTTTAAAGCCCAACAACCATCGTCAAGGTGGTCTCAATTCTGTTGAGTCCCTAACCTAATGTGAACATACCTCTATTAGGCTGATATCTGAATTTCTGGGTGAATATGCACCTCTGTCAGTAATGCCTGCATTTATGGGTAAAGTAGGGAGCTGGTGTAATTAAAATCACCACCTGGTGGGGGCGGAGTGCTCGGTCAGCAAGCTAACATTCAAAAGACAAAAAACCTGACTGGCACTTCCAGACTAATGTGAACTAGGTGCAAACCAAAGGGAGCTACCCTCATGTAAAACATCCAAAAAAAGGCTGCACTCAAGCATACTAAAGCATGACAACATAGAATACATGAAATTTTGAATAGCAATATGGCTTTGGAATATAAGGAAAAATTTGAGACGCTTAGTATAAACATTTGGCCAAACATTTAAAGCCCAACAACCATCGTCAAGGTGGTCTCAATTCTGTTGAGTCCCTAACCTAATGTGAACATACCTCTATTAGGCTGATATCTGAATTTCTGGGTGAATATGCACCTCTGTCAGTAATGCCTGCCTTTATGGGTAAAGTAGGGAGCTGGTGTAATTAAAATCACCACCTGGTGGGGGCGGAGTGCTCGGTCAGCAAGCTAACATTCAAAAGACAAAAAACCTGACTGGCACTTCCAGACTAATGTGAACTAGGTGCAAACCAAAGGGAGCTACCCTCATGTAAAACATCCAAAAAAAGGCTGCACTCAAGCATACTAAAGCATGACAACATAGAATACATGAAATTTTGAATAGCAATATGGCTTTGGAATATAAGGAAAAATTTGAGACGCTTAGTATAAACATTTGGCCAAACATTTTAAAGCCCAACAACCATCGTCAAGGTGGTCTCAATTCTGTTGAGTCCCTAACCTAATGTGAACATACCTCTATTAGGCTGATATCTGAATTTCTGGGTGAATATGCACCTCTGTCAGTAATGCCTGCATTTATGGGTAAAGTAGGGAGCTGGTGTAATTAAAATCACCATCTGGTTAGGGACTCAACAGAATTGAGACCACCTTGACGATGGTTGTTGGGCTTTAAAGTGTTTGGCCAAATGTTTATACTAAGCGTCTCAAATTTTTCCTTATATTCCAAAGCCATATTGCTATTCAAAATTTCATGTATTCTATGTTGTCATGCTTTAGTATGCTTGAGTGCAGCCTTTTTTTGGATGTTTTACATGAGGGTAGCTCCCTTTGGTTTGCACCTAGTTCACATTAGTCTGGAAGTGCCAGTCAGGTTTTTGTCTTTTGAATGTTAGCTTGCTGACGAGCACTCCGCCCCCACCAGGTGGTGATTTTAATTACACCAGCTCCCTACTTTACCCATAAATGCAGGCATTACTGACAGAGGTGCATATTCACCCAGAAATTCAGATATCAGCCTAATAGAGGTAATGTTCACATTAGGTTAGGGACTCAACAGAATTGAGACCACCTTGACGATGGTTGTTGGGCTTTAAAATGTTTGGCCAAATGTTTATACTAAGCGTCTCAAATTTTTCCTTATATTCCAAAGCCATATTGCTATTCAAAATTTCATGTATTCTATGTTGTCATGCTTTAGTATGCTTGAGTGCAGCCTTTTTTTGGATGTTTTACATGAGGGTAGCTCCCTTTGGTTTGCACCTAGTTCACATTAGTCTGGAAGTGCCAGTCAGGTTTTTTGTCTTTTGAATGTTAGCTTGCTGACCGAGCACTCCGCCCCCACCAGGTGGTGATTTTAATTACACCAGCTCCCTACTTTACCCATAAATGCAGGCATTACTGACAGAGGTGCATATTCACCCAGAAATTCAGATATCAGCCTAATAGAGGTATGTTCACATTAGGTTAGGGACTCAACAGAATTGAGACCACCTTGACGATGGTTGTTGGGCTTTAAAATGTTTGGCCAAATGTTTATACTAAGCGTCTCAAATTTTTCCTTATATTCCAAAGCCATATTGCTATTCAAAATTTCATGTATTCTATGTTGTCATGCTTTAGTATGCTTGAGTGCAGCCTTTTTTTGGATGTTTTACATGAGGGTAGCTCCCTTTGGTTTGCACCTAGTTCACATTAGTCTGGAAGTGCCAGTCAGGTTTTTTGTCTTTTGAATGTTAGCTTGCTGACTGAGCACTCCGCCCCCACCAGGTGGTGATTTTAATTACACCAGCTCCCTACTTTACCCATAAATGCAGGCATTACTGACAGAGGTGCATATTCACCCAGAAATTCAGATATCAGCCTAATAGAGGTATGTTCACATTAGGTTAGGGACTCAACAGAATTGAGACCACCTTGACGATGGTTGTTGGGCTTTAAAATGTTTGGCCAAATGTTTATACTAAGCGTCTCAAATTTTTCCTTATATTCCAAAGCCATATTGCTATTCAAAATTTCATGTATTCTATGTTGTCATGCTTTAGTATGCTTGAGTGCAGCCTTTTTTTGGATGTTTTACATGAGGGTAGCTCCCTTTGGTTTGCACCTAGTTCACATTAGTCTGGAAGTGCCAGTCAGGTTTTTTGTCTTTTGAATGTTAGCTTGCTGACCGAGCACTCGCCCCCACCAGGTGGTGATTTTAATTACACCAGCTCCCTACTTTACCCATAAATGCAGGCATTACTGACAGAGGTGCATATTCACCCAGAAATTCAGATATCAGCCTAATAGAGGTATGTTCACATTAGGTTAGGGACTCAACAGAATTGAGACCACCTTGACGATGGTTGTTGGGCTTTAAAATGTTTGGCCAAATGTTTATACTAAGCGTCTCAAATTTTTCCTTATATTCCAAAGCCATATTGCTATTCAAAATTTCATGTATTCTATGTTGTCATGCTTTAGTATGCTTGAGTGCAGCCTTTTTTTGGATGTTTTACATGAGGGTAGCTCCCTTTGGTTTGCACCTAGTTCACATTAGTCTGGAAGTGCCAGTCAGGTTTTTTGTCTTTTGAATGTTAGCTTGCTGACCGAGCACTCCGCCCCCACCAGGTGGTGATTTTAATTACACCAGCTCCCTACTTTACCCATAAATGCAGGCATTACTGACAGAGGTGCATATTCACCCAGAAATTCAGATATCAGCCTAATAGAGGTATGTTCACATTAGGTTAGGGACTCAACAGAATTGAGACCACCTTGACGATGGTTGTTGGGCTTTAAAATGTTTGGCCAAATGTTTATACTAAGCGTCTCAAATTTTTCCTTATATTCCAAAGCCATATTGCTATTCAAAATTTCATGTATTCTATGTTGTCATGCTTTAGTATGCTTGAGTGCAGCCTTTTTTTGGATGTTTTACATGAGGGTAGCTCCCTTTGGTTTGCACCTAGTTCACATTAGTCTGGAAGTGCCAATACGGAACACTGTCACACAAGAATATTTGCCAGTGGGTCGTGGCAAAAAGATTGGCAGTCCCAATACCTAGACGAGCGCGTCCGCCCCGACGCACGTTTCGGACCTTCCTTCTTCAAGGGGACCTACTCAAACCATGTCCATAGCCCTTCTTAAATAGCAACCGTTTACCGCGCGGTGAACCACGCTACCGGAAGTTGCGTCCTCAGCCCGGAAGTGACGCGCACCGTCACCGAGACAACCGCGACCCCAGCCGGCGTTGGCGTCATACAGCAGGAGGAGCCAGGGCGGGCTTCAACCACTGCATACTGACATCGAAAGCCGGCGGGGACAGCGGCATCAAGGAGACAGGCGCGTACAGGACTGGGGCACTTAGCTTATACAGATATGCAGATAGATATTTATACAAATTATAAACACATAATATACAACAGGGCAACATTGGAACAACATTATAATACAATAGAGTAGTAAGAAACAACAATATCATTTGACAATTAGGCACTTTTAAATAAGACGATTCATGGGGAACCAATATCATTTCATCCGTATAGGACACTTCATAGCCATAATTCAGGAATAATAAGCCTTCATTAGTAGTCAATTAGTATTTCAGAACTACTCCATCGATTTCCACATACATAAAGGAATAACTGAAAGCTAAAATACAAATATGGTTAAAAACTGATAAAAATGAAACCACACATAGCACTTGTGTCCCCCATAATAGAGAGCCGTGATTAGAGAAATGGGGCATAACTGATATTTTCATTGAGTCCAGATGGATGGACCGTACCCAGTGTCCATATCCACCTGGACTCAAGCTGGGCTAACCTCCTAGTAATGCCACCACCACGGATACCCATTTGTAGCATGTCAATGCCCCTCACCCTTAAAAGCTTACCATCGCAGTCATGGAATCTTTTAAAATGGCTGGGAATTGTTTTAAGTGTAGCCGCATCCTCGATGGCCGCTGCAGCTTCGATACCCAAAACATGTTCGCGTACACGTATTTTAAGTTGCCTAGTTGTCATCCCTATGTAAATCATTTTACATGGACACACCGCGTAATATATAACGTTTTTGCTAGAACACGTAATGTATTTTTTAATTTTTATTTGCATGTGCCTTCTTGATTAGTAAAGGTATCAATTCTGTCCATACTGTAACACGCAATGCAGCGGCCACATGGGGAACTACCACAGCGCTCCGCCATTTGATCAAGGAAAGTCACCACTGGTACACCAGTATAGTGACTATGGACCAACTTGTCACGTAAATTCCTAGATCTTCTTGCTGCAATGGAAGCCCTCTCGGGGAGGAACTGTGAGATAACCGGGTCTACCTTCAAAATATGCCATGACTTGTGTAGAATCTTTCTCATCCATGAGAAATGTGAATGGAAATTAGTGACAAATCTTAGCTTCCCAGAGTCCTTATTGGGTCTTGCCCCATGTAAAAGTGTATCTCTTGACGAATACTTTGCCCTATTGAAGGCCCTCTTGATCATGCGATTGCTGAAACCACGTTCCAGCAAGCACAATTTTAGATCTTCTGCCTGCCTAAAGAAATCCTCATTTGTGGAGCATAGCCTGCGCAATCGCAGGAATTGTCCGGTAGGGACAGATTGAATCATGTGACCCGGATGAGAGGAGGATGCATGTAAAAGCATATTTGTCGCAGTTGGTTTGCGAAAAATATCTGTTTGTATTTCCCCTCTATTGTCCTTTTTTAACATAACATCCAAAAATTCTATGGACGTAGTATCACACTTATAGGTAATACGGATGTTTAGATCGTTATCATTGAGTGATGACATAAAGGTATGAAGGCCGTCACTGGACCCCTGCCAGATCAATAATATGTCATCGATGTACTGCGCCCACGAGAGGACCGGCACATCGGCGACACTTGATCTGGCAGGGAGAGGTCTCTCTCCCACAGCCCCAGTAACAGGTTAGCATACGCAAGGCAAAGTATGCCCCCATAGCTGTTCCCTGGAGCTGCAGGAAGAAAGACCCCTTGAAAACAAAAAAGTTATGCATCAACGTAAAGCTCAAAAACTCGATAATCAATTCTCTAATCTCTCCAGGGAGATTGGACATTCCCAGAAAAAATGTTGTAGCCCTAAGTCCATCCGCATGTCTGATGCTGGTGTACAGGGACTCAACGTCACCTGTCACCAGCATCATATCCTGTTCAAGATGCAATCCATCTACTCGCTTTAACAACTCTCCTGTGTCTTTCAAGAAAGATGGCAGTCTCTCCACTAATGATTGAAGTTTGGAATCTATCCATCTATTTACGTGTTTCAAATAATTCCCCCTTCCAGATATAATGGGACGACCAGGAGGCGTCTGCGAGTTCTTATGAATTTTAGGTAACAAATAGAAGGTCGGGATAGTTGGCTCTGGCACAATCAGAGCCGCAGCCAATTCCTTAGATATAACTCCCGCCTCTTTTGCCCTATTGATAATAGCATGAAGCTGTGAAGAGTAGGCGCACAAGGGGTTAAACATAAGCCTTTTAAAGTACCTTAGGCCATATTACTACATTGCCCCCCTTGTCCGCAGACTTAAATACCACATCGGGTAAATTCTGGAGGTCCCGCAGACGTCCCCGCTCCTCCTTTGTAAGATTATCATCACACACATAGTGTGGGATCTTAAGAAACTCCTTACTCACAATCTGTACAAATAGGTCCACACTGGGACAAGATGACAGCGGGGGGAATTTTTTAGATTTTGAACGTATAGATGGAGGAACCTTACCTCCCTCTGGGGTACTGTGTTCAATGGCTAAATCCTCCAGCACACGTAAAGCTACTTGTTCTTTTTCTGTGGGAAACAATTTGGAGAGATTACCATCAAAAAAATGTTTTTTAAAAATCAGGTAACGGGCAAAAAGGTGTAAGTCCTTAACTGCCAAAAATGCATCAAATGGGGCAGCAGGTGAAAAGGAAAAACCCTTTTCAAGTAGTTTTAAATCCATATTAGTTAATTTGTAAGGACTTAGGTTAATTACCTAATCACCGTATCTAGTAGACACAGGAGAGTGATCAAGTCGTCTGTAGGGATGATAAGTATGCTCCTTATGATTCCGTCTAGTAGATCCAAATCCAATAGCACTAGATGAACCAGATGGCTCCGATACATCACTCATAGATGAAATAGAAGTTTGTGAGGGATTACGAATACGTGTATGCGAACACGTTTTGGGTATCGAAGCTGCAGCGGCCATCGAGGATGCGGCTACACTTAAAACAATTCCCAGCCATTTTAAAAAATTCCATGACTGCGATGGTAAGCTTTTAAAGGTGAGGGGCATTGACATGCTACAAATGGGTATCCGTGGTGGTGGCATTACTAGGAGGTTAGCCCAGCTTGAGTCCAGGTGGATATGGACACTGGGTACGGTCCATCCATCTGGACTCAATGAAAATATCAGTTATGCCCCATTTCTCTAATCACCGCTCTCTATTATGGGGGACACAAGTGCTATGTGTGGTTTCATTTTTATCAGTTTTTAACCATATTTGTATTTTAGTTTTCAGTTATCCCTTTATGTATGTGGAAAACGATGGAGTAGTTCTGAAATACTAATTGACTACTAATGAAGGCGTTGTTATTCCTGAATTATGGCTATGAAGTGTCCTATACGGATGAAATGATATTGGTTCCCCATGAATCGTCTTATTTAAAAGTGCCTAATTGTCAAATGATATTGTTGTTTCTTACTTCTCTATTGTATTATAATGTTGTTCCAATGTTGCCCTGTTGTATATTATGTGTTTATAATTTGTATAAATATCTATCTGCATATCTGTATAAACTAAGTGCCCCAGTTCTGTAGGCGCCTGTCTCCTCGATGCCGCTGCCCCCGCCGGCTTTCGGCGTCAGTATGCAGTGGTTGAAGCCCGCCCTGGCTCCTCCTGCTGTATGACACCGACGCCGGCTGGCATCGCGGTTGTCTCGGTGACGGTGCGCGTCACTTCCGGGCTGAGGACGCAGCTTCCGGTAGCGCGGTTCACCGCACGGTAACCGTTTGCTATTTAAGAAGGGCTATGGACATGGTTTGAGTAGGACCCCTTGAAGAAGGAAGGTCCAAAACGTGCGTCGGGGCGGATGCGCTCGTCTAGGTATTGGGACTGCCAATCTTTTTGCCACGACCCACTGATAAATATTCTTGTGTGACAGTGTTCTGTATTGTTATTATAGCTAATTATAGAGTGGTGGTAAATATTAATTGGCGTTTGGCAATGTCTCTGTGTCACACATACCTTATAGCCACCCATAGGTGTAGGCAATATAGTGTGATCTGAATGTGTAAACAGCCTTATTTTGGCTAGTGTGTACATTGAATATAAATGTTGACAGTAGACATTGTTAATATTGATATTTATATTATACATACTTTATACATGTTCCTTACCTAGATGATGGTGTCGTTATATGATCCTGCATTGTGCAGATGTGTTTTCCTTATCCCCATCTTTTTCCCAATATTTGGTGTGTGAATTTTAATAAGGTTCTAATAAAATTTGTATTTTTGTATTAGCTTGTTGGTCATCAATTGGTTCTTTGTTTGTTGGTATAGTTTAAGATGATAAGCTGTGCTATACATATGGACACATGTAGAGTGCTATAATTCGTGTATACCATGTGTCCATGTCATACTGTATATATTTATGTTCTAAACAATGTATAATTCAAGAAATTCCACAGGGGTAAATCTGCATCAAGATGTGTAGCTTTTGATGCAGGTTTTATTGCTGTAAATTGCCTAAAGAAAAACAAAAAAGTGCACATATTTTGCTGCCCTCATGGTAATGCAATGCTAGTTCACTAGCAACCTCTCAAAAAGTGATCTACAGTCTGTGATTGGTTGCAGTGGCCATATGTCTGCAAGATTTCTTTACACTGAAAGCTGAGAGTACAGAGACTAGCAAAGAACCTTATGTCCAGTACTTTCAGGGAAGAATAGCTCCACGCATACCACACCCCACAGTGTATTGTAATTGGAGCATTGCACAGTCTTAGGCCTTCTTTACATGTTCTGGTGATTTCTGTACAGGAAAATCAGTACTGGTGAGATCCGTGGTCCGTGTCCATTTGCCATCCGTATGTACGTATGTGACATCCGTATGACATCTATGTGTCCGTTTGCTATCCGTGTCCGTGTTTCACATCAGTGTGTCATCCACATGCAGTCTGTGTGACAAGTACCGATGCCTGTGAAAAGCAGCACAATTCGTGTTGTTCCCAGGCGCCAGCTGATGAAGGCAGCTCCCATCTTTGTCACCTAGTCTTCCAGAGTTTACCGCGACCATGTGGCAATGATGGCAGTTGTACTTAGCAGCAGTTGTGCCCCTCTTGTGTGAAATAAAGAATTAAAAGAAAAACGGCAGGGGGGCCCGCACAATTTTCATAACCAGCAGAGGGAAAGCCCCAGGTTGGGGGCTGACGTTAATAATCTGGAAAAAGGGGCAATATGTAGACTGTGAGCCCTCGTGGGCAGGGTCCTCTCTCCTTCTGTACTTGTCTCGCACATGTTTATTGTACTTGTCTATATTTCCCCTTTTCACATGTAAAGCGCCATGGAATAAATGGAGCTATATAAATGTATAATAATAATAATATCCTTTAAGGTTCCAAGGCTGTTAATAACAGCTCACAGCTGTTTGCTTAGCCTTTCCTGATGAATTTGGACCCCAGAAAAAATGACTTTGGGTCCCCTTAGAAATTCAAATCAGCAAACGCTAAACATACAGCTGTGGGTTGATATTAATAGCCTGGGAAGGGGCCAAAGATATTGCCGCCCCTCAAGGCTACTAACATAAGCCCACAACCACCCCAGAAATGCCGCATCCATAAGATGCGCCAAATCTGGCGCTTAGCCTAGCTCTTCCCACTGGCTCTCTGGCAGTGGCAAGTAAGGTAATATGGCTGAGGTTGATGTCACCTTTGTATTGTCAGTAGGGATGAGTGAATTTGTTCGGATTCGGTTCCGAATATGATCGGAATTGAATATTATTTTTCAATATTCGTCAAACAAAGCTGAACGTCATTAGAGTCAATGGGAGTAGAAATTACCGAATATGTTCGGAACCATTCATAAGACACACATTCGGCATGAATATTGTTCGAATATGGCTCGAATATGTCAAAATCAGATCTAGAGACCAATTCGCTCGTCTCTAATTGTCAGTTGTAGAGATGAGCGAATTTGTTCAGATTCGGTTCCGAATACGATCGGAATTGAATATTGTTTTTGCAATATTCGTCGAACACAGCCGAACGTCATTAGAGTCAATGGGAGTGGAAATTTCTGAACATGTTCGGAACCGATTATAAGACATACATTCGAAAACGAATAGTGTTCGAATATGGCCCAAATATGTCGAAATCAGATTCAGGGCCAAAATCCAAACAAATTTGCTCATCTCTAGTCAGTTGATCTCACTGATAGAGATAAGCAAATTTGTTTGGATTTTGTCCACGAATCTGATTTTGACAAATCTGAGCCATATTTGAACAATATTCATGCCGATTGTATGTCTTATGATTTGTTCCAAACGTATCTGGTAATTTCTACTCCCATTGACTCTAAAGACATTTGGCTGTGTTCGACGAATATTGCAAAAACAATATTCGATTCCGATTATATTCGAAACCGAATCCAAACATATTTGCTCATCTCCACTCACTGAGGTCATCGCAGTTTTATCGGGTAGTTCACAGTGAACTGTGCTCGCAGCAGCTCATTGAGTACTGGTTTTCAGCCTGAACGGTTGCATCATGGCACCATTCATGTTGAAAATCAGATGTCAAAGAGATGGATTACGGCTAGAGATGAGAGAATTTGTTCGGATTTTGTCCCAGTATCTGATTTTGACATATTCCAGCCATATTCTAACAATATTCGTAGCGAATGTATGATGATCGGGTCCTAACATATTCAGTAATTTCTACTCCCATTGACTCTAATGATGTTCGGCTGTGTTTGATGAATATTGCAAAAACAATATTCAATTCCAATCGTATTCGGAACCGAATCGGAACAAATTCACTCATCTCTAATTACAGCATGGGACACTATGCATTGTCCTCACATTGGACAGGTGAGGGATATGGTTGTTTATTATTTTCTATTTTTACTGGGAACAAGGGCTTCAATTAGGCATAAGGTGAGTATAATTTAGTTTTTTTATTTTTTAATAAATGTGCAAAACAGGGTGTTGATTTTTATTTCAAATAAAGGATTTTATTCTTGCTATGTGCTTATTTTCAAACTTACTATGGGGTTAGTAATGGGGGTGTCTTATAGATGCCTCTCCACTACTAACCACTGGGCTTGATGTCTGCTGACAATACAAGGCTAACATCAACCCTACTTGCCACCGCACCATGGCAAGTGGGAAGAGAGGGGGTATGCCCCAGATGTGGCGCATGTTATGGATGCACCATTTCTGGAGTGACTGACGGCTGATGTTGGCAGCCTGGGAGGGGGCAATACCACTTCCCAGGATACTAACCACTTTCTGACGTCAGGCTTAATAGTAGGCCGATGTCAGACTTCCTCCCTTTAATGTGGGCTTCGGTGGAGAGCCCAAATCTTTCCTGGGACATGTCAGCTGTTTTGAACAGCTGATGTGTGCCCGGAATAGGTGTTGGTGGAATTGTGTTCCACCCATGGCTATTAACCCGTTAAATGCCACTGTCAAATGCTAAGCCGCTGTCAAACGCTGACAGCGGCATTTAACTTGCGCTTCCAGCCATCGGGTCGGAAATGCGCCCACCCCGTCAAGTGATCGCGGGTCACCTGTTCATAGGCATGACAACCAGAGGTCTCCTGGAGACCTCTATGGTTGTCACTGCCAGCATGCTGTGAGCACCACCCGGTGGTCGGCACTCATAGAAAGTGAGTAATTCTACTACATAGAGGTGAAGCGATATGGTAACTCATCCAACAAAAAAAGCCCTCACACGGCCATATTGATGGAAAAATAAAAATGTTAGGGCTTTGAGAAGTGGAGCAAAAAACGAAAACACAAAACTAAAAATATCTCCGGTCATGAAGGGTTAATATCAACCCACAGCCATCTGTTTAGTCTTTGCTGGTTTGAATTTATAGGGGATGCTATGTCTTTTTTATGGGGTCTCCAGTAAATTCACCAGTAAAGGCTAAGCAAACAGCTGTGAGTTGTTATTAATTGTTATGTTCTGCTGCAAGCACTAAGGAAAGAAAGGGATATCTGTCCCTACGATAGAACTAAGCTTGATCCCTACGATGTAACGGGAACCTGATCCTGCGATCAGACCCGCTAAAGTCCTCAGCTAGTCTGTACGAAGACCTATAGATGCGAGGGAGGGATCCCTACAAGAACTAGGGACTGGGAGAAAAGATGGACACCTCCTAACAGAAGTTGTAGCAGTAAAAAGAAAAACAAACAACATAGAACATAGAGGTCAAAAGACCAGGCAAAACTAATATAGAAAGGTAACAAAGCACCCGGCTAGCTTAAGAGTAGAAATTATAATGAAGTCCAGCAAAGCCAGAAGGGCGGAGCAGGATTAAATAGGCAACAAAGGTCATGTGACCAGCAAGATAGAAAAAACCTAACAGGAGAGTTCTAACAGTACCCCCCCTTCTAAGAGGATCCTCCGGATCCCCTAGGCCCAGGCTTACCCGGAAACCTCTTGTGAAACGCTCTGACAAGTCTGGACGCAGAAACATCATCTGCCCTCACCCATGAGTTATCCTCTGGTCCAAAACCCTTCCAAGCGACGAGATACTGCAAACTCCCTCTATACCGTCTAGAATTTAGAATGCGGGAAATTTCATATTCCCCGTCCTCCACCACCGGGGGAACAGTGGCAGAGGCGTCTCCATCCGACACATCAGCTCTTTTAAACAGAGAAACATGAAACACCGGATTAATCTTCCAGGAGGTAGGAACCTCCAACCTAACAGCCGATTGGTTAACAACCTGAAGCACCTTAAAGGGCCCTACAAACTTGGGACCCAATTTTTTAGAAGGAATCCTCAACCTCAGATTCTTAGAGGATAACCAAACCATGTCACCAATAGCAAACAAAACCTCTTGCCGTTTCCTATCAAAGTACCCTTTAGATTTTCTGTTAGCCTCCTGAAGATTACCACGCACATCCGTCCAAACTCTCTCCAAATCACCAGAAAAATTCTCCTCTTCAGGCACTGCCGATACCAATTTGGAGAATGACCCTAACGACGGATGTCTCCCAGTACAACAAAAAAAAGGCGAACAACCAGCAGAAGAGGATGTATGGTTGATAAGAGCAAATTCAGCAAGTATCAGAAACTCAGACCACCCCTCTTGATTGTCTGCCACAAAACAACGCAAGAACTGCTCAACATCCTGATTTTTCCTTTCTGTCTGGTCATTAGACTCAGGATGATATCCGGATGAAAACGACAAATGAACTCCCAACCTGTCACAAAAGGCACGCCAAAAACGAGCCACGAACTGAGTTACCCTATCAGAAACAATGTCAGTAGGAACGCCATGTAGTCTGACAATTTCCTTGAAAAAGGCCTTAGCGAGAGTCTTAGCGCAGGGCAGTTTGATGAAAGGAACCAAGTGACACATCTTGCTAAAAAGATCCACGACCACCCAGATGACAGTGAAACCCTCAGAGGGGGGAAGGTCAGTAATAAAGTCCATAGCCAAATGTGTCCAAGGAGAACTAGGAACCTCCAGAGGGTAAAGCAACCCCGCAGCAGGAGTATGTGAAGACTTAGATCTAGCACACACAGTACATTGACGCACCCACTTAATGACTTCCTTCTGCCATCCAGGCCACCAAAAACTGCGACCCACAAGTCTCTTGGTCTCAGAGATTCCAGGATGACCTGCCAACCGAGACTCATGACACTCAACAAACAAATCTCTCCTAAAGGTCCCAGGCACAAACAACCTCCCATGGGGAGTGTTAGATGGGGCATTCTCCTGTGCTTTAAGAATCTCATCTTCCAACACAGAGTCCAAAGCAGCAATCACAAGCCCTTCTTGTAAAATGTTCTCCTCCTCAGCACCAACCATGGGAGAGAAGCTGCGAGACAAAGCATCGGCTTTCACATTCTTAGTACCTGGGATGTAAGTAACGGAAAAATTAAACCGCGAGAAAAACAGTGCCCACCTAGCCTGACGGGCATTCAAGCGTTTGGCAGCATCAAGATAGATCAGATTTTTATGATCAGTGAAAACCTGAACGGGAAATTCAGCACCTTCCAAGAGATGCCGCCAGTGTTCAAATTCGAGTTTTATGGCCAACAATTCCCGATTACCAATATCATAATTCAGTTCAGTTTCAGAAAATTTTTTTGAAAAAAATGCACAAGGATGTACTCCATCCGTGTTTTCCTGAGACAACACCGCGCCGACCTCCACAGAAGAAGCATCAACTTCAACCAAAAACGGTTTAGTCACATCAGGCTGCATAAGGATGGGAGCAGAGCTGAACCTCTCCTTTAAAAACACAAAAGCTTCAATGGCCTCAGTAATCCACTGAACCGCATTAGCACCTTTCCTGGTGAGATCGGTCAGTGGTTTGACAATAATAGAAAATTTTTTAATGAATTTTCTATAATAATTGGCGAAACCCAAAAACCTCTGTAACGATTTCAAACCAATAGGCCTAGGCCATTCCTGCACAGCTTGAACTTTCACCGGGTCCATCTCAAAACCTTCGCTGGAGATAATGTAGCCCAAAAAACTAATTCTCTGTACAGCGAACTCACATTTCTCCAGCTTAGCAAAAAGCGAATTGTCACTCAATAACTGTAATACCTCACGAATGCTCCGCCAATGAGACTCCAGATCTGGCGAATAAATCAAAATGTCATCCAAATACACAACCACATTTTTGCCGATCAAAGGTCTAAGGATGTCATTAATAAGATTCTGAAAAAATGCAAGAGCATTGATAAGGCCAAAAGGCATAACCAGATTCTCAAAATGACCCACAGGAGTGTTAAAAGCAGTCTTCCATGCATCACCCTCCTTCATGCGCAACAAATTGTATGCCCCCCGAAGATCAATTTTAGAGAACCACTTGGCCCCCGCTAACTGGTAAACAAATCAGGAATCAATGGCAGTGGGTAAAGATTGCGTACAGTAATTTTATTGATCTCACAAAAGTCTAGACAAGGACGTAAACCGCCGTCCATTTTTTAACAAAAAAAAATCCAACAGCCACAGGAGACTTGGAAGGCCTAATGTGACCGGCGGCCAAGCTTGTCTGTATGTATTCCTCCAAAGCCTTTCTCTCCAGAATAGTAAGATTAAATAAACGACTTTTATTAAGAGTCGCTCCAGGGACAAATTCAATAGTACATTCATAGTCTCTATGGGGAGGTAAAATCTGCGATTCCTTCTCAGAAAAAACTTTCCAAAAATCCTGAATAGGTACAGGTAGTTCCCCTTTATCCACAGCAGCAATACGCCCGTTACAACACTTGTCATAACACTTAGAACTCCAGGACTTAATTTCATTGGTAGACCAATCCAGAACAGGATTGTGCAATTTTAACCAGGGTAACCCCAATACCACCGCAGAAGGTAAATTATTCAATACTACCAAATCCAAATTCTCTTGATGAGCACCATTAATACCGTATATACTCGAATATAAGCCGAGATTTTCAGCCCATTTTTTAGGGCTGAAAGTCCCCCTCTCGGCTTATATTCGAGTCATATACCAGGGGT
The DNA here is from genome assembly GCA_033576555.1 of Oophaga sylvatica. Taxonomy (NCBI): domain Eukaryota; kingdom Metazoa; phylum Chordata; class Amphibia; order Anura; family Dendrobatidae; genus Oophaga; species Oophaga sylvatica. The sequence continues at coordinate 508,419,610 of JARQOD010000002.1, read as the reverse complement.
CGGCGGGGGAGGGTGAGCGCAGCTGTCCTATATACTCACCCCTCCGCCGGCGCGGTCTCTGCAGCCCCTGCTCTTCTCCCACGGTCCCGGCGCCTGTGTTCAGCGGTCAGCTGGTACCGCTCATTAAAGTCATGAATATGCACATGTTCATGACTTTAATGAGCGGTAACACGTGACCGCTGAACACTGGCGCCGGGACCGTGGGAGAAGAGCAGGGCAGAGACGCGGCGGCCGAAGGGTAAGTATAAGCGATATTTACCTGTCCCATTCCCCTGTGTCCTCGGGTCCTCTTGCTGCGATGTTCAGGCAGAGGGCGCGATGACGTAGTTACTGCGCGCAGCGCCCTCTGCCTGTTCATTGACTGCTGGAGGACCCGGAAGACAGCAGCGAGCAGCGGTGACAGGTAAATGTCTCAGGTGCCGGGGCTCTGAGTGAGCGGTGACACCAGCACCTGTCCCCCATAGCGCGCCGGTGTCCCCACCTGCTCAGGACACCGGCACCTGGCACCCAGCAACGAGAGGTGAGTATGTATTTTTTTTTTTTCGGTTGCAGCGGCAGCAATTGAGGCCTATACTATGGAGCATAATCTATGGGGGCACAATCTATGGATCATATATGGGGGCATAATCTATGGGGGCACAATCTATGGGGGCATAATCTATGGGGCACAATCTATGGAGCATCACTGGGGGCACAATCTATGGGGGCACAATCTATGGAGCATCAATGGGGGCACAATCTATGGGGGCACAATCTATGGATCATATATGGGGGCATAATCTATGGGGGCATAATCTATGGATCATATATGGGGGCATAATCTATGGGGGCACAATCTATGGGGGCATAATCTATGGGGGCACAATCTATGGATCATATATGGGGGCACAATCTATGGGGGCATAATCTATGGGGGCACAATCTATAGAGCATCAATGGGGGCACAATCTATGGGGGCACAATCTATGGAGCATCAATGGGGGCACAATCTATGGGGCACAATCTATGGATCATATATGGGGGCATAATCTATGGGGGCATAATCTATGGATCATCTATGGGGGCACAATCTATGGAGCATCTATGGGGGCACAATCTATGGAGCATCTATGGGGCATAATACATGGGCAGCATATAGGGCATAATCTCATTTTCCACCCTAGGCTTATACTCGAGTCAGTAAGTTTTCCCAGTTTATTGTGGCAAAATTAGGGGGGTCGGATTATACTCGGGTCGGCTTATACTCGAGTATATACGGTAGTAAGGGGAAATTCACAGACCTTGTGAGTAACATTCTTCAAGGGAGAGCCATTAACAGAAACCACGGCAATAGGGATGATAAAGGTTTGGGTTTTAATTTAAGTTTTTCCAAGAATCCCCCATCAATCACATTCAGAGTTGAACCACAACCACAGTTTTTAATTAAATGGTCAGATTTACCGCAATAAAAGCACAAACCTTCAGAAAACCTGAAGTCTTTTTCCTGAGAGTGAGGTGCCATCGCTCCAATCTCCATCGGCTCTCCAATGTCAGTACAGACCCTCTCAAGACTTGAAGCTGACATGGCAGAGGATTTACTCTCATTAACCCTTGCACGCAGTCTCCTATCCACCCGTATAGCTAATTGCATAGCCTCTTGCAAGTTACCAGGTATGGGATAAGCAATCAGCAAATCTTTAACCCTCTCACTTAGCCCTGCAAGAAACAAACTTTTCAAAGCTGAATCGTTCCACCCCACCTGAGTAGACCACCGTCGGAAGTGAGTACAATATTATTCCACATTACCTGATCCCTGCCTCAAACGTCTCAACTCTGTCTCAGCTGATGAGACACGATCAGGATCATCATACAACAACCCCAAAGCAGAAAAAAACTATCCACTGATCTAAAGCATGGATCACTAGGTTGCAGAGAAAAGGCCCACTCCTGAGGTTCTTTGCGCAAAAGTGACATTATGAACCCTATGCGCTGTGATTCATCGCCAGAGGATCTGGGTCTCAAACGAAAATACAACCAGCAAGCTTTTGTAAAAGAAAAAAAATCTTGCTGTTCACCAAAAAATAAATCAGGCAAACGTACATTTGGCTCCACGAAATGTGCTCCAGAACAACTACTCACGTGTTGCTGAAGCTCGGACACCTCCAGAGAGAGTCCCTGCAGGCGTTGAGCCAATTCCTAAACCGACACCATAAGGGAAACAGGAAATCTTTCCTTAGAGATATTTTTCTTGGGCTGGACTTACTGTTATGTTCTGCTACAAGCACTAAGGAAAGAAAGGGATATCTGTCCCTACGATAGAACTAAGCTTGATCCCTACGATGTAACGGGGAACCTGATCCTGCGATCAGACCCGCTAAAGTCCTCAGCTAGTCTGTACGAAGACCTATAGATGCAAGGGAGGGATCCCTACAAGAACTAGGGACTGGGAGAAAAGATGGACACCTCCTAACAGAAGTTGTAGCAGTAAAAAGAAAAACAAACAACATAGAACATAGAGGTAAAAAGACCAGGCAAAACTAATATAGAAAGGTAACAAAGCACCCGGCTAGCTTAAGAGTAGAAATTACAATGAAGTCCAGCAAAGCCAGAAGGGCGGAGCAGGATTAAATAGGCAACAAAGGTCATGTGACCAGCAAGATAGAAAAAACCTAACAGGAGAGTTCTAACATTAATAGCCTGGAAACCTTATGGTATATTATTCATTGTCCCAGATATTACCATCATTCCCTAGCTGTGGGCTTTCTCTCTGCTGGTTTTGAAAGTTGTGCAGGAACCCGCACAGTTTTTTAATTTATTTCTTTATTTTACACAGGAGTTAAAGAGCTGCTGCTAGAGACAGCTCCCATCATTGTCTTCTGGTTGCACTGATCTCAGCATGAGCAGGAGACAATGATAAGAGCTGCCTTCAGCCGCTGACGCCTGGGAACAGTGCGAACTATACTGCTTCTTCCCAAGCGACAGTACGTGCCATGATGATGATGATGGTGTGGATCCCAAAGAGTAGACCACCACTGAACAACATCAACTGTAGGTGATAACTTATCTTTGCAACCCCTTTAGTCCTTGTTTTACATGTTGTCTACTTATGTCTCAATGTTTATGGACATTTAAAAAAATGATGCATTTTGCGCTTAAACAGAACATTACCTGCAGACTTATACCATTTGATTGATCCGTATACAACCAAGTTTTAATATTTTGAGATGGATGTGGAATTGGCGTAATGAGCAGTTTTTTCATATATCTGCAGAATAACAATATGCTACATTATTCTTTAAGAAATTACTACAAAGTTAATTACCAGACAACGTATTTACCAGATAACATAGTTGTTCTGTAAATAGGAGTAGAAAGAAAAACAGCAATTCTAATAAAGCAATGACTCTCGAAATTGCAATTAATGGATGCTGAAACAGATTCTTGAACAAAAAGGTAGGGACCCCGTCACACATAGCGACTCACCAGCGATCCCGAAACCCGCTGTTTACCTTGGTTACTAGCTCCCCTGCACCAGCGCGCTGGTATCTAATGTACACATCGGGTTTCTAGGCGCCGGCGGTGCCTAGAAACCTGATGTTTACCTTGGTTACCAGCTACAGCTCGCTGATTGCTGGTCTCCCTCCTGTCCTACGCAGAGATGTGTGCTGGCCAGCGGGAGACCAACGATCAAAAAAATGTCCAGGACATTCAGCAACTATCAACGATACCCAGCAGGCGGGCTGATCATCGCTGCATGTCATACACAGCGATATCGCTGGAGAGATCACTGTTGCATCACAAAACTTGTGACTCAGCAGCGATCTCGCTAGCGATCTCGCTATGTGAGACGGGGGCTTTAGTGTGTTGTTTTCAACTGTACCATTAATGTAGATAAGATAGACTTTAATGTGCCATTAGAAGGATGACATTATCATTGTGATCTCTGTACAAATGTCTCACTAGGGCTTAAAGATATCAGAGTGTAGTCTCACACACAAAGTCATGTCCAAAAACAAAGAGCTTCTCTCAGACCAGCAAATCTGGTCCATCCATGTTTGTATAGTAGTTAAGTAATATGAATGGCCAGCATGTAAATGTTATGCACAAGTGGTACTAGATATGAGGATGAAGAATCTAAAGGCTGGGTCTCACATAACGATACACCAACGATCCCGACAACGATATGCACTTGTCAGGATCGCTGGTGTATCGCTACATGATCGCTGCTGAGCTGCCAAACAGGCAGCTCAGGCAGCGATCTGGGACAGCGACACTGCGGGTAACATCGCTTAGTTACCCGCAGTGTACGTTGGATACCAGCGCCCTGATGCAGAGAGCTGGTATCCAAGGTACACAGCGGGTTTCCAAGCGCTGCGCGGTGCCTGGAAACCCGCTGTTTACCTTGGATACCAGCTCCCTGCATCAGGGCGCTGGTATCCAAGGTATACAGCGGGTTTCCAGGCACAGCTCCGCGCCTGGCAACCCGCTGTGTACCTTGGTTACCAGTGGATCGCTGGTCTCCCGCCTGTCACACGCAGCGATGCGTGCCTGTCAGCGGGAGACCAGCGATCAAAAAAATGTCCTGACATTTCAGCGACGATCAGCGATACCCGGCAGGGGGCTGATCGTCGCTGAATGTCACACACAGCGATATCGCTGGTGAGCTCGGTGCTGCGTCACAAAACTAGTGACTCAGCACCGATCTCGGTAGCGATATCGCTATGTGAGACGGGCCCTTAAGTATGAAAAATCTGCACAAACCCAACCCGGTTCTTGTACAGACTATATTATCCAGTAACATATTCCGTAACAGCTCCTGCGCGTCCGGGATAATATACATATACATACAATTTTTTTAAAAGATGTTATATATTTTTTTTATATATTTCAATGAATTCCTACTTTTATTGATGAAGCTATCCTGTTGGATTAATACCAGCACACTGGATAATTTTTCCTGAAACGGGAGCGCCTAGCAGAATTTTCCTCTTATTAACAATCATCTTGTGGTATGGAAATATTTTGGAAGGAATAATGACCTGTACGACCTACTGGAATGGCAGCATACTGATGAAGGATTTTTTGTGGCATTCAAACAATTCCTAGAGTTGTGCCTATTAGCACAACCGATACACAGTAGATGAGTACAAAAACATTAGCGTTTATCTTAATCAACAACGGTACACACACTATGCTTAGATAGTGATTTTGTTTTTCTCTTAATACTTTATTCCTTTCAGAATAATAGAAAAACCTAAATGCAAAAATTATATAACCAGAAGTGTAATAAAATATAAATATTGATGAAATTAAATAAAATGAAGTGAATAAGAAAAAAATAATAATGAGCAAGCTAGGGCGACAAAGCAAGCAGGGGGAGATGTACAACTGATTTTACACAGGATTACATAACAGGTAAGCTTACAAATATTGGGTTAGAGTTAGAGATGAGCGAATTAGTTAGGATTTGCTTCTGAATACGATCGAAATCGAAAATTGTTTTCGCAATATTCGTTGAACATGGGCGAACGTCATTAGAGTCAATGGGAGTAGAAATTACCGAATATGTTTGGGACCGATCATAAGACAAACATTTGACATCAGAGTTGAGCGAAACAGGTCGGTCAGATTCATAAGTCGCCGACTTTCGCCAAAGTCGAGTTTCGCCGAGCGAAACCCGACCATAGCATGAAGTCGGACATGCGTTCGTCAACCCGAGCTCCAAAGTCGGTTTTCCCATAATGCTTTCAGGCGCCTTTTTTCAGCCAATGAACAAGGACGTACACTGTGGGCAATGAGATGACATGGGAAGCGTCCACCACCATCTTAGAGAAGGGCATTGCAGTGATTGGCTTGCTTTGGGGGGGCGTCATAGTGTCTATAAAAGCCCTGACCGCCAAAGGTCATTTTACTTATGCCGATCTTAACAGTAGGGAGAGGTTGCTGACGCTGTTTATCAGTAGGGAGAGAGTTAGGGCTGGAAACAGAAGTTCTTATGTGCTTGTGCTGATAGCAATTGTGCTGTACAGTTAGTGTGCAGTGACAGGGCAGGATTTTCTTGTGTGCAGCAGCAGAGCTGGTTATTAGGCTGCCTGCCAGTGACAGGGGAGGATTTTCTTGTGTGCAGCAGCGTTGGTTATTAGGCTGCCTGATAGCTGTATTGCTGTGTGTACACTGCTGTGCAGACTGCTTTTTACACAGCACTAATACTTTTATTCTTTTTTTCTGCAGTTACCGAGCGTTCATTTCTTCCCACACCGTAAAGAGCTGTACGCTCCTCACACACTACCGTGTGATATCACAGGCAAATACATGCTGACTATCTGTGTGTGACTCTGGAAAAATATACGGAGATTGAAATTTTCCCCTACACTATATACACCTGATATCTTCGGATACAGTACTTTTTTTCTGCTTTTTATATTCTGGTCTAATCCATACTGAGCCTGAGAGCGTCTGTGTGTGACTCGGGAAATATATACGGAGATTGAAATTTTCCTCTATACTATATACACGAAAAAAAGCAAACTCCAGTGTCGGCTGGAGAAAATACCAGACAAAATTCACCAAATTAATTAATGAAAAAAGCAATAGTGAATATATAAAATGTAACTTTTAATAATATGCATCAGGGTGGATTTGATTTAAATCAAACTGATTTAAATCACAATTTAAATCACGATTTAAATCACTAGTCAGTAAGGCTTGATTTAAATCAGTGATTTAAATTAAAGTTTCTACCTAAACTAGTTCTTGCTACTTTAACATGCAAGTAGATGAAGATTTTTAGAATCACTTTTTATATTACTTTTTTCTCCCCAGTTTAATGGGTTAATCATTCATATTTGGACACCACTGTTCTGTTGTACTTAGGAAGGAGAAAAATAATCCTGACCTTAATAACAATTTAAATAGATTTATTCAACTGAAACAATAACAACATTACAGCATAAGTTATTTGCTTAAACAAACATCCATGTTTGTTAACTAATTTGGCTAAACAAAATATATATATTTTAAGAAACTTAAGGGTATGCCACACTAAACAACATCGCTAACGGGATCGCTAAAAAACGTCACTATTTAGCGATCCCGTTAGCGATGTTGTGGTGTGCGGCATCTACCAGCGACGTGGCCCCTGCTGAGATCCTGCTGTGATCTCGCTTGTCGCTGACATCGTTCCGGACCCTATTTTATCGTCGGCGCCCCCGCTGGTAAGTATATATCGCTGAGTGTGGCACCTTTTCTTAGCGATTTAGCGGTACTTTTGTACCGCTAAAGTCGTTAAGGAGATCGCTAACCGCGATAGCGTCCTTAACGACATCGCTAAGTTAAGCCGCTATCAGCGATATAGAAACAATCTCGCTAGCAATCGCATTAGTATGCGTCGTTATCGTTATCGCTAGCGGGATTGTTTAGTGTGGCAGTACCTTTAGACTGTCAGCCCAGCCGACACATGAAAAACTTAAATACTACTGTCCCTGCTGTCCTCTGTAGCTCACTCGTCGTCATCTTCATCATCATCTTCTTTGTTCCTATTCATAATCTGGAAAAGAAAAACAAACTTTCCTGCTTTATTGGGTCCCAACCGATTTCTCAATTTAGAATGAATGAGTCCAAAGGAAGAGAATATTCTTTCAACGCCTGCAGAAGAAACTACTGCTGTTAAAAGTGAAATCATTACTTGAACAGTCTCTAAATCCAAGCGCTTAAGTGACTTCCACCAGTTTACTGGTGTGACCTTCCTTAAAATATCTTCAGCAAACATATATTTCTTGAATGGTTCCCCCTTAGCTCTGAAGTTTATTATAGTTGGCATTAAAGATGGATGATTGCTGGATATCCATGTCATAGCTAACTCCTCTTCCTCAGCACTTAGGTTTTGACCCTGATATTGGATATTGACAATATTTGCCAAAAAATGAGCTGGAGTCAGTGCTTGTCCCATTCGTTTGTTTACTGCTTGTAATTTAATTCTGTCCATGTGTAGTTCTGTTTTTAAGTGTTGACTCAGTTCCTTCCAAATTTCAACAGCATCCGCAATAAAACAGCTATTTTTCTGTATTTTGTTTAAAGCTTGAGAGATGGGTTTCAGGAAGCTCAGCATATGTTCAACATTTCTCTTAAGCCCAATGTTGAGGATTTTGGCCGTGACAGTGCCATCTATTTTATCTCGGTTTTCTTCACAAAGTGTCATCAGAATAGGCCAGTTTTTGATATACTGCTCAAAACAGTCCACCACAGAGTTCCATCCAACATCTTGTGGGAGCGTTAGCTTGGTTCCACCCATCCTTTTCAGAGCTGCTGCAGCAAAATGATTATTACGGAAGTATTTAGCAATTTCAACAACATTAGCCTTTATTTCTGGAACACTTAAGTCTTTGGCTAAGAGGTGCAGCAAATGAGCACTGCAACCATATGTTATTAGCTTTGTATTCCCTCCCTGCTCTTCTAAATTTCTTCTCATCTTGGATACGTTTGCAGCATTGTCAGTGACCAAACTGCGTACTAGACATTTGAATTTTTGTTCACATGTTATAGCTTTTACTGCCACTTCTTGTAAGTATTCTGCTGTGTGTGCATTTCCTGACGTATCAGTTATTTGTGCAAGGAAGACTTTACCTTCTTCTGTTGCTATACAAGCACATACAATAGGATCATTGTGGACATTACTCCACCCATCAATACTTAGGTTAACAATTTTACCCTCCAGAGCTGTTGCACATTGCTCCATTTCTCTGTCATACACTTGATCCAGCAGTTTCCCTGCAACATCAGCTCTGCTGGGTGGACTGTATCCTGGTCTCAGTGACTGAACCATATTAATGAAATGTGGGTTCTCAGTCAGACGGAAAGAAGAGTTTGTTGCATAAATAAACTGGGCAATTTTTTCATCAATCAACTCTTTTTCTAATCTGCTAGTTCTTATCACAAACCTATCTATGGTGGTTCCAGGAGGTAAAGGTTTTTTCTTCCTTTTGGGTGATGGTGATATGTGGCTGTGGGTGTCTGATGATGATGCTGCTGCTAATGAAGCACTATCCTGGATGGATAACTCTGAAACTGTAGAACAGGATGATGGTGATCTTGGAGGTGGATAGTTTCCAGAATCCATGAATTCCCCTAAACAAAAAAAGTCAATGCTGTTATTTTATTGTTTATACAATTTCTGCTTATTGTACACAACACAGCACTGCCCCAAAAGGAATATTTGTTTTTCTTCATAACTGTACCAAATGACAGTAACATGCAGTAATAATAAGAAATATCATTTTTCTCACACATGACAGTTCAGTCTTTAGAAATAGGATTCAATAAAAATGTTTACCAACCTGAAGATCCTGCCTGTTCAGAAGTGATTCTTTGGTCATCTTCATCACCGCACTTCTCATGATGTTGCCTCATTCGCGCCACCAGGCCTTGCATCTCTTTGTTGCATCGTTTGCATTTTGCACGCATGCCTGCCTTACCGATAGGCGAAGGAGCTTCATTAAAATATTCCCAAACTGGGTCTCTTTTACGGCCTGCTGCCATTATAAGGAAAGAATGTAATAAACCTCAGATCATACACACAAACAGATCCAGACTTGTCTGTCTGTGGCTATGCTGCAGTATTGTGCTCAAAGTTTCACTTTCATTTTCTTGTCTGCTTGCCCTTCCTCCTCCTCACACTTAGATTCACATTCTTCTTGTGTTGTGCAGATCTATTCCACTCCAAACAATCAGAAACATATTGTCTAACTTCTTGGACTTGGCACTGAAGGGGTTGATTCTGTATTCATATAGGTTTGTAGAACAATAGGATTAAGGTCTTTTTCTCAACTCTGTTCATGTTGTAACATTTTTGCTGTGAAGAAGAGGCTGGGACCTCTGCGGAGTCAAATTCAGTTTTGAGAACTGCGTAAGTAAAGCGAGCGTCTGTGATAATATAGGAGAGAAACTGCCCACTAATCCTACAGAAACCTCTGGAAGAGCATGGCATTGTGAATGTTACACATATACAGCCTTTATTCTACTGAGTTAAACAACTCAGCTTTATCTCATGATGGAAGAACCTTTGGATGGTAAAATATTTTCCTCAAAAAGCAGTTTATTGAAAAAAATCCGATTTAAATAAAAAAAATCCGATTTTTTTGATTTTTTTTAAAAAAATCATTGATTTTTATCCACCCTGATATGCATTAAAACAATTATAAGGTGTGTCACCCAATAAAAAAGCTGTCAAATAGGTGGGCAATACATATGCCCTAAAATACTAGGACAGACAGCTATTACAGGATAGAAAAATTGCCACTAATGATGGAAAAGTGACAACCACATGTCAAGGTGCTACCACATGGGGGAATTATTAACCCTCCAAGTAATCAAGGGTTACCATCAGACAACACATATATAACACATTAGGACATCCTCATAGGGAAAGTGCAGGGCGAACTACTGTGTAGGGCTAGTTGTGGACTGCCCTTGTTAGGGTGGGAGTTTGGGGAATAGTCCTTTGATAGCCCCTTAGGGAATGACAGGGGATTGTCTTTCCATTGACGCACCAGGGACCCTCTGAATACTGCATGGTTCCTGTAAAGGCTCCCGCTCTCTCTACACATCATTGGTGAGATTGTTCCTTATTTTTTTCTCACCTTATGTGTTCATTCTGTTACTATTATCACATTATGTGTTATATATGTGTTGTCTGGTGGTAACCCTTGATTACTTGGAGGGTTAATAATTCCCCCATGTGGTAGCACCTTGACATGTGGTTGTCACTTTTCCATCATTAGTGGCAATTTTTCTATCCTGTAATAGCTGTCTGTCCTAGTATTTTAGGGCATATGTATTGTCCACCTATTTGACAGCTTTTTTATTGGGTGACACACCTTATAATTGTTTTAATGCATATTATTAAAAGTTACATTTTATATATTCACTATTGCTTTTTTCATATACTATATACACCAGGTATCTTCTGATACAGTACCCTTTTTCTGCTTTTTATATTCTGGTCTAATCCATACTGAGCCTGAGAGCGTCTGTGTGTGACTCCGGAAATATATACGGAGATTGACATTTTCCCCTATACTATATACACCTGGTCTCTTCTGATACAGTACCCTTTTTCTGCTTTTTAGATTCTAGTCTAATTCATACTGAGCCTGAGAGCGACTGTGTGTGACTCCAGAAATATATACGGAGATTGAAATTTTCCCCTATACTACATACACCTGGTATCTTCTGATACAGTACCCTATTTCTGCTTTTTATATTCTGGTCTAATACATACTGAGCCTGAGAGCGTCTGTGTGTGACTATGGAAATATATAAGGAGAGTTAAATTTTCCCCTTCACCGTATACAGCTGTACGCTTCTGATACAGTATCATATATTTGCTGGTATTTTGGGTACATTTTCCCAAACATGAGGAAGTATGGTGGATGAGGCCGCGAACGTGGGCGGGGGGCAGCTGGTACTGATGGTGGTGGTGGTGCATCTGCTGGTAGTGCCAAAAGGACAATAGCACCTAAGGCAGGAGGTGTTCAGCCTGCGTCATCGTCTGGCTCCAAAAGGTCTGGAAGGCTCCCTTTTCTGGAGTAGGTAAACCGCTTTTAAAGCTGGAGCATCAGGAACAGGTTTTGGCTTACATTCCCGAAACAGCCTCCAGCTCTATCACCTCCTCTTCTGAAGTTTCAAAAAATGCAAGCACTGAGTCGTCAATGCAGGCTCCTGGTCAGGAACAACACCTTTCCTTGTGTCCTTCACCCCCACCAAAAGTGAAGGATGCGGCAGGCCACATTTCAGATTACTCCATGGAGCTCTTTTCACATACCATGCCTAGGTTATCAAGTCAAATCCTGAATTCCCCAGTCCAAGACGAATCTGACATGGAGTGCACTGATGCACAGCCACTGCTATATGATTCTGCTGGTACATTTACCCAGAGCACTACATTTCCCTCGCAATCTTCTGAGCCAGAATCTGACCCTGGTGAAACTCAGGTGCCCCTTCCCGCATACTATACCACCTGACACGGTGACACAGAGGAAGGTGCAGATGAAATTGAAGAAGAGGTGATGGATGACTCAGTTGTTGACCCGGATTGGCATCCATTGAGGGAAGAGGGTGCCGCTGGCAATAGGTCAGAAGAGGAGGATCCGCAGCAGGCATCGATATCGCAGCTGCGGTAATCTGGCAGGCCCGTAGCAGTCCAAGAACGTGTTGAAAAAAACAAAAAGTTGCAGGACAGCTTGTCCAGACAGTCAAATTAGCACAGCGTGCAAGCCCTGAAAATTTATCCCATAGTAGGAAGAGTGCAGTGTGGCACTTTTTTGACCAAAATCCTATTGATGAGGCAAAGGTTATCTGTAAGAAGCACAGAAGGACCTTTAGCTGAGGTAAAAATCTCCAAAATTTGAATACCAGTTGCATACTTAGACATTTAAACACCATGCACTTGAAAGCGTGGACAGACTACAAAACCTCAGGTAGCACATGTGCACCTGCTCCGACTGAAGGTAGCCAGCAACGCTACATCGCTTTCCCCACTGTAAGCCCACCGATTAGCACACCACCAGCAAGAAATGTTGAGGTGTCGTCGCAAGGCCAAAGCAGTCAGGGAATCACAATGTTTTTGCAACGAAAGACTGAATCTAGGCCATCACCACCACCACCACCACCATCACCAACCCCCTCTCAGTCCTCCATGTCCACCGCTAGTTCCCCCATATGCAGCTCTCAAGTCAAGCTCACCCTAGCAGACACTCTGAGTAGGACAAGAAAGTACTCATCCTCTCATCTGTGTATACTGGCTTTGAACACCTACATTGCCAAACTGATCTCATTAGAGATGATGCCCTTCTGTTTGGTTGAAAGCACAGCGTTCCGAGAGCTCATGGCCTACGCTGTCCCACGCTATGACCTACCTAGTCGGCACTTCTTTCTAGAAAAGCCATCCCTGCCCTCCACCTGTATGTGAAAGACCGCATTGTCCATGCAATCAAACAATCAGTGATTGGAAAGGTGCACCTCACAACTGATGCATGGGCCAGTAGGCATGGCCAGGGCCGTTACATTTCTATCACTGCGCACTGGGTTAATGTGGTGGATACAGGGTCCACAGGGGACAGTGGCAGTGGGACAGTACTGCCTATCCCATGGTATAGGCAACAGTTGGCTGTAGGCGTTCGACCCTCCTCCTCCTCCTCCTCCAGAAGCGAAAGCTTGTCGACAGCGCAGTCGCACGAGCACTCCATCCGCAGCTGCCAGTGTTGCACACGAGGTGTCCCACTATCGATCAGCTAGTGGTAAGCGTCAGCAGGCTGTTTTAAAGATGATGTCTTTGGGCAACAACAGACACACCACGGAGGTACTGGCCGACTACTTGCAGCGAGAAACTGAGTCATGGCTGGGCCATCAACATCTTGAGCCAGGCAAGGTTGTCAGTGAAAACGGCCATAATTTTGCGGCGGCCATAGCCCTGGCAAAACTCAGACAAATACCTTGCCTGGCTCACACCTTGAACCTGGTGGTGCAGTGCTTCATAAATAATTATCCGGAGTGACAGCCCTGCTCCATAAGGTGCGAAGACTGTGCTCGCACATCCGTCGCTCGCCCATAGACTCCAGTCGTATGCAGAGGCTGCAGCGATCGCTCCACCTCCCAAAGCACCGCCTAGTCATAGACGTTGCAACAAGGTGGAACTCCACCATGCACATGGCTGAGAGACTGTGCGAACAGAGGCAGGCTGTAATGCATTTGTTGGAGGATACACGGGCAGGCAGTTTGAGGGCAGACATCGAGTTGTCGGGTGTGCATTGGTCAAAGCTGAAAGACCTCTGTAAAGTCCTTCAGTGAGGAATGCACAAGGCTGGTAAGTGGAGACAACGCCATCATAAGCATGAGCATCCCACTTATGCGTCTGCCGCCAGTCCAGCAGGAGGAGATGACAACAGGTATTCTTTTGTCCATCGTTACCACATGTATTAGTCTTTATACTTAGATCTTTTTTAGGACACTTGCATATCAGGCTTTAGGTGTCACATGGGATACTCTAACCCAATATTTGCATACTTACAGTGCCTGTCCTGTTATGTAAGGGCCCTGTCTCACATAGCGAGATCGCTACGAGATCGCTGCTAAACAGCGATCTCAGCAGCGATCTCGCTATGTCTGACACGTACCAGCGATCAGGACCCTGCTGTGAATCGCTGGTCGTGTCAGAAATGACAGGACTTTTTTTTGATCGCTGGTCTCCCGCTGGCAGGCACGCATCGCTGCGTGTGACAGGCAGGAGACCAGCGATCTCCTGGTAACCAAGGTAAACATCGGGTTTCCAGGTGCGGGGCTGTGCCTGGAAACCCGACGTGTACCTTTGATACCAGCAAGCTGCTGCAGGGGAGCTGGTAACCAAGAAATACGTCGGGTTTCCAGGCACCGTGCAGCGCCTGGAAACCCGACGTGTACCTTGGTTACCAGCTCGCTGGTATCCAACGTACACTGCGGGTAACTAGGCGACGTTACCCGCAGTGTCGCTGTCCTGATCGCTGCTTGAGCTGCCTGTTTGGCAGCTCAGCAGCGATCATGTAGATACACACCAGCGATCCTGATCGTTGTCGGGATCGCTGGTGTATCGCTATGTGAGACGGGGCCTTAACCCTGTGCAAAATCAGCCGTAAATCTCCCCTGCTGACTTTGTCACCATAGCTTGCTCATTATTATTTTTTCTTGTTCAGTTAATTTTATTTAATTTTATCAATAAAGATTTATATTTTATTATACTTCTGGCTATATAATTTTTGCGTATAGGTTTTTCTAGATTCTATATATAGATTTTCTTTATAACTTGCTAGATAGTGGTTTATCCATAAATTTTACCACTTTTTCTTGGCTAATATAGGTTACTTTCAGAATTTTAGTGTACAACCATAATTAGTTATAAATTCACTCCAACTTACTAGGTGTCATCTACACCAAGATCTTAGCATGCAAGTATCGACTCCTCACAACTTTTCTCAGTCTTCAGCCACACCTAGCCTCTGCAATCAAGGAAATGCATCTCTCCAATTGAGTTTCCAATTTGCATTTACTATTGTTACTTTGCTGCTATTTGACATTCCTGTATTGGAAGATGCATTTCCTTCTCAGTTACTCTTGTGTTTAATCATTGCTCTGCTGTAAGATACCAAACTGAATTCCTGTGATTAGCTGCATTGCTGGTGGAAGATACCAGTTTCCTGTACAACACTGTTCATTTGTGTATCTGCATATATGGTTCTGCTTCATCTCTGTTACCTACTCTGCTTGTTTTTCTTGTATCCTGCTTACCCAGCTGTGCTGTTCTTTTTTGATTCATGAGTCTTTTCGTAAAAAACTGATATGTTGCACCTTCACCTCTAGTTCATGTTGTTCATCCAAACCTGTGGCTTAGAATATCTACCTCACCAGATGAGCCCTTTACAGTTATCAGTAGATCATATAACTTTCAAATCTGCGAGATGGAGCCTTCAAACGTCAGACTCTTTCCAGCACATTTCACAAATGCTCAATTAAGATCTGGGCATTTTAGAAACCAAGTTAAAACCTTGAACTTTGCCATCTTCTCAAACCAATTCTCAACAATTTTTGAGATGTTCATTGATCCATTTCCTACCTGTCCATTGTAGACAGTTTTGGCCAGAATGTACTGTGTTCTAACATCTTTCAATCATAGTGTGCATTACCTTTTTCACCAATTTGTGCTACCGTGATGGTCTACCTTTCAATTTTCACTCACCTCAATGAGCCTTGAGTTCCTACATCTGTCATTTGTTCACCAGTTGTCCTTCATTGGACTTCCTTTGGTAGGTAGTAAATATTGTATATTTGGACAGCCAATCGGACCTCTCATTTTGGACATGACTCCATTAGTGTGCTGCCCATCATCTTTAAGAACTGACTGTTCATTTGTTGCCTAATAAATCCCATATCATGACAGATAATATTGCACAGAGATAATCAATGCTCTTCACTTTGCTCATTCGTTTTATAGTTATGGCAGATTGGAGTAGTATATATACAGTGTCCCCAGTATACACATATCATCCATACTCAGTTACTGCTAATTAACATTGGAATAATTTCAGTGGTTGCGTAGTGTTAAATTATAAGCCAATAAAAGTAATCTGTCAGTAAGACTAAACTCCCTGAATCACATACAGTTGTGTGAAAAAGTGTTTGCCCCCTCCTGGTTTCTTACTCTTTTGCATGTTTGTCACTCTTAAATGCCTCAGATCACCAATCAAATTTAAACATGACAAACATGCAAAATAATAGGAAATCACAAAGGGTGCAAGGACTCTGTATGGGAATACAGGTCTCTGAAATGAACACATTTATATCTTTAAGCTTTTGATGCAGTTATGAATAACTAGCATTTTAATTCTTACGCAAATGCAGTGTTAAGTACTCTGGACGTGATAGGGTGCTTAAAGAACCATTGCCACCCAAGAATTTTTCCCCACCCAGCACCAGCCCCTTTAGCCTAATTGATAGCTTACTACATATGGTACATTATGGTGCTAGGCAAGGAAATCATACAGTGAGTTAAAATCAAGCTAAAGAGGTTGGTGCTGGGAGGGAAAACCTCAGGGGCAGTGGATTCTTAAGTGCTCTGTCACACCCATTAAATTCCTCATCACTAAAGGCTGGGTCTCACATAGCGATACACCAGCGATCCCGACAACGATATGCACTTGTCAGGATCGCTGGTATATCGCTACATTATCGCTGCTGAGCTGTCAAACAGGCAGCTCAGGCAGCGATCTGGGACAGCGACACTGCGGGTAACATCGCTTAGTTACCCGCAGTGTACCTTGGATACCAGCGCCCTGATGCAGGGAGCTGGTATCCAAGGTACACAGCGGGTTTCCAAGCGCTGCGCGGTGCCTGGAAACCCGCTGTGTACCTTGGATACCAGCTCCCTGCATCAGGGCGCTGGTATCCAAGGTACACAGCGGGTTTCTAGGCACAGCCCCGTGCATGGAAACCCGCTGTGTACCTTGGTTAGCAGCGATGCGTGCCTGTCAGAGGGAGACCAGCGATCAAAAAAATGTCCAGACATTTCAGCGACGATCAGCGATACCCAGCAGGGGGGCTGATCGTCGCTGAATGTCACACACAGCGATATCGCTGGTGAGCTCGCTGCTGCGTCACAAAACTAGTGACTCAGCAGCGATCTCGGTAGCGATATCGCTATGTGAGACGGGCCCTTAATTTTTCAGGAATTAAGCAGTTAAAAGATATAAAGGTGTGAACGGATTTACATTTCACAGACCTGCAAGGTCATATAGGTGATTTGGTGTGGTTGATCTTACTGACAGATTCTTTTAAATATGAAGAAATATGAAGAGCACTGCAGCAAGAGCTTTTCTTAGAGCAAACTAATAAAAATGTGTTTACCTTTTGCATAGGTAGAAAGCAACAGCAGCAAAAATTGCTGGTACAATTGCAATAAAAATCCAAGCTGGAAAGACATTATTATCTAATAATAAAATAGAAATATATTACAAAAATGATAAGAAGAAAACACGGATATAATTCTAAGTTTCTTTCATCAGACATATTAGCCCAAAGACCTTCATATAACATAAATCAATACAGACTCTAGCTTGGAATTCAGAGTCAAGAAGTGTAAACAAGAATAATGATAAAACCAATTCTTTATTAATTATTATACAGTAAATTTAAAAAATCAAGATAAAAAACAAGGTGTCTCATGTCAAGAGAGGACACAGCAGCGTGTATAAACTACAGATTTGATCCATGCTTAGGTTATTTATCAATATGGTTAAATCAAACAGACAAATCTATATTGTTTTTCATGTATAATTGCATATTAATAGTTTAAATAATTTTCTGATAGAATTGGACAAATGAGTGAAAGTATACCTACAACAAGTTCAAGGAAAGTGCTTAGTGCTTTCAATATAGTATATATAGTATCCTCACAAGTATCCAAGGATCAGTAAATACATTGTATTATATCTACACAGAAACATACCAAGGCCTAAAGGATACATATAAGGAACCAATATTCAACATTAAATAGTAACAAATTAAGCGATCATACAGAGTGGAAGATGGTATTATAAAGTGTGTAAACAAAAGTTAGATCACAAAGTGCATAGTGCAAAGCGGCACATCAATGCCTGTTATCTATTATATATATAGATTAATAGTCAAGTTACTGCATTAATAAAATTGCTGCATAAGCGGTCAAAAGTTACCTACATAAAGGCCAAGGGAAACATAAGTGCTAGCTGGTCCATCATACACACGCACGTTTCACCTGTCTTCTTCTGGGGGCGTGTGGTCCCATTTTTACCCTCTTCCCTCATCAAGACGGGTGAGAAAGTCACTGATCTTGATGAACTGGGGTCAAAGACTAAAGTCAGATGAACCTGCCGACATTGGTGGAATTGGACAACAGTCTAATGTGTATGACGTTCTTCTGACTATTTCTTGACAGATAATCTCATAAAAGAGAAGGACCTAGCTTGTTGGATTTCAATGGGCAATCTTTGTATTCTTCTAGAAGATCAGTCATTGCCAGAGCAGTGTAACAGGGACTCTTTCATTTAGAACACAGGAATGCTCAGCTTTTGTGTATTGGGGAGTCAGAAGAGTTAGCCGTCAGTCAAACTTTTATTGGTCTGACTGCTATCTATCTTGTATGGTGGCTGTTACATCCAATAATCATATAGGCATAAATTGTGGCATGTGTTTTCAAGCTATTAAATTGAAGTGAATTCCACAAATAGGCCATTGCTTTTCATTATGTCAAACTTAAAGAAGCATTCCTGTTAAAAATGTTTTCCCCGAAACTTTTCTAAATATGTACAGTACAGACCAAAAGTTTGGACACACCTTCTCAGTTAAAGATTTTTCTGTATTTTCATGACTATGAAAATTGTAAATTCACACTGAAGGCATCAAAACTTTGAATTAACACATGTGGAATTATATACTTAACAAAAAAGTGTGTAACAACTGAAATTATGTCTTATATTCTAGGTTCTTCAAAGTAGCCACCTTTTGCTTTGATGACTACTTTGCACACTCTTGGCATTCTCTTCAAGAGGTAGTCACCAGAAATGGTTTTCACTTCACAGGTGTGCCCTGTCAGGTTTAATAAGTGGGATTTCAGGCCTTATAAATGGGGTTGGGACCATCAGTTGTGTTGTGCAGAAGTCTGGTGGATACACAGCTGATAGTCCTACTGAATAGACTGTTAGAATTTGTATTATGGCAAGAAAAAAGCAGCTAAGTAAAGAAAAACGAGTGGCCATCATTACTTTAAGAAATGAAGGTCAGTCAGTTCGAAACATTGGGAAAACTTTGAAAGTGTCCCCAAGTGCAGTTGCAAAAACCATCAAGCGCTACAAAGAAACTGGCTCACATGAGGACCGCCCCAGGAAAGGAAGACCAAGAGTCACCTCTGCTTCTGAGGATAAGTTTATCCGAGTCACCAGCCTCAGAAATCGCAGGTTTACAGCAGCTCAGATTATAGACCAGGTCAATGCCCCACAGAGTTCTAGCAGCAGACAAATCTCTACAACAACTGTTAAGAGGAGACTTTGTGCAACAGGCCTTCATGGTAAAATAGCTGCTAGGAAACCACTGCTAAGGACAGGCAACAAGCAGAACAGACTTGTTTGGGCTAAAGAACACAAGGAATGGACATTAGACCAGTGGAAATCTGTGCTTTGGTCTGATGAGTCCAAATTTGAGATCTATGGTTCCAACTACCGTGTCTTTGTACGACGCAGAAAAGGTGAACGGATGGACTCTACATGCCTGGTTCCCACCGTGAAGCATGGAGGAGGAGGTGTGATTGTGTGGGGGTGCTTTGCTGGTGACACTGTTGGGGATTTATTCAAAATTGAAGGCATACTGAACCAGCATGGCTACCACAGCATCTTGCAGCGGCATGCTATTCCATCCAGTTTGCGTTTAGTTGGACCATCATTTATTTTTCAACAGGACAATGACCCCAAACACACCTCCAGACTGTGTAAGGGCTATTTGACCAAGATGAAGAGGGATGGGGTGCTACGTTAGATGACCTGGCCTCCACAGTCACCAGACCCGAACCCAATGAGATGGTTTGGGGTGAGCTGGACCGCAGAGTGAAGGCAAAAGGGCCAACAAGTGCTAAGCATCTCTTGGAACTCCTTCAAGATTGTTGGAAGACCATTTCCGGTGACTACCTCTTGAAGCTCATCAAGAAAATGCCAAGAGTGTGCAAAGCAGTCATCAAAGCAAAAGGTGGCTACTTTGAAGAACCTAGAATATAAGACATATTTTCAGTTGTTTCACACTTTTTTGCTAAGTATATAATTCCACATGTGTTAATTCATAGTTTTGATGCCTTCAGTGTGAATGTACAATTTTCATAGTCATGAAAATGCAGAAAAATCTTTGAATGAGTAGCTGTGTCCAAACTTTTGGTCTGTACTCTATGTAATGTTGTGTAATTGTATTAAAAAACTTATCAATTGCCATCTTTCTGGGTTTATAAAATTTATACGGATCTTTTCTGAGTAATACTACAACTATACAGCCTTGCCCAGGTAATACATTGACTGCTGTGTGGAGTGGTGCTATTTCCATTAATGTAAGCCATGGAAAACTCATAGGCTTACATTGTGAAAGCGACTGTGTGATCTGATGGGTCTGATTTGAAGTCAAAAGAATCAGAAATGGACCAGAGAGACTTTGGAAACCGGCAAAGACAGCAATCGATAAGTACTATATTTTAATATAACTATACTACGGTACATTACAGCTAAATTGAGAAAGGGTTAATGGATAAAATTTATTTACGGAGTGCTTCTTTAATGAAATTGTTGGCAAGTACTGAATATGTAAAACTTGGATGTTTTTTTTTTCTTTGCTGCTCAGAATACATTCTAAAGACAAAGTTTTTGGATAAAACATTAAATACCTTCATTTATAAATACTGGTTTACTCCATTCTCCCCAAAACTTGCTAAGTCTATGTCGGTGCCGTGCTCTTATTTGCATATAGTACTTTTTGTCCTTCGCCAGATCAGTAAATATTTGTTCTCCTTTGTCAGTGTCATTTGTTTGCTGTAATATAGAAAAATATTATTTTTTTGTCAATTTTTATATTTTTACCATCCATGTCCAAGATCACTCTGTAGATACATTGCAGCGTAAATAGTTTCCCTCCTTTCTATTTGCTCATTACTATTAAACTGAGCTAAATGTTTATAGATTTTCAACCTTTTCATGGACTCTTCTGTAATAACTTTGGGTTACGGGGATGCTAGGAGCCTAATAAAAAAAAAAAGATAATAAATGGTACGATATGTTACTCTAAATGGCATCACTGTAAAACTGCACATCTCAGAAAAACAAACATTAATGTGGTTAGGGCTAATTAAATTTGGATTAAGTTTAGAAAAAAAAACTTGCATTCTTTTGAAGAACCTTTTGAGAACAATGCTGAATAGGGTAATAAATAAATAATAAATAATAGGATGTGACAGACAAGCGGAAATATACTGTCCTGGCTGCAAATGCATTTCGCATTACTAAAAATAAAAATGTTAGAGCTTTATGCAAATTATGTTACCAGTGCACCAATGTCAGTCTGATTCTGAAAAGTGAAGGGATTCTTCACATTTTTCTCTGCCTAACGCCACCCCCAGTGTCATTGATTGACATTTAAAAAAAAAACAAAAAAACATTATTCCACTATTGCTGTACACATTAAAAATGAAGGTAGTTAGTTAAGGGGTTTATAAATGAAAAGTCTGCAGACACTGTGTGACTGCAGACTTTTGAATCCCGCCAGCGCGCACAATGTGTGCTGCAAGGATTCACCAGTTTCTGAGCTGAGAACGGTGGTGATGTATGGAATATGCATACTCCTGGTCAGAGCCTGTCTAGTGGGCATGGCTTCGCTCCTCATATTTGCTTTGAGTAAGACGGCCAAGTCACTAGAGGGGACATGGCCTCATTCAATACCAGTGTATGGAGCGAACTCGCGCCCAATAGATGGGTATGCATAACGCATATATCACTGCCTTGCCAGCTCAGAAACCGGCAAATCCTCACAGTGAACAGTGCACGCGGGGGGGAATCATAAGTTTCCAGTCGCACCAATTGACTACAGAATTATCAATTTAGACTGAGCAATCCTTTAACATTTTTATCAAAAAGTGTAAAACCACATCCTACATATGGATGGTCTTTATTTCAGATGGGCAAATTTATTCAAATGCATTTGAATTGAACTCAAATTTTGCTAAATACTGCATTCTGCGGAATACAGATTTTTTTGTAGTTCACTGTACACAAATTCAGCAAAATGTTGGCCACTTGAAACCTTTTTGTTGGACAATAAAGGGAAGGCATGAGGTATAAAAGAAAACAAAACATACTCATCTCACCGCTCACCTCTCTGGTTGTCTCTGCTGCTACTTGCCTGCTGTCCAGCCCTCCACACCATGGTGCACTGCATCTCCTGGTGATAACTGTAGGTCGGGACTTCCAGCCACTAGCAGGCCCGAAGTTCACTGCGCATGCTCTGGGGTCTACTCTCAGCTGGAAATCTCAGCACAGAGTGAACACTTGGTTGAAGATGTGACACAGCAGAGATGCAGAGGACCAGACAACGGATGGGCGACAGCCAGAAAGGTGAGCAGTATGTTTTTTTCTTTTGCTGGCCACTTGCCTCTCCTGCTGCGCCCCTTGCGCCCTGTCACTGTCTGTGCCTTAATTGTACCACATCTCTGGCCCATTGTTCACTCTATGCCAGGGATTCTGGCCACAAGCAGACCCTGGAGCTAATTGTGAATGCTATGGGTCCTACTAGAATGAAAACTTTGTTGGAAATGCAACATGATGGAGGTACTGAGGGCTGGAAAGTGAGTAGGTAGCAACGGGAGTGGTCACAGAGGTGATCGGTGAGGTGAGTATAAGTTTTGTCCTTATTTTCTATATCTTAGCATAACAAGGGACATTAAATATGTGGAGAATAACTTTTCAGTTAATTGAATTTCCCAGTAAAATCCAAGCTAACAGCAAACTTGAATTTTTCCTGATCTGCTCATCTCTAGTCTCTTATCTCTTATGTCTCACCTCTCAATGTGTCAAGCCGGACCTCATCTGAACTGGTGAAGTGAAAGGAAATAAGACTTGTGATTAAAACTTTGGGAAAGATAAGTGAATAAGGATACTCTGATCTGGAGGGGACCACAAAACCGCAGTTATGCTGTAGACAACATAAAAACATCAACACACACTGTGCGTCAGCACACTGGGATACATGAATACATGAATTCCACTATTGCGATACACAAAAAAGTGACGTACTTAGGTGATCGCAGTGTTCTGACTCTTAGTGTATCTGCAGCTTTTGAACATACAGTCATGGCCAAAAGTTTTGAGAATGACACAAATATTAATTTTTACAAAGTCTACTGCTTCACTTTTTCTAATGGCAATTTGCATATACTCCAGAATGTTATAAAGAGTGATCAGCTTAACAGCAATTACTTGCAAAGTCAATATTTGGCTAGAAAATGAACTTTATCCCCAAAACACATTTCAACATCATTGCAGCCCTGCCTTAAAAGGACCAGCTAACCTCTTTTCAGTGATTGCTCCATTAACACAGGTGTGGGTGTTGATGAGGACATGGCTGGAGATCAATCTGTCATGATTAAGTAAGAATGACACCACTGGACACTTTAAAAGGAGGCTGGTGCTTGGCATCATTGTTTCTCTTCTGTTAACCATGGTTATCTCTAAAGAAACACGTGCAGTCATCATTGCAATGCACAAAAATGGCCTAACAGGGAAGAGTATCGCAGCTAGAAAGATTGCACCTCAGTCAACAATCTATCGCATCATCAAGAACTTCAAGGAGAGAGGTTCCATTGTTGCCAAAAAGGCTCCAGGGCGCCCAAGAAAGACCAGCAAGCGCCAGGACCGTCTCTTAAAAGTGTTTCAGCTGCGGGATCGGGCTACCAGCAGTGCAGAGTTTGCTCAGGAATGGCAGCAGGCAGGTGTGAGTGCATCTGCACGCACTGTGAGGCGGAGACTCTTGGAGCAAGCCTGGTCTCAAGGAGAGCAGCAAAGAAGCCACTTCTCTCCAGAAAAAAACATCATGGACAGACTGATATTCTGCAAAAGGTACAGGCAGTGGACTGCTGAGGACAGGGGTAAAGTTATTTTCTCTGATGAATCCCCTTTTCGATTGTTTGGGACATCAGGAAAGCACCTCATTTGGAGAAGACAAGGTGAGCGCTACCACCAGTCTTGTCTCATGCCAACTGTTAAGCATCCTGAAACCATTCATGTGTGGGGTTGCTTCTCAGCCAAGGGAATCGGCTCTCTCACAGTCTTGCTTAAAAACACAGCCATGAATAAAGAATGGTACCAGAATGTCCTCCAAGAGCAACTTCTCCCAATCCTCCAAGAGCAGTTTGGCGATCAACAATGCCTTTTCCAGCATGATGGAGCACCTTGCCATAAAGCAAAGGTGATAACTAAATGGCTCAGGGAACAAAACAGAGATTTTGGGTCCATGGCCTGGAAACTCCCCAGATCTTAATCCCATTGAGAACTTGTGGTCAATCATCAAGAGACGGGTGGACAAACAAAAACCTAAAAATTCTGACAAAATGAAAGCATTGATTGTGCAAGAATGGACTGCTATCAGTCAGGATTTGGTCCAGAAGTTGATTGAGAGCATGCCAGGGAGAATTGCAGAGGTCCTGAAGAAGAAGGGTCAACACTGCAAATATTGACTTGCTGCATTAACTCATTCTAACTGTCAATATAAGCTTTTGTTACTCATATGTTTGCAATTATATTTCTGTCTGTGATAAAAACATCTGTCAAACACACATAAAAACCAGAGGGCAGCAGATCATGTGAAAATATAATATTTGTGTCATTCTCAAAACTTTTGGCCATGACTGTAAGTAGTGATGAGCGAATAGTGAAATATTCGGACTCGGGAAAATCGGCACAAATACTTTCTAATATCCGTGTATTCATACCGAATAAAGGATCAAATGCAAGTCAATGGGATAGCCGAATGTTTTTTCTGCTGGACCCAACAAAGAGGTCTGGGGGCATGAGAAAAAAAGCTGAAATAGATAGGATAGATAGAAAGATAGATGGTAAGATAAATATAGATGAAAAGCCGGCAATTCATCTATCATGTACAGTAAAATCACAGCGTGACAGGTTAGAATAAATAGAATAGATATATACACATAGAATAGATGGATATATAGATGTCAGTGACACATGCTATATATATATATATATATATATATATATATATATATATATATACACAGTACAGACCAAAAGACACACCTCATTCAAAGATTTTTCTGTACTTTCAGGACTATGAAAATTGTACATTTACACTGAAGGCATCAAAACTATGAATTAACACATGTGGAATTAAATACTTAACAAAAAAGTGTGAAACAACTGAAAATATGTCTTATATTCTAGGATCTTCAAAGTTGCCACCTTTTGCTTTGATTACTGCTTTGCACACTCATGACATTCTCTTGATGAGCTTCAAGAGGTAGTCACCGGAAATGGTTTTCACTTCACAGGTGTGCCCTGTCAGGTTTAATAAGTGTGATTTCTTGCCTTATAAATGGGGTTGGGACCATCAGTTGTGTTGTGCAGAAGTCTGGTGTATACACAGCTGATAGTCCTACTGAATAGACTGTTAGAATGTGTATTATGGCAAGAAAAAAACAGCTAAGTAAAGAAAAACGAGTGGCTATCATTACTTTAAGAAATGAAGGTCAGTCAGTCTGAAAAATTGGGAAAACTTTGAAAGTGTCCCCAAGTGCAACTGCAAAAACCATCAAGCGCTACAAAGAAACTGGCTCACATGAGGACCACCCCAGGAAAGGAAGACCAAGTGTCACCTCTGCTTCTGAGGATAAGTTTATCCGAGTCACCAGCCTCAGAAATCGCAGGTTAACAGCAGCTCAGATTAGAGACCAGGTCAATGCCACACAGAGTTCTAGCAGCAGACACATCTCTACAAAAACTGTTAAGAGGAGACTTTGTGCAGCAGGCCTTCAAGGCAAAATAGCTGTTAGGAAACAACTGCTAAGCCCTGTAGCAGTGGCAAGTGGGATGATAGTTGGAAGGGTTGATGTTACCTAAGTATTGTCAGGTGACATCAAGCCCAGACGTTAGTAATAGAGAGGCGTCAATAAGACACCTCATTACTTACCTCATAGTCATATTGCATAAAAACACCCAGAAAAAAGTCCTTTAATTGAAAGAATGACAGACTCCTTTAATAAATCTTAATTAAACCATGCCAAACTTATGACCTTGCCATTCAACCGACATCATTGTCTTTCTGCAAAAGCGTGAAAGTAAAAAATACCAATATTCCTCACCTTTCCGTGGAGACGAAGATAATTCATTTGTACCGCAATGGGTCTAGATGGCAGGCTGCATGATTGCATGATGCGACCATACAGCCTGTCATCCAGCAGAGACACTGAGCAGCGTCTGCTATCACTGTCCAGTGTCTCGAGGTGAACTCGTAGGTCCTGTATGACATCAATGTGAGCATGAGAAAGTTCTTACACTCCCAGTGCCATCAGACAGGTCCTGGGAGTTCACAGCCAATGAACTCACTTCACCTATCTGGCGTCAGCATGAGCACCGATAGAAATTTTCCCACGGCGCTTGCACTAACGTCAAATCGGTGCCGAAAATGTCAGTGTCTGTAATACATGTTGCACATGTGTGGCAACTGCTACAGTACCACACGGCGGGTGCCAGAGAAGCAGCAGTACAGCAAGTGCCTGGTGTTGAAGACGACTCTCATCATTCTCCCCTGTTCTGCCAGTGATCAGCACGAGCAGGTGAGAATAATGAGAGTTGTATTCAAGTGAGAACAATGACAGCAGGCTGTGGCTGATGGGACTTACTCCCATCAGCCTACACCTGATGCAGCTAATAGCAGTGAGAGAAGGAGCAGCTGATGGGAGTATTCATCAGCCAGCTCCTGTGCAATAATTAAATAAATAAATAAATGAAAAATCTGGTATGGGTTCCCATGTATTTTCTATAACCAGCCAGGCCAAACTGACAGCTGGGGGCTGCAACCCTCAGCTATCAGTGTTAGCAAAGCTTGTTATCAAGAATAGAGGGGTCCCCATGCCATATTTATTAATTATTTAAATAAATAATTAAAAAAATGGCATGGGGTCTCTCCCATTTTTGACAATCAGCCTTGCTAAAGCAGACAGCTGGGGGCTGGTATTCTCAGGCGGGTAAGGAGCCATGGATATTGACCCATCCAGCCTAAAAACAGCAGTCCGCAGCTGCCCAAAAAATGCACATCTATTAGATGCGCCACTTCTGGCGCTTTGCCCTGCTCTTCCCACGTGCCCTGTAGCTGTGGCAAGTGGAGTTCATATTTGTGGTGTTGATGTCACCTTTGTATTGTCTGGTGACAACAAGCCCATGGATTACTAATGGAGAGGCTGTCACGATCCACTTTTAGATCTGTGGCAGATCTTTCTTTTCATATTGGAACCTTTTTCCTTTCAGGCCATCGGGGGTTAATGTCAGTCTTTTCCCCCGGTGGCCGCTGGTGTAATTGCATTGCTGCTGAACTGTCAGGGGAAGGTGATGACCACTCCCACCATCCTTTAAAAGGTCACCTGAGGTGTCAGCTGACTGTTGGTGATACTTCAGCTTTTGGAGACCAACCAAGCTGCAGTCAGGAGCTTTCTGAGCATAGTGGTTCTTCTGCTATTTCCCTACTCTGGTGCCTTACTCTGCTATATGGTGCATTGCTGCCCAGAAAGCTAAGTTTTTGTTGTTTTGTTGATTTAACCCCTAAGTGTTTGTCTTTCCTTTCCTTTGGTTATTTTGGTGTGGTTCCCTTTATTCCCTGTCTCACCTCCTGGGAAGGGGGTTGGAGGTTTAGCTCAGGGCTAAACAGGAGACAGGGACAGATCGGTGACTTGAGCCTCACTACTTTCAAGTGTACCCCCAAGTTAAGGAAAGACAGGGCCCTCCCTTAGCCTGAGGGGCAGTTCAGGGGCCCAGGTTCCTCGTCCCCTGTACTCCAACTACTGCCCGTGACAGAGGCATCTATGAGACACCTATCCATTACCAATCCTATAGTTATATGGTAAATAACTACAATAAAGAATTTCTCATGGTGATCTACTGTGAAGACACTGAACTTGAACTGTGGTGACCTCATCACTTGCTTTTTCCCATGGTGCTAAGGTCACCACAAGTCAGCCCGGCTGGGAACGCCGAAGGTAACCTTGGTGATGTCACCGCTAGTCACTGAGGTTGCTCTTGCAGCAGCTCATTCACCAGTGGTTCTCAGCCTGAACGTTCGCATCTTGGCACCATCCAGGTTGAAATCTATTTATCCCTAGACATGGATTACAGCGTGGGACAGAATGACAGAGAGGTGAGGGTTATTGTTGTTTTTTTTGTTTTCTTACAGGAGACAAGGGATTCTGTAGAATTAGATGTTAGGTTAGTATAACTGTGTTTGTTATTTTTAAATAAAAATGGAAAAGTGTGTTTTTTTTATTTCAAATAAAGGACTTTATTCTGACTGTGTCTTTATTTGCCATATAACTATAGGATTAGTAATGGAGAGGTATCTTATAGACGCCTCTCCATTACTAATCCGTGGACTTGAGGTGACATCAACCCCACAAATATGAATCCCACTTGTCACCACTACAGGGCAAGTGGGAAGATCCGGGTAAAGCACCAGAATTGGCACATCTGATAGATGTGTCCTTTCTGGGTGGCCGCAGGCTGCTATTTTTAGGCTGGGAGGCCATTATACATGGCCTTTTACCTGCCTGAGAATACCAGCCCCCCGCTGTCTGCTTTAGCAAGGCTGGTTATCAAACATGGGGGGACCCCACACTGTTTTTTAAAATTATTTATTTAAATAATTAAAAAATACGGCGTTGGGACCCCTCTGGTCTTGAAAACCAGGCTTGCTGAAGCTGACAGCTGAGGGTTGCGGCCCCAGCTGTGAATTTTCCTGGCTGGCTATCAAAAATACAGGGGAACCCACGCAGGGTTTTTTTTTAATTATTTATTTACAGTACAGGAGCCAGATGATGAATACTTCCATCAGCTGATCCTGCTCTTACCTGCTCTCACTGTTAATAGAACTCGTTACAATCCCTTGAGGCTGGAATTGAAAGTTTATAGGTAACCCAGGGGAGTAAGATGATGAGTGACACACTCAAGAAATTTAATGACGAGGTCGATGTGGAGAACAGAAGTGGGCCCATGATATCCAGACAACAAGGTCAAACAAATTTAAGAGAGATATTCAGGATAAGCAATCATCCCGTGTATAGGTGGCACAATACTCTTGAACGCTCCCATTCTTATTATAGGAGTTCTGCTTACTCCAGATCTAGATCTTATTCTAGATAAAGGTCTACGTCTGCGAGAGTCCATGGATCCAGTAATGATGATGTTTCTCATCAAGTGCCCCAGTCTGGTGCCTCCACATCATATGGTGTAACAAATCAAAGAATTGTGACCAGACAATCCACCAAAAATCAGGCGTCCGGGGGGAAGTCTACCCAGGCGTGGTCCCAGGGGGTTTTGCAGGTATTGAACCTTTCTGATCATATACTTACTGATACACAGCTGGAGGTTTTGGGTAAAGGCCTCCTGTTTTCACCTACTAATGCTTTTAACTACTTTACAGCCTTGAATGACCTTCAGCTGTTTTCTCGTAAGCTGGTGCTTCATTGACTTTTACTTATAACCTATAGTTGAGACACTGCCTCTTATATCTGTGACACGACGGACATCCTGGCACGGGTTGATGGCATACTTGTGGATAGAAATGTTCTTTTTGTGACTGCCGATGTGGAGTTTTTATACACTTGCATTGACCATTCACAATGCCTGGAGGCGGTCCGCATCTTCCTGGGGGCTTCTGATCTGGACGGCCCTATGTGCGAGTTACTCCTCGAGCTGATGGACTATGTCCTTACCCACAACTATTTTGTCTTCAAGGACATCTTATACTTGCAGAAGAGTGGCACAGCCATGGGCGCGGCCTGTGCGCCTGCGTTTGCCAATCTCTTCCTGGATTCCTGGAGAGATCCTTCTTGGGGGACGGGGGCGCTACGGCCACCTCCCATGTGCTGGGCTTGCTCAGATACATTGATGACATCTTTATGCTGTGGGATGGGATTGTGCGTCAGCTCAAGGAGCTCATGACGTATCTTAATGATAACCCATTTAACATCCGTTTGACTTATGCTTTCAATGATACTAAAATTGACTTCCTGGACTTCATTCTGAATGTTTACAGCATACGGCACATTCAGACAAACGTCTATAGGAAGCCTACATCGGTTAACTCTCTTACACCCAGGACAAAAAAAGGATAACCGGCTTACACTGCCTAAACTTTGAGCACACACAGATATGAGCTGCCACGGAGATACCACTATGACAAATGTGTGCCATATTTTTTTTATTTTTGGGCTAACTAGTGTTGTTTATCAGGACTGTGACACCCAGGACCAAAAAAAGAAAACCGGCCTACACTGCCCAAACTTTGAGCACACACAGATATGAGCTGCCACGGAGATACCAGTACGACAAATGTGTGGCCTGTATTTTTTTTTATTTTTGGGCTAACTAGTGCTGTATATCAGTACAGTGACACCTAGGACAAAAAAAATAAAACTGACTTAAACTGGCCAAACTTTGAGCACGCACAGATATGAGCTGGCATGGAGATACCACACCAAAAATGTGTGGCCTGTATTCCAATTACACCTTGGGCTAGCTATATACAGCCAATATGTCATACAGGTAGCAGCAGCACCAGAACACAGGAAGGGAATGGACCCTCTTGATGTATGCAATGATCTATATACACACATACAGAGCCTGTAGGCCTTGCACTGATGTGTATAGAGCGAAGTACACTCCCCTGCCTACCTAACACTGGAACCTATATACTCTGGAATTAGTCCTTAGAAGGACTGTTGATTTATCTGGATTTGAGTAGTTTAGAATGGTAGACCCCACACTGACTAAGAAATCCCCAAATCTGACCCTATCTTGGCAGCAGCTCTCCCTACACTATCTCAATCCGGAACTGAATGTGGCGAGCAGGGCGGCGTCCGGTCTCTTATACCCCTGATGATGCTGTGCGACCAGCCAATCACTGCACGACCACAACAATGATGGCTGCGGTGTTTCATTGCCTGGCAGATAATCCCTGCATTGTGATTGGGTCTGTAAAGTCCGCCAAAAAATCTGGGTGGGGACCCGAGTTCCCGCCGAGTAATCCCGGAAATGCTCGGTGCTCGCCGAGTACACCGAGTACCGTAATACTCGTGTGAGTAACAAGTAGTGGCGAGCGCATTTGCTCATCACTAATCCTTACCTCACTAGGTGAGATTTTGCATGGATCCCCAGATCGAGGAAGATTGACAGTCATTTTGGGTTTCTTCCATTTTCTAATAATTGTGCCAACAGTTGTTTCCTTCTCACCAAGCTGCTTGTCTATTGTCCTGTAGCCCATCCAAGCCTTGTGCAGGTCTTCAATTTTGTCCCTGGTGTCCTAAGGCAGCTCTTTGGTCTTGGCTATCATGGAGAGTGTGTGGATAGGTGTCTTTTATACAGGTAACAAGTTCAAACAGGTTCAATTAATACAGGTAATGATTGCAAAGTAGGAGGGCTTCTTAAAGAAAAACTAACTAGTCTATGAGAGCCAGAATTCTTGATCATTGGTAGGTGATCAAATACTTATTACATGCAATAAAATGCAATTTAATTATTTAAAAATCATACAATGTGATTTTCTGTTTTTTTTTGTTTTTTTTTTAGATTCTGTCTCTCACAATTGAAGTATACCTGCAATAAAAAATACTGACTTCTCCTTTCTTTGTTGGTGGGAAACTTGCAAAATCCATGGTGTATCAAATACTTATTTTCCCATATATCTATACACAAACAGGACATAGAATAATGCAGTAAATAAGACAAGTGATGTGAAGCAGAACTGTCAATATGGGAAGTGGAGAAACAGTTGTGGCAGTTAGTATTGGAACAGTTCATAGATAAGAAGTGTGAAAATTTGCTATATATAACCTTCTTTTCAGTTAGCCATTAAAAGGTATTAACCATTAAGGACTCTCAAATTTTAATATTATTCTATCTACTAGCTAACATGGTAAAAAGAGATATATTTTTCCCAAAAATAAAGTTTTATTTTCTGCTACTGCGCAGGCGCCATTTTAAAATTGATTTTTTTTTCTATCTGAATAACAACATCAACCACATTTATTATTGGGACATTAAACATACCATTATGCTGAAGAGCAGGTGTCACGGCTGGCACCTGCATACAGAAGGTTTTTTTTTTCCAGTATGTGCTAGTATTCATTATGTAAACTAGGGGGCAGGTCAGTGAGGGATCAGTGACCTGTCAGCAGTCTGCATTATGAATATCTAATCAGAGCACCACATGAAGAGCCCCCACAGGCCGCCCCGGAGCATGAACATATCATTAACTCAAAACTGAAAATAAAGATTACCGTATTTTCCGGTGTATAAGACGACTGGGCGTATAAGACGACCCCCCAACTTTTACAGTCAAAATATGAAATCGTCTTAAAAGTGTGGGGGGGTCTTCTTATACGCCGGGTGTCATCTTATACGCCGGGTACGGAACATATGGTGGGGGAGTGGGCGTCTCAGAGGCAAGGCGTTTACCTCATCATATCAGCAAGGGTCTAGGCACTGGGTGGCGGCGTCGGCGGCTCCTTTTTGTGCAGCCTGGGGGGCTCTGTGCTGGGGGACGGCGGCGGCTCCTTTTTGTGCAGTCTGGGGGGGCTCTGTGCTGGGGACGGTGGCGGCTCATCTTTGTGCAGCCCCCCAGGCTCTGTGCTTGGGGACAGCGGCGGTGTTTCTTTCGGAAGAGTCTTGGCTCTGCAGGCATTTCCTCAATCCCCGGAGGCCCCAGCAGCTCCATTGCTGCGATGCGGTGGCCTCTGGGAAAATGGCCGCTGAGGGCAGCGCATGCTCAGTTTCAGATCTCGTCTCCCGAGATCTTGAGACGAGCTCTGAAGCTGAGCATGCAGCGGCCATTTTCCCGGAGGCCACCACATCGCAGCAATGAAGCTGCCGGTGCCTCCGGGGATTGAGAAAATGCCTGCAGAGCCAAGACTCTGCCGAAAGAACCACCGCCGCTGTCCCTCAGCACAGAGCCTGGGGGGGCTGCACAAGAGGAGCTGCCGCAGTCCCCAGCACAGAGCCCTTCCCAGGCTGCACAAAAAGGAGCCACCAACGCCGCCCCCCAGCGACTAGACCCTTGCTGAAATGATGAGGTAAACGCCTTGCCTCTGAGACGCCCACTCCCCCCACCATATGTTCCGTACCCGGCATATAAGACGACCCCCGACTTTGAAGATGATTTTCAGGGGTTAAAAAGTCATCTTATACACCGGAAAATATGGTACACAACAACCACAAGACAGATTTCATCACCAGGTATCATTTTAATCAGTATAACGGCGCTGACCTGACACTGTAGGTTACTGTGCACAATCCTGCTGACAGGTTCCATTTTAGAAGCTAAGATTCTGTGGAATATTACATTATGTACATCACGTTGTAAGGAATAGTGATCTGAATGTACTTACCCAGAATATTATTTTTGATTTATTCTCTATAACCCTTATTTCATATATAAAATTATGCTCTTCTTTAGGATTATATGTAGGCGTAATTCCATCTTGAAGACTATTAATTGCTACACTTGCTGGTGGAAGCCATTTTATTATAGTATTACCATTTTCGGAAAACACTTTAATATGTCTTGGAGGGGTAAGTATTTCTACAATCAACATATTAGAGATTGTAATTAATACATGATTCTCTTTGCAATGTCTCATATAAAAGATAAATGAAGCAGCTCAGTGGTTTTTAGTGACCAACAGATTCCTTTGAAATACCCTTATTATAAGAAGATCTTACAGTAAGTAAAAGGGAATTCATCACTAAATTTTTCCTATGTAATCTGAGAGCTGCATGATGTGAAGGCACAAACCCTAATATCAGTAATGTGACACTTGCTGGTCTGCCTGCTGTAATTTTGTTTTCTTTGATGCAGGTCCATCTGTTCTCTGAATGCTGAGCTTTGTAAAACCGCAACCCCACCACTGATTGGCAGCTTTCTGTGCACTATGCATAGGCAGAAATCTGCCAATCAGTGGTGTGGGCGGGATTATACAGAGCTCATAAATATGGAAGACTACATGCAGCAGGTGAGCTAGTCCTCTAATGATAATCTTCTGCTTATAAAACAATTATTTTATCAAAACTGCACCAATCAGTCCAGTAACAGACACATCGCTGAAATCAGGGCCTCTGTCACTACATTATGCTGCTCTCAGATAAGGTTGCAAAAACCTTTGACAGATTCCCTTTAACAGATGTCAAGTTAGGTGTCAGATTAAGCTTTTTAATACAGTGATATACCAGTTACCGGAGTCAATGTAACATTTTCCCATGGCAATATTAATCTTTGCTAAATCTGTATGTTATCAGCCGCTTTCAGCAAAAAAAAATATATATATATACATAAATATTATAAGGATAGAGAGAGATGATAGATTTCTGTGCTTCTCACCTACAGCTTCTGGCCTGAACGTTTTTGAGAAATTATATAAAGCACTATAGAATCTAATCCTTATCTTATTCAGAAGTCCATCCTCTTTATGGTCTGAAAAAACATCTTGCATGGAGCAGGCAATATTCTTTTTGTGTCTTTTAATATAGTCTGTGCACGCCAACCATTTGAAGTTTGATCTGTGCCAAAAAAAGTATGTGATTTTTGCTTTTTTTATTCATTATTTCACAGAAAAAAACAATATATTTCGTAATGTTATACCTCAATGCAAAGGAGTAGTTAATGTCATCGGGGCATCTGTTCTAAAATTCCAGGAACAATTTAGATAGGTTATGTGAAATAATACACATGACACATTGTCGATGTAAACTGAAACAAGAAATAGATATCTTTATGAGCAAGAGAAAAAAAATGCATTTCTTAATCAGCTTGACTCACTGTTGCGATATATTATGACTCATTACAAGAAAATATTTTTTTTTTGATTTTGAGAATATTGCAAACTCACATGAATTACTGTACAAAAGTATGTAACTTCCACTAGATTTGTCACTGGTGGTATAGGGTAAGAAATTGTAATTATTTGAGGGGTTTTCCCACAAAAAAAGTTTGTTTTTAATTAATAAATCTTGTAATAATAATAATAATAATAATAATAATTTCCACTATTGGATGTGTTTAAAAGAAATGTTCCTGTGCTGAGATAATCTTATAAATGTGCCCCTGCTGTGTACTGTGTAATGGCTGTGTCTGACCGTGCTTGAACATGATATGATCTTACCACAGCTCCTGGGCAGGGAGGAAGCAAAAGAAAGTATACAGACATTACAGCATGGGATCACAACTGATTCTTTCTCTGCGATAAAACATTTCACTGCCTGTTTTTCAGCAATGTTTTACCTCAGAGAAAGAATCAGCTGTGTTCCCATGCTCTCCTCTGTACACTTTGTTGTGTCCTCCCCTGCCAAGGAGACTTATTTTGTTGAGACCATGTTCCTGCGCGGTCACACACATCCATTGAACAGTACAGTCATGGCCAAAAGTTTTGAGAATGACACAAATATTAATTTTTACAAAGTCTACTGCTTCACTTTTTCTAATGGCAATTTGCATATACTCCAGAATGTTATAAAGAGTGATCAGTTAAACAGCAATTACTTGCAAAGTCAATATTTGGCTAGAAAATGAACTTTATCCCCCAAAACACATTTCAACATCATTGAAGCCCTGCCTTAAAAGGACCAGCTAACCTCTTTTCAGTGGTTGCTCCATTAACACAGGTGTGGGTGTTGATGAGGACATGGCTGGAGATCAATCTGTGATGATTAAGTAAGAATGACACCAGTGGGCACTTTAAAAGGAGGCTGGTGCTTGGCATCATTGATTCTCTTCTGTTATCCATGGTTATCTCTAAAGAAACACGTGCAGTCATCATTGCAATGCACAAAAATGGCCTAACAGGGAAGAGTATCGCAGCTAGAAAGATTGCACCTCAGTCAACAATCTATCGCATCATCAAGAACTTCAAGGAGAGAGGTTCCATTGTTGCCAAAAAGGCTCCAGGGCGCCCAAGAAAGACCAGCAAGAGCCAGGACCATCTCTTAAAAGTGTTTCAGCTGCGAGATCGGGCTACCAGCAGTGCAGAGCTTGCTCAGGAATGGCAGCAGGCAGGTGTGATTGCATCTGCACGCACTGTGAGGCGGAGACTCTTGGAGCAAGGCCTGGTCTCAAGGAGGGCAGCAAAGAAGCCACTTCTCTCCAGAAAAAACATCATGGACAGACTGATATTCTGCAAAAGGTACAGGCAGTGGACTGCTGAGGACTGGGGTAAAGTTATTTTCTCTGATGAATCCCCTTTTCGATTGTTTGGGACATCAGGAAAACGCCTCATTCGGAGAAGACAAGGTGAGCGCTACCACCAGTCTTGTCTCATGCCAACTGTTAAGCATCCTGAAACCATTCATGTGTGGGGTTGCTCCTCAGCCAAGGGAATCTGCTCTCTCACAGTCTTGCCTAAAAACACAGCCATGAATAAAGGATGGTACCAGAATGTCCTCCAAGAGCAACTTCTCCCAACCCTCCAAGAGCAGTTTCGCGATCAACAATGCCTTTTCCAGCATGATGGGGCACCTTGCCATAAAGCAAAGGTGATAACTAAATGGCTCAGGGAACAAAACATAGAGATAATGGGTCAATGGCCTGGAAACTCCCCAGATCTTAATCCCATTGAAAACTTGTGGTCAATCATCAAGAGACGGGTGGACAAACAAAAACCTAAAAATTCTGACAAAATGAAAGCATTGATTGTTCAAGAATAGACTGCTATCAGTCAGGATTTGGTCCAGAAGTTGATTGAGAGCATGCCAGGGAGAATTGCAGAGGTCCTGAAGAAGAAGGGTCAACACTGCAAATATTGACTTGCTGCATTAACTCATTCTAGCTGTCAATATAAGCTTTTGTTACTCATATGTTTGCAATTATTATATTTCTGTCTGTGATAAAAACATCTGTCAAACACACATAAAAACCAGAGGACAGCAGATCATGTGAAAATATAATATTTGTGTCATTCTCAAAACTTTTGGCCATGACTGTACATAGCAGGGGCACATTTATAAGCTTATCTCAGCACAGGAACATTTTTTTTAAATACGTCCAATTGAGAAACATTATTATTATTATTATTCAAAGATCTATTGATTAAAATGTTGATTCAAATTAACTTTTTTGGTGAGAAAACCCTTATAAGCATTTCTACTACTCCATCATACTATGCAGATGTTTGACCATTCTTATATAGTAAAGTAACACTGACACAAAAATGATTTAATATCGGATTGTCCATTAATGGACAAGTCCTTTTTAATGTCCTCAATCAGCTACATAAAAATGCAAATTTAGCCTATTTGGGACATTCAAAAGGGGTTGTTCAGTATTGGATACCTGTTACCATCAACGGTGGTGCAGGTGGATTTATGGACACACTGTGCTACAGGACCGGGCCTGCCCAGGAAGGGACGTAGCTAAGCGGCTATCAGGTGTTCACTGGAGCTCTGGATGGTTGAGACAGACTGGGCTGCAGGGATCAGGTCCGCGCAAATGGATTAGGGCTATGTTCAGATACTGGATCAGGTACTGGCTGTGCATGAATCGGGGGACAATGTTCAGACACTGGCCGCACTGGGAACAGGAGTCTTTGGGAACAGGACTGGTCACACACAGACCAGGAAACATCAAATTCAGGACTGGTCACATCAGGACCAAGGGACAATATTCAGGTAGTGGCTGTACGGCGACCAGGGGAATTTGGGAACAGGATTGGCCGCACCAGAAACAGGGATACAGATTTAGGACCTGGCCGCACTATGTCCATGGATTTGGATTCAGAACACTGGCCGCACCGGTACTAGGGGACCTCACAATTGCATTGGTAGCACACCAACTACCTAATGACTCAACTCATTGCTTGGTGACTCCATAAGAGAGAGGAAGTATTATATACGAGATGACTCCCAGAAAATGGTTGGGAGCCATCTTGCAGATGTACTAATTATACTAAATGCCTCTCAGCAACAAGCTGAGGGAACTGCGGGAACTGCGGTGCGCGCACCAGGAAGACACAGGAGCATGCCGGGGAATCAGGCTGCTGGGCCGGAGCCGTGAGTAAGCTGGCATCCATGCATGGAGTGAGAAGGGGACATCATGCCATAGGCCCCACTGATCCCCAGTCCTCTATGGGCTCGTAGCTGTGTCAGGACAACCTGAAACTCATGCTCCCAGAATGAAACCCATCCTTTCTTATCTGCCTCAGTACTCAGTACTATTGACTGTCTTTGTCCAGTGAAGTTTTAAAAACTCCAAAACCTTGGGCCAGTGGGAGAGGCTGTCCTTGATGGAAGTATTCCCTCTCCACAGATGACTGTGACTGTATCCATGGCAAGTGATGGATTTGGGTCGGCTGGAAAGTCTGTGCTGCAAGCCATGAAGAGTTGGTGTCAGATTCCCATCTGACAGCTCCAGAATCCGGTGATAGTATTGTCAAATGAAGGACGAGCACTACTCAGAAACAGTCAAGTCATGTTTGAACAACTTGAGCTCCAGATCGGAGCGTTTTATGCAGAGAAGATCACTTTCCATATGTTGTCTGGAAAGTGCTCTTCTAGTCTGGAGACACTGTGTTGTGCTTCATAGGTGGCAGCCAAGTCAGAAGAGGTGTCTGGTCCCCTTATATCCATTTCAGCCAGCAGTGTCGCCATCTTCTCCGCCAGGTCTGCTGGTCACTAGTCGCTGTGTGCTGACGTCTCCAAGAAGGGGAGGTGGAGGCAATGTCCCCACAAGGTCCAGACGATTGTACCAATGAGCTGCCCCAGAAAACTCTCCACCTTATGGATGTGTAGACTTGGAGACCAGGCTGCATACAGACCCTGAGGAGGCATCTTCAGTTTCTAGGTGGTCAAGTGGAGTGAACGTCAAGGCAGTGGTATCTTCCAAGCCTCGGCAAATCACTAATCAGGCGGAAAAACTCCAGTTGGTCCTTGTATCCTCCAGTGTGGTAGCTGATCTCATCAGATGAAGAGAGACTTCCTGTTCCTGGTACTATGCCTGCTACTAAAATGCCCTGCACATGGAGTAAGCAAAATAGCAAATCAGAAAAACTATATTACATTTTCTGATTACTATTACTACACCTACTACATATTTAGATAGGATCTTGCACATAGGAATACCACTTTAAGTCAGTTCCATGGGTGCTGTAATCAAAGAGTCAATAATCTAAATAATTCTACACTTACACAGCATGTTATTGCCTATTTCTGTAAGAAATTCAAGTTATTTTAGCTACTGTACTAGAGAAATGTTATAGAAACAGTGCCAAAAGTATAGATATCAGTCGTATAATATGGAATATATATACAGAATTCTATAGGGAGTTGCCAAGTGCATTATTGTTACATATATGATGCATAGTCTATATCTTTTGTGCTTACTGTATTGCTTGTGAGCTGTTATGTATCTGCATCTATGAGTTATTCATCATTTTTACACTTTATTTTGCATATAGGTTTTATTAGACCTTGGCAACTCCCTATCGAATCATGTATATTCCATATTATACGACTTATCTGTATAATTTTGGCACAGTTTCTAAAATATTCCTCCAGTACAACCTATGTGTCACTATGCCTAAATTGCCCTATTACTCTATATAGTACTGTAATCCAGGTTATCTATACTGGAGAAAGCATTTGTCTTATGGTCTTTTTTCAAACGTTGCTATTTTATTTACATTTATTACCCTGGTTAATGTGATAGTCTTTCATATATTGGATGCATTACAGGATTATATTCTGCCCACATTGTACATTTTTGACCAGTCTTTACTTTTTGTATTTGTCTACATTAAATTGTTATATATCAGGGAAATACACTTATGGGGGACCTAATAATAATAATAATCTTTATTTATATAGCGCCATCATATTCCGCAGCGCTTTAGAGTTTAACAGTTTCAAAACACAAGTCATAAGTAACAACGTTAACAATACAATAATTAAAGCAAAATAAGATGACCCTGCTCGTGAGAGCTTACAATCTACAATGAGGTGGGGGAGATACAAAGTACATGTGTGTATATACAATGGTGCATTTACAATGATGGTCCAGCCATCTTGAGGGAGTGAGGGATGGATGGAGATAGTGAATGGGCTACACATACACACTTACACAGAGAATGACTTTGATTAGTGAATGTGATAGATGAACAGATGTGTTTTGAGGGAGCGCCTGAAACCATGCAAATTGTGGATAGTCCTAATTTCTTGGGGTAGAGCATTCCAGAGGATTGGCGCAGCGTGTGAGAAGTCTTGGAGTCGGGAGTGGGAGGTACGGTTAGTGCAGAGGTTAGTCGAAAGTTGTTTGCAGAGCGCAGCAGTCGGTTAGGCCGATAGATAGAAATGAGGGAGGAGATGTAGGGGGGGTGCTGCACTGTGGAGAGCTTTGTGGGTGAGAACCAGTACTTTGAATTGGATCCTATAATGAATGGGCAGCCAGTGTAAGGACTGGCGAAGAGCGGACGCGTCCGAGTACCGATTAGCCAGATGGATGACCCTGGCTGCTGCATTAAGGATGGACTGGAGAGGGGATAGTCGAGTAATGGGGAGGCCAAGTAATACAGTCATGGCCAAAAGTTTTGAGAATGACACAAATATTATATTTTCACATGATCTGCTGCCCTCTGGTTTTTATGTGTGTTTGACAGATGTTTTTATCACAGACAGAAATATAATAATTGCAAACATATGAGCAACAAAAACTTATATTGACAGTTAGAATGAGTTAATGCAGCAAGTCAATATTTGCAGTGTTGACCCTTCTTCTTCAGGACCTCTGCAATTCTCCCTGGCATGCTCTCAATCAACTTCTGGACCAAATCCTGACTGATAGCAGTCCATTCTTGCACAATCAATGCTTTCATTTTGTCAGAATTTTTAGGTTTTTGTTTGTCCACCTGTCTCTTGATGATTGACCACAAGTTCTCAATGGGATTAAAATCTGTGGAGTTTCCAGGCCATGGACCCAAAATCTCTATGTTTTGTTCCCTAAGCCATATAGTTATCACCTTTACTTTAAGGCAAGGTGCTCCATCATGCTGGAAAAGGCATTGTTGATCGCCAAACTGCTCTTGGAGGGTTGGGAGAAGTTGCTCTTGGAGGACATTCTGGTACAATTCTTTAATCATGGCTGTGTTTTTAGGCAAGACTGTGAGAGAGCCGATTCCCTTGGCTGAGAAGCAACCCCACACATGAATGGTTTCAGGATGCTTAACAGTTGGCATGAGACAAGACTGGTGGTAGCGCTCACCTTGTCTTCTCCGAATGAGGCATTTTCCTGATGTCCCAATCAATCGAAAAGGGGATTCATCAGAGAAAATAACTTTACCCCAGTCCTCAGCAGTCCACTGCCTGTACCTTTTGCAGAATATCAGTCTGTCCATGATGTTTTTTCTGGAGAGAAGTGGCTTCTTTGCTGCCCTCCTTGAGACCAGGCCTTGCTCCAAGAGTTTCCGCCTCACAGTGCGTGCAGATGCACTCACACCTGCCTGCTGCCATTCCTGAGCAAGCTCTGCACTGCTGGTAGCCCAATCCCGCAGCTGAAACACTTTTAAGAGACGGTCCTGGCGCTTGCTGGTCTTTCTTGGGCACCCTGAAGCCTTTTTGGCAACAATGGAACCTCTCTCCTTGAAGTTCTTGATGATGCGATAGATTGTTGACTGAGGTGCAATCTTTCTAGCTGCGATACTCTTCCCTGTTAGGCAATTTTTGTGCATTGCAATGATGACTGTACGTGTTTCTTTAGAGATAACCATGGTTAACAGAAGAGAAACAATGATGCCAAGCACCAGCCTCCTTTTAAAGTGTCCAGTGGTGTCATTCTTACTTAATCATGACAGATTGATCTCCAGTCATGTCCTCATCAACACCCACACCTGTGTTAATGGAGCAATCACTGAAAAGAGGTTAGCTGGTCCTTTTAAGGCAGGGCTGCAATGATGTTGAAATGTGTTTTGGAGGATAAAGTTCATTTTCTAGCCAAATATTGACTTTGCAAGTAATTGCTGTTAAGCTGATCACTCTTTATAATATTCTGGAGTATATGCAAATTGCCATTAGAAAAAGTGAAGCAGTAGACTTTGTAAAAATTATATTTGTGTCATTCTCAAAACTTTTGGCCATGACTGTAGAGCGTTGCAGTAGTCCAGGCGGGAGTGGATCAATGCTACAGTGAGGGTTTTTGTTGTTTCCATGGTGAGAAAAGGGCGGATTCTAGAGATGTTCTTTAGGTGTAGGCGGCAAGAGCGGGCAAGAGATTGTATATGGGAGGTGAAGGAAAGATTGGTGTCAAACATAACACCCAGACAGCGAGCCTGCTGCCGGGGTGTTATTATGGTGCCGCCCACGGAGAGGGAAATGTCAGATTTAGGGAGGTTAGTAGACGGCGGGAGCAGAAGAAGTTCAGTTTTGGAGAGGTTAAGTTTCAGATAGAGAGCAGACATGATGTTGGAGACTGCGGACAGACAGTCGGTGGTGTTCTGTAGTACAGTGGGGGTAAGGTCGGGGGGATGACGTGTATAATTGTGTGTCATCAGCATAAAGATGGTACTGAAAGCCAAATCTGCTGATGATCTGTCCAATTGGGGCCGTGTAAAGAGAGAAGAAAGGGGGCCAAGGACTGAGCCCTGGGGTACACGACAGTGAGAGGAAGAGGAGATGACGTGGAGCCAGAGAACGAAACACTGAAGGAGCGGTCAGAAAGATAGGAGGAGAACCAGGAGAGAACAGTGTCCTTAATACCTAGTGACTGGAGCCTAGACAGTAGGAGACGGTGGTCAACCGTGTCGAAAGCTGCAGAAAGGTCGAGAAGAATGACCTGTAGTTTCTTTTCTCTCAGGAATCTCTCATTCTAACATTCTTGATAAATTTACTGTTTTAGCAGACCTTTTTACCATATCTCTGTTATATCAATGTATTTTTTAATTTAATAAACTTTATTATAATTTCTAATTCCATTTATGCCTCTCCTTGATCCTACTTTAAAGGAAAACTGTCACCAGGAACTGGCGGGGGCGGCACCGGTTCAGTCACCTCTGACTATACAGAGCGGCAGCTGTAACTGCACCCCCGACCATGACTGACAGCCGGCCT
Organism: Oophaga sylvatica; assembly: GCA_033576555.1. Classification (NCBI taxonomy): domain Eukaryota; kingdom Metazoa; phylum Chordata; class Amphibia; order Anura; family Dendrobatidae; genus Oophaga; species Oophaga sylvatica. The sequence continues at coordinate 508,376,201 of JARQOD010000002.1, read as the reverse complement.
CAATGTAGAGCCAGTGTCAGTCAGGGCCGGGGGCATGTATAGCGTGACAGAACGTGACAGAGCGTGACAGAACGTGACAGAGCGTGACAGAACTGCCCAACTGAATACCGAATGCTGGCGGGGAGAATACAGATCATTTTCTCCCCACTGCATTCGGTTGCGTGCATGCGCCGGACAGCATCATAATGCTGTTAACCTGTAGAATAACCGCATCTGCAGGTTAACGGCGTTATTCCTGGTGACAGCTCCTTTTAATATTTGAGCGTTGTTATTGTCATAGGATAGGCTAAGCTTTTTTGGTTTATTATGTTTCTGTTTCTTTAGGGATTGTACCATACCTAAATAGTGGAGAACTTTTATACTTTGATAAGTATAATATAAGCTTGCATACAGGATTTTTTTAAATCTATCCCATACAGTGAGCGCTAATCATTTTTTTCAAACTGCACCCTGAACATCAATGAGCATTACAGAATAGGTCATTTCTCCTATAATTCAGATACACAATTGTGTTTCTCTTATTATGGTAGTTTGTCTTTCATCTGGGCAACTCTTATAAAATGGTTGCTTTACTAAGAGAGATTTGGCTTCTGAAACCAGTAAAGTTAAGTAGTTCTACATGCAGGATACTCAGCGGCAATTATTAAAGATAGTTATCCTCACCGCATGTACCTAGCAGGGTACATGTAAAGAAGTAGCAAAATTTAGCAATATCTTTAACTGTGTCTTCCATGGCATATACTGTACATAAGGGCTGTGCTAGTGTTTGCGTTAAAGGGAAGTTGTCATGTCGGATAATGCTATACATCTGCAGATATAGGGTTAATCTGAAGTTTAATTGCATCAGAAAGGTGCACGGCTGCTGATCGAAAAGTGCAGCTCTTGGGAAAAAATGAACTTTAATCATCCCGGGAGCTGTCATACAGGCGTGCCTGGAGTGGATACAGCACTTTAAGCATGTAGGCTCCAACACTTTGATTTAGGCCAAGTTCACACATTCAGTGCCGATGTGTGCTTACCGATGTGGCTCACTGTGTACTGAGCAGTGACTGAAGCCGCCCTGGGTGCGCCTCTATGACTGAAAGCCAACAGGCTACTAAAAAGAATTAAGTTCATTTACTCTCGGCAGAGGAGCTTTCAGTATTAGTGGCTGAGTACTTTGTAACACCAATAACCTACAGATAAACTGTATATCTGCAGGTTACTAGCATTATCAATGTGACAGTCTCGCTTTAAAAATGCCATGTCACCAGGTCAAAAGTAACCTGTTCTTGTTCCAATTTTATTTTCACTGCTGCCATGAGTATACTGTTTTTTGTCTGTTTTTCTGAATCCAACATATGGTTCCAGGAATGTGGACCTTTTTACTTTGTACTAATTGTTCTGCTTTTTACCAAGAGGGCGTGGATCACAGGGTAATAATGCAGAGCAGCCCAAAGACACGCCTTTTAGAGAATCCTCTATACCACACCCCTTGTCCCAAACTATATGTTGGATTTATAAAAAAACAAGCTGATATATTTGGGGAGCAGCAGGAATGAAATAATACCATTTTGAACTGCTGACAAATTCTCTATAAATTAATTTTTTGCATGGACAGAACAGTGCAATTTGTCAGCTAAAAATCTCGTGCAAATTATTACCTAAATTTTGCCACACTATACTGAATATGTGATGACATGTAAAACTTACCTGGTGGGGTGTAGTAAATAAAATTTGCAGGTTTGCTTTGAAAAGGAATGTTATTACCATCACAAAGTGCATTTGTGACCGACCCTTCCACTCTAGTATGCATACGCAGCTTTATTGTATGATACTTTGATGTCAGTTTTTGCTAAAAATAAAGAAAGAACTTTGTAAAAAATTTGATATTAAACACTACTAAAGTTGTGTGAATCTATTAATCTACTCACAAACTTAATTCCATCGGCCACAATAATGGTCTTTGACTGTTACAGGGGAGCAGGAGTATTGCCTCTTACTTGTTGGCTTTCCCAACTTTTCTTTTAATTACCTGGCCCATGCAACATCACACATCACACCAAGCTGGCTAAGCAAAAGAATAGCTGTGGATTCCGGAAACTAAGAGAAAGAGCTCCCACTCCTATGTAACGGTCAAAAACTACTGTCGTGTCTGATGGAATGGGAGGTGCAAATCTATTTGCACCAACTCTAGCACTATATAATTTCAATCCATACAACCTCAAGAGAATATCAATGTCTAAGACGATGGCTTACACTTGAATCATTATCCGCATTATTTGAAAAAAATATTCAGTCTTGTTAATCACAATAACAGTGCAGTCCTAAACAGACTTGTCTTGATTTTCTATACGATTGCAAAAATCTTCATAGAACATAGGGGTTAATATTTTGTTGATTTGTTCTATCTTTGCCAGGTGACCATCTGAAGCTTCTCCTCATTAGTCAAGAGAACAGAGATCGTTTGTCCTATTGGCCACGAGGCACAGGAGAGAGACTTCTGCCTCAACCAGTAGCCACAAACAGGTCATTGGTGAAACTCCTTAGACACGGAGAAAATTTCTCAACATATTTTCAGTTGTAATTTTAAAATGATGCACAATAGAATAAGAGAAAAGGAGCAGAGTAATGGGAGAAATTCCCATTTTTAGAGTTCCTATAAACCAGGGATTTTAAACACATGGCCTGCAGGCCGCATGTGGCCCTTGAGGCTCCATTGTGCGGGCCTTGTTAGTGCTTCTTTTCAATAGATACACATTCAATTGAAATGTATTGTAGTGCAGAGACCAACGCTCTACAGCGCAATAGAAATACTTGTCACTGGCCAATCAGGGGTCAGAAGCTGACGTCAGGGTTCACTGGTGGCTGCACATGATGTCATTGCTAAGGGAGTGAGGTCAGGTGAGAAGAATATTTTTTTTATGTTTTGTAAACAGCAGCCGACTGGGGGATGTTGTTACAAGAAGGGGACCACGATGTTTACATTCCTATAAGATGGGACCAGGATGGGTATATTACTATAAGATGGAACAAGGATGGGGACATTACTATAAGATGGGACCAGGATGGGCACATTACTATAAGATGGGATTAGAATGGGGACATTATTATAAGATGGGACCAGGATGAGGACATTACTATAAGATCAGACAAGAGAAGACCTGCACCATACGATAAACATATTAAAAATAATAAAAAAACATGCCAAAAAAGAAAAAGATGATCAAAAAGACATGTAGAAAAATAATGGTATCATTGAAAACATAATCTTTTCCTGCAAACAATGTTTTTTTGCTATAAAATGTTAATTTAGCCTCAATTTTTTCACTTTTACATGGAATAGCACAAGAAAAGGGACCCCAATATTTGTTACCTAGTTTACCTAGTTTCATCTGAGTGAGCTGATACCGCAAATGTATTCACAAACTTCTTTTTGAACAAATGACAGGGATTGGAAGGGAAATAGCACCATTTGAATTTTGGAACACAAATTTGGCTGAAATAGATTGTGAGCAACATGTCATATTTGCACGGCCCCAAGCAGGAATCGAAACAGCAGAAAATCCTCACAAGTGATCCTATTTTGGAAACTAAACCCACAAGGATTTTATCCAGGGGTATAGTGAGCATTTTGAAGCCACAGAAACTTCAGCGAATTTGATAATATTAGGTCGTCAAATGAAAATTGTCCTTTTTTTTTACAAAAATGTTGATTTAGCCCCAAATATTTCACTTTTGCAAGAGGTAACATGAGAAAGTGGACCCAACAGTTTGTTTCCCACTTTTCTCTGACGTGGTGATACCTCACATGTAGTCAAAAAGTTTGGACACATGGCATGGCTCGGAAAGAAATAAGCAATATTTGGTATTTTGAATATAAATTTGTCTGGAGTAGAATGCAGACAACATGTCTCACTGAAGAGCCCCTGAACTACCAAATCAGAAGAAACCCCACATTTTACCACATTTTGGAAACTAGACCCATCAAGGAATTCATTTAGTAGTGTGTTAAGCTTGTTGAACCCTTATGTGCTTCATAGAACTATGGATTTGAAAATGAAAATTAAGTTTTTTTTGCTAAAATGTTTCAGCCCCAAATTTGTAATTTTCATATTGGATAAGAGGAAAAAATGGACCACATCATCTGTTACAGATTTTCTTCCCAACTTGAAGATACCCCATATGTGGTCAAAAACTGATTTTTGGGCACATGGTAGGCTCTTAAAGGAAACAGCTCTATTTGATTTTTGGAGCATAAATTTGTGTGGAATAGCTTGTGAATGCCGTGCCGCATTTGCAGAGCCCCTGACATGACTAAACAGCAGAAACGCCCCAGAAGTGACCAGATTTTGGAAACTACATCCTTCAAGGAATTCATCTAGGGGTGTTTTTATCCTGTAGGTGATTTATTAAACTTTATAACATTTAGATGTGAAAACCAAAATTACAGTTTTTCCACTAAAATACTGTATTAACACCAAATTTATAATTTTTAATGGGTGGCAATATAAGAAAATGGACACATTTATGGACCCCATAATTTGTTATGCAATTTTTACTGAATGTGACAGTATGTGGTTTATGAGGTTGTATCAAATGGGAAGGAGCATTGCTTGGATTTTAGCTTGTAGATTCCGTCTGAACAGAATGTGGGCTCCATTAGCCACGTGCCTGAGGTGCCAGAACAACAGAAACCCAGAAACACAGAAACAGAGATGAGATGGAGTCGAAAGTGTCTTCATCTGCCTCGTAAGTGAGTGGTTCAGTCAGAGGTTTCATCTGAAATCGACTTTTTGGGAAATTACACCGAAAACATGGGAAAAGTGCTCAGCAAAGAATAAGTAAGCTCTAATCACACAATAACTGTGATCCAAGCCTTTACTTTTTCACGTAGTCCCACTGTGGGACATGTATATTTTTTACTTTGATCTCTGGTCTCATGCATTGCAGTACACTTGTACTAGAGTGCATGAGACCTGTCAGTGTCTCACTGACAGAACCTGTTAGTCTCTGCTAGTAGTTGGGTGTAGCTGCTTGTAGCATGGCATGGCACCTCTAATTGTGGGAGTCGATCCTGACATAGCGGGTATTTTAACCCCTTTTTAACCACTTGTAAACCACTGTCGTGATTGATATTTAATGTTTTAACCGACCTCGATTGGTTCTAAAACCGAACTGGGTTGATACAGCAGGGTGTCAGCTGTTATTTACAGCTGTCTTCCGTGGGAATTGTGTCTATGGCTGGGTGCTATTTACTTATTCACTTGTACATAGAGGCCCACAATAGGATATATAGTGCACAGAATTAAGTACACCACATTGGAAGAGGAACATGTGACTGTCCCGGGAATCTTATAGTCCTGCTGTGTGTTGGGTATCTGTATCCAGTCTTTGGTCTCTACACAAGTGCAGGTTTTCCAGCTCTTCAAAAATGCTCCATTGCTGTGCTACAGGCAACCTCCAAATTTAAGAAACATCATGATCCGAAGTTCAATGCCCTAGGATAGACCAAGAGGAACTTATCTGTGAAATGTGAAAAGCTGCAGGATATTCACATGTTCTTCTTCCAATGTGGTGTACTTAATTCTGTGCACTATATGTCCTATTGGGGGTCTCTCTGTGGGAAAAACAGGACAGAACCTGAGAGCAAGGAAAGATCTCATCACAACACAATTACAGATTAAAAAAATCATTTACCGGTGGCCAAACATTTCTGCGGTAAAGGACACAACATAACCAATTTGAAAGGCAATTTGAAATCACAAAAACATTGCAGTGTTTGGGAATACAAACTGATTATAGTCTTTGATTTCATCCACACAGGACTAAATCTGTCAGGAGGATTTATGGCTCACTACAGAATCAGAGAAACCTGCTCCAAAGAAGTTGAGGGCACCAGGCCTCTGATCTTACTTGGATATTGGGACTATAAAAACTTTCGTACCACTAATCTAATCCAACTAAGGATTCAGTCTCTGAGCTCAGTTTGTTTGTTTATTACAATTTTCATTTATTATATTAAGACTTTCTTTTTTGTGTGTGCATATATTTCTGTTTCTTCAGAAACTTTGGAATCCAAGGGGTAACTTGCGGAGAGTGACATGTTAAGCATACCTAGATGAGGAGACTTTTAAGCAGCAATGCTCCTCTGGGAAATACTTTTAGGATTGATACTTCCTATAGGTGGCACTATAGTTCTAGTTCTCTTCCTTTCTAAAGGGACAATTTTCAGAAACTTTGTTATACCATGTCTGAGGAAGAGAGCTAAGAAGTCTCGAAAGCTTGCTTTGTATCATCATTTATTTTATTTTTTTAGCCATTAAAAAGTATCATAATAATAAAGCAATTCCAGTGTCGGCTGGAACAAAAGTCAGACTGAATTCACCAAATAATAAATTAGATTAGAATAAGCAACAGTGAATATATAAAATATAACTTTTACTGATATACATTAAAAGGTATAAGGTGCATCACCCATTAAAAAATAGCTGTCAAGGAATGAGGGGTAATACATATACCCACAATGATTACCAGAAGGACAAAAAACAGACAGCTATCAGGATTGAACAGATTGCCATATAGGACAAAAAACTGGCAACTGAATGTCTAGGTGCTGCCAATTGGAGGAATACTCAATGTGGTCCTCCAAGGTATGAAAGGCAATCACCAGACAACACATATAAAACACATAATATATAAATGACAACAATAAAGTGAGAAAAGTAAGAAAATAGGAACAATCTCACCAATGTAGTGTCAAGGGGACGGGAGTATCCAAGGCACCCAATGGTATGCGGAGGGTCCCTTGTGCGTCAATGGGAAGACAATACCCTGTCATTCCCTGAGGAACTGATGCAAAACTATTCCCCAAACTCCCGCCCTTACAAGGGCAGTCCACAGCTTGCCCTACACAAATAATCGCCCTGCACTTTCCCTATGAGGATGTCCCGACGCGTTTCATCTCAGTAGACTCATCAGGGGACTAGACTAAAGTGCAAAGGTACAGGGAAGCAAGACCCTTCTGCTCTTAATGCTGTCTGCATAGAGCAAAAGGTGGCCAAAAGGGCGTATATATAACCTGTGATGTGTTCCATCACCTCCCACACAATAATCCAATAAGAAGCTCCGATTACCTTAAGTGTAATGGTGGTCAGTCCTGCACAGCTGCAAAGAGAAGATGACATAGTGTGCAAACACATGGTATAATATGGTGGAACGCACGCCAAGAGTATTTCCTGATCTGTGGAACGCAGAGGCTGAGACTGATGAGTCATATTGCCTACCAGAGGCGCCACCCAATGATCAGGAACGCGTCAGAAGGAGGCAGAGAAAGGGGGTGACGATGCTCACTGAAACCACGCCCACTGAATGACGCTCCAGGGGGCGTGGCCTCCTCTCAGAGAGACGCAGAGAAAGGGGCTGACAATGCTCACTGAAACCACGCCCACCGAAACGCCCTGAATGACGCTCCAGGGGCGTGGCCTCCTCTCAAAGGAGCAACCCACACAAAAGAACCCTTGGACGGCGATATAAATAGCCATGAAAGGCATAATGAAACCAAACTGTAAAAACAGCAAAATGAATGGCCATCACCACCGAAAGCAGCCCACATTAACATAACAATCTTAGGCGGCGATATTTACAGGCACAGTAGGGCCATATTAAACTCCGAGATGGTTTGGGTAATGCTATGAGGGGCGTGGTTAAATGATGGCCAGACAGTCTAAGAATAACCATGTGATATAGGATGCACAACAATTGGCTAGAGCAGACCACTTAGGAAATATACATATATTAGTAAAAAACAAATAATAAGACTAAACTGACTGTAAAAAAGATATATCATGAAAATTACAACTAGATATAGTATAAAGAAGGGTGCCAGTGGGCACACAATCTAACAAGTCAGTGTACATAGATAATAGCCCTCGTCCTAGGATCTAGAGGGCCAATCGAGCATGAAATAAATCATGTTTGATGCACATATAGATAATACTAGAACCAAAATCGGAAAAGGAGTTTGATCATGAGAAATATATGCATATCCCAATATAAGGGTGACAATCAAGGTTATAGGCAGAATTATATACAGTACGGTGAGTCAAGAAAGGTAAACAGAACCAAAAAGGAATTAATGAAGCAACCATAATTAATCTGGTCATTCAACCCTTTGGGAATGATTGTGTCCAAGTAGAAGATCCACTTGGCTTCCCTTTGTAATATTAGTTTGTCCCAATTACCCCCCCTCGGGGGTTTCAGGACTCTATCAATGGCCATGAATCTGATGGTGTTAACTTTCCCCTTCATGGAAGCCATTGACATGTCTTGAGATGGGAGTGTCTCTCTTGTGTGTGATGTCACCAACATGATCACCCACTCTCCTTTTAAATTCACGAATAGTCTTACCCACGTATTCAAGTCCGCAAACACACGTGGCCTTGTAAATGACTCCCTTAGTGCTGCAATTCATAAAGTGACGAATAGAATAGTTCGCACCTGTGACGTTACTCACAAATGTTTTGCCAGAGTTCAATGCCCTAGGATAGACCAAGAGGAACTTATCTGTGAAATGTGAAAAGCTGCAGGATATTCACATGTTCTTCTTCCAATGTGGTGTACTTAATTCTGTGCACTATATGTCCTATTGGGGGTCTCTCTGTGGGAGAAACAGGACAGAACCTGAGAGCAAGGAAAGATCTCATCACAACACAATTACAGATTAAAAAAATCATTTACCGGTGGCCAAACATTTCTGCGGTAAAGGACACAACATAACCAATTTGAAAGGCAATTTGAAATCACAAAAACATTGCAGTGTTTGGGAATACAAACTGATTATAGTCTTTGATTTCATCCACACAGGACTAAATCTGTCAGGAGGATTTATGGCTCACTACAGAATCTGAGAAACCTGCTCCAAAGAAGTTGAGGGCACCAGGCCTCTGATCTTACTTGGATATTGGGACTATAAAAACTTTCGTACCACTAATCTAATCCAACTAAGGATTCAGTCTCTGAGCTCAGTTTGTTTGTTTATTACAATTTTCATTTATTATATTAAGACTTTCTTTTTTGTGTGTGCATATATTTGTGTTTCTTCAGAAACTTTGGAATCCAAGGGGTAACTTGCGGAGAGTGACATGTTAAGCATACCTAGATGAGGAGACTTTTAAGCAGCAATGCTCCTCTGGGAAATACTTTTAGGATTGCTACTTCCTATAGGTGGCACTATAGTTCTAGTTCTCTTCCTTTCTAAAGGGACAATTTTCAGAAACTTTGTTATACCATGTCTGAGGAAGAGAGCTAAGAAGTCTCGAAAGCTTGCTTTGTATCATCATTTATTTTATTTTTTTAGCCATTAAAAAGTATCACAACTACAAGATTATCTTGTTTTTCACACTGGGAACATTATTTTTTCAACTGGCTAACACGGTACCCAATCCCTTTTTTTCCTTAGATAGGAACATCAGCGCATTTCTTTTGCACTCACCACCGATACTTATGATATTTAGAAACAACTTGACGTGGTTGTATGGCTTTTGCTCTCTTTGATCAAAAAGCATTAACTAAGTACCTAACATTTTTAATGTTTATAATTGTAATAGTGGAGTTCATGTACTCATTAATTGCAGTATGTTGACCTACAGTATACTGTATGTATATGTTTGTATATTGGCCATATAGTGGATTTGTGCACTTGTATGTTAATTTAATACTAAGGGTCTGCGTGCCCTGTTTTTTATTGTATTTTTTTTATTTTATTTTAATTATTTTTTTTGCACTACATATTGGGGTGTGTGACTCCCTCAGGGGCTCACCACCCTTATCCACCAATTTTTCCCACATAATGTTTTAATTGCTATGCCTGGTTTTCTTTCAATTCCCCATTCAGATGAGGCCTGGTTTGGCTCATTGAGAGATAGGACATTAGTGATAGGGATCATCCATATTTAGAAATGCCTTTGTATATTGGCCACACAGCATATTTTTGCCCTTGTACATTAATTTAACACTAAAGGTGTTTGGTTCCTATTTTTTATTTCCTTATTTTTATTTATTTTTCTTATTTTATTTTATTTATTTGTTTGAACTACGTATTGGGGGTCTGGACCTCTTCAAGGCTCAACACCCTTATCCATCCATTTTTCCCACACAAGGTTTTAATTGCAAGCTACGCCTGCTTCCCTTTAACTTTCCTATTCAGATGAAGCCCGGTTTGACATATGGAAGGTAGGAAATTAGTGATCAAGACCATTTATATTAAGGTACATCTTAATGTGGTTGAATGGCTTTTGCATTATTTGATCAGAAAAAAATCACAACCACATAATTATATCTGGGAAGCAATAAAGAGAAAAAAATGAAAAACCTAAAGCATGTATTATGCATATTTCTAGGGTTTTTCATTTTTTTGTATAATTATGTGGTTGTGATTTTATGTACAATTCTTTTTGTTTTGTCTGTTTTTTCTTTTTGATCACGTGATATGTTTTGTTGATTTGAACAAGCCGTGTGTTTCTGATCATATTGGGAGAAGGTCTCTCTCTTCTACCTTCATTTATCACATCCCATCAGAATAAATTATTGTGCCCCATGCGGTGCTTCCCGACGCGTTTCGTTATAGCTCATCAGGGGAAGAATAACACAATTACTTGGTAGAAATCATCCACCATCCTGCATCAGGGATCAGAAACACACGGCTTTATGAGACTGACAAACCATAAATGAGGTGAGATCGTTCCAATATATTTATAGAAAGTCTGGATCATATCCGTTATACACCTCATTAAGCAAGTATTTACATATAGGGTCTTTTTTGATTGTTGGGATATAGGCCCTTTTTCTTATACTGTACTGCAAGAATTGAATGGTGTCAATTCTTCTTTTTTCGTTTTTTCTGTATGTCCTTATATGTCACTTTGGTTGATTTTAACATAGAATATTAAAAGTTATATTTTAATAATAAAAACTAAATGACACAAATAAGAACTACTCCTTCACCACCAAATTGGGTAATTGTTAGCCATCTCCAGCAGGGAAAAGAAGTAGCAGTGAGGATTAAATAGAAGCTCTTCCAGAATTATAGGATAGCCCAAATAGCAAATGGAAAACACTTGCTGTAAGAAAGAAGTGGACGAAAATACAAAGCGTAATCAGCAATAGGATCTCCAGTAGCTCAGTAGAAAGATGCTGGAAAACAAACACAAGACTGCTGAATTAAATCCTGAGGCATGACACTCCCTTGCCTCCATGAGGGGCTATTGGATCTGAAGAAATCCCAAACCGCTGATGCCACTGACAGAACCCCCTCACTAGGTAGCCGCATGCAAATCTTTTGCATCAACTCCGTCAATATCCTCCGGACCAACACCCTTTAACGTGATGATGCCATTGATGTCTGATACGTCCAAAGCCCAAACACCCTTCCTCACTCTTCTTGTCAAGCAAATTCTTCGCCCCAACATTCTTAGTATTTGGGAGATATATCACCAAAAAAGCAACATCAGGTTTGTTAGGGGTCGAGTTCCGCTTCTGCACAAGGGGAATCTCGAGCCATTCCGGCTGTGGTCTCCTATTCGTCTCCGGCCACAGTGGACTCTGCTCAGCTTAGATGTCGGTCCCAGCGTCTCGCCCAGTCTGGCAGTGTGCAGACGATTACTGCTGCTCCTCCAGACTGTGCTATTGTGGCCAGTACTGGTTAGCGGCGAGCAGACGTCTTTAGGACAAAGTCCTTGTTTTTCCCTTCCGAGCATGCCCAGGGTGAGATCTCTCATTGGAGATCAGGGGTCACATGCTCAAGTACTTCAGCAGCTCCTATTGGTCTGCCAGGAAAGTCCTGTGACTACTGGTGTTCTGGACAAAGTTTCATTGGTCCTTGTTTCTGGCAGGTCCTGTAGCTGTTATTTAAAAGGGTGGCAATGCTGAGCCGCCATGCGCTAGTATCAACCATTGTATGCTTTGCGCCAGTGTGGTCATGCGTGTGTGTGGTTAGGGCCCGGCTGAAATAAGCCCCTAGAATACCGACTTAATCGGTGAGGAGTTTGGTATGCTAGCTGATCAGGGTCGGTGTCCTAGATGCCCTAGATTACCGGCATAACCGGTGATGAGTTTGATTGCCGTATTCAGGGTCTGGCGTTCAGACGCCATAGATTGCAGGTGACTCCCGCGAGGACATTAGCGCATGATCACGTTCTATGTTCGCTTAGCACTTACTGTGTACCTGGGTGCCTGACAGGACACAGAACTTTTTCTCAGCGGCTCTGTGACGTAACAGGGTTTGCTTTCAACGCTAGACAGCGCCCTAGCGTGTTTATTTTGCGACTCAGTCGTGTTCAGTGAGTTCACACACATCGCCATATAGCGCTGCGGCACTCCTTCTAGTGGCTCTGTGAAATAACAGAGTTCACACATATTGCCACAGCGCATTGCGGTGTTTATTTTGGCGACTCTGCGGGATATCAGAGTTCGCGTCTTGCGCCATTTTGCTAGCAGCAGGTTCCGCCTGCACGGTGGACCCCGGGCTGCGAACGCACCTATCTACCTCATATATTTGGTGCGTTCCGCAGACCCTAACATAATACTAGTGCCAGGGTCTGGCTAGTAAAATGGCGGACGACCAGCGTCTACAGCAGTACATCCAGCAGCTGGAGGGTTGGTTGGCAGCTCTAGAGCGCACAACCTCAGCTGTGGATGTTACAGCTGTCGCTGTTCAGGCTGCTAGCGTGGCTGCAGCCAGTTTGTCCTCTGCCTCCCCTGTTCCGACTTTATCCCGTCTCCCACTTCCAGAAAAGTTTGTTGGTGACAGCAAGCAATGTCGGGGATTCGTGAGTCAGTGCTACATTCATCTTGAGCTTCTGGCTGCACGTTTTCCCATGGAACGGGCGAAGGTGGGTTTTGTCTGAGACAGGTCTTCTTAGGACCTCGTGTAACCCACGATACGGCGCTCCAACTGCTGGCAATATCACAGGGTTCCTCCATGGTCAGTCAGTTCGCCATCCAATTTCGGACTCTGGTATCTGAGCTAGATTGGCCGGATAAAGTCCTCATTCCGGTGTACTGGAGAGGACTGGCGGATCATGTGAAGGATGCTTTGGCCACCAGGGAGATTCCCGCCACACTGGAGGAACTCATTTCCCTATCCACCCGCATTGATCTCCGTTTTAATGAGCGGAGGTTAGAGCGTACCCAGTGCAGGCAGAGGTTTCGGTTGGCTCCCACCTTCGCCAAACCTCTGGAATCTTCCGTTCAGGCGTACGATTCCTCCAAAGCCATGGAGGTTTCTCGAGCAGGACCTAAGTCCCGGACCGCTCGAGCAACGGTGGTCTGTAATTTTTGCCAACAGGCAGGACACTATACTAACAGATGTCCACAGCGATCGCAGAGGCGATCGCGTCTAGTGACCCTGGGAGGTGGCTCACTAGAGACAGCGGCATTTTCCTCCAAGATGACACTTAAAGGGACAATCACTGTAGGCACTTCCACTCTCACAGCCGACCTTTGCGTGGACTCAGGAGCAGAGGGGAACTTCATGTCCTCTAACTTTGCTCGCCGCCACGCAATACCTCTGGTGGCGCTTGACAAATCAGTGACTGTCCGGGTAGTGAATGGGTCGACATTGCCCTCACAAATTACACACCAGACTGTTCCACTTGCATTGTTTGCATCTCTTTCCCATCAGGAGCTTATTTCCCTACTCGTCCTTCCGAGGGAATAGACAAGATCCTACTAGGTATACCTTGGCTCCGTTTCCACTCCCCACATATAGAGTGGACTTCGGGTAGGATACTGGGTTGGAGTGATACATGTAAAGGCAGATGTGTCAGGAGTTGCGTTCAGGTTACCACTAATGTGTTACCCACAGATCTTACTCCACTTCCCAAGTGCTACTGGTCATATGCAGACGTGTTCTCCAAGAAGGCTGCGGAGACTCTTCTGCCTCATCGCCCCTATGACTGTCCTATCGACCTCTTGCCTGGCGCAGAACCTCCTCGGGGAAGGGTCTATCCCCTCTCTCTTCCTGAGACAGAGGCCATGTCGCAATATATTCAGGAGAACCTGGCAAGAGGGTTTATTAGGAAGTCGGTGTCACCAGCAGGGGCGGGATTCTTCTTCGTGCAGAAGAGGAACAGAGAACTACGTCCGTGTATTGATTACAGGGGTCTTAACGTCATCACCGTTAAAAACAAGTACCCATTGCCCCTGATTTCTGAGCTCTTTGATAGGCTTCAGGGAGCAAGGGTATTCACTAAACTAGATCTGCGCGGTGCTTATAACCTGATTCGCATCCGTGAGGGGGACGAATGGAAGACGGCTTTTAATACCAGGGATGGGCATTACGAATATCTGGTGATGCTCTTTGGGCTCTGTAATGCCCCAGCCGTTTTTTAAGACTTTGTCAATGACATCTTCCAGGATATGCTCTCCACCTCGTTCGTAGTCTATCTGGATGATATACTCATCTTCTCTCCAGATATTGACTCCCACCGGAGAGATGTCTGCAGAGTCTTCGACCTCTTACGGGCTAATTCCCTTTATGCTAAGTTAGAGAAATGTATGTTTGAGCTGGAGTCTTTACCTTTCCTTGGTTATATCATCTCAACCCAGGGATTGGCTATGGATCCGGCCAAACTACAGGCTGTGATGGACTGGCAGGAACCCCACTCTCTTAAAGCGGTGCAGCGCTTTATGGGGTTCATTAATTACTATCGCCAGTTCATTCCCCATTTCTCTACCTTGGTAGCTCCCTTGGTAGCCCTCACCAAGAAGGGAGCAAATCCCAAATTGTGGTCGGAAGAGGTCTCCAAGGCTTTCACTTCTATTAAGTCTCATTTTGCTAGTGCTCCCATTCTACATCGCCCCGATGTTGATAAGCCATTTTTATTGGAGGTGGATGCCTCATCCGTTGGTGCTAGAGCAGTCCTCTTCCAAAAGGATGCTCAAGGTCGGAAGCATCCTTGCTTCTTCTTCTCTAAGACCTTCACATCAGTGGAGAGGAATTATTCCTTCGGGGATAAGGAGTTGCTAGCCATGAAGTTGGCCTTCTCTGAGTGGAGACATCTGTTGGAGGGGGCCCGCTTTCCCTTCCAAGTCTTCACCGACCACAAAAATTTGGTGTATATGCAGACATCCCAGCGGCTTAACTCTCGCCAGGCCAGATGGTCCTTGTTCTTCTCCCGGTTTCATTTCACACTCCATTTCCTCTCGGGAGAGAAGAACATTCGTGCCGACGCCCTCTCTCGCTCTGTGGTGTCCTCTGAGGAGGAGGTGGAGGAGCCTCGGCTTATTGTCCCCACAGAGAGCCTGAGAACAGTGGCCCCGGTTTCGCTAGAGTCTGTGCCCCCGGGCAAGACTTTTGTGCCTACCAATTTGCGACCGGAGGTACTCTCTTGGGCACATTCGTCCAGGGTGGGTGGACACTTTGGGGCAAAGAGGACATCTGAATTGCTGGTGAGGACATACTGGTGGCCGCATATGATCCGTGACATTGGGGACTATGTTCGGGCGTGTGTCTCCTGCGCCAAGAATAAGTCTCCACAACAACGGCCAGCTGGGTTACTTTACCCTTTGCCGGTGGCAGACAGGCCCTGGGAAATGGTTGGGATGGACTTTGTGGTGGGCTTGCCCAAGTCTCGGGGTTGCACCATCATTTGGGTAATCACCGACCATTTTTCCAAAATGGTGCATCTGGTGCCGCTACCACGGTTACCTTCTGCACGGGCTCTGGCAGCGTTGTTCATTAGGCACATCTTCCGTCTACACGGCATGCCGGACAAAATTGTCAGTGACCGAGGTCCCCAGTTTGCGTCTCGGTTCTGGAGAGAGCTTTGTCGTCTACTCAGTATTGAGTTAAATCTCTTTTCAGCGTACCATCCTGAGACGAATGGGTTGGTAGAGAGGGCCAACCAGACCGTGGTCACCTATCTAAGACATTTTGTCTCAGCCAGGCAGGATGACTGGGCATCCTTGCTACCATGGGCTGAGTTTGCACTAAACAATGCTGCAGCTGACTCCACCGGACAGACACCATTCCTCCTAAACTACGGTCAGCATCCGCGGGTTCCGGTGCCCATGCCCGTGTCTTCCGCCGACTCCAGGGTGGCAGACTGGGCTGTGGAGGCACAGGATATTTGGGACCGTACCCAGGATGCCATTCAGGCGTCCAAGGAGAGAATGAGGTCCTCCGCCGACGCACATCGGCGCCCCGCTCCAACATTTGCTCCTGGGGACTTGGTGTGGCTCTCCGCCCGTAACATTAGGCTGCGAGTTGAGTCCAATAAGTTGGCACCCCGCTACCTGGGTCCTTTCAAGGTCCTCGAGCAGGTTAACCCTGTGGTATACCGTTTGGCTCTTCCACCACGCCTGGGTATCTCCGACACCTTTCACGTATCCCTCTTGAAACCCGTGCTCATGTCCCGGTTTTCCGAGTCATCTGCCGGGACATCGGGTTCGTCTACGGATGACCATGAGGTGAACGCCATCGTAGGGTGTAAGGTGGTACGGGGCAAAAGATTTTATTTGGTGGATTGGAGGGGTTATGGGCCTGAGGATAGGTCCTGGGAGCCTGCCGAGCACGTTCACGCTCCGCAGCTCATCGCTGCTTTTGAACGCAGCGAGGCCCGGGGGGGACCTAGGAGGGAGAGTAATGTTAGGGGTCGAGTTCTCGCTTCTGCACAAGGGGAATCTCGAGCCATTCCAGCTGCAGTCTCCCATTCGTCTCCGGCCGCAGTGGACTCTGCTCAGCTTAGATGTCGGTCCCAGCGTCTCGCCCAGTCTGGCAGTGTGCAGAGGATTACTGCTGCTCCTCCAGACTGTGCTATTGTGGCCAGTACTGGTTAGCGGCGAGCAGACGTCTTTAGGACAAAGTCCTTGTTTTTCCCTTCCGAGCATGCCCAGGGAGAGATCTCTCATTGGAGATCAGGGGTCACATGCTCAGGTACTTCAGCAGCTCCTATTGGTCTGCCAGGAAGGTCCTGTGACTACTGGTGTTCTGGAACAAGTTTCATTGGTCCTTGTTTCTGGCAGGTCCTGTAGCTGTTATTATAAAAGGGTGGCAATGCTGAGCCGCCATGCGCTAGTATCAACCATTATATGCTTTGCGCCAGTGTGGTCATGCGTTTTTGTGGTTAGGGCCCGGCTGAAATAAGCCCCTAGAATACCGACTTAATCGGTGAGGAGTTTGGTTTGCTAGCTGATCAGGGTCGGTGTCCTAGATGCCCTAGATTACCGGCATAACCGGTGAGGAGTTTGATTGCCGTATTCAGGGTCTGGCGTTCAGACGCCATAGATTGTGAGTGACTCCCGCGAGGACATTAGCGCATGATCACGTTCTATGTTCGCTTAGCACTTAACTGTGTACCTGGGTGCCTGACAGGACACAGAACTTTTTCTCAGCGGCTCTGTGACGTAACAGGGTTCGCTTTCAACGCTAGACAGCGCCCTAGCGTGTTTATTTTGCGACTCAGTTGTGTTCAGTGAGTTCGCACACATCGCCATATAGCGCTGCGGCACTCCTTCTACCACAACAGAGGACAAAAATGGAGTTTTTCTTTACAAAAGTGTAAAAAGTTTTATTAGCCCAAATAAGGCAACATAACAGTGAACATTGAAATACAAACGATGTGTGTTAAAAAAGACACCAGAACACATGGCAAGCAAATAAGCACCATAAAGAGCAATATGCAAGACTTAATTCTGTCAGGAGGAACACACCCATATAAACAATGTGGACCCTATTCAGAGGATTAAGTATATAGAAATCCCTCTCACATTGATAACAATGAGTATCCTGGGGCCACCATAATCCCATAGATAATCACAATATATCCCAGTCAGGAAGTGGGGTGTACCAGTTAGTAAGCGTATCCCAAGACACACCGCAATCCCATAAACAGTCATAAACGATTACAGTACTAAATCAGGAAGCGCGTTTCGCTGCCGTTTGCCTCGCTTTCTCAAGGGGAGTGTGCTGTTGGTAACTCACAGGACCTTTAAGTATCCATAGAAACCGGTCATGTGACCGCTAGATGTCCAGCCCACCGTCAAATGGTGCATGAATAGGGTCCACATTGTTTATATGGGTGTGTTCCTCCTGACAGAATTAAGTCTTGCATATTGCTCTTTATGGTGCTTATTTGCTTGCCATGTGTTTAACACACATCGTTTGTATTTCAATGTTCACTGTTATGTTGCCTTATTTGGGCTAATAAAACTTTTTACACTTTTGTAAAGAAAAACTCAATTTTTGTCCTCTGTTGTGGTACATTCGTGATATGGAGATATATGTAGTAATTTGGTGAACTGGGTTCACAGCTACATTATTATAAATCTGGATATGTGGTCATTGGCACTCCTTCTAGCGGCTCTGTGAAATAACAGAGTTCGCACATATTGCCACAGCGCATTGCGGTGTTTATTTTGGCGACTCTACGGGATAACAGAGTTCGCGTCTTGCGCCATTTTACTAGCAGCAGGTTCCGCCTGCACGGTGGACCCTGGGCTGCGAACGCACCTATCTACCTCATATATTTGGTGCGTTCCGCAGACCCTAACAAGGTTGAATCAGGACAAGGGCTTTAGTTAAAGCTGTTTTGAGGGCAGCAAAAGCATCCAACTCCTCAATAAACCAAGAAGTAAAATCAGTACCCTTCTTGGTCAGATCAGTAAAATGTTAGAATATAACCAAAAAGTCCTTAATGAATTTACTTTATTATTTAATTTATTTATTGGCAATTGATCACCCCTATACACTTTGTAAGGATTTACGTTTGTTCCCCCAAGATTTAGCCTCGCGAGTCTCCCAATTGATAGTAAGATTGTGCTTAAACAAACAGGGCATATCCAACACAATTTTAGCTGGCAAGGAAGGTAGAACCATAAATAGATTCTTTGTGTTGCACACCCACATTCATGCATTAATTCTCAACCTTAGATGCAACATGAGTCTGGATAAGGGGTGAACTATCAATTGCAGCTACTTGAAAAGGATGACCGCAAGCTGTAACCATATACCATACCCGCCAGCAAATTCACTGTCAATGAAATCTAAGGTGAGACCTGAGTCCAAATGCAGAGGAAACTTTGACTTCAGATTTGATAGCCAAAGAGACCTGTAAAAAACAACCCAAAGTCTGCATGTGAGGCTGCTTCAAACCTCCAGAAGCAATGTACTTACACACTAGTGACTCTTTTTCTTCCCTCTCCTTAGCTTTAAGAAACTCTTTACTGTATCTGAGACACTGAATCATCACATAACCCGTTCCACTGCAGTACAGACAAAAACGAGCAGGAATTTCTAATTTTATTCCCTCCATGGAAGCTCTGCAGACCAAATCTGTAACAATTATTCAGTCTCAGTAAGAAGAAAGGGGGAAGTCACAAAAACATCCTTGAATGTTTTGTTATCCCTAAGATGTCTGTCCAAACATACTGCCAGTGACATGGTCTCAACCAGGGACAATGGGGAGGAACTATAAACCATTTTATACCATATTTGACTGCAAAGATCTTGGCAAAATTGACAGTGCAGAGCTGGCTCATTCCAGAAGGTCTCCACAGACCAGCGTCTGAACTGAGAGCAGTACTCCTCCACACTATGTTTTTCCTGAACCAACCCACAGACCATTGATTCAGCAACTGTCACTTTATTGGGGTCATCATAAATATGCCCCAAAGCAGAGAAAAAACAGGAGAATAATCAGGCAGAGAAAATGCTCAAGCCTCGGGATCTACATGGAGCAATGTCTGAATAATACCCACACATTGAATCTCACTTCTGTATGAAACAGTACGGTGGCGAAAAAAGAATTCACATGAAGGAAGAAAAACAGATAGCTTACTTCTGTCCCCATTGAAACAATCCAACAAATTTATCTGGGGTTCAGAGAGCAATTTTTGATTTAGCACATGCTGTTGTTGCTTTATGTCGGCCACCTCCAAAGCCAATGACCGCAACTGTGCAGACAGGGAGTCCACCACATCGATGATGGCCTTTCAGTACAAAAGGAATGAAATGAGCTAGTGGTAACGTCACAATGTTTCGGTCTGAAGTAAGGGAGAGGGGGGCCTGCAACTGTCCCTGAAGCTGGGACCTTCACTATCCCTGTACCATGGGGTACTCTTGAAGGTAGAGAGGCCTGGGCCTCCATTCTTACTATGCTCCTTAAAGCACACTGAAACTATTCCCTCCCCCACCCAGGGAGGCATGGGACTGACATGAATCGGATAGCACAAACCAGACAGACGGGAAGAAAGGAAACTGCAATCATACAAAAACGCACATGAAACAAAAATGTGGAAAACAAGGGAACAGTAGGATTAAACAACCAAATGGGAGTGGATAAGGAAATATGCACACAACCAAAACCACACTGATAACGCCTAGAGTTAACACCAACTAACTGACACAAATAAGAACTACTCCTTCACCACCAAACCTGGTAATTGTAAGCCATCTCCAGCAGGGAACAGAGGAAGCAGTGAGGTTTAAATAGAAGCCCCTGCAGAGTTATAGAATAGGTAAAAGGTCAAATGGAAAACACTTGCTGTAAGAAAGAAGTGGACGAAAAGACAAAGGGTCATCAGGACCCGGCTGCAACTGGATCTCCAGTGGCTCAGTGGATAGAGACGCAGGCACATAAGAACACAAGACTGCCAGATCAAATTCTGAGGCATGACATGGGTAATCTCTAACATACAGTATGCTTAGGCATTGAATAATGGTATATGTTTGAAATGCGTCGCTCTCTGTCCCACTACTTTGGATGTAATTTTTATCATTAATATGGAATAAAAGTGATTTTTTTTTTATCAGGAACTGGAATCCTTTTTTTTTCTGTTTCTACATGAATGGTCGGATCATGCTTTCAGCGCATACTGGACTACAACTATTAGTGAGCTGGCATATTCCTTTTTTTATCCACTTCCACTGGATAATTAGCAAAAAACATATCACTAGTTAGTTGTCAATTTCTTCAATGAACTGCAGAATCCATTAATTGCATAAGATCAAAATATTCCATTTCAAATATCAAGTAATGTAGATCTTGCAGTTTTTGTCTGAAATGTGCAATGTAATATATAATTATATAACTGTGATGTCTTTTATAAAGTAAATAACTGGACTTTAAATTCTCCAAGCAAAGATAAAAATAAAGTATAATTTAAAAAGAATATAGTTAACATAAAAATACTCTGTACCTGTTTTTCTTTACCCAGATATCGATAGGACAAATAATAGCAAACAGTAAAACGTCCTTTTTCTGCACTTTCTTCTGCTTCCCAGGAAATATTGATAGAATTGAATCCACCATTTGATATTGTCACATTTGGCATTTTAAGTATAACTGCGAATAAATTATTATAGTTAATTATTATAATGACAAAAAATAGAAGAAATAATAAAAATGTATAATAGAATACAGTATATCATTCAAAAGAGATCACTGAATTTGCTTTTGGTACTGTATATAAGATTCCACTGGTATAACAAGTCAGTTCATGATTTTTTCCCTTCTAAATATGCCACAAACATTTGTGAGTGAATGGTACTATTGAAAAGCAGAATCACATTTACTCAGCCACAAAGCGGCAGAGAACTGAAGTTTCAGAGCAGGGTCGTGAAGTGCGTGCATAAAAGTCACCAATATTCTGCTGACTTTGCAAAGCAGTCCACACTCCATAGAGTTACAAATCTCCACTGGCATCAACATCGGCACAAAAACTGCACCATCAGCTTTATGGCATAGGTTTCCATAGCATGCCAGCACTGGTGTCATGTGTGCATTGCCACGAAGATCGTCGCGGTTGCACATTTTGACTTCTCACAGCTGAGCTGCTGTTTCTTTGTGTTTGGCAGCTAGGGAGTTAATTCTGTCTGTGCTCGGTGCTGGGACTGGGTGCAGTTTCTCCCGGCTGCAATTGATTATTTGTTGATTGGTTTCCTTTAAATTCCTGGTTGTCTGCTTGGGGAGTTGCTAGTGAAACCTTCATGCAGACCACAGATAGGAATGAATCTGTATAGACTTTAGTTGTGAGCTCCTTAGTTGTTCTAAGCTCAACTTGGTTAGAGTTTATTTCCCAGACCATTTATGTTCCTTTGGTGTTTGAGTGTGTATGCAAGCGAGTGTTATCCTGTCTGTCTTTTATGTCTAATCTGTGTATTTAGCTGAGATCAGCCCATATCCCTTTGGTGGTAGTCAGGATCCTTCTTAGGACTGATTACAGGGTTCAGGGTCTGATAGGAGACAGGGTTAGGTTGGAGACTTGGACCTCTGAACCATTATCAGTACCTCCAAGGTGAGGGATTAGTTAGGACCCCAGTTTAGGGTCAGGTTAGATCCCGGTCCACCTCTTTCCTGTTTCAGCTCATCAAGTCCTCAAGATTAACCCTGAGTTCAGCAGATATCGTGTCAGGTAAATCTATTCTATACTTACATGCTGATGTTGCTATACTAGTTGTTGTATAGAGTGTTGTTCCTGTATTAATAGTTTACTGACATTGTATACATATCATTAGACAGCGTGACATTTTCACTGGCCCTAAAAATTATCTCCAGTTACCATGGATCCAGTAGCCCAGCTGGCTCTGCAGTTGCAGGGATTATCCATGGAGCTGACGGACATTAAGTCCAAAGTTTTATCTCCCCTGGAGCAAACCAGAGTTGAACCTAAAGTAGCTCTCCCGGACAGGTTCACTGGTGGGCGAGACAAATTTTTCACCTTCCGGGAGGCATGTAAATTGTATTTTCGGCTTCGGCCTCGATCATCAGGGAGTGAGGAGCAGAGAGTGGGAATTGTTATCTCACTTCTGCAAGGGGACCCTCAATCCTGGGCATTTTCCCTTCCTCCGGGATCCCCGGCTCTACTGTCTGTAGATCAATTTTTTACTGCCCTGGGATTGGTATATGATGACCCAGATCGGGTCTCTCTTGCTGAGACAAAATTACGTAAGATACAGCAGGGAGATCGTCCGGCAGAGGAATTTGCTTCTGAGTTTCGTAGATGGGCCACAGATACTCAGTGGAATGACCCAGCTCTTAGGAGCCAGTTTTGTCATGGGCTTTCTGATAAATTAAAAGACGTTTTGGCTCAGTATGAGTCTCCTCCTTCTCTGGAGGCTGCTATGGCCTTAGCTATCCGTACTGATAGACGGCTTCGGGAGAGGGGTGAGGTAACCCCACTCCCTGTTGTTTCTCCACCTACCACTAAAGTCCCTTATGTTGAGGTTCCCCTTGTCTGTTCGGATGAGCCTATGCAGTTGGGAGGGACATCATTTCGTAGGAGGGGATTGGCGGTACGCCGCAGGACTAGAAGATGTTTTTTCTGCGGGAAAGAGGGACATTTTGTTGGAGAATGTCCATCCCGTGCCTTGTTGAGCCAAAAGTCGCCGGAAAACTGTTAATCCCAGGTTGTGTGGTGGACGACAACCTGGGAGTATGTATTTCATCCGCCAGTTCTTCTCAGTTCCTTGTACCAGTGGAGGTGGTAGTTGGTACGAGAGTGGAGAGATTGTCTGTTCTTCTTGATAGTGGTTCCGGGGCTAATCTGGTTGACGCTCAGTTTGCTCAGGCTCAAGGTATGCATCTGAGTGTATTGGTCAAACCGATCCCTATATTCTCCATTGACGCCAGGCCTCTCGGCCAAGGTAGCTTTGTTCATGAGGTTCATAACATTGACCTTCGGGTAGGGGCAATACATAGGGAACAATTATCTTGTTATGTGTTGGAGGGTCTACCTACTCCCATTGTGTTGGGACTTCCTTGGTTGGTTAAACATAACCCTGTGATTAATTGGCAGTCCAGAGAAATAAGCCAATGGGGTGAGTTTTGCAAAAGCAACTGCATGAACACAGTCATCAGTGCGGTCGTGCCTAGTACATTGCCTCCTTTTTTGGAGGATTTTGGGGATGTTTTCTCTGAGGAGGGGTGTCAGGAGTTGCCTCCTCATCGCGTGTATGACTGCTCTATTAATCTCCTTCCTGATGCTAAGTTGCCTAAAGCTAGGTTGTATAATCTTTCTGGTCCTGAGAGGCAGGCTATGAAAGATTATATTTCTGAAAGTCTGGCCAAAGGGCATATTAGACCTTCATCTTCCCCAGTAGCCGCGGGGTTCTTCTTTGTGAAGAAGAAAGATGGAGGCCTACGCCCTTGCTTGGATTTCCGCGAACTTAATCGGATTACTGTTCGAGATCCGTATCCACTCCCTCTTATTCCTGATCTCTTCAATCAAATTGTTGGCGCCAAATGGTTTTCTAAATTGGATCTCAGGGGGGCGTATAATCTGATTAGGATAAAAGAGGGGGTTGAGTGGAAAACGGCGTTTAACACGCCGGAGGGACATTATGAGAACCTAGTCATGCCTTTTGGTCTGACTACTGCACCAGCAGTATTCCAACATTTTGTTAATGACATTTTTCGTCACCTTGTGGGGCTGTTTGTGGTTGTATATTTGGACGACATTTTAATTTACTCGCCAGATCTTGTGTCTCATCAGGAGCATGTGAGACAGGTGTTGCAGATCTTGCGAGACAATAAACTATACGCCAAACTGGAGAAGTGTGTATTTGCCGTACAGGAACTTCAGTTTTTGGGTTTTTTGGTGTCAGCCTCCGGTTTCCGTATGGACCCTGAAAAGGTGAGAGCAGTGCTTGAATGGGATCAGCCAGGGGATCTTAAGGCTCTGCAGCGTTTTTTGGGGTTTGCTAACTACTACCGGAAATTTATTTGTAATTTCTCATCTGTCGTCAAACGTCTCACTGACATGACAAGAAAAGGGACGGATTTTTCTAAATGGTCGGACAAAGCTTGCCAAGCCTTTTCCTCTTTGAAGAAATGTTTTGCTTCGGCACCCGTTCTCATCCAACCAGATGCATCTCAGCCGTTCATTGTGGAGGTGGATGCGTCTGACGTAGGGGTGGGTGCTATATTGTCCCAGGGTCCGTCCCCTGGTAAATGGCATCCGTGCGCTTTCTTTTCTAAGAAATTGTCGTCCGCCGAAAGGAATTATGATATCGGCAATAGGGAACTTTTGGCCATTAAGTTAGCTTTTGAAGAATGGCGTCACTTTTTGGAGGGGGCAGTCCACCCGGTTACCGTTATTACTGATCACAAGAACCTGTTGTATTTGGAATCCGCTAAGCGTCTGAATTCCAGACAAGCTCGATGGTCGTTGTTTTTTACCAGGTTTAATTTTGTCGTCACTTATCGCCCGGGGTCTAAGAATGTAAAGGCTGATGCCTTGTCTCGCAGTTTCCCAGGGGCCGGGAAAACGGATGACCCGAGTCCTATCCTTCAGGAGGGGGTGGTAGTGTCGGCTGTATTTTCTGAGCTTGAGGAGGAGGTGTTAGAGGCTCAGGGGGATGCCCCTGCAGGACCTCCAGGGAGACTGTTTGTCCCAAATCTATTGAGACAAAAGGTTATTGAGGCACATCATAATTCTGCTCTAGCAGGACATCCAGGGAGTAAGGCTACTTTAGATCTCCTTTCTCGCCGGTTTTGGTGGCCTAATGCTAATAAAGATGTTATAACTTTTGTCGCGTCATGTGGGGTGTGTGCTCGCTCTAAAACCCCTCATACCCGTCCGTCTGGGACCCTTTTACCCTTGAAACTTCCGGAGCGTCCATGGACTCATTTATCTATGGACTCCATTACGGACCTTCCTCCGTCGTCAGGGAATACTGTCATACTGGTGGTTGTTGACAGGTTCAGTAAGATGGCACATTTCGTTGCTCTTCCTGCACTCCCTAATGCTAAAACTCTGGGGCAGGTGTTCATTAGGGAGATCGTTAGACTTCATGGGTTGCCTTCTGATGTGGTGTCAGATAGGGGGTCTCAGTTTGTGTCCAAAATTTTGGAGGGCATTTTGTTTACGTCGGGGGATGCAATTGTCATTTTCCTCGGCTTTTCATCCGCAGACCAATGGTCAGACAGAGCGTCTGAATCAGAGCTTAGAGACATATCTCCGGTGTTTTGTCTCAGAGAACCAAGAGGACTGGTCTTCTTTCTTGCCTCTGGCAGAGTTCGCTCTTAACAACAGGCGGAGCGAGTCCACTGGTAAGTCCCCGTTTTTTGGGGCATATGGTTTCCATCCCCAGTTTTGTACTTTCAATGGGGGGGGGCCCTTCTGGGGTTCCTGAGGAGGAGCGTTTCTCGTCGTCACTTGCTTCTTTGTGGAGAGGTGTATTGAATAATCTGAGTGCGATGGGGAACCGTTACAAACGTATGGCTGATAGGAGGAGAGTTTCTGGTCCAGATCTGAATGTGAACGATCTGGTATGGTTGTCTACCAGGAATATAAAACTTAAGGTGCCCTCCTGGAAACTGGGTCCCAGATTCATCGGGCCGTACAGGATCAGTTCCATAATTAATCCTGTGGCATTTCGTCTGGACCTCCCTCTACGTATAAAATTCATAATGTGTTCCACAAGTCATTACTTAAAAGGTATGTGGCACCAGTCATACCGTCACCTCTACCTCCTCCTCCTGTATTGGTCAATGGTAACTTGGAATTTCAAGTATCAAAGATCATTGACTCACGTCTGAATCGCCGGTCCCTTCAGTACTTGGTGCATTGGAAGGGGTATGGTCCAGAGGAGAGGACGTGGGTCCCTGCGTCTGATGTTAACGCAGATCGTTTGGTTCGGACCTTCCACAGAACTCACCCGGGCAGGCCTGGCCCTGAGGGTCCGGAGGCCCCTCGTAGAAGGGGGGGTACTGTCATGTGTGCATTGCCACGAAGATCGTCGCGGTTGCACATTTTGACTTCTCACAGCTGAGCTGCTGTTTCTTTGTGTTTGGCAGCTAGGGAGTTAATTCTGTCTGTGCTCGGTGCTGGGACTGGGTGCAGTTTCTCCCGGCTGCAATTGATTATTTGTTGATTGGTTTCCTTTAAATTCCTGGTTGTCTGCTTGGGGAGTTGCCAGTGAAACCTTCATGCAGACCACAGATAGGAATGAATCTGTATAGACTTTAGTTGTGAGCTCCTTAGTTGTTCTAAGCTCAACTTGGTTAGAGTTTATTTCCCAGACCATTTATGTTCCTTTGGTGTTTGAGTGTGTATGCAAGCGAGTGTTATCCTGTCTGTCTTTTATGTCTAATCTGTGTATTTAGCTGAGATCAGCCCATATCCCTTTGGTGGTAGTCAGGATCCTTCTTAGGACTGATTACAGGGTTCAGGGTCTGATAGGAGACAGGGTTAGGTTGGAGACTTGGACCTCTGAACCATTATCAGTACCTCCAAGGTGAGGGATTAGTTAGGACCCCAGTTTAGGGTCAGGTTAGATCCCGGTCCACCTCTTTCCTGTTTCAGCTCATCAAGTCCTCAAGATTAACCCTGAGTTCAGCAGATATCGTGTCAGGTAAATCTATTCTATACTTACATGCTGATGTTGCTATACTAGTTGTTGTATAGAGTGTTGTTCCTGTATTAATAGTTTACTGACATTGTATACATATCATTAGACAGCGTGACAACTGGACTCTGGAGTCGAGGACACATCTTCTGTTGAGTGAAGAATTAAGCTTCTCGATTTGACAGTCTGGTGGACATATATGATTTTTACAAATACCAGTAGAAACAAACTTACCTGCCTGAATGCACTATGACAACTGAAAGATTTGGTGGAGGAGAGATAATGCTAACAGGTTGGTTTTGGCCCCTTAGTTCCAGTGATAAGAAAATTTAATGCTTCAGCATACCAAGACATTTGGACAACTGTATACTTTCAACTTTGGGGAAACACTGGAAAGCGCCTTTCTGTTCTAGTATGACTGTGCCCCAGTGCACAAAGCAAGAGCCATAAAGGCATGGCTGGATGAGTTTGGTGTGGAAGTACTTGAATTCACACAGAAACCTGACCAAATCATAAACACACTCTCACACACACACACAATCACATGCGTGATCAATGGAAAATTGCAGCAGAAAGAAGAAAAAGTCATGGAATTAAAGAAATTATAGGATGGATATACCAGTTAATGAGCCAAAACATTGAAAACATTTTGATATATTCAGTATTGAGTATGAGTGTCGCACACACGCCTTGGCTGTTATCAATGATTTTACTAATGGACGTCTGGAGAATGTTCTGCCACACTGAATGTACGCAGCCTTGCAAATCATTAAGATCGGCTGCTGGCAGCTCCCATTGTAATTGCCGACCAATGATATCTAGAAGTGCAATTTTGTGAAAACACCAATGTGTGTCCTGGTAGAGTAACAGCTCAGTTTCGTTGATTTGGTCATGAAACCAGTAGTATGGCCATTTCTTCAAAGTGTCCCAGGAGACATTTTTCAACATAACTCAGGCAACAAGTTGCTTGTGCTACTGTGAGCAGCCTGCATGACTTAAACTTTGTACCACAGCCTGCAGCACCTCTGAACTTGTTTCCCATCACTTCTGGTATGCATTGCTTGGCAATTGTAAAGGAAGCTGCAAGCAGCGGATATTAGCCCCTTCATGACCAGAGGTATTTTTGGTTTTGCGTTTTCGTTTTATTCTTCCCAGAGCCGTAACTGTTTTATTGTTTGGTCAATATGGCCATTTGAGGGCAAGATTTTTGTGGGACGAGTTGTACTTTTGAACAACACTATTGGTTTTAACATATTGTGCACTGGAAAACAGGAAAAAAATTCCAAGTGCGGTGAAATTGCAAAAAAGGTGCAAATAGACAGTAGTTTTTTGTATTTTTTTTTACCATGTTCACTAAATACTAAAAATGACCTGCCATTATGGTTCTCTGGTTCATTATGAGTTCCTAGATACCAAACATGTCTAAGGTCTTTTTAATTTAAATGGTGAAGAAAAATCCAAAGTTTGTAAAAAAAAAAAAATGTCTCCATTTTCCGAGACCTGTAGCATCTCCATTTTTCTTGAGCTGGGGCTGGGTGAGTGCTGAGCTGATGCTTTTATTGATACCATTTTGGTGTAGATACAATTTTTTGATCGCCCGTTATTGAATTTTATTGCAATGTAGTGGCAACCAAAAATCGCAATTCTGACGTTTTGAATTTTTTTCTCGTTACACCATTTAGCGATCGAATTAATTATTTTTTTCTATATTGATAGATCGGGCGATACTGAACATGGCGATACCAAATATGTGTATATTTGATTTTTTTATTGTTTTATTTTAAATGAGGAAAAAGTGGGGTGATTTGAACTTTCATATTTTGTATTTTTTTAATATTTTTAAAAACTTTTTTTCATGCTTCAATAGTCTCCATGGGAGACTAGAAGCTGCACTACTTTGATCTCCTCTGCTACACACAGGTGATGATCAGATCGCCTGTGTGTAGCAGAAATGCTCATTTGCTATGAGCACTGACCACCGGGTGGCGCTTATAGCAACCCGGCAATGACAACCATAGACCTCGGCTGGAGACGTCTGGTTGTCATGCCGACCCATCGGTGACCAGCAATCATGTGACGGGTCACCGATGGGCAGGATTTATGACGCGCTTCCAGTAATCGCGAGATAAATGTCGCTGTCAAATTGACAGCGGCATTTAACTGGTTAACAGCTGCGGGTGGATCACGATTCCACTCGCGGCTGTTAGGGGCACATGTCAGCTGATTAGATCAGCTGTCATGTGTCGGAAAAAGTGCAGGCTTATCATCAGAGATTGTGATTCCACCCGCGGCTGTTGTGGGCACATGTCGACTGTATATATCAGCTGACATGTGCTCGAAAAGGTGAGTGCTCAGCGCCAGAGCCCGCACCAAACAAAGGAAGTCCGACATCGGTGTGCTATTACGCTCAATGTCAGAAAGGGGTTAATGAACTGTGTGCCCAAGTAAATTCAGTGTGGCAGAACATTCCTCAGGTAACTATTATAACCTTATTAATAGCATGTCAAGGCCTGGAAGTGTGTATATTTCTGCACATGGTACTTATACTCAATACTGAAGAAAACAAGATGTTTTTAAAAAATTGTTTACTTTTTTGATCATTTGCATATCATTATCATATGTATGAATCCTCTGATTTCTATAATTCCACGACTTTTCCTTATTTATGTTGCAATTTCAATTTTGAGGCATTATTAATACTGTAGATAGATAGATAGATAGATAGATAGATAGATAGATAGATAGATAGATAGATAGATAGATAGATAGATAGATAGATAGGAAAAGTCAAGGCAGCACAAGCCAAAAAAAGGGACGCAGGGGTGCAAATCCTCCCTGGCATATACCAATCCTCCAATATACATACATAATTGAAGGCAGCACTCCAAAATAGAAAATTTGAAGAATGCAATAGCCCATTTTGTGCTGCCTTCATTTTTGTACATAGATAGATACTGTAGATAGATAGACAGACAGACAGACAGACAGACTGACAGACAGACAGACAGACAGACAGACAGACAGACAGACAGACAGACAGACAGACAGACAGATAGATAGATAGATAGATAGATAGATAGATAGATAGATAGATAGATAGAAAAAAGTTAGCTGAATATAGACAGAAAAGATAGATAGAAAAAAGATTGCTCAAAAGTTTACATACCCTGGCAGAATTTTTGCTTTTTTGGCCTTTTTTTTCAGAGAATATGAATGATAATACCAAAACTTTTTCTCCACTCATGGTTAGTGGTTAGGTGAAGCCATTTATTGTCAAACTACTGTGTTTTCTCTTTTCAAATCATAATGACAACCCAAAACATCCAAATGACCCTGACCAAAAGTTCAAAAACCCTGGTGATTTTGTCCTGATAACATGCACAGAGGTTGACACAAATGGGTTTGAATCTTGCATCTTTCATCCAGCCACTGATGTTTCTGGATTGTGTGTCATGGGGAAAGCAAAAGAATTGTCAACGGATCTACGAGAAAAGGTAGTTGAACTGTATAAAACAGGAAAGGGATACAGAAAGATATCCAAGGAATTGATAATGTCAGTCAGCAGCATTCAAACTGTGATTAACAAATGGAAAATCAGGGGCTCTGTAAAAACAAAACCACGGTCAGGCAGACCAACAAAAATTTCACCCACAACTGCCAGGAAAATTGTTCGCGATGCAAAGAAAAACCATCTGAAATACTGGACTCTCTGAAAACTAGCGGTCTGTCTGTTTCAAGATGCACAATAAGGAGGACTTGAAGAAAAATGGGCTGCATGGTCAAAAGAAAGCCACTACTGCACAAATGCCACAAAGAATCTCGCCTACAATACGCAAAACAGCAAAGAGACAAGCCTCAAAACTTCTGGAACAAGGTAATTTGGAGTGAAGAGACCAAAATTTAACTTTCTGGCCTCAAACATAAACGTTACATTATGAGAGAGATCAACAAGGCCTATGATGAAAGGAACACCATTCCTATTGTAAAGCATGGAGGTGGATTACTGATGTTTTGGGGATGTGTGAGCTACAAAGGCACAGGAAACTTGGTTTAAATTGAAGGAAAGATGAAAGAAGCATACTATCAGCAAATACTGGAGGAAAATTTGCAATCATTAGCGCAGAAGCTGCACATGGGACATACTTGGACGTTCCAACATGACAACGATCCAAAACACAAGGCCAAGTCGACCTGTCATTGGCTACATCAGAACAAAGTGAAGATTCTGGTGTGGCCATCTCAGTCTCCTGACCTCAATATTATTGAGCTATTCTGGAGAGATTTCAATCTCGCAGTTCATGCTAGACAGCCCAGGAATTTGCAGGGACTAGAGACTTTTTGCCAAAAAAAGTGGGCAGCTTTACCATCTGAGAAACTAAAGAACCTCATCCACAACTACCACAAAAGATTTCAAGCTGTCTTTGATGTTAGAGGGGGCAGTACACGGTATTAAGAAATAGGGTATGTGAACTCTTGATCAGGGTCATTTGGATGTTTTGGGTTGTCATTATGTTTTAAAAAGAGAAAACACAGTAGTTTGACAATTTATGGCTTCACCCAATCACTAACCATGAGTGGAGAAAAAGTTTAGGTGTTAGCATTCATATTCACTGAAAAAAGGCCAAGAAAGTAAAAACTCTGCCGGGGTATGTAAACTTTTGAGCACAACTGAAGATAGATAGAGAGATAGATAGATAGATAGATAGATAGATAGATAGATAGATAGATAGATAGATAGATAGATAGATAGATAGATAGAGATATAGATATGTATAAATATGAATAACTGCAAAAGAATAATTATTTCTATGATATTATTAACCATTATAACAATGAGTAATGAGTGATTCAGAATTTTCTTAATTGTATTGCTTCTCCTTCAAATCCACAGATTTATTTAACTTTGTACTGTATCTAAGATTAGCATTCATTTATGGACAATTAAGCAATATTGTCTGAACAGCAATGTCATCAGACTTGTTGTTTACAGTTTCCAGTAGACTTGAATTTCTCAACCGCAACACAATGTGACTCACATCCTGAAGAACTCATGAAGGGTTGCAGAAACTAAAAGCAAAAATGTTGTTTTCTGCACTTGCTATATTATTGCAAACACAGTAAAAGCTATCTTACTTTAGTACTCCCAACCTCACCCTTTTTAATGCAACATTCACACTTTCCATGTCTCCATTCAATGTTTTCTGATTCTTTGGTGATAAAGAATAATATTGGAAGGTGGAGCAATGCATAAAGAATACTAAAGTTTCCAGTTCTAATTTTTCAAGCAAGTCTTGGTGAAAATGATGTAAGGACATGTAAAATAAAACCATTTATCAACACCGTTGCCTTATGAGTGGGAATTTTAGGGAATTAAGGCATCCTGACATACATTCTATGCACGTAGACTGATGTATGGTAGCCATATACATTTGACTCAATTTACAGAGCAATAAGGGGTTTGTCAGAGCACAAGTTGGCATTAGTCCATGGGAGTATGATAGGGGAATGAGGGTTTTACAGGGGCACATTCTGCCAGCATTAGTGTATAAGGGGCACAGGGTAGAATTAGATTTTACGTTGTATATAGAGGCTTAGGCTGGCACAAGACTATGAGCAGAATATAGGAACAAGGGGTTATAAGTGGATCATAGGGGCACAGACTAATAATTCTATGAGTGCTTTATAAGGTCATAACACATCTAGACTATGTTCTGAATTTATTTCTGATGTAACATAGGCTGGAAATATCTACACAAGTATTAGTCCAAAGATATCTCAGGAGTTGCCTTTGCATTCGACAGGAGAAATCGACATATCAGACATATCAGGCCAGACAGAGAAGAAAAAGGAGAATGTCTACATTCTGAGAAGACATAGTGAATTACTAGATTTAAAGAATACCTAAACTTTTCTTTACTATCGACCAGTCTTTGCAATGTAGTACTCAAACAGCAAGAGAGTAAATAGAGTATTAGTATGGAGGAAGAAAGCAGAGAAGCTAACACTGATGTATGGACTTGGGAGAGAAAAACGTGGATTTTTCTGCTCTGCTGATGAGTAGATTGAAGGTCCAAAGTCAGGAGTTAGTACATGCGGTTTTTAATCTAGGCATTTCTAAGCACACTCGCTTCTTCTTTAGGATTTGACCAGGTTATATCCTGAAGGAAAAGTGCATGTACTTTGAAAGTTATGGATTAAAAAGCGCATTTATACAAACTCATGTACTTGGATCTTCAATCTACTCATGAAAATATTTATATTTTCCTTCTCAAATCAATCGCATCAGTCGGATAACCTGTGGATCTGCAGGTTAGCATAACCCATTTATTAAACTTGCTTTATTTCGGGTAAGACCCTATTGTGCTTTTTATGCTCTCCGACACCTGCATATAAACACTGGTGTACAGTATGGACTTTTGCTAGACCTACAGTCCAAACCATCTACTCTACTTGAATTGACAAATCAGCTGAAACAGCCCTTTCTAAATGGAGATTGAAAGAAAAGGAAGCAAGATAATGGAGTATATTACAAAGATTCATAACTATGCAACGACTGATCAATAGATAAATAATAAAAAAAAGTTTTGTAGCTCTTATCTATATTTTAACCCCTTTTCCCCCAAGGATGGTTTGCATGTTAATGACCAGGCCAATTTTAACAATTCTGACCACTGTCCCTTTATGAGGTAATAACTCTGGAACGCTTCCATGGATCCAGGTGATTCTGACAGTTTTTTCAAGACATATTTCACTTCATGATAGTGGTAAAATTTATTTGATATGACTTGCGTTTATTTGTGAAAAAAAATGGATATTTGGTGAAAATTTTGAAAATTTCTCAATTTTCCAACTTTGAATTTTCATACTCTTAAATCACAGAGATATGTCACATAAAATACTTAATAAGTAACATTTGCCACATGTTTACTTTACATAAGCACAATTTTGGAACCAAAATTTTTATTGTTAGGAAGTTATATAAGGGTTAAAAGTTAAACAGCGATTTCTCATTTTTACAACACCATTTTTTTTTAGGGACCACATCACATTTAAAGTCACTTTGAGGGGTCTATATAATAGAAAAACCCAAAAGTGACACCATTCTAAAACTGCACCCCTGAAGGTACTCAAAATCACATTCAAGAAGTTTATTAACCCTTCATGTGCTTCACAGGAATTTTTGGAATGTTTAAAAAAATGAACATTTAACTTTTTTTCACAATAAATTTACTTCAGATTCAATTTGTTTTATTTTACCAAGGGTAACAGGAGAAATTGGACCACAAAAGTTGTACAATTTGTCCTGGTATGCTGATACCCCATATATGCAGGTAAACCACTGTTTGGTGCATGGCAGAGCTTGGAAGGGAAAGAGCGCCGTTTGACTTTTCAATGCAAAATTGGCTGGACTTGAGATCGGACACCATGTCGCGTTTGGAGAGCCCCTGATGTGCCTAAACAGTGGAAACCCCCCGCAAGTGACACCATTTTGGAAAGTAGACCTCTTATGGAACTTAACTAGATGTGTGGTGACTGAGCACTTTGAACCCCCAGTTTATAACGTACAGCCGTAAAAAATAAAAAATATTTTTTTTTCACAAAAATTATATTTTTGCCCCCAATTTTTTATTTTCCCAAGGTTACAGGAGAAATTGGACCCCAAAAGTTGTGCAATGTTTCCTGAGTATGCTGATACCCCATATGTTGCGGTATACCACTGTTTGAGAGCATGGCAGAGCTCAGAAGGGAAGGGGCACCGTTTGACTTTTTCAATGCAGAATGGGCTGGAATTGAGATCAGATGCCATGTCGCGCTTGGAGAGCCCCTGATGTGCCTAAACAGTGGAAATCCCCCAATTCTAACTCCAACCCTAACCCCAACATACCCCTAACCCTAATCCCAATCCTAACCATAACCCTAACCACAATGCACACCCTAACACACCCTGACCCTAATCCCAACCCTAACTCTAATCCCAACCCTAACTCTAATCCCAACCGTAACCGTAATCCAAACCCTAACCCCAACTCTAACCTCAACCCTAACCCTAACTTTATCCCCAACCCTAACTTTAACTTTAGCCCCAACCCTAACCATAACTTTAGCCCCAACCCTAACCCTAACTTTAGCCCCAAACCTAACCCTAATTTTTAATGGGAAAATGGAAATAAATACTTTTTTTATTTTATTATTTTTCCCTAACTAAGGGGGTGATAAAGGGGGATTTGATTTACTATTTTTTTATTTTGATCACTGTGATGGGGTTTATCACAGTGATCAAAATGAACCATTAGGAAAAAATCTCCTATAGTTGCCGAGTGCCGGCCAGAAGATCTCGCCATTTTTTCCCAGAATAAGAAGCCGGCAGCCCGGGGGACTTCAAGGGGGCCTGCAGGGACAACGGAGGTACCGGGGTGATAGGGGGACCCTATTTATCTCTCCTCTGATGTGCGAACACATCAGAGCAGAAAGAAATTAAATGGAAAATCTGACTTTTTATTGCAGTCACCATTATACCGTTAATAACGGCGATCGCAATACTGGGGTCAGTAAAAACCAACACGAATCATGTTCGCTGGGGTCTCGGCTACCCCCGGCAGCCGAGACCCCGGAGAAATTCTGATGCTGGGGGGGCGCTATAACATTTAACCTCAGCACAGTTAAAAAGCGGCGCTGTGGTTTAAGTACCCTTAACTGCCACCGTTAAAAGGCATATCGGTGGTCGTTAAGGGGTTAAATGTAACGCTCATCATTCTCCCCTGCTTTCACCAATCGTCGGCAGAGAAGGGGAGAATGATGAGTGCCGTATTCAGCACCCGGTGTCGAGGAACAGCACTTACTGTAACGCTTCTTCCTTGGTGCCCATCCGTGTGGTACTGATGCGTCACACACATACCACACATGTGCCGAAAGTATTACACAGACACTGACATCTCCAGTACTGGAAATATCAGGACATGTGAAAGAGGCGTTATAGCGGGTCTTTATGTTTGGCAGCTGTCACATGCTAACAGATGCTTTTTGTTGCAAAAAATAGTTTTTGCATCACCACATTTTGAGAGCTATAATTTTTCCATATTTTGGCCCACAGAGTCATGTGAGGTCTTGTGTTTTGCGAGACGAGATGCCATTTTTATTGCTACCATTTTCGTGCACATGACAATTTTTGATCACTTTCTATTCCAATATTTGGGAGACAGAATGAGCAAAAACCAGCAACCCATGAATTTCTTTTGGGGGGGTGTTTATCGTTCTGCGTGTGGTAAAATTAAGGCAGCTTTATTATTCGGGTCAGTACGATAACAGTGATACCTCACTTATATCATTTTTTATGTTTTGGCGCTTTTATATAATAAAATCTATTTCTAGAAAAAATACTTGTTTTTGCATCACTTTATTCTGACAGCTATAACATTTTTAATTTTTCACTGATTACGCTGTATGGTGGCTCATTTTGGCTCGGGACAAGATGACTGTTTCAGCGGTACCATGTTTATTTATATCCATCTTTTTGATCGCGTGTTATTCCACTTTTTGGTCAGCTGTATGCTGTATGATGATGAAGCATTATTTTTTGCCTTTTTTTATGGTGTTCATTAACCCCTTCACCCCCACGGGTGGTTTGCACGTTAATGACCAGGCCAATTTTTACAATTCTGACCACTGTCCCTTTATGAGGTTATATCTCTGGAACGCTTCAAAGGATTTTAGCGATTCTGAGAATGTTTTCTCATGACATGTTGTACTTCACGTCAATGGTAAAATTTATTCGATATAACTTGCGTTTATTTTTGAAAAAAACGCAAATATGGCGAAAATTTCGAAAATGTTTGCAATTTTCAAACTTTGAATTTTTATTCTCTTAAAACAGAGAAATATGTCACACAAAATAGTTAATAAATAACATTTCCCACATGTCTACTTTACATCAGCACAATTTTGGAACCAAAATTTTTTTTTGATAGGAAATTATAAGGGTTAAAAGTTGACCAGCGATTTCTATTTTTACAACAAAATTTACAAAGCCATTTTTTTTAGGGACCACCTCACATTTGAAGTCACTTTGAGGGGTCTATATGGCAGAAAATACCCAAAAGTGACACCATTCTAAAAACTGCACCACTCAAGGTACTCAAAACCACATTCAAGAAGTTTATTAACCCTTCAGGTGCTTCACTGGAGCTGAAGCAACGTGGATGGAAAAAAATAATATTTAACTTTTTAGCCACAAAAATGATCTTTTACAAACTTTTTTTTATTTTCACAAGGGTAAAAGGAGAAAATGGGCAGATAAAGTTGTTGTGCAATTTCTCCTGAGTACGCCAATACCCCATATGTGGGGGAAAACCACTGTTTGGGCACACGGCAGAGCTCGTAAGGGAAGGAGTGCCGTTTGACTTTTTCAAACTAAAATTGGCTGGAGTTGAGATTGGACGCCATGTCGTGTTTGGAGAGCCCCTGATACGCCTAAACAGTGGAAACCCCCCACAAGTGACACCATTTTGGAAACTAGACCCCCTAAGGAACTTATCTAGATCTGTTGTGAGCACTTTGAACCCCAAAGTGTTTCACAAAAGTTTATAATGCCTGGGTGTGAAAAAAAAAAAAACAATTTTCCACAAAAATGATTTTTTAGTCCCAAATTTTAGATTTTTCCCAAGGAAATTGGACCCCAAAACTTGTTGTCCAATTTGTCCTGAGTACGCTGATACCCCATATCTTGGGGGGGGGAAACTGTTTGGGCGCACGGCAGGGCTTGGAAAGGAAGCAGTAACTTTTGGAATGCAAACATTGATGGGGGTCATGTTCCGTTTGTAGTGCCCCAGATGAGCCTAGACCCCCTAAGGAACTTATCTAGATCTTTGGTGAGCACTTTGAACCCCCAAGTGCTTCACACAAGTTTATAATGCCCGGGCATGAAAATAAAAAATCCTATTTTTTTCCCACAAAAATTATCTCTTAGTCACTATTTTTTTATTTTCCCATAGGTAACAGGAGAAATTGGACCACAAAATTTGTTGTCCAATTTGTCCTGAGTACGCTGATACCCCATATGTGAGGGGGAACCACTGTTTGGGTGCATGGCAGAGCTCGGAATGGAAGGAGCACCATTTGACTTTTTCCAACCAAAATTGGCTGGAATTGAGATTGGACGCTATGTTGCATTTGGAGAGCCCCTGATGTGCCTAAACAGTGGAAACCCCCCACAAATGACCCCATTTGGGAAACTACACCCCCTAAGGAACTTATCTAGATCTTTGGTGAGCAATTTGAACCCCCAAGTGCTTCACACAAGTTTATAACGTAGAGCCGTAAAATTAAAAAATCATATTTTTTCCACAAAATTTATCTTTTCACCCCAATTTTTATTTTCCCAAGGGAAACAAGACTCCAAAAGTTATTGTGCAATTTGTCCTGAGTGCGCTGATACCCCATATGTGGGGGTAAACCACTGTTTGAGTGCATGGCAGAGTTTGGAAGGGAAGGAGCGCCGTTTGACTTTTTCAACGCAGAATTGGCTAGATGCAATGTCGTGTTTGGAGAGCTCCTGATCTGCCTAAACAGTGGAAACCCCCCACAAATGACACCATTTTGGAAACTAGACCCCTCAAGGAACTTATCTAGATGTGTGGTGAGCACTTTGAACCCCAAAGTGCTTCACAGAAGTTTATAACGTACAGCAGTAAAATAAAAAATCTCTTTTTTTTTTTCCAAAAATGATTTTTTCGCCCCCAATATTTTATTTTCACAAGGGTAACAGGAGAAATTGGACCCCAAAAGTTGTTGTCCAATTTGTCCTGAGTATGCTGATACCCAATATGTGGGAGTAAACTACTGTATGGGCGCACGTCGGGGCTCGGTAGGGAAGTAGTGACGTTTTGGATTGCAGACTTTGATGGAATGGTCTGGGGGCGTCATGTCGCATTTGGAGAGCCCCTGATGCGCCTAAACAGTGGAAACCCCCCACAAGTGACCCCATTTTGGAAAATAGACCCCACAAGGAACTTATCTAGATGTGTGGTGAGCACTTTGAACCCCGAAGTGCTTCACAGAAGTTTATAACGTACAGCCGTAAAAATAAAAAATCCTTTTTTTTTTTACAAAAATGATTTTTTCGCCCCCAATATTTTATTTTCACAAGGGTAACAGGAGAAATTGGACCCCAAAAGTTGTTGACCAATTTGTCCTGAGTATGATGATACCCAATATGTGGAAGTAAACTACTGTATGGGCGCACGTCGGGGCTCGGTAGGGAAGTAGTGACGTTTTGGATTGCAGACTTTGATGGAATGGTCTGGGGGAGTCATGTCGCATTTGGAGAGCCCCTGATGCGCCTAAACAGTGGAAACCCCCCCGCAAGTGACCCCATTTTGGAAAATAGACCCCACAAGGAACTTATCTAGATGTGTGGTGAGCACTTTGAACCCCGAAGTGCTTCACAGAAGTTTATAACGTACAGCCGTAAAAATAAAAAATCCTTTTTTTTTTTACAAAAATGATTTTTTCGCCCCCAATATTTTATTTTCACAAGGGTAACAGGAGAAATTGGACCCAAAAGTTGTTGTCCAATTTGTCCTGAGTACGCTGATACCCAATATGTGGGAGTAAACTACTGTTTGGGCGCACGTCGGGGCTCGGAAGGGAAGTAGTGACGTTTTGGATTGCAGACTTTGATGGAATGGTCTGGGGGCGTCATGTCGCATTTGGAGAGCCCCTGATGCACCTAAACAGTGGAAACCCCCCACAAGTGACCCCATTTTGGAAAATAGACCCCACAAGGAACTTATATAGATGTGTGGTGAGCACTTTGAACCCCGAAGTGCTTCACAGAAGTTTATAACGTACAGCCGTAAAAATAAAAAAATCCTTTTTTTTTTTTTACAAAAATGATTTTTTCGCCCCCAATATTTTATTTTCACAAGGGTAACAGGAAATTGGACCCCAAAAGTTGTTGTCCAATTTGTCCTGAGTACGCTGATACCCAATATGTGGGAGTAAACTACTGTTTGGGCGCACGTCGGGGCTCGGAAGGGAAGTAGTGACGTTTTGGATTGCAGACTTTGATGGAATGGTCTGGGGGCGTCATGTCGCATTTGGAGAGCCCCTGATGCGCCTAAACAGTGGAAACCCCCCACAAGTGACCCCATTTTGGAAAATAGACCCCACAAGGAACTTATCTAGAAGTGTGGTGAGCGCTATGAAGCCCCAAGTACTTCACAGAAGTTTTATAACATACAGCCGTAAAAACAAAAAAAATCATTTTTTTTTTTACAAAAATGATTTTGTCGCCTCCAGTTTTTTATTTTCCCAAGGGTAACAGGAGAAATAGGCCAAATTGCACAATAACTCTTGTGGTCCAGAGTACGCTGATACCCCATATGAGGGGGTAAACTACTGTTTGGGCGCATGGCAGAGCTCAGAAGTGAAGGAGCACCATTTGACTTATTCAACGCAGAATTGGCTGGAATTGAGATCAGACGCCATGTCACATTTGGAGAGCCCCTGATGTGCCTAAACAGCAGGAACCCCCCAATTCTAACTCCAACCCTAACCCCAACACACCCCTAACCCTAGTCCCAACCCTAACCACAAACCTAACCCTAACACACCCATAACCGTAATCCCAACCCTAATCCTAACGTTAGCGCCAACCCTAACCCTAACGGGGAAATGGAAATAAATACATTTTTTTAATTTTATTATTTTTCCCTAACTAAGGGGGTGATAAAGGGGTTTGATTTACTATTTATAGCGGGTTTTTATGATTGGCAGCTGTCACGCTAAAAGACGCTTTTTATTGCAAAAAATAGTTTTTTGCATCACCACATTTTGAGAGCTATAATTTTTGCATATTTTGGCCCACAGAGTCATGTGAGGTCTTTTTTTTTGCGGGACGAGGTGACGTTTTTATTGGTACCATTTTTGAGCACGTGACATTTTTTGATCGCTTTTTATTTCGATTTTTGGGAGGTTAGAATGAACAAAAATCAGCAATTCATGAATTTCTTTTGGGGGAGGCGTTTATACCGTTTCGCGTGTGGTAAAATTGATAATGCAGTTTTATTCTTCGGGTCAGTACGATTATGGCGATACCTCATTTATATCATTTTTTTATGTTTTGGGGCTTTTAT
The DNA here is from genome assembly GCA_033576555.1 of Oophaga sylvatica. Classification (NCBI taxonomy): domain Eukaryota; kingdom Metazoa; phylum Chordata; class Amphibia; order Anura; family Dendrobatidae; genus Oophaga; species Oophaga sylvatica. The sequence continues at coordinate 508,334,741 of JARQOD010000002.1, read as the reverse complement.
AGAATAAAAGCAATTTTATATAAAAAATTATTATTTTTGCATCGCTTTATTCTGCGAGCTATAACTTTTTTAATTTTTCACTGATGATGCTGTTTGACGGCTCGTTTTTTTGCGGAACAAGATGACGTTTTCAGCGGTACCATGTTTATTTATATCGGTCTTTTTGATCGCGTGTTATTCCACTTTTTGTTCGGCGGTATGATGATAAAGCATTGATTTTTTGCTTCGTTTTTTTTTTTAAGGGGTTCACTAAAGGGGTTAACTAGTGGGACAGTTTTATAGGGGGGGTCGTTACGGACGCGGCGATACTAAATATGTGTACTTTTATTGTTTTGTTTTTTTTATTTACAGACAAAAATGAATTTATTGGGGAATATTTTTATTTTTTTTATGATTTTTTTTATCACTTTTTATTTTTATTTTTTTTACTTTTTTACTTTGTCCCAGGGTGGGACATCACAGTATTTTAGCAGATCGCTGGTGTGACAGTGTGCACAGCACTCTGTCACACCAGCGATCGCTCTGGCATTGCTGCAGGCTTCCCCAGCGCCTGCTCTTAGCAGGCACTGAGGAAGCCGCCTCCCTGCAGGACCCCGGCGCCATCTTGGATCCGGGGACCTGGAGGGAGGACAGACCCTCGGAACAGCGCGACACATCGCGCTGCTCTGAGGGTCTCAGGGGAGCGCGCAGGGAGCCCCCTGCCTGCGCGATCCTCCCCTGTGCCCCGGGTATACCGCGATCATGTTTGATCGCGATGTGCTAGGGGTTAATGTGCCGGGAGCGGTCCATGACCGCTCCTGACACACAGTCACGGGTGTCAGCTGTGATAATCAGCTGACACCCGGCGGTGATCAGCTGCGCTCCCCCCGGGAGCGCAGCTGATCGCCCATGACGTACTATTCCGTGCATGGGAATAAGGTCCAGGGTCACATGGACGGAATAGTACGTCTGATGGAATAAAGGGGTTAATATTTGTGTCATTCTCAAAACTTTTGTCCATGACTGTAGATGTGTGTTGAGAACTTTAAACCCCCAGGTGTTTCACTAAAGTTTTTAATGCCCGAGCATGAAAATAAAAAAATAATATTTTTTCCACAAACATGATCTTTTAGACCCCAACTTTTTATTTTCCCAAAGGTACCAGGAGAAATTGGACCCCAAAAGTTATTGTCCAATTTGTCCTGAGTATGCTGATACCCCATATGTGGGAGAAAACTACTGTATGGGCACACGTCAGGCTCGGAAGGGAAGTAGTGACGTTTTGGATTGCAGACTTTGATGGAATGGTCTGCGGGCGTCATATCGCGTTTGGAGAACCCCTGATGTGCCTAAACAGTAGAAACCCCCCACAAATGACCTAATTTTGGAAAATAGACCCTACATGGAATTTATCTAGATGTGTGTTGAGCACTTTGAACCCCGAAGTGCTTCACAGAAGTTGTTGTCCAATTTGTCCTGAGTACCCTGATACCCAATATGTGGGAGAAAACTACTGTATGGGCACGCGTTGGGGCTTGGAAAGAAAGTAGTGAGTGTTATGTTTAGGTAGCTGAGGAGAAAAAGCAAAAACAGTAATACACCAGAGAGGCTGGAACCTATTGGATTGCAGTAACCTGAACTAACCACACAACTAGAGGTAGCCGTGGAGTGTTCCTAAGTTAATCCTAGACGCCTCGTCACAGCCTGAGAGATAACTACACCTAAAGGCAGAAAGATGAAAGCTATCTGCCCCGGAGCAGATCCCCAAAGAAAATAGGAAGCCCCCAAACATATAATGGCGGTTAGACAAGAAGATAGCACGGACACAGACAGAAAATAGAATGAACAAACATTGGGGCCCAATCTGTCTAGACAGAAAAGTACAGGAAAGAATTCTGACTGCAATCCAACAAAAACCCTAAAAAATACCAGCACTTCTGATTGCCAAAAAAACCTGAGATCGCACGATCTCTACCACCTAAATCAGATCTCAGGTGTAACAAAGCAAAGCTGCAGCCACTGAAAAAACAGGAAAAAGCAAATGAACAAATAACAGTGGCTACAGATAAATTGAGAAGAGCTCAGGCCCCAGGAGGGGACCCGGCTGACCCTCACAAAAGTGCAGAAAACTATGAAAAAAGCAAGCACAAAAAGAAAAGCAGAAAATATCTTATCTGAAAGCAGCAGGTGCAGGCAAGACTCCAGCAACTTCCAAATGAACCAGGAACCACAATTGAGACAAGAACAATTGATCACCGGCGACCATCAAGGGAGGGAACCTCCCTTATATCAGTCCAGTCTGTGATCACAGATTGCCATTCCTCGCTGTGAGGTTCAGTAATGTCTGCAACCACCAGAGGGAGCCTCTGCTCAGAAACCATTTCCAGCACATTCATAACAGTACCCCCCCTTGAGGAGGGGTCACCGAACCCTCACTTGTGCAACCAGGCTGATCAGGATGAGCTCGGTGATAGGCATGGATCAGTCTCCTAGCATGGATGTCCGAAGCAAACACCCAAGAATTGTCCTCCTGACCATAACCTCTCCACTTAACCAAATACTGGAGTTTCTGTCTAGAAAAATAAGAATCCAATATTTTCTCAACCACATACTCAAGATTGCCCTCAACCAAAACAGGGTCAGGAGGCGCAGCCATAGGAACCACTGGCTCGACAAACCTCTTCAATAAGGACTTGTGGAACACGTTATGGATCTTAAATGTCCCTGGAAGAAGCAAACGGAAGGAAACCGGATTAAGACTCTCCATGATCTTATAAGGTCCAATGAACCTACAGTAGGCTTAAACTTTGGAGATGCAACCCTCATAGGGATATTTCTTGAGGACAACCAAACCAAGTCCCCCACTTTAAACCGAGGACCATCAGTCCTATGCCGGTTGGCAAACCGTTGGGCCTTCTCCTGAGAGAGAGACAACCTCTCCACTACCTGGTCCCAAATCTGCTGCATACGCTCCACAACAGAGTCAACACCCGGACAGACAGAAGCCTCCGCCTGTCCCTAAGAAAATCGCGGGTGAAACCCAGAATTGCAGAAAAATGGAGACATCAAGGTGGCAGAGCTAGCCCTATTATTAAGAGCAAACTCAGCCAAAGGCAAAAAAGAGACCCAGTCATCTTGATCAGCAGACACAAAACATCTCAAATAAGTCTCCAAGGTCTGGTTTGTTCTCTCGGTTTGTCCATTGGTCTGAGGATGAAATGCAGAGGAGAAAGATAATTGAACACCAAGTTTAGAACAAAATGTCCTCGAAAATCAGGAAACAAACTGGACTCCTCTGTCAGACACAATGTTCTCCGGAATGCCATGTAACCGAACCACGTGCTGAAGGAACAAAGGCACCAATTCGGAGGAGGAAGGTAACTTAGGTAATGGCACAAGATGACCAGCCAACGCGGAACAATGAATCTCAGACATCACACTCTTCTTCCACTGATCTGGGACAAACAAATTCCCAACAGGGCAGCGCTCAGGTTTATCCTCCTGACACCCCTCCAGAGCCAGTCTCAAATTGGGCGAGATGGTGGAAAGTACTACACCCTCTTTCAAAATAACAGCAGGATCAGATAACTCAGGAGAATCCGCAAAGAAACTCCTTGAGAGGGCATCCGCCTTACCATTCTTAGTGCCAGGAAGAAAAGAAACCACAAAATTAAAGCGTGTGAAAAACAAGGCCCACCTGGCCCGTCTATGATTAAGTCGCTTGGTTGATTCGAGATAAACCAGGTTCTTATGGTCCGTGAGGACCACCACCTGATGTTTGGCTCCTTCCAGCCAATGTCTCCACTCTTCAAAGGCCCACTTCATGGCCAATAACTCCCGATTACCCACATCATAATTAAGTTCAGTTGGAGAAAACTTTCGAGAGAAAAAGGCACAAGAGTTACTCTTAGAGGTCTCTGGATCCCTTTGGGACAAACCGGCACCTGCCCCAATCTCAGAGGCATCAACCTCCACCTGAAACGGCAGAGAAACATCAGGCTGCCGTAGAACAGGAACAGAAATGAATCTCTGCTTAAGTTCCTGAAATGCAGAAACTGCCTCAGGAGGCCAATTCACCACATCGGAACACTTTTTAGTCAGATCAGTCAATGGTTTAACAATACCAGAGAAATTACCAATAAATTTACGATAAAGAATTGGCAAAACCCAAAAATCTCTGAAGAGCCTTCAATGAAGTAGGTTGAACCCAATCACAGATGGCCTGAACCTTGACCGGGTCCATTTCAATAACAGACGGAGACAAAATGAATCCCAGAAATGAGACCTTCTGTACGCCAAAAAGACACTTTGATCCCTTCACATACAGTGCATTCTCTCTCAAAATCTGGAACACAGTCCGAACATGTTTCACATGAGAGTCCCAGTCATTGGAAAAAATCAAGATATCATCCAAATAAACAATCAGAAATTTATCCACAAAATCCCTGAAAATATCATTCATGAAGGATTGGAAGACGGAAGGGGCATTAGTAAGCCCAAAGTGCATCACTAGGTACTCTAAAATGCCCCTCTGGGGTATTAAACGCCGTCTTCCATTCATCCCCGTGCTTAATGCGAATAAGGTTATACGCCCCCCTGAGGTCAAGCTTGGTAAACCAACTAGCACTTTTCACTCTGGAAAACAGGTCAGAAATCAAGGGTAACGGATATTGATATTTCACAGTGATCTTATTCAGGAGGCGATAATCAATACACGGCCTCAATAAACCATCCTTTTTGGCCACAAAGAAAAAACCGGCGCCCAAGGGTGAAGAGGATGGTCTGATATGACCCTTCTCCAATGACTCCTTGATGTAAGATCGCATAGCATCATGTTCAGGTACAGATAAATTAAAAAGGCGACCTTTAGGAAATTTACCACCAGGCACTAATTCAATAGCGCAATCGTAGCTCCTGTGAGGGGGTAAGGATGCATATTTACTTTCACTAAACACATCAGAAAAATCAGTCAAAAAGTCAGGAACATCCTGAGACTGGGGAGAGGCAGAAAAATCAGGAGTGCCAGCAATAACACATTGGCAGCCCCAACTGGTCACAGACACAGATTTCCAATCCAAAACAGGATTATGAATCTGCAACCAAGGGAAACCCAGAACAATAATGTCATGCAGATTATGCAACACCAGAAATTTGCAACTCTCCTGATGATCTGGTTCAACCCTCATTATCACCTGAGTAGAAAATTGGGGTTTATTCTCCGCCAAAGGGGTAGAATCAATGCCCAATAGGGGAATAGACTTCCGCAGGGGTATCATGGGAAAGCCACAACGTTTGGCAAAGTCAAAATCCATCAGGTTAATAGCTGCTCCTGAATCAACAAAAGCCTGAGCCGAAAATGTGGACATGGAGCAAATCAGGGTAACAGTCAATAGAAATTTAGTCTGAACACTACCCAAGACAACTGAGCGCGCAAAACGTCTTCCCCGCTTAGGGCAGATGGAAATAGCATGAGAGGCGTCACCACAGTAGAAACATAACCCATTGCACTTTCGAAATTCATAACGCTGTGCCCCAGAAGTCACTCCATCACACTCCATCAGGAGCTGGCCCACAAGGCAACACCATCTCACGCATACCTCTGCGCTCACGCAAACGTCTGTCAATTTGAATAGCCAAAGACATAGAATCATTGAGACCAGAGGGTACAGGGAATCCCACCATAACGTCCTTTACATTCTCTGACAGACCCTTCCGAAAAAGGGCTAGCAAAGCATCATCATTCCATGTTGTCAGGACTGCCCACTTTCGAAATTTCTGACAGTACAGTTCAGCGGCTTCACAGCCCTGACTTAATGCCAACTAGGTCCTCTCAGCCTGATCAGTGACATTAGGTTCATCGTACAACAACCCCAGAGCCTGAAAAAATACATCAACACCATTCAAAACAGGATCCCCAGGTGTCAGGGAAAAAGCCCAATCCTGAGGGTCGCCGCTCAGGAGAGAGATGACAATTTGAACCTGCTGTGCTGCGTTCCCTGAGGACTTAGGCTTCAAGGCAAAAAACAACTTAGTTATTTTTGAAATTCAGAAATTTAGCCCGATCCCCCAAAAACAAATCTGGCATGGGGATCCTAGGTTCCACAACCGGCAACCCAGCAAGATAGGAAGCAATACTCCGAACCTCAGTCGCAAGCTGATCCACACGGCCAGACAATTGTGCAAACTCCATTGAGAGAAAAAAAGAAAAAATCCTCCTCAGCAACCAGAGAGAAAGAGAGAGAAAATGCAACAAACAGAAAAAAAAAAAAATCTCTGACAACTCTGACAACTTTTTTCTTTCCACACTATTTTTCCCTTCTCTGAGTACCATATAATTTTAGTTTTTGGCCAGTGATACTGTTATGTTTAGATAGCTGAGGAGAAAAAGCAAAAACAGTAATACACCAGAGAGGCTGAAACCTATTGTATTGCAGTAACCTGAACTAACCACACAACTAGAGGTAGCCGTGGAGCGTTCCTACGTTGATCCTAGACGCCTCATCACAGCCTGAGAGATAACTACAACTAAAGGCAGAAAGATGAAAGCTATCTGCCCCGGAGCAGATCCCCAAAGAAAACAGGAGGCCTCCAAACATATAATGGCGGTTAGACAAGAAGATAGCACGGACACAGACAGAAAATAGAATGAGCAAATGTTGGGGACCAATCTATCTAGACAGAAAAGTACAGGAAAGAATTCTGACTGCAATCCCACAAATACCCTAAAAAATACCAGCACTTCTGAATGCCAAAAAAACCTGAGATCACACAATCTCTACCACCTAAATCAGATCTCTGGTGTAACAAAACAAAGCTGCAGCCACTGAAAAAACAGGAAAAAGCAAATGAACAAATAACAGTGGCTACCGATAAATTGAGAGGAGCTCAGGCCCCAGGAGGGGACCCGGCTGACCTCCACAAAAGTGCAGAAAACTATGAAAAAAGCAAGCACAAAAAGAAAAGCAGAAAATATCTTATCTGAAAGCAGCAGGTGCAGGCAAGACTCCAGCAACTTCCAAATGAATCAGGAACCACAATTGAGACAAGAACAATTGATCACCGGCGACCATCATGGGTGGGAACTTCCCTTATATCAGTCCAGTCCGTGATCCCAGATTGCCATTCCTCGCTGTGAGGTTCAGTACTGTCTGCAACCACCAGAGGGAGCCTCTGCTCTGAAACCATCTCCAGCACATTCATAACAAGTGACGTTTTGGATTGCAGACTTTGATTTAATGGTCTGCGGGCGTCATGTCGCATTTGGAGAGCCCCTGATGTGCCTAAACAGTGGAAACCCCCCACAAGTGACCCCATTTTGGAAAATAGACCCCACAAGAAACTTATCTATATGTGTGGTGAGCGCTATGAAGCCCCAAGTGCTTCACAGAAGTATATAACGTACAGCCGTAAAAACAAAAAAATCTTTTTTTTTTTTACAAAAATGATATTCTCTCCCCCAATTTTTTATTTTCCCAAGGGTAACAGAAGAAATTGGACACCGTTTGACTTTTTCAATGTAGAATGGGCTGGAATTGAGATCAGTGCCATGTCGCGTTTGGAGAGCCCCTGATGTGCCTAAACAGTGGAAACCCCCCAATTCTAACTCCAACCCTAACTCCAACACACCCCTAACCCTAGTCCCAACCCTAACCATAACCCTAACCACAAACCTAACTCTAGCACACCCCTAACCCTAATCCCAACCCTAACCCTAATCCTAACTTTAGCCCCAACTCTAACCCTAACTTTAGCCGCAACCCTAACCCTAACCCCAATGGGAAAATGGAAATAAATACATTTTTTTAATTTTATTATTTTTCTCTAACTAAGGGGCTGATAAAGGGGGGGTTGATTTACTATTTATAGCGGGGTTTTATGATTGGCAGCTGTCACGCTAAAAAACGCTTTTTATTGCAAAAAATAGTTTTTGCATCACCACATTTTGAGAGCTATAATTTTTGCATATTTTGGCCCACATAGTCATGTGAGGTCTTATTTTTTGCGGTACAAGTTAACGTTTTTTATTGGTACCATTTTTGATCATGTGACATTTTTTGATCGCTTTTTATTTCGATTTTTGGGAGGTTAGAGTGAACAAAAATCAGCAATTCATGAATTTCTTTTGGGGGGGGCGTTTATACCGTTCCGCGTGTGGTAAAATTTATAAAGCAGTTTTATTCTTCGGGTTAGTACGATTACGTTGATACCTCATTTATATCATTTTTTATGTTTTGGCACTTTATACAATAAAAACAATTTTATATAAAAAATAATTATTTTTGCATCGCTTTATTCTTCGAGCTATAACTGTTTTATTTTTTCGTTGATGGGCTGTTTGGCAGCTAGTGGTTTGCGGGACAAGATGACGTTTTCAGCGGTACCATGTTTATTTACATCTGTCTTTTTGATCGCGTGTTATTCCACATTTTGTTCGGTGTTATGATGATAAAGCATTGATTTTTTGCTTTGTTTTTTTTTTTTTTAAGCGGTTCACTAAAGGGGTTAACTAGTGGGATAGTTCTATAGGGTGAGTCGTTACAGACGTGGCGATACAAAATATGTGTACTTTTATTGTTTTGTTTTTTTATTTATAGGAAGAAATGAATTTATTGGGGAATATTGTCTTTTTCCTTTATTTTGGAATTTTTTTTTAACACTTGTGATTTTCATTTTTTTCACCTTTTTACTTTGTCCCAGGGTGGGACATCACTGTAGAATGTCAGATCAATGGTCTGACAGTGTGCACAGCACTGTCACACCAGCGATCGCTCTGGCAGGCACTAAGGAATCCATCTCCCTGCAGGACCCGGTGGCCATCTTGGATCCGTTGTCTTGCAGGGAGGAAAGCCTCAGAACAGCGCGATCACATCCTGCTGTTCTGAGGGTCTCAGGGGAGCACGCAGGGAGCCCCCTCCCTGCGCGATGCTTCCCTGTGCCCTCTGTACACCGCGATCATGTTTGATCGTGGTGTGCCAGGGATTAATGTGCCGGGAGCGGTCCGTAACTGCTCCTGGCACATAGTGCCGGGTGTCAGCTGTGATAATCAGCTGACACCCGGCCGCGATCGACTGCGCTCCCCCCGGGAGCGCGTCCGATCGCATGGGACGTACTATCCCGTCCATGGTCAGATTGTCCCGGGTTTCATGGATGGGATAGTACGTCAGATGGCAGGAAGGGTTTAAAGGGGTTAACTAGTGGGACAGTTTTATAGGTCGAGTCATTACGGACGGATATCAAATATGTGTATTTTTATTGTTTAGATTTTGTTCATTCAAATATTTATTTAGTGAATAAATATTGATTTTTTTATTATTATTTTTTTTTTAATATTTTTACAATTATTTTTTTTTTTTTACTTCATTCTAACTTTTACACTTTGTCCCTCTATGGGACACTAATTTTTTGCAGGCTAATCACTTCTATAACATGCAAATGAAGCAGCATCTGCATGCTGCAGAAGCTGTCAGAGCTGCACTCAGTGCACACTGACCTGAGAGACTTCCTGACATACACTGCGCATGACAGGAAGTTTAACAGCTCTGGTAACCTGGATATCATCATGACGACATCGGGTTAGCATGGCTGCGATCGGGACCCCGCGTCAAGCCGCAGGGTCTCCGATCCAAAGGGAGAGGGGCTGTCAGCCCTCTGTCTGCTGTGGAATGCTGCAATCGTGTTTTATCACAGTATTCCAGGGGTTAAAGTGCCGGGAGCGGTCTGTGACCGATCCTGGCACTTAGTGCCGGGTGTCAGCTTTGAGAATCAGCTGACACCTGGCCATGATCAGCCACACACCACCCGTGTGCGCGGCCAATCGCTGAGACGTACTATCGCAACCATGGTCATAGGGGCCCAGGGCATATGGAAGGTATAGTACGTCTCATGGCAGAAAGGGGTTAATAACCTATATGCAGAGCTTCTGTATAAAGCTGTAGTGTATTTGAAATTTATCTTATCAGAAAAATATGCTTCTTTCTACTCCAGGACTGATCATTTATTCTCAACATTCTCAATTCATGGGTAAAATCTGTATTCAGTAAAGACAGAGTTTCCTTTTACTGAGATAGGAGATGGCAGTTTCTACTGATTAGAATTGATGTAGACAGGAGTGAGTATGAGGAGGGAGGAGCTAACAGCAGAGCTCCTCCCTTCTACATAGAATCTTATCAATACCAACTGCCATCTCCTATCTCACTATTCTAAAAATCTGTCTTCACTGAACACAGATTTTCCCTAGGAATTTAAAATTTTTAAACCAAATGATCAGTCTTGGTGGAAAAACATTTATCAGATAAAATACATTACAAAGTTTCTTATTTTCATGTGTACTGTTAATTTATAAAAAAAAAATGTAAATGTCAGTTACTCTTAAAAAAAATCCAGGTTTTTTCTTCTATTACTGCACCCCCACCTCAGTGATACACCATGCACTTCTCTTATACATAGCGTATGTACCTGCATGTAACTCTTCCTCTGTCTTCTCCTTAGCCTTTATCTTTATGTCTAGATTTTATTCTACATTTTATTCCTTCATGCTCTATCAATCTCATAGTTCATCAAAGCAGCATCACTGACCAGTTAGAGTCAGTACTATGTCTGCCTACAGTCATAAAAGTGTACTTATCCTTCTCTCTATATTCCTTAATATGCTATCAGTACATTTATTATACACTGCTCAAAAAAATAAAGCGAACACTCAAATAACACATCCTAGATCTAAATGAATGAAATATTCTCATTGAATACTTTGTTCTGTACAAAGTTGAATGTGCTGTCAACATAATCACACAAAATTCATCAATGAAAATAAAATTGTTGAACCAATGGAGGCCTGGATTTGGAGAGACCCCCAAAATGAAAGTGGAAATAAGTCAAAATGAAAATCAAAACAAGACAAAATTAAAGTAGAAACAAGTCAAAATGATGCTCAGTAGTGTGTGTGGCCTCCACGTGCCTGTATGACCTCTCTACAACGCCTGGGCATGATCCTGATGAGGTTGCAGATGTTCTCCTGAGGGATCTCCTCCCAGACCGAGACTAAAGCATCCATCAACTCCTGGACAGTCTGTGATGCAACGTGACATTGGTGGATGGAGCGAGACATGCTGTCCCAGATGTGCTCAATCAGATTCCAGTCTGGGGAACAGGCAGGCCAGTCCATAGCTTCAATGCCTTCATATTGCAGGAACTGCTGACACACTCCAGCCACATGAGGTCTGGCATTGTCCTGCATTAGGAGGAACCCAGGGCCAACCGCACCAGCATATGGTCTCACAAGGTGTCTGAGGATTTCATCTCGGTACATAATGGCAGTCAGGCTATCTCTGGCGAGCACATGGAGGGCTGTGTGGCCCTCCAAAGAAATGCCACCCCACACCATTACTGACCCACTGCCAAACCGGTCATGCTGAAGGATGTTGCAGGCAGCAGGTTCACACTCAGCACATATGACAGACGTAACAGAGTCTGGAGACACCATGGAGAGCGATCTGCTGCCTGCAACATCCTTCAGCATGACTGTCCCCATTGGGGCTCACAGTCTAGATGCCCTGTGAGTATGACTTTTGAATTTTGGGAAGAAGCCGGAATACCTGGAGGAAACCAATGCAAAAATGGGAGAATTCTTTGCAGTTGTTGTCCTTAGTGTGATTTGAACCAAAAAGCCCAACGCTGCAAAGTAACAGTGCTAACCACTGAGCCACCATGATAGACAGGAAATTAAACTGTGATCTCTCACATCATAATTGTGTGAAAAGGTCTTTGCAATCTTCAGTGTTGATGACTCAGTGGTTTGCACTGTTACTTTGCAGCGCTGGAGTCCTGGGTTCAAATCCCACCAAGGACAACATCTGCAAAAAGTTTGTATGTTCCCCCCATGTTTGTATGGATTTCCTCTGGGTTGTCTGGTTTTATTCACACTTGAAAAACATACTGATTGTGAATTTAGATTGTGAATCCCAATGGGGACAGCGATGATAACGTATGTAAAGCACTGTGGAATTAACGGCGCTATATAAGTGAGAAAAATATATAAACTGTTATGTGAGTTTCTATAGTCTTAGTGGATAAAGTGTGTGGTGCAGTTCATCATAGAGGTACTTCAATTGACTGGGATGGTGAAGAGCACAGAAAGTCATTGAATTCCCAGGGGGGGTCACAATGTGGACACATGACTTAACTGAAGAGAAGTATGCCACAAATTTCAAGAAAGTACCACTTTAAAGGGAACCTGTCAGCAGAATTGTGCACAGTAACCTACACACATTGTCAGGTCGGCGCTGTTACACTGATTAAAATCCTACCTTGGTTGATGAAATCCATCTTATGGTTGTTCTTTTATCTTTATTTTCAGACTTGTGTTAATGAGATTCTCGTGCCCTAAGGTGGGGTTGGCGTATGTGGTGCTCTGATTGGATATTCATAATGCAGACTGCTGACAGGTGACTGATCCGCCACTGACCTGCCCTTAGTATGCATAATGAATATATAGTATAACGGCGCCGACCTGACACTGTGTGTAGGTTACTGTGCACAATCATGCTGACGAGTTCCCTTTAAGGACTAGTTAAAGTTTGCCAATGGAGCATTTACAGCTTTACCCCAGAGCATTGAAAACATTGCTATAGATATAACATTTGAAAACTAGAAAAACATTTCTTTCATATACTTACAGTTTATGCTGCCGTCTGTTAAATAGACAAGGTGGCAAGTCATCATGAAAGCCAGAAGTATTATCCAAACGTGTTCACTTTCGTGATTAGCCATATTTGAATGTGATCCCTATAAATACATGAACATTTTAATATTATTTAAAATGTACGCATTAAAGAATTTTATAAATTTGTGCATACCATTTTTTTCTATTAGATTTTTGTTGATTAAATGAAGGATGAAGTTGAAATTCAATGCTGTACGTATGTGCCAAAACTAGTCATAAACTCAACACTTAAAGAATTGTCATTGATATTTTATATTACAGTTCTTATGAGTCTTCACAGATCACTTATGAGTACTATGTACTCTAAATAAATTAAAGGGATTGTCTGGTCTTTAGCTATAAGTCTGCAGTCACTCTGTCATTCTAGGTGACTGTGGACGTTTGAATCCTCACATCGGGTACACTGCACATTGTGAGGGTTCTCTGGTGTCATGAGACCGCAAGTATGCTAAATGCATACTCCCGGCCAAAATCCGACTACATGGGAGCAGACGCACTCAATGCAAGTGTATTGAGCAAGGCCGGAAACAGTCTAGTCAGAATGTGGCCTGGAGTATGCATATTGCTTACTTGTGGTCACATCAAAATCCTCACAGTGTGCAGTGCGTGTGATGTGAGGATTCACAAGTCTGAAGTCACATAAAGTGATTTCAGACTTGTGGCTTTAGACCGGACAACCCCTTTAACCCCTTAACCCCGGAGGTATATTCATTTTTGCATTTTCGTCTTTCACTCCCCTTCTTCCCAGAGCCATAACTTTTTTATTTTTCCATCAACATGGCTATGTGAGGGCTTGTTTTCTGCGGGACGAGTTGTACTTTTGAACAACACCATTGAATTTATGTCATGTAACAGAAATGGGAAAAAAATTCCAACTGCAGTGAAATTTAAAAAAATGTGCAATCCCACACTTGTTTTTTGCTTGGCTTTTTTACTAGGCTAACTAAATGCTAAAACTGACCTGCCATTATGATTTTCCAGGTCATTATGAGTTCATAGACTCCAAACATGTCTAGGTTCTTTTTTTATCTAAGTGGTGAGAAAAAATTCCAAAGTTTGTTAAAAAAAAAAATTGCGCCAGATTCCGATACCCATAGCGTCACCATTTTTCGTGATCTCATGTTGTGTGAGGGCTTATTATTTGCGTGCTGAGTTGTTGTTTTTAATGATACCATTATGGTGCAGATACGATCTTTTAATTGCCCATTATTGCATTTTAATCATCAGCGTACTATTATCTGGTTAGGAGTGGGGCAAACGTGCCACCAGACGTGGATACCGCGTCTGGTGGCACGTTTGCCCATCTCCTAACCAGATAAGTTCCCTCTGGCTGTCCTATCAGGACTCCTTTTAACAGCGCAACATCCTGTCTCTCATTAAGAGACACTTTCTGCACATACCAAATCAGTACGTAACTGAAGAAGGTCGTATTGGACCGAAACGTTTTTGTTGTACTACAATAAAACTTCACTTACTATAGCTAAGTTGAGTGCTAGGTTCATTTCTTTTGAATGTCTGTGGTGTGGGAATCTAACCTGAGCACCTACTACAGCTGTGCACACGGTGTTCTTCCATGCTGCTGCAGTGACGTCATGGCTACAGACAACCACTGAGCTCATGATTTTGCTGATATATGGCACGTGCTACCAAACTCGGTGATATCTATGCACTTCTTTGAAAATGGAAAATCCATTTAAAGAGAAATTGTCACCAGGTTTGCCCCAAGTGAAATTAGGCCACCACCTTTCTGCCCTGATATACAGCATTCTAATATGCTGGAGACAGTGGGTACGGAAAGTATTCATACACCTTTAAATTTTTCACTCTTTATTTCATTGCAGCCATTTGGTAAATTCAAAAAAGTTCCTTTTTTCTCATTAATGTACACTCTGCACCACATCTTGACTGAAAAAAAGAAATATAGAAATTTTTATTAATTTATTAAAAAAGAAAAACTGAAATATCACATGGTCATAAGTATTCAGACCCTTTGCTCAGCACTCATATTTAAGTCACATGCTGTCCATTTCCTTGTGATCCTCCTTGAGATGGTTCTACTCCTTCATTGGAGACCAGCTGCGTTTAACTAAATTGATAGGACTTGATTGTAAAGGCACACACCTGTCTATATAAGACCTCACAGCTCACAGTGCATGTCAGACCAAATGAGAATCATGAGGTCAAAGGAACTGGCAAGGAGCTCAGAGACAGAATTGTGGCAAGTCACAGATGTGGCCAAGGTTACAAAAGAATTTTTGCAATACTCAAGGATCCTAAGAGGCCATCCTTGTGGCTTAAATATGAATGTCTGAGCAAAAGGTCTGAATATTTATGACCATGTGATATTTCAGTTTTATTTTTTAATAAATTTGCAAAAATTTCTACATTTCTGTTTTTTTTCAGTCAAGATGGAGTGCAGAATGTACATTAATGAGAAAAAAAATGAACTTTTTTGGCATTTACCAAATGGCTGTAATGAAACAAGGAGTGAAAAATTTAAAGGTATTGAATACTTTCCGTACCCACTGTATAAGCCCACAATCCAGCCTGTAAGACAATAAAAAGACCTTATATAATAAACACCTACAGGGCGTTCGGTCCGATGTGCATTGCTGTCTCGATCCAATGCCTCCCTTCTTCTTGTGATGCTGTCCTCATTCTTGCATCATGTGGATGATGCATACTACCTCATTCACACAGTGTCCCCTGACATTGCATTCCAGTGCTGGCATAATTTTATATGCCCTGTCGAGGGCAGAGCACAGCAGTGCAGTGCGTATGTGCTGGGAAAGGTCAAAGAGCATCGGGAATGCAGACAGTAGTACTATATTCTGGCCTGGTCAGGGCAGAGAAGTTCGCCTCTGCTGGAGCGTAATGCCGGGACACTGCATGGATGACGTAGGAAGCATCATCCACACGAAGCAGAAGATAGGAGGATGGCATCGCAAGAAAAGAAGTATTATAAAGGGTCTTGTCTTGCAGGCTGGATTGGGGGCATATATGCAGCATATTAGAACGCTGCATATCAGGGCTGAAAGGTTGTGGCCTTTTCTCACATGGGACAAACTTGCTGACAGGTTCCCTTTAAAGAATATATTCGCTTTATTTTCACAAATATGTTGGAAATAAAGTTTTGCAATATTTAAAGAAGCACTTCCATCAAAGTGTTTATCCTCTTAATATACAGTTCTGGCAAAAATTAAGAGACCACTGCAAAGTTTTATAAAAATGAGCTTCTCTACATTTTTGACAGCCATTCCATTCCAGTCTCAGTTGAATTCCAACCAGAGTACACCTCATTCTACTTAATGTGCTTCTGAGTAGGTGATCACCTGAACCAAATCTTATTTGACGAAGGAAAGTATAAAAAAACACTGCTGTGGTGTTCACAATCCTCTTGCAATAGGACAAGCTGGATGGCAAAACAAGTGCTAGTAATATCCCAAAAGTAATAGGAATGAAAAAATAAAATTTAACCATGCCAAAGGAGTTGAAAAGAAAAGTCCTGAGTGAGGAAAAGAAGGTCTCGATTCTGGCTTTGCTAGTAGAGGGATACATAGAGCGTCATGTTGCCTCCATCCTTAAAATTTCTAAGATGGCAGTCCATTACAACGAGGTCAAGCAGCAGATATTGGGGACAAGAAAGCTACAGACCGGAAGAGGGCGAAAACGACTCTCCGCTGACCGGGATGACCGTCATCTTAATCAAATGTCACTTAACAACTGCATGATGACGTCAACTGGCCTCCAAAAGGAATTGCAAATGGCAGTTGGGGTGAAGTGCACGGCAAGAATAGTTCGATACCGGCTCCTAGGGCTCAAGTCATGTAAAGCTAGAAAAAAGCCTTTCATCAATGAAAAGCAAAGGAGAGCCAGGCTGAAGTTTGCCAAAGACCATAAGGATTGGACCATAAAGGACTGGAATAAGGTAATCTTCTCTGATGAGTCTAATTTTCAGCTTTGCCCAACACCTGGTCGTCTAATGGTTATATGGAGACCTGGAGAGGCGTACAAGCCACAGTGTCTTGCACTTACTGTGAAATTTGGTGGAGTATCGGTGATGATCTGGGGATTTTTCAGCAAGGTTATAATTGGGCAGGTTAATCATTGTGAAGTAAATATGAATCAAGCCGCATACAAGGTTATCCTGGAAAAACAGTTGATGCCTTCTGCTCAGGCAGTGTTTCCCAACTCTGTGGATTGTTTTTTCCAGCAGGACAATGCGCCATGCCACACAGCTAGGTCAATCAATGTGTGGACGAAGGATCACCACATCAAATCCATGTCATGGCCAGCCCAATCTCTAGAACTCAACCTCAGTGAAAAAATCTGGAATGTAATCAAGAGGAAGATGTCACAAGCCATCAAACAAAGAAGAACTGCTTAAATTTTTTTTACCAGGAGTGGCATAAGGTCACCCAAAAGCAGAGTGAAATACTGGTGCAAAGCATGCCAAGACACATGAAAGCTGTGATTAAAAATCATGGTTATTCCACAAAATATTGATTTCTGAACTCTTCCTGAGTTAAAACATTAGTATTATTGTTTCTAAATGATTATGAACTTGTTTTCTTAGCATTATTTGAAGTCTGCAAGCATTACATTTTTTTGTTATTTTGACCATTTCTCATTTTCTGAAAATAAATACAAAATTTATTGCTTGGGAATTCAGAAACATGTTGTCAGTAGTTTATAGAATAAAAGAGCAATTTACATTTGACTCAAAAATATACCTTTAACCCCTCTCTGACATTAGACATACTATCCCGTCCATAAAACCCGTGCCATTCTGCCCATGGACGGGATAGTACGTCATAGGCGATCAGCTGCGCTCCTGAGGGGAGCGCAGCTAATCGCCGCCGGGTGTCAGCTGATTATCACAGCTGACACCCGTGACTGTGTGTCAGGAGTGGTCACGGACCGCTCCCAGCACATTAACCCCTAGCACACCGCGATCAAACATGATCGCGGTGTACTGGGGGCACAGGGGAGGATCGCGCAGGGTGGGGGCTCCCTGCGCGCCCCCCTGAGACCCTCAGACCAGCGCGATGTGATCGCGCTGTTCTGAGGGCTTCCTCCCTCCCAGGACCTGGATCCAACATGGCGCCGGGGTCCTGGAGGGAGGCGGCTTCCTCAGTGCCTGCTGAGAGCAGGCACTGAGAAGCCTGCTGCACTGCCTGAGCGATCGCTGGTGTGACAGTGTGCTGTGCACACTGTCACACCAGCGATTTGATAAAATACAGTGATGTCCCACCCTGGGACAAAGTAAAAAAGTTAAAAAAATAAAAATAAACATGTTATAAAAAAAAATCCAAAATAAATTAAAAAAAAAAAAAAATATTCCCCAATAAATTCATTTCTTCCTGTAAAAAAAAAAACAAAACAATAAAAGTACACATATTTGGTATCGCTGCGTCCGTAACGACCCCCCTATAAAACTGTCCCACTAGTTAACCCCTTTAGTGAACCCCTTAAAAAAAAAAAAAAAACGAAGCAAAAAATCAATGCTTTATCATCATACCGCCAAACAAAAAGTGGAATAACGCGCGATCAAAAAGACAGATATAAATAAACATGGTACCGCTGAAAACGTCATCTTGTCCCGCAAAAAACGAGCCGCATACAGCATCATCAGCGAAAAAATAAAAAAGTTATAGCTCGCAGAATAAAGCGATGCAAAAATAATTATTTTTTATATAAAATTGTTTTTATTCTATAAAAGCGCCAAAACATAAAAAAATGATATAAATGAGGTATCGCCATAATCGTACTGACCCGAAGAATAAAACTGCTTTATCAATTTTACCACATGCGGAACAATAAAAACGCCTCCCCCAAAAGAAATTCATGAATTGCTGATTTATGTTCATTCTAACCTCCCAAAAATCGAAATAAAAAGCGATCAAAAAATGTCACCTGCTCAAAAATGGTACAAATAAAAACGTCAACTCGTACCGCAAAAATAAGACCTCACATGACTCTGTGGGCCAAAATATGCAAAAATTATAGCTCTCAAAATGTGGCGATGCAAAAAACTATTTTTGCAATAAAAAGCGTCTTTTAGCGTGACAGCTGCCAATCATAAAAACCCGCTATAAATAGTAAATCAAACCCCCCTTTATCACCCCCTTAGTTAGGGAAAAATAATAAAATTAAAAAAATGTATTTATTTCCATTTTCCCATTAGGGTTAGGGTTAGGGTTGCGGCTAAAGTTAGGGTTAGGGTTGGCACTAAAGTTAGGATTAGGGTTAGGGTTGGGATTAGGGGTGTGTTAGGGTTAGGTTTGTGGTTAGGGTTGGGACTAGGGTTAGGGGTGTGTTGGGGTTAGGGTTGGAGTTAGAATTGGGGGGTTTCCGCTGTTTAGGCACATCAGGGGCTCTCCAAATGTGACATGGCGTCTGATCTCAATTCCAGCCAATTCTGCGTTGAAAAAGTCAAACGGTGCTCCTTCACTTCTGAGCTCTGCCATGCATCCAAACAGTAGTTTATCCCCACATATGGGGTATCAGCGTACTCTGGACCCCAAGAGTTATTGTGCAATTTGTCCTATTTCTTCTGTTACCCTTGGGAAAATAAAAAACTGGGGGCGAAAATATCATTTTTGTACAAAAAAAAATATTTTTTTGTTTTTTACGGCTGTACATTATAAACTTCTGTGAAGCACTTGGGGCTTCATAGCGCTCACCACACACCTAGATAAGTTCCTTGTGGGGTCTATTTTCCAAAATGGGGTCACTTGTTGGGGATTTCCACTGTTTAGGCGCATCAGGGGCTCTCCAAATGCGACATGACGCCCCCAGACCATTCCATCAAAGTCTGCAATCCAAAACGTCACTACTTCCCTTCCGAGCCCCAACGTGTACCCATACAGTAGTTTTCTCCCACATACTGGGTATCAGCGTACTCAGGACAAATTGGGCAACAACTTTTGGGGTCCAATTTCTCCTGTTACCCTTGTAAAAATAAAATATTGGGGGCGAAAAAATCATTTTTGCAAAAAAAAAAAAAGATTTTTTATTTTTATGGCTGTGCGTTATAAACTTCTGTGAAGCACTTCGGGGTTCAAAGTGCTCACCACACATCTAGATAAGTTCCTTGTGGGGTCTATTTTCCAAAATGGGGTCACTTGTGGGGGGTTTCCACTGTTTAGGCACATCAGGGGCTCTCCAAATGCGACATGACGCACACAGACCATTCCATCAAAGTCTGCAATCCAAAACGTCACTACTTCCCTTCCGAGCCCTGACGTGCGCCCATACAGTAGTTTTCTCCCACATATTGGGTATCAGCGTACTCAGGACAAATTGGACAACAACTTTTGGGGTCCAATTTCTCCTGTTACCCTTGTGAAAAAAAAATATTGGGGGCGAAAAAATCATTTTTGTAAAAAAAAAAGATTTTTTATTTTTACGGCTGTGCGTTATAAACTTCTGTGAAGCACTTCGGGGTTCAAAGTGCTCACCACACATCTAGATAAGTTCCTTGTGGGGTCTATTTGCCAAAATGGGGTCACTTGTGGGGGGTTTCCACTGTTTAGGTGCATCAGGGGCTCTCCAAATGTGACATGACGCCCCCAGACCATTCCATCAAAGTCTGCAATCCAAAACGTCACTACTTCCCTTCCGAGCCCCGACGTGTGCCCATACAGTAGTTTTCGCCCACATATTGGGTATCAGTGTACTCAGGACAAATTGGACAACAACTTTTGGGTTCCAATTTCTTCTGTTACCCTTGTGAAAATAAAATATTGGGGGCGAAAAAATCATTTTTGTAAAAAAAAAAAAAAGATTTTTTATTTTACGGCTGTACGTTATAAACTTTAGTGAAACACCTGGGGTTCAAAGTTCTCACCACACATCTAGATAAGTTCCTTGAGGGGTCTAGTTTCCAAAATGGTGTCATTTATGGGGGTTTCCACTGTTTAGGCAGATCAGGAGCTCTCCAAACACGACATGGCGTCCAGCCAATTCTGCGTTGAAAAAGTCAGACGGCGCTCCTTCCCTTCCAAACTCTGCCATGCACCCAAACAGTGGTTTACCCCCACATATGGGGTATCAGCGCACTCAGGACAAATTGCACAATAACTTTTGGAGTCTTGTTACCCTTGGAAAAATAAAAATTGGGGTGAAAAGATCATTTTTGTGGAAAAAATATGATTTTTTAAATTTTACGGCTCTACGTTATAAACTTGTGTGAAGCACTTGGGGGTTCAAATTGCTCATCAAAAATCTAGATAAGTTCCTTAGGGGGTCTAGTTTCCCAAATGGGGTCATTTGTGGGGGGTTTCCACTGTTTAGGCACATCAGGGGCTCTCCAAATGCAACATGGCATCCAAACTCAATTCCAGCCAATTTTGGTTGGAAAAATTCAAATGGTGCTCCTTCCATTCCGAGCTCTGCCGTGCGCCCAAACAGTGGTTCCCCCCCACATATGGGGTATCAGCGTACTCAGGACAAATTGTACAACAACTTATGTGGTCCAATTTCTCCTGTTACCCTTGGGAAAATAAAAAAATAGTGACTAAGAGATAATTTTTGTGGGAAAAAAATAGGATTTTTTATTTTCATGCCCGGGCATTATAAACTTGTGTGAAGCACTTGGGGGTTCAAAGTGCTCACCAAAGATCTAGATAAGTTCCTTAGGGGGTCTAGTTTCCAAAATGGGGTCACTTGTGGGGGGTTTCCACTGTTTAGGCTCATCTGGGGCACTGCAAACGGAACATGACCCCCATTAACGTCTGCATTCCAAAACGTTACTACTTGACTTTCAAACCCCTGCCGTGCGCCCAAACAGTTTCCCCCCCCACATATGGGGTATCAGCGTACTCAGGACAAATTGGACAACAACTTTTGGGGTCCAATTTCCTTGGGAAAATTCAAAAATTTGGGACTAAAAAATCATTTTTGTGGAAAATTGATTTTTTTTTTTCACACCCAGGCTTTATAAACTTTTGTGAAACACTTGAGGGTTCAAAGTGCTCACAACAGATCTAGATAAGTACCTTAGGGGGTCTAGTTTCCAAAATGGTGTCACTTGTGGGGGGTTTCCACTGTTTAGGCGCATCAGGGGCTCTCCAAACGTGACATGGCATCCAATCTAAATTCCAGCCAATTTTAGTTTGAAAAAGTCAAACGTCGCTCCTTCCCTTACGAGCTCTGCCGTGTGCCCAAACAGTGGTTTTCCCCCACATATGGGGTATTGGCGTACTCAGGAGAAATTGCATAACAACCTTATCTGTCCATTTTCTCCTTTTACCCTTGTGAAAATAAAAAAAAAGTTTGTAAAAGATAATTTTTGTGGCTAAAAAGTAAAATATTCATTTTTTCCTTCCACGTTGCTTTAGTTACTGTGAAGCACCTGAAGGGTTAATAAACTTCTTGAATGTGGTTTTGAGTACCTTGAGGGGTGCAGTTTTTAGAATGGTGTCACTTTTGGGTTATTTTCTGCCATATAGACCCCCCAAAGTGACTTCAAATGTGAGGTGGTCCCTAAAAAAAATGGCTTTGTAAATTTTGCTGTAAAAATGAGAAATCGCTGGTCAACTTTTAACCCTTATAACTTCCTAACAAAAAAACATTTTGGTTCCAAAATTGTGCTGATGTAAAGTAGACATGTGGGAAATGTTATTTCTTAACTATTTTGTGTGATATATTTCTCTGTTTTAAGGGAATAAAAATTCAAAATTTTAAAATTGCAAAAATT
Source organism: Oophaga sylvatica (assembly GCA_033576555.1). Lineage (NCBI taxonomy): Eukaryota > Metazoa > Chordata > Amphibia > Anura > Dendrobatidae > Oophaga > Oophaga sylvatica. Next base: position 508,312,341 of record JARQOD010000002.1, on the reverse strand, counting down.
TAAAAATTTTCGCCACATTTGCGTTTTTTTCAAAAATAAACGCAAGTTATATCGAAGAAATTTTACCACTAACATGAAGTACAATATGTCACGAGAAAACATTCTCAGAATCGCGAAGATCCGTTGAAGCGTTCCAGAGTTATAACCTCATAAAGAGACAGTGGTCAGAATTGTAAAAATTGGCCCGGTCATTAACGTGCAAACCACCCTTGAGGGTGAAGGGGTTAAAGAGAAAAATCAGACAAACTGAAAATTTTGCCGTGGTCTCTTAATTTTTGCCAGAGCTGTATGCCTGCATAGTCTTTGAGCTTTTTTACAACAAATGCATTTGAGCACAAAAGAACTATTAACAAATGGCCCTAAAAAGTGCCTTTTCTATAATATGCGTACTGTCAGGATTCTCTTGTGGTGGCACCAGGAGCAGGCAATAATGTGACCGCAAGTGTGAGATGATTACTCCCAGATATAGACAAGACTTACATGGCCTCGCTTAATACAAGTGAATTGAGCCGGGCCGCACGCATCTAGTCAGAATTTGGCTGGAAGTATGCATATTGATGCTAACACCAGAGAATCCTAACAGAGCACGCTGTGCCCGCTGTGAGGATTCACAAGTCTGCAGTCACATAGAGTAAATGCCGACTTTCATGCCAAACCTAGACAACCCCTTTAAGTTCTAATTACACAGTGGAAAGGCACTGCAATTTAATTCCTCCCCACTCTTACCTGATCTCTTATCACTTTTCACTCATATCCCCTATAGCATTTTAATAATTCAAACCCCCTGATTGATATCACATCTGCTTGCAGTGAGCACCCCTAGTAGACATGGCATCTCCAGGTCCACAAGGGTTTCTCTCTGGTGAGTGGCCTGAAAAGGCATGCTTCTGTGTTGGCACATTTTACAGATTGTGATGCAGTTTCAGACGGTTTATTCCTCTCAGTCTGAATCCACCCTCTAGAACATCACTCCCTTGACCTACTCCCCAGCACCTCTATATATAGCCCCATCCTGCTGTGTAGCCCAGCTGCGCTTGGTGCCACATGTTACCCAGGAGGATGCACAAAAAGGTAATTCACAATCACCCGATATTCATTCACATTTCACATTTTCCTGGTGCCACCAGAGGGAGCCCTTTAGATTACGCAGGTATATAAGGGTGTGGAGAGATAGAGCAGTGAGATGAAGACAGTCTAGCTGAACGTTAGCTAGTTGTTGGTTTTACCTCAGAGAAGAGATCAGAACGGCAGTTACCTCAGACGAGCTGTGAGGGAGAGATCAGATCTCCTCAGAACACTGGAGTGAGAGGATTCCTGTCAGAGCTCAGATTACACTAGTCTGTGTCAGAGCGTGTTGAAGAGCTGAGAGGAAAGTTACCTCAGATCGTGCTGACTGATAGTTCCTTAGGAAAGTGGAAAGTGACTCTCGGAGTGTGCACAGATCAGTCTGACGGAATGTCCTGATAGCTACTTCGGACAGAGCCTAAGAAGGAAGCGAAGGAAAGGGAACTGCAGTATTTGTAACACTGAGTCAACTGAGGTACTGTTAGAGAGTGAGCGTGCCGACGCTTGGAGAGCGGTGAAGAGAAGAAAGCTGACATCTACTGCTGCCTGTGCTTATGTTAAAGGTGTGAGTAGGACGACAGGCAAGTGGAAAAAGGGAAAGAGAGAGTGACTGAGGAGAAATAGCAACGATAGCTTACCTCCACTCTGCACCACCGGACACCGGGTCCGAGCTTGCTAGTACCTCCACGGCTAGTGGGAAAAACCGGAGACCCTGCTGGACTTTAGGTCACAGAGGGGCCCAACAGTGCTGATACGTAACCGGGGTCAGGAAGAACAGGAGTCTAGCAGGACGCTGCAGATAGAGACTTAGTTCTGTCCAAAAGAAGGCTCTACCACAATGTCAGCCGGGCGTAGCTGTTTCACACGGAATTAGGCTTTGTTTCATGCAAGTCAGAAACTCACACATATAAAGACGTAAGGAGGCCCTACACCTACTCAGTGATTACTGGACGTGCATCCTCCACCCTGAGCAGCTTCCCGGGACGTGCCTGCAAATACACCAGTAAAGGTACAGAAAGAGACTGTCTTGTGTGTGTCTGCCTCATTGCCCTGCACCCCTGCACCGCCATATACCTCGAGGGATCAGTCTCGCCTGTGGGAGACTTAACTCCTTGCTGCCCAGTAACAACCCCTCAGAGGATTCACCCTGCAGTGCTGGTCACCCTGATCAGGAACCACAGGTGGCGTCACGAACATTTCTAAATCCACTGTAAATATTCCCACATTTTTATGGTGATCGCCCAGGGCAACGGACCGAGCTGTGCTACCCGTGACATCCCCCAGTGAAGTGAACGGGCTCGGTGCCGAGTACCCCAAAGCCCTGCTACGTGCGACTCACTGCAGTAAATGTCTCAGCCCCTCTGTATGTAGTGTGATCCCGCAATACATCACTCCTCTCAGCCTTGTTATACATACAGCCCCATCTTACAACACATCACTAAAATCAGCACCACTATATGCAGCCCCATCCTGTAGTTCATCATTTTTCTCAACCCCTCTATATAAGCTATCATCCTACAGTACATCATTCCTCTCCGGTTCTTTATATACAGCCCATCCTTAGTATATCATTCCTTTCAGCCAATGTACACACACCATCATCCTGCAGAACATCACTTCTTTATATACAGCCTATCCTCAGTTATCATTCCTCTCAGCCAATGTTTATACAGCCTCATCCTGCGGGACATCATTCCTCTCAGACCCTGTATACAGAGTCCCATCCTGCAGAACATTACTCTTCATTAACCCCTATATAGAGAGATTCCTCATACAGTATATCTTTCCTCTTATCCTGTTTATACAGACTCCACCTACAGTATATCTCTTCTCTCAGCACCCCGATATGCAGTCCTTTCCTATACAGTCCCATCCTGCAGAACATCACTCTTATCACCCCCGCTATATAGACTTCTCCTGCTCTATATCTTTACACTCAGCCCCCATTATACAATTAGCACATCGTACTTCAGCCCATCCTGCAATATATTGCTTCCCAACTTCATTCAGTATTACAAAGGTTACAGCCCCCCCTTACAGTACATAGTTTCACAGTCCATCCAGCATTATATAACCTCCCAGGCTCCCAGCTCTAACAATGCAGTAATGCAGTACATCACCGCTCAGCCCTTGTAGATAAAGCTCCATCCTGTAGCCAACTCCATCATCTCTGTTCTGACCTCCTCTTTGGTGGTCATAGGAAGGCATATCTTCTGATGTGTAGATCATGCTGTTGCTTAGGCATGTACTATGGTCTCAGATTTAAAACACCAGTAAGCCGGGTGTTTCTAAACAATTTCTAGACTAATAACTGCTTAATGCCTCCCAGCCGCCAGCACCAGGTGCTTTAGTGGCTCTGTATCTCCCTTTAAATCATCTGTGAATGCATTAAAATCTGTAAGATGAGTTGCACCTGTTACACATTGGGATGCGACCACCACTGATTTAAAGGTACGCGGCAGTCAGGCATTCTAGGGGGCATCTAATATCAGTGACCTATCTTAAGAATTGGCCATTAACAATATAGTCCATGATTGGCAGTTTGAGGCTGAGCATATCTGCATATTAAATTGGTGAGAGCAATGTGAGAAAAAAATTGCATTGCTCTAACAACAATGTTATTCAATGAGGCAGTGTTCGTCTGCGAGTTTTTTCTCACCCAGAATTGGAATGAGGAAAAAATAGCAGCATGCTGCATATTACCGTGTAATATGGTCGAGACTCACCAATGCAAGTTAATTTGTGCAAGAAAACAATTGCGCTACACAAGGATCAGGCGTGTGCCAACCGATTTTCATGCAGCCATCTCATGGGAAACCCGACAATTCATCAGTAAGTACAGTAAATTCACAGCCCAAACAGCCAGTATGGAATAGATATATAGATAGAATAGATAGAAATACAGTGCGTATGGAAAGTATTCAGACTGATTTACACTCTGCACTCCATCTTGACTGAAAAAAACAGAAATGTAGAAATTTTTGCAAATTTATTAAAAAAGAAAAACTGAAATATCACATGGTCATAAGTATTCAGACTCTTTGCACAGTATTGAGTCGAAGCACCCTTTTGAGCTAGTACAGCCATGAGTCTTCTTGGTAATGATGCAACAAGTTTTTCACACCTGGATTTGGGGATCCTCTGCCATTCTTCCTTGAAGATCCTCTCCAGTTCCAGGTATGATGATGAATATTGATGGACAGCCATTTTCAGGTCTCTACAGAGATGCTCAACTGGGTTTAGGTGAGGTCTCTGGCTGGGCCAGTCAAGAATGGTCAGAGTTGTTCTGAAGCCACTCCTTTGTTATTTTAGCTGTGTGCTTAGGGTCATTGTCTTGTTGCAAGGTAAACCTTTGGCCAAGTCTAAGGTCCAGAGCACTCTGGAAGAGATATCTCTGTACTTGGCCGCATTCATGTTTCCTTCAATTGCAACCAGTCATCCTGTCCCTGCAGCTGAAAAACGTCCCATAGCATGGTTCTGCCACCACCATTTTTTACTTTTGGGATAGTATTAGGCAGGTGATGAGCAGTGCCTGGTTTTCTCCACATATAATGAGAAAAAAATGAACTTTTTGAATTTACCAAATGGCTGCAATGAAACAGAGTGAAAAATTTAAAGTTGTCTGAATACTTTCTGTACCCACTGTATATCAGTGAGATATTTTATATAATTAATGCAGTGTGTTTAAGCAGTATTTAGCTAATAAATATAGAAATTAAAGAAAAAAATGATGTGGGTCCCCCTTATTTTTATTAACCACCTTAAGGAAAGCAGACAGCTGAAAGATAGGCTTAATTGTCTGGAAAGGGGCCAATAATCATGAAGCTTCCCAGGCTATTAATATCAGCTAACAGCTATCTACTTAGCCTTTACTGGTTATTATTGGTTATTAAAAAGGAGGCTTACCCCCCAAAACAATTACTTGGGGTCCCCTCTATTTTTCATAACCAGCAAAGGCTTAATAGGTTGGGAAGAGGCCATGAATATTGTCCCCTCCCAGACTAATAACATCAGCCATCAGTCACCCCAAAAATGGTGCATCTATTAGATCCATTTTCTCCATTATAAAAAAGTCTGTAAAAAGTACTTCCCAACCCTCTTTTACCCATTTATTACCTTAAAAAATAAAATAATCCAAAAGGGTCCACAGCAAATACATAATCATCCCACAATGATCCCGACTTTTCTCTGTGTGTGTTTATTTCTTTTGACTATGGAGTTAGTAATGAGGGTGTCTGAAAGACATCTCTCCATAATTAACTCCTGGACCTGGACTTGATGTAAATGGACATTACACAGCTGACATCAAACTCCAAACTATTACCCCGATTGCAAACGTACCGTGGCAATCGAGAAGAGTCGAGTCTAAGCTCCAGAATTGGCTCATCTAATGGATGCAGCATTTTTGGATCTGTCTTCCACCTCACCCCCTTGCAGATTTGGAAAGCAGTCTGAGCACAAAGTCAAGCAGCAGTCACTTCTGCTATTTGATGACTGCAGGTTGTGGTTCCATGGTCCATCCATCTGATTCTGCCTCAGAATTCAAAAGATTGAATGCACTGAACCCCAGTCACTTGTTCTGTTGGAGTAAGAGTACGTTGGAGGGGTAGTGCAAACGGTCAGCGGACCACAGCAGCACATCTCTCATGATGCAGATGACGAAACAAAGGTGCCAACTGCTGCAATTTTCTGCTGTGTCTACACCGGCAAAGAAGGCAGGGGTGAAGACTCAGTGGAACATCATGAGGGGATTATTTTTATTATTTATTTTTAGAGCACCATTGATTCCATGGTGCTGTACATGAGAAGTGGTTACATACAAAATACAAGTAGAAATTACATCGAACAAGCTAATAGTGACAGAGAGGTACACAGGGGAGAGTACCCTACCTTTGCAGCCTTACATTCTACAGTATAATTGGGAAAGAGACAGTAGGTACAGTATGGGGAGGTTGCAGCAGCTCTGGTGTTGGTGAGGCGGCAGTGGGGTAATTGCAGGCTCTAAACTGTTCTGAAGAAATGGGTTTTCAAATTCCGCTTGATACAGGAAAGATGTGTATCTTTCTACCGTGTTAGTCAGTAGATAGAAAAATATTTAGAACTGAGAGTCCTCGGTGGTTGATACCTTTTAATGGCTAACTGAAAAGATGGTAACAAATAGCAAGCTTTCGAGACTACTCAGGTCTCTTCATCAGGCAAAGACTAATACAAAATCTGAAGAATCACAACACAGCACAGAAATACTGCAATAGATAAGACAAGTGACGTGAAGCAGAACTACAGTATCATTATGGGAGAGTGATAAACAGTTGTGGCCATAATTATTGGAACAGTCCACAGATAAGGAGTGTTAATGTTTTGTTGTCCTCTGTTTGGGGTCTGGTTCTGTGTTGTGATGCCCCCACAAGGTCTGAGGAGCAAATTCCTTAATTGATGTAAAAATACATGAATCCATTAATTTCCACATTGAATGTGTCTAGGTTTGTCATAAGTTTATACTCCCAGACTCTTCTGTCTCTCTGAGATTTGAAGTTACCTTTTAGTACAAGTGATTTCATGTCCATGGTGCTGTAATCAGGCATACAAAAATGTTTTGCCACAGGTAGATCCAATCTTTTTTCTCTTATTGTGTGGCAGTGAGAATTCATCCTTGTTCTAAGTTTTTGCCCTGTCTCCCCTACATACAGACCCCCAGTTGGACATTTAGTACAAATAATTAAGTACACCACATTACATGTGATGCAGCTGAAAGTACCTGGGATCTTGTAGTCCTGATGTGAATTGGGGATCTTTATCTTGTCCGCGGTCTTTATGAATGGACAGGTTTTACATTTTTCTGGTTGCAAGGAAAGGTTCCTGCAGCTGTTGGGGAGGACAGGGAGCTTCTGACAATGATGCTTCTTAGATTTGGGGGTTGCCTAAAACACAATAGTGGGGGGTCTTGGAAAATGGATTGTAATCAGGCATATTTTTGTAGTAAAGGTTGTAATTTCCAAGCAGCTCCCCTTAGCACCTCCAGATTTGGATTGTAGGTGACTATTAGAGGCACCCGGTTATTTTCGTCTTTGGCTTTGTAATGTAGCAGTTGATTCCTTGATATTCTGGTGGCTCTTGTAATTTGGTTTTGAATTAGTTCTTGGATGGTAGCCCTGATTCAAGAAGGACTTTCTGAGGCGACCAAGGTGTTCATCTCTATCCATGGGGTTGGAATATATACGATTGTATCTGATTGGCTGTAGACAATAGAGTTTTTTATGTGTTTTGGATGGAAACTGTCCCATTTAAGGTATGTTGAACGGTCAACTGGTTTCTGATACAGGAATGTCTCTATTTAATAGTTCTGTAGCTTAATAATGGTGTCCAAAAAGTTAATTTCAGTGCTGGAGCAGTTGAGTGTTAAGTTGATGGTGGGATGAAATTGATTAAACTGTTCATGGAACTTCTTTAGTTGTGGCTCAGATTCCGTCCAGATGATAAGAATATCATCAATGTAGCGGTAGTAGGTCAGAGGCCTAATGGGACGTGAGGACAAAAAGTCACTTTCAAGCTTGGCCATGAAAAGATTTGCATACTGTGGTGACATTATACTTCCCATTGCTTCGTCATTCTCCTGTAGATTTATCTTGTCAAATTCAAAGTAATTGAGGTTGAGGATGAATTTTATAAGTTTCACCACAGAATCAGCAACAGTCCCTGTGTTTTCCATGAAGAATTTGCAGGCATTTAATTCATCCTGGTGTGGGATATTACAGTTCCGCTTGAAAGTTCCAAATCCCTACATTTAATCGGATGTGTTGAACCACAGAATTCTACAGGATAGGGGATACTGGGGAGAATTCTTGTCGGTGATTGGATGAGAAACATTCAATTGTGGAGGGAGAAGGAGGTCTTGGGAGGTTAGAGATAAAGGGTGGTGGGAGATTAGTTCAGAAATACATGGTGGAGATAGATTATGAACGTCTTTGTAGATCAGTGTTACTATTTTTAGCGGATATGTTGTAGAATTGAAAGACAATGAAGAGATTTGCAGAGGTGAGAAGCAGAGGAGTAGGGAGGACAGAAGTGGATTAGTAAGGCAGTAGATTTAAGGACATACTAGAGAGGTGTGATTATGCAATGGGGGATGAAGAGGTCCTAGATCCAACATAAAGTCAAGGCCATCTGTGTGAAGCGGGCAGTTCGGAGGAAAAGGTGGTAGTCACACTGCCCCAGCTGCACAGCAAATAAAGGAACAGGGTTCAAAAACACAAAGACCAGCCCCTAGCCATTAAGTTGGCTGCTACCACACACTGTCGCATCCCCTAGCCTTTTCTCTGTCTATGTTGCCTCTTCCTCTGCTTCCTGCACCGTCTCCTCATCTGGTCAGATAGTGCGGGCAGTGTGTGCACGATTTTGATGTTCTCACCCTGCTCTTCGCCTGTCTGCGGTGCAGCCTGACTTCTGCCTTCATGCATATGCTGGAGGGACTGTGTGAGCTGCAGCACGCAAAAGTGGATATAAGATTGTTTTATTAGTTAGAAAACTAGCTTGAAATTACATAGAGAATTACTTTATGTAACTGCTGATGTTAAAAACAAATTGCATACGGATTGCATACGCATGTCATACAGATGCTATGGGAGAAAAAAAAACACATGACGTCGGACTGACACTCCCCAACTTTTCTGGCTGAGAATCTCAGCTACTTTATAAGCATAGATGTGCGTGAACCCTCATACTGAACATTATACAATAAATAGAAGAAAGTCTTAAAGAGTATATCTCTGTATATGTCTGTATGACTATGCGAGTGAGGTATAACATTGCTATATGAATGTGGCTACAATGGTAAGGCTGTTTCCATGACAATTTTTTTCCCTAACTTGTAAAAACAAAATATTGGAAACAAGGTGTTAAGTTGTCAAACAAAGAGACTACAGTCATGGCCAAAAGTTTTGAGAATGACACAAATATTATATTTTCACATGATCTGCTGCCCTCTGGTTTTTATGTGTGTTTGACAGATGTTTTTTATCACAGACAGAAATATACTGTAATTGCAAACATATGAGTAACAAAAGCTTATATTGACAGTTAGAATGAGTTAATGCAGCAAGTCAATATTTGCAGTGTTGACCCTTCTTCTTCAGGACCTCTGCAATTCTCCCTGGCATGCTCTCAATCAACTTCTGGACCAAATCCTGACTGATAGCAGTCCATTCTTGCACAATCAATGCTTTCATTTTGTCAGACTTTTTAGGTTTTTGTTTGTCCACCCGTCTCTTGATGATTGACCACAAGTTCTCAATGGGATTAAGATCTGGGGAGTTTCCAGGCCATGGACCCAAAATCTCTATGTTTTGTTCCCTGAGCCATTTAGTTATCACTTTTGCTTTATGGCAAGATGCTCCATCATGCTGAAAAAGGCATTGTTGATCGCCAAACTGCTCTTGGAGGGTTGGGAGAAGTTGCTCTTGGAGGACATTCTGGTACCATTCTTTATTCATGGATGTGTTTTTAGGCAAGACCGTGAGAGAGCCGATTCCCTTGGCTGAGAAGCAACCCCACACATGAATGGTTTCAGTATGCTTAACAATTGGCATGAGACAAGACTGGTGGTAGCGCTCACCTTGTCTTCTCCGAATGAGGCGTTTTCCTGATGTCCCAAACAATCGAAAAGGGGATTCATCAGAGAAAATAACTTTACCCCAGTCCTCAGCAGTCCACTGCCTGTACCTTTTGCAGAATATCAGTCTGTCCATGATGTTTTTTCTGGAGAGAAGTGGCTTCTTTGCTGCCCTCCTTGAGACCAGGCCTTGCTCCAAGAGTCTCCGCCTCACAGTGCGTGCAGATGCACTCACACCTGCCTGCTGCCATTCCTGAGCAAGCTCTGCACTGCTGGTAGCCTGATCCCGCAGCTGAAACACTTTTAAGAGACGGTCCTGGCGCTTGCTGGTCTTTCTTGGGCGCCCTGGAGCCTTTTTGGCAACAATGGAACCTCTCCTTGAAGTTCTTCATGATGCGATAGATTGTTGACTGAGGTGCAATCTTTCTAGCTGCGATACTCTTCCTGTTA
>JARQOD010000002.1:508290238-508302121 GCA_033576555.1 Oophaga sylvatica | reverse complement strand
GGGGGCAAAAACTACAACGGTAAGTAAATAGTAAAATACAAATTATCGCAAAGTTGCAAAAAATATTATAATATAATATAATGTATTATTTTCATTCATAATGATGAATTGTATCATGTTTGATATTCATTCCTGTGTACCTTGTGTTCAATTCATTGATCCCCCACGATTCATGGTTTAATTTTTCTCCCGTGATCTCCACCTCTATACAGTTTTCTTATATTTTCTATTCCTGTAGCAACCAGTGGCCGCCGCTATAATGAGGCGACTTGAACCTCTTTTTCAGGCGGCGGCAGCTAGGGGGCGGCAAAGCAGGGGCGCACAGTGAATGAAAAGGCCCTTGGGCCCGCGACATTGAACTGACAGTTCAGTGCCGGCGGGGCCCTTTAATCGGGCGGAATGCGTGTGAGTGCGGCCTTCCATAATGCAGCAACAGGCGACGTGATCGTCATCACCTGCCTGCGCGCCGTGATGACGTCACGCCGCCTGTGCCAGGAGAAGATCGGAGTCCAGGCGCTTCTTCAGAGCTGCGGGGGAGATAGGTGAGTACTGACTTTTTATTTTTTTAACGCCGGGGCCCGGCTTATGGGGACTATGCTGCTATGGGGGATTATCTGGCTATTGGGGGATTATGCTGGCTATTGGGGGATTATGCTTGCTATGGGGGATTATGCTGGCTATTGGGGGATTATGCTGACTATTGGGGGATTATGCTGGCTATTGGGGGATTATGCTGGCTATGGGGGGATTATGCTGGCTATTGGGGGATTATGCTGGCTATTGGGGATTATGCTGGCTATTGGGGGGATTATGCTGGCTAGGGGGGATTATGCTGGCTATTGGGGGGATTATGCTGCTATTGGGGGATTATGCTGGCTATGGGGGATTATGCTGCGTATTGGGGGACCTTATGCTGGGCCTGTTGTGGACCAATGCTGCGTATTGGGGACCTATACTGCCTATTGAGGACCTATGCTGCGTATTGGGGACCTATGCTGCCTATTGAGGACCTATGCTGCGTATTGGGGACCTATGCTGCCTATTGAGGACCTATGCTAGTATTGGGGACCCATGCTGCCTATTGAGGACCTATGCTGCCGTATTTGGGGACCTATGCTGCGTATTGGGGACCTATGCTGCATATTGGGGACCTATGCTGCGTATTGGGGACCTATACTGCCTATTGAGGACCTATGCTGCGTATTGGGGACCTATGCTGCGTATTGGGGACCTATGCTGCGTATTGGGGACCTATGCTGCGTATTGGGGGACCTATGCTGCCTATTGGGGACCTATGCTGCCTATTGGGGTCCTATGCTGCCTATTGGGGACCTATGCTGCTATTGGGGACCTATGCTGCCTGTTGGGGACCTATGCTGCCTATTGGGACCTATGCTGCGTATTGGGGACCTATGCTGCCTATTGGTGACCTATGCTGCCTATTGGTGACCTATGCTGCCTATTGGGACCTATGTGTCTATTGAGGACATATGCTGTCTATTGAGGACATATGCTGCCTATTGGGGGACCAATGCTGCCTATGGGGACATTTACCTGCCTATTAGGGATTCTCGCACCACACCAGTCTGAGCCTGAGCGCCAATATGTGCACTGATGAGGATGAAATGATATGATTGGCAAGGCTGCAGTGATGGGCGTGCAGGCTGTATTCTCTGTGTGGGCGTTTTATTGCTGGTATATTGTTTTTGTAGCACTGTATATATATTGGTATTTTACTAATAGCATTTGGAATCCCTAGGAAATAATGATATCAAGAAAGAGAAAAATTGCTTCACTTGTTGACAAATATGGAAACGAAACATTGACCATCTCATTAGCCAAAAGCAGACCCATAGTTCCCACTGAAATCAGTAAGTTTGTTGATTTTTAACTTTACTTGTTCTTTATTTTAATGTATTGTATTTGTTCCTGTTTCTTTTTTTTTTACTTCAAAATAAAGTGTAGTATATGGTGTATACAGGGTCATACACATTCGTGTGCGGTATTAGAGTGTAGTATATGGTGTATACAGGGTCATTACATCGTGTGGCGGTATATGTGTGTATCATGTGTATTATACTTTTCATTACAGGTTATAATGCTAACTTATTCTTTGTATGGAGGTGAGTGTGCCATGTTAATATAATGGTATATACGCGTAGTGTCCATACACTGCTGTATTTACAATATACAACAGTTCTAATGCTCCATACCTAATATGCAGTATAATGTACAGTGTATATGATGTAACCTGTATAAGATGTGACATTGCTTGCCCCCCCTAGTTTTGGATCCTGGGTACGCCCATTGCTCCTGTGCTGGCTGCTGCGCACAGTGCTGCTTCCTTGATATCCTTGTGACTCCCTCCCTCATGTCCAGAGTTAGGAGAAGTCAGGTCGGTGACTATTTATTAATGCAACTACTTAAGTTACTAATGGACTTGAAAACATGATCTCCCAACAAGGGAAATACACAGGCCTGTGTAGCGCTGCGGTGATTCCGAGTGTTCAATGAGCACATCCAATTCACCGCGCGTTCAGAAGGGGGCGGAGCTTGTACATGATTTTACAAGGGGGGGGGCGCCGTTTTGCAGTTCGCCTCAGGCAGCAGAGAGGCTAGGTTCAACCCGGTAGCAACACATGATGTGGTGTCACCATTTATTGTTTCAAACTAAAATGTTTAAAACCTGCTGAACATTTCGTAATTTGCAGGCTGCGTCTGACAGGTGTCTCCTAATGCATGTTTTTCAGTGTATTAGTGGTGCAACCGAACATATTGGTATACAGCAAACATTGTATGTTATAAATAAATTATATATGATTGAATTACAATTAATGAAGTTCTTAATATGGTATTGTTTTTTGTTGTTAAAGAAGTAAAGGTAGAAGTATTTTCAAAATGTTTACAACATTATAGATATTGTGCCCGCAATTTAAAATCCTGTTGTATGAAGCAATGTGTTTTTCCCGATAATATTTTGAGTTTAAGTATAGGCTTGGAGATAATAAATGGGCCTAATTTGGTGCTCTTTTAGCCGAAAATCAGTTGTTATCTGAGATAATGTTTTAATTTTTTCATTCCTGGTACAATATAAGTAGATGTCCTTTTTATAATTAGTTTTTATTGCTGGAAACTAAGGGCAATAAGTAGATACAAATGTATATCCTTATTATAGGTAGAGTACTTTTTAAGTTTTTTTATTCGTAAGAATATCTTGTCTTGGAATATCACAACTATTCCATGTGCCCGTTTAATAATAGTATAGTAATAGTATGCAATTATAAGGATCATATTCCGAAACGCCACGTGTCTAATTCATGCACAGGTGGACTTATATTTATGGAATTTTAATTTTGAAAAAAGTCTTTTGTTTTTACTGAAGATCCGTATGCTGGTATGCTTCTCTCTTTCGTGGCTCCTTCCTGCGGCACTGCAGGCTTCCGTGCATCGGACTTCTGGAGTGGTGAGCTGACTCTTTTCCTTACTATAGATTGAAGCAGTTCTACAAAACTGTGGGCATACAACTATTAGGTTAGTGATTCACATGATGCTAAATAGATATTAAAAAAAAATATTTTGTGAGTTTGTAAAAGACAATGCTGACACGTGCTGTTTTTTAGAACAGCTCAGTGTTCATTTTTGTATATTCTGTAATGTAGTTAAAAATTATATACATTTCTCTTCATGTTTTAAATTAGAAAACAGTGTGCAATGTTCCCAAGCATGGAAATAATAACTAGTATAAAGATTTGTGATTAACTCTTTGTTTTGAACACAATGCTATTATTTTGAACACTACTGTATGTAGGAGAGCCAAGGGTATAGAGACCTAAAGTGCTAGTGCTGTGCTTTAGTAGAGGATAAATGAGTCCCACCTAGATGGCTAACCATGTAGTGACCATATATATTGTGTTTCCTCAAGGTAGCATACATTAAAATCAATATGTGAATGGTACATTACCTGCAGCAAATGTGCCACCTAATAGATCCCAGGCTCTGTGTGCCACCTCCCTCAGGCTTTTGTCGGCTTTGTTAAAGGGGAAATCAACTTTCCCAAGTATTGAACTTCTATATTTATTCTCAGAAATTATTGCAAGATAGTGAGATTTCTCACTGCGTGGAAAGCTACACAAACCAATGATGTGTGATTGAATTCTTAATCTTACCAACATCATGTTACTTAAATAAAGAGGAAAACTTCTCTTTTTTCATTAGGGGGGCTTTTGATTGACTGTGTTAGAGGAAAAACTGTATTGTCTTTGTGTAGTATATGCTTTCCTCTACTCGTGTCACCATCTGGGTAACTCATTTTTTTCCGTACATCTCAGTAAGGGTATGTGCACGAGGTGTCTTTTTTAAATGGATTTTGCCCGAAAAAGTGCTGCAAAAGCGCAACATAAAATGTTCATAGTACACAGCAATGTCAAAACCACATTCAGAAAACCCTGAAGTAGTTAAAAGAAGTGACATGCTAACTCTTTGGGCAGATTCTGCCGTGATGATGACGGCTTTCCATACTTAATGGTATAGAGTAAAAGCCACCAGTTGTGAAGCCGCCGCAAGAATGACAGTAAAGTCACCAGAGAACCCACATCGAGAAAATGGCTGCCCATGTATTCCAGAAGTAGCTTCACCTAGGAATGATGCTTTGGGCACATACCCTTACTTTACTTCACACATTTTATGCATTCTTTTGACTTTTGTCTAGACCAGTGTTTCTCAACTCCAGTCCTCAAGACCCACCAACAGGTCATGTTTTCAGGATTTCCTTAATATTGCACAGGTGATCATTTCATCACCTGCTCAAGCATTAATTCCATCACCTGTGCAATACTAAGGAAATCCTGAAAACATGACCTGTTGGTGGGTCCTGAGGACTGGAGTTAGACAAAGGGACCCCACCCTCATCAACTAATTTCTAGCAGCTAACTCTACTTCCTCTTCTAATCTTCAATATTCATAGTATAACATGCAAGCTTGATCCTTCCTTCTAACTTCTATCCTATAAATGGCTTTATTAAGGTTTTATAACACATGCTAACTTTACATACTTCCTATTCACAGTCATTACAACACACATATATTATTAACATTACACCAAAAAAGAAATATAATACTGTTCCATTTCTTCATTTCACTTTGGACAAGAATGAATTTAAGATCAACAGTTGTGGTAAGAACTAAAAGTATTACTTTGCCTGCTATGCTATCCTCCTTGAGTTCAGGCCATCGTTAACTCTACTTCTCTCCTCACTTCCTGAACTCTATACTAAAGCCCCGGTCACACACAGCGATCTTGCTAGTGAATCGCTGCTGAGTCACTAGTTTTGTGACGCAACAGCGATCTCCCCTGCGATATCGCTGTGTGTGACACTGATCAGCGACCGCCCCCCCTGCCGGGTATCGCTGATCGTTGTCCAAAGGCCAGGACATTTTTTTGATCGCTGGTCTCCCGCTGGCCAGCACGCATCGCTGTGTGTGGCAGGCAGGAGACCAGCGATCAGCTGGTAACCAAGGTGCACATCGGGTTTCCAGCGCCTCGCAGCACCTGGAAACTTGATGTGTAAACCCTTGGTTACCAGTCCCTGCACCAGCGGGCTGGTATCCAATGTACACTGCGGGTAACTAAGTGACATTATTCGCAGTGTCGCTGCCCTGATTGCTGCCTGAGCTGCCTGTTTGGCAGCTCACCAGTGATCATGTAGCGACACACCACCGATCCTGACAAGTGTATATCGTTGTCGGGATCGCTGGTGTGTCGCTATGTGTGGACGGGGCCCTTACTCTTCTGTCTTGACAAGTAAGACAGTTTTTAAACTTTTGATCATAATCTTGTTTGCAGATTTTAGTACTTTGTCTAATGCTGCATCCTAATAGGTCCACTCCCCCAGCCACATAGTTTGAAATTCCAATCCCGAAACTGAAGTTAGGCAGAGGTGGAGCATTGGATAGCTGGATCTGGTGCTGAAGCTAGAGTAGGCTGGAGCAAGAGTTGATTAATTTATGTTACCCCTCTCTCTTCATTTGTGCTCATGTTTTGCCTTTCATGTTTCTGTAATTGACTATTTTATATACTTTAATGCTCTACTGCCCATTCTATCACTCACTACATCTATGGCTAAAGTCGGCATGTCCTTGCCACTTGGATTCCCCGATGGGTTCTGTAAAACTAATTCCAGGTACATAGCCATAATCTTTATATCCTTACTATCTGAATCCCCTTAATGAAACTCCAGATATCTTGATATAGTTACTCTCTAGCCTGTTATGAAACTAATTTAAGGCATCTTGAAATAATCTCTAGTTTCACAATCTGACCCAAAATCCCATAGTGAGAGAAATTCTGTATCATCGTTTTAGTCCTTGCATTCCTTTCCTGGATTTGAGTCAGACGCATACCATAAATCTCAAGAGGAGGAAAAAAAGTAGCAACACATCAAATTCTCCCATATCCCAGATGCCTGAAATGTGATGCCTTCTGTTGAGGAAAGAGAAAATATCAAGGGAAAGATGCAATGTGTCATTTTTCCACACGTCAGATCAGTCACCAGTTTTCTACATGCAATGTCATATCAGTGTTTCTTACATCTTTCTTTATCTGCAGAAAATCTTTCACCTATCATGGTTGGTCAGGAGATTTCAATACAATAACAGAACATAAACACTGGGGACAAGACATGGTGCTGTCTAAATACTTAATATTAATGAGATCAAGGTTCCTCATATGGGTCACTCTTTGGAAATACAGAAGTCCTATCATGACTCAATGGACAGCTTGTTACACTGCCACTTTGCACTATTGACTCAGTCAATGTCATCCTTATTCTACCAAAGTCAGGGGCACCAGCAGGTCAAGAGTGCTGCTGGACCCAGATTATTCTCACTCTCAGTATCAAAGTGTTAATCATTGTCCTGAATTCAACTTATCTCAGTTGCTCACTCAATCACATACCTATAGAAAATTGAAACACATACACACGTGGTCAAAATTGTTTGTACCCCTCGTTTAATGATAGAAAAACCCACAATGGTCACAGAAATAACTTGAATCTGACAAAAGTAACAATAAATCAAAAATATATGAAAATGAACAAATGAAAGTCAGACATTGCTTTTCCACCATGCTTCCACAGAATTTTTAAAAAAAATAAAACTCATGAAATAGGCCTGGACAGAAATGATGATACCCTTGAAAGTAATGTGACAAAAGGGACATGTTAAATCAAAGTGTGTCCATTAATTAGCATCACAGGTGTCTACAATCTTGGAAACAGAGAAGTGGGCCTGTATAGAGGGCTACTGATACTCATGGTGCTGTTTGGTGACATGGTGTGTATCACACTCAACATGACCAGAGGAAGCGAAGGAAAGAGTTGTCTCAGGAGATAGAAAGAAAATTATAGACAAACATGTTAAGGTAAAAGTTATAAGACCATCTCCAAGCAGCTTGATGTTCCTGTACTAAGTTGCACATATTATTCAAAATTTAAGATCCATGGACTGAAGCCCACATCCCTGAATGTGGCTGCAGGAGGAAAATTTATGACAAATCAAAGAGACGGATGATACGAATGGAAACAAAACAGCCCAGAAAAACTTCTAAACAGATTAAAGGTGAACTTCAGATTGCTCCATCCGTCGTTGTATGAGCGGAAGTGGACTTCATGGGAGACGACCAAGGAGGACACCATTGTTGAAAAAAATTTTAAAAAGCCAGACTGGAATTTTCCAAACTACATGTTGACAAGCCAAACAGCTTCTGGGAGAATGTCCTATGGACAGATGAACTTCCCCTGACGAAGCTGCCGAGTGCAGCGCTGCGCGTGGGTCTCTCTACACCCCTCTTTTCCTCTTATTGTGGACCCACATCTATATGGCTTCATTATAAGGCTCTTTTGAGCTACTATTGTGACTGGATTATCCTTATCGTTTTCATGGCTATTATGCCTTTTTCATTTACCTGCATTAGATCGTCAGTTACCAGGTTGTATACTTATTTCCTCTTGCGAATGCAAGAGAATCTTATCATCCTTTGGTCTTTCGTGGTGTGCTTATATATTGGTTCATTTTATATAGGTAACTGTTAGCCTTTTTCTCATAATATAATAGGTTATCAACATGGAACCTATACTTTATGGCACTCCACATGCAGCCATACAACTTGGTATTATTGCTATAATGGCATATTTGCAATCATTGTTAGGACTTATCATTGACACATGGTTTGCATATACTGTATGAATATCATTCTTTTTGTATCATATGCTGATTTCCATATGTGCCTTATGCATTAGCTAGCTCAACTATTATTATTATTATTATTGATGGTGGATTTTCCACAGATTTGACTCATACTTGAGGGTATAGTTTGATTGTTATGTATCCATATTTTTAAATGGTTTTAATGGTTGGTTATGTTTGCAGTGCAATAAAGGTTTTTCTATTTTATATTGTGGTTGTGCTTACCATTATTGGTCTCGTCTTTTTCTCCCTTTCTCCTATGGACAGATGAGACAAAAATTTAACTTTTTGGCAAGGCACATCAGCTCTATGTTCACAGACTGAAAAATGAAGCATATCAAGAAAAGAAAATTGTCCCTACTGTGAAACATGGAGGAGGCTCTGTTATGTTCTGGGGCTTCTTTGCTGCATCTGGCACAGGGTGTCTAGAATCTGTGCAGGGTACAAAGAAATCTCAAGACTATCAAGGGATTCTAGAGAGAAATGTGCTGCCCAGTGTCGGAAAGCTTGGTCTCAGTCACATTTCATGGGTCTTGCAGAGAGGATAATGACCCAAAACACACAGCTAAAAAACACCCAAGAATGGTTAAGAGGAAAACATTGGACTATTCTGAATTGGCCTTCTATGAGCCATGACCTAAATCCTATTGAGCATCTTTGGAAAGTGCTGAAACATGACGGTTTTATAGAGAGCTCAACAATGCCTTCAAAATTGTTGGCACAGTTCTCAAAACAACTTAAAAGTTCTTGGGATTCATTTGGCACCAGTGAGACCAAAACAAACATGATTTTTAATGAAATGAAACACCACACAGTTTTGCCATCTTTATTATTATTCTGCTAACCCATACGACACCCTCGATCTCCTTTAATAAAGAAAAAATAAAAAATAAAAACATACCATACTGTCCGGCGTTCAGACCCACGTAAAAATCCATATCTGGGATATACAGTTATAACAGAACTGTCATTTTCCCACGCTCAAGAGTTCCCCATAGGTCAGGCTGTGAGACTGTGCAGCATCAGTGACGTCAGCGCTAGTTACTGATGCTGCCGCCGGCAGCTTCTCTTTTATTCATCAGAGGTTTACAGCCAGGGTGGTAGCCTTGGAACCGCTCCCAGTTGTAAACTGTATATCCCCCAGATATGGTTTACGCCGTGCGACACAAAACACCGGACAGGTATGTTATATTGTTTTTTTTTTTATTTTTCTTTATTACAGGAGATCGAGGGCGTCGTTTGGATTAGCTGAATAATAAAGATGGCAAAAACTGTGTGGTGTTTCATTTCATTAAAATACTTTTTTCTGGCTATGTGTTTATTTAACCCTTTACATAGTATAGGGTTAGTAATGGATGGGTGTCTTATTGACACCTCTCAATTACTAACCGGGCTTAATGTCCCCTACAATACAAAGGTGACATTAACTCCCTATTACCCCATATGCCACCACTACATGGCAGTGGGAAGAGTGTGGCTAAGTGCCTGAATTGGCGCATCTACAGATGCGCCTTATCTGGGGTGGCTGGGGGCAGATGTTTTAGCCGGGGGGGCAATAGCCATGGAGCCTTTTAGGCTATTAATATCTGCCCCCAGTCACTGGCTTTCCCTCTCTGGTCCAAAAAATTCCCCCGAAAAAAATCTTTTATTAAATACACACATGTCCCCTAATTTGCACACATACTATACTAACTGTATTGTTCACAGACATCTATATATCTAACTATCCTGCATGGATTTCCTGTATGTAAACCATGTCTCCTATCCAGTTGGCTCCTGCATTGATTTTACAGAAGCTGACAAATGAATTAACGGCTAATCTATCTATATCTCTATGCATATATACATATGTACAGACCAAAAGTTTGGACACACCTTCTCATTTAAAGATTTTTCTGTATTTTCATGACTATGAAAATTGACACATTCACACTGAAGGCATCAAAACTATGAATTAACACATGTGGAATTATATACTTAACAAAAAAGTGTGTTACAACTGAAATTATGTCTTATATTCTAGGTTCTTCAAAGTAGCCACCTTTTGCTTTGATGACTGCTTTGCACATTCTTGGCATCTCTTGATGAGCTTCAAGAGGTAGTCACCGGAAATGGTTTTCGCTTCACAGGTGTGCCCTGTCAGGTTTAATAAGTGGGATTTCTGGCCTTATAAATGCGGTTGGGACCATCAGTTGTGTTGTGCAGAAGTCTGGTGGATACACAGCTGATAGTCCTACTGAATAGACTGTTAGAATTTGTATTATGGCAAGAAAAAAGCAGCTAAGTAAAAAACAAGTGGCCATCATTACTTTAAGAAATGAAGGTCAGTCAGTCGAAAAATTGGGAAAACTTTGAAAGTGTCCCAAGTGCAGTTGCAAAAACCATCAAGCGCTACAAAGAAACTGGCTCACATGAGTACTGCCCCAGGAAAGGAAGACCAAGAGTCACCTCTGCTTCTGAGGATAAGTTTATCCGAGTCACCAGCCTCAGAAATCGCAGGTTTACAGCAGCTCAGATTAGAGACCAGGTCAATGCCACACAGAGTTCTAGCAGCAGACACATCTCTACAACAACTGTTAAGAGGAGACTTTGTGCAGCAGGCCTTCATGGTAAAATAGCTGCTAGAAACCACTGCTAAGGACAGGGAACAAGCAGAAGAGTCTTGTTTGGGCTAAAGAACACAAGGAATTGGACATTAGACCAGTGGAAATCTGTGCATTGGTCTGATGAGTCCAAATTTGAGATCTTTGGTTCCAACCACCGTGTCTTTGTGCGACGCAGAAAAGGTGAACGATGGACTCTACATGCCTGGTTCCCACCGTGAAGCATGGAGGAGGAGGTGTGATGGTGTGGGGGTGCTTTGCTGGTGACACTGTTGGGGATTTATTCAAATTTGAAGGCATACTGAACCAGCATGGCTACCACAGCATCTTGCAGCGGCATGCTATTCCATCCAGTTGCATTTAGTTGGACCATCATTTATTTTTCAACAGGACAATGACCCCAAACACACCTCCAGGCTGTGCAAGGGCTATATGACCAAAAGGAGAGTGATGGGTGCTACGCCAGATGACCTGGCCTCCACAGTCACCAGACCTGAACCCAATAGAGATGGTTTGGGGTGAGTTGGACCGCAGAGTGAAGGCAAAATGGCCAACAAGTTGCTAAGCATCTCTGGGAACTCCTTCAAGATTGTTGGAAGACCATTTCCGGTGACTACCTCTTGAAGCTCATCAAGAGAATGCCAAGAGTGTGCAAAGCAGTCATCAAAGCAAAAGGTGGCTACTTTGAAGAACCTAGAATATAAGACATAATTTTCAGTTGTAACACACTTTTTTGTTAAGTATATAATTCCACATCGTTAATTCATAGGTTTGATGCTTTCTGTGTGAATGTACAATTTTCATAGTCATGAAAATACAGAAAAATCTTTAAATGAGGTGTGTCCAAACTTTGGTTTGTACTATATATACAGTATATATCTAAACCTATTCTTGTGTATATATCTATCCTATCGATTCTATTGTAAGCTGTCAGAGTTACTTTACTGTACACCGCACATGAATTACCAGCTTTTCAAAGGACACCGATACGCATTTCACCCTTGTGAAAGGGAAAAATTTGGGCTAAATAATATTTTTT
>JARQOD010000002.1:508230292-508290138 GCA_033576555.1 Oophaga sylvatica | reverse complement strand
ACTCCAGCCTAAGGCAAGGAACAGGAGGCCACACACCTACTCAGTGGAGAATCTGGATGTGCACCCTTCACCCTACAGTGCTCCGGGGAGTGCCTGCAACATCTTCAGTAAAGGTAACAAAGTGACTTGTGTGTGTGTCCATCTTCTTACCCCTAACTGCCGGGTCCCTCACTCATCCTGCTTCCATATATATCTACCAGCCCTGAAGGACTTAGCCTCACCTGTGGGAGGCCTAACATCTATCTGCACAACACCAACCCTTCAGTGGATCTGCACAGCAGCGCTGGTCACCCTGACCAGGTACTACAGGTGGCGTCACGGATCCCCATACCAACATTCAATTCCCCCTGTAAATATCCCACATTTATGGGTGAGCGCCCAGGGCCACGGACCGAGCTGTGTTGCCGTGACATCCCCCATAGAAGTTAATAGGCTCGGATCCGAGTACCCCACTGCTCTGGGAGTGCAGCTCATACAGAGCTCTGCCATGTGTTAGGGCTGTGTACAGGGTTCTGCCACGTATTAGGGCTGTGTACAGGGCTCTGCTACGTGTTAGGGCCATGTACAAGGTGCTGCCACGTATTAGGGCTGTGTACAGAGCTCTGCCTTGTGTTAAAGCTGTGTACAGGGCTCTGTCACGTGTTAGGGCCATGTACAAGGCACTGCCACGTGTTAGGGCCTTGTACAGGGCTCTGCCATGTGTTAGAGCTGTGTACAGGGCAACGCCACTTGTTAGGGATGTGTACAGGGCTCTGCCACATGGTAGGGTTGTGTATAGGTCTCTGCTATGTGTTACAGCCATGTACAGGTCTCTGCTATGTGTTACAGTCATGTGTTAGGGCTGTGTACAGTGCTTTGCCACGTGTTAGGGCCATGTACAAGGCTCTGCCACGTGTTAGGCCTGTGCACTTGGCCCTCAGTCACACCATTTAAGGAGCAGGGAGGCATCAAGCGCTGTCTTTTTTACACTTTACACTCTGATGGTAGAACACTAAGCAACATTGTGGTATAAATGTTTTTTGTTCTCTATTGTTTTCCAGTACGCTGCATTTAGCCAGAAAAAGTAACAATGGGTGATTATCATTGTTAGCATGGCTCTATCCAAGGACATACGGAAACCTGTAGCCTGATTTTATTTAATTTTAGTAATTGCCACAAGTAATAAATTAGGTTTAAAATAAGTGTGTACGTATTGTAGGGTAGAGGAGAAAAGTGATTTATACTAACAACGGTGGCATTTATCTGGGCCGATGCTCATTAAATAAACTATTTACTTTTGTTTCTAGTCTTCTGATGCATGCGTAAATGTGCTAGACTGGTATTAGACCCAAATCATAAAATGTTGCCTATAGTGGACAAGTTTGTTATCAGTAATATCCGGCTTGGGTACAAAAATGACATGCACAGTTAATGGATGATGGTAATTTCTAGAGATCAGCAAATTTGTTCGGAAACGATCGCCCAATCCGTATTTGCCATATTCGTGCCATATTTGTATCCTATTTGTGATGAATTTATGTTTGACTATAGTTTCCGAACATATTGGCTCATTTCTACTCCCATTGACTCCAATGGCGTTAGGCTGTGTTCGGCGAAAGTTGCAAATATAATATTCACCATCAATCGTAATCTGAAGTGAACAATGAAAAATTTGCTGAACTCTAGTAATAACTGCTTAAAGGGAACTTGTTAGCAAAATAAAATATCTGCAAACATGCATGTGAAGTTAAATAGTAGAAAATGAAATTATATTCTCCCTGCAGCTTTTCAGTTCCAGTTATTGGGTCAGCGTTCGCTATACAACGCACTGTAATGACTCTTACTGCTGACTGAGATCCAGCTCTGCAGTGTGTGTTCTAAGACCTCTTTCACACTTCAGTCGTGCGACGTCAGTCAAAATCCGTCAAAGTGTGAAAAAAGCGGATCCGCCATTTTTTTTTTTTGCGGATCCGCTTTTTTCCCATTGACTTGCATTAGTGGAGGATTTTGACGGATGGTCGTCCGTTAGGTCAGTTTTTTGACGGATCCGCCATAAATTTGGCGTCCGCCATTTTTGAAAAACGTCCAATGCAAAATGGCGGACTATGGCGGATCTATCAAAAAACGGATCTAACGGATGACCATCCACTAGCGGATCCGTTGCTCCCATAGAAAATCCATTCAAAATGCCCAGAACACTGTCCGGGGTCTCTCTCTCTCTCTCCGTCCCGGACATGCGTACCTGCATTTCCCAGGTTAGATTCCAGGTTGAAAAGTTCATAGCCGTTTGCATCCGTTTTTCACCTTTTCTGGCGGATCCGCCATTTTCACACTTTGGCGGATTTTAACTGACGTCAAGCGACTGAAGTGTGAAAGAGGCCTAAGCAGGATGTCAATCAAGTTGCGGGGAGTGATTACAGTGTGTGCATTGTGAAGTGAGCGAGAACACTGCCCCAGTGCCAATCCAAGGCTGGGAAAAAAGTAGCTATAGGAAGAATCTAACTTCATTTTCAATTTGCAGCTGCACTTAAAATTAGAAAAGCCTCCTATATTTAAAATGGTATATACCTTTAAACTGCTATTATATCTACAGGTTGTCTTTGAGAAAAGGAAAAAAGAGAAAAATGCCCATAGGGTGGTGTGGTATGGAAGCTAAAAGCTTTTTGTTTGAATCAGTTGCTGCAGTCCGCCAACAGGTAGAACATCCCCTTATGGGTAATGGAATGGAGAAAAGGTGTTTAAATGACCACACTGCTCCAGGAGAGGAAGAACCCACACTCCAAAGGGGCTGAAAAGTAGTTTTATTACATTTTCAAGCTCAAGACGAGCCCTTTTTCAAATATACACAACTACATATAAACATACAGGTTGTCTTTAACTTAGACAATCATTGTGTAGTGGGCCACCGGGAAGGTAAAAGATGTTGCAGAAGGGCCAGCTGGTGCATGTAGTTCCACTGGCAGCAGATAATGATGTCACAGTAGCTGAAGAGGGTCCCTGGACCCTTCAAAACTTCCCTCTTATCCACAATTGTCAATAGTGGGAGGTGGCACTTGTGGATAGTATAGGACCCCCTGGGGGCACTCCTGTAGTGCTGGTGTCTGGGTGCAGGTTTGTGCAATCTCAAGCAGCCAGACAGCAGGTGAACTTGTAAACATACCAATTTTTCTGAAAGAGGTAACTGGGTACAGTCTCTCTCTTAAAGGCAAAGTTCACAGTATCTTGTGCATATGAAAGTTATTGCATCTTAGGGCAGCTGGATTAGAGTTCTCTTCGCTTGCTATTAGAGGAAGTGCTATGCACAGTCCAAGAAATATTACACTGATTCAGGGATCTTCACAGATTGGCTTTCCATGGAAACCCACTAAAGTGTGGAAGTACTCACAGTTTTGATCCTACCATTCACTTTCACAAGGGGCACGTTAAACAAAGTCGGTAGTGTACTAGCCATTTGTATCTGGTCCTGGCTAGGAGCAAAAAGGATAACTAGCATGCAGGAGAGCACATATGCAGCATTATCTCTCCTCACTGGATGAGACTTCCCTCCTTTGTGGAGGAGATTATGTAGAGAAAGATGTCCCCTCAGCGTGGACTCGCATGCGAAATTATGCTGGGAGAAGTAGTGTCTGCTTCCCCAGGCAGCTTGAACTGCCCAGAACTGGAAGTTACCTCAGGAAGTGTGAGAGATCTGAGGTGGGAGGCTCCTCCCAGCCATTTCTATGGCAGCTTGTTGTACAGAGAATAATCACTTAACTTTCATGTACACACATTGGCCAGTAGATGACAGCAAAGCACATTTATGAATCGTCGGTATACAATGCAATGTAATACATCTTCTGCCTCCCAGTGCGCAAACTAAGTCTGGCACATTGGAACAAATTGGAACAAATCTACTGCCACACGACAACTGTCTCATTCAGCAGCAGTAGAACAGGTACCGGGATACCACAATTGTGCTTCAGAAGCTGTAATGGAAGCTATAATACGGCACATTAGCGCAGAATAAAAGGGGTCCCTATACAGTAAAAATGATCGTACTTGGGTGTAACACAAAATGTAGATCTAAAATTCACTAAATTGCAACATTTAACCCCTTAACGACCAAGCCATTTTGTAGGTTAAAGACCAGGCCAATTTTTACAATTCTGACCACTGTCACTTTATGTGTTTATAACTCTGGAACGCTTCTACGGATCTTGGCGATTCTGAGACTGTTTTCTCATGACATATTGTACTTCATGATAGTGGTAAAATTTATTCAATATAACTTGCGTTTATTTATGAAAAAAAACGGAAATATGGCAAAAATTTTGAAAATTTTGCAATTTTCAAACTTTTAATTTTTATGCCATTAAATCAGAGAGATATGTCACAAAAAATAGTTAATAAATAACATTTTCCACATGTCTACTTTACATCAGCACAATTTTGGAACCAACATTTTTTTTTGTTAGGAAGGTATAAGTGTTAAAAGTTGACCAGCAATTTCTCATTTTTCCAACAAAATTTACAAAACCATTTTTTTTAGGGACCACCTCACATTTGAAGTGAATTTGAGGGGTCAATATGACAGAAAATACCCAAAAGTGACACCATTCTAAAAACTGCACCCCTCAACGTGTTCAAAGCCACATTCAAGAAGTTTATTAACCCTTTAGGTACTTCACAAGAATTGAAGCAATGTGGAAGGAAAAAATGAACATTTAACTTTTTTTCCCAAAATTTTTCTTTCGACACAATTTTTTTACATTTTGTCAAGGGTATCAGGAGAAAATGAACCACAATATTTGTTGTACAATTTCTCCAGAGTACACCGATACCCCATGTGTGGGAGTAAACCACTATTTGGGCGCATGGCAGAGCTCGGAAGGGAAGCAGCGCCATTTGACTTTTTTGGCTGGAATTGAGATTGGACGCCATGTCGCA
Organism: Oophaga sylvatica; assembly: GCA_033576555.1. Classification (NCBI taxonomy): domain Eukaryota; kingdom Metazoa; phylum Chordata; class Amphibia; order Anura; family Dendrobatidae; genus Oophaga; species Oophaga sylvatica. The sequence continues at coordinate 508,285,233 of JARQOD010000002.1, read as the reverse complement.
TTTGGAGAGTCCCTGTGTGCCTAAACAGTGGAAACCCCCCACAAGTGACCCCATTTTGGAAACTGGACCCCCCAAGGAACTTATATAAATGTGTTGTGAGAGCTTTTAACCCCCAAGGGATTCACAGAAGGTTATAACGTAGAGCCGTTAAATTAAAAAATCATATTTTTTCCACAAAAATAATCTTTTCATCCCAATTTTTTATTTTCCAAAGGATAAAAGGACCCCAAAAGTTATTGTGCAATTAGTCCTGAGTACGCTGATACCCCATATGTGGGGGTAAACCACTATTTGGGCGCATGGCAGAGCTCGGAAGGGAAGCAGCGCCATTTGACTTTTTTGGCTGGAATTGAGATTGGACGCCATGTCGTATTTGGAGAGCCCCTGTGTGCCTAAACAGTGGAAACCCCCCCCAAGTGACCCCATTTTGGAAACTAGACCCCCTAAGGAACTTATCTAGATGTGTGGTGAGAGCTTTGAACCCCCAAGGGCTTCACAGAAGGTTATAACGTAGAGCAGTAAAATTAAAAAATCATATCTTTTCCACAAAAATGATCTTTCCACACCCAATTGTTATTTTCCAAAGGGTAACAGGACCCCAAAAGTTATTGTGCAATTTGTCCTGAGTACGCTGATACCCCATATGTGGGGGTAAACCACTATTTTGACGCATGGCAGAGCTCGAAAGGGACGGAGCGCCTTTTTCAAATGCAGACTTTGATGGAATGGTCTGCGGGTGTCATGTCACGTTTGGAGAGCCCGATATGCCTAAGTAGTAGAAACCCCCCACAAGTGACTCCATTTTGGAAACTAGACCCCCCAAGGAACTTATCTAGATGTGTGGTGAGCACTTTGAACCCCCAAGTGCTTCACAGAAGTTTATAACGTAGAGCCGTGAAAATAAAAAAATCATATTTTTATCCACAAAAATAATCTTTTTGCCCCCAAATTTTTATTTTTATAAGGGTAACAGGAGAAATAGGACCCCAAAAGCTATTGTGCAATTTGTCCTGAGTACGCTGATATCCCATATGTGGGGGGGAACCACTATTTTGACGCATGGCAGAGATCAGAAGGGAAGGAGCACCGTTTTTAAATGCAGACTTTGATGGAATGGTCTGCGGGTGTCATGTCGCGCTTGGAGAGCCCCTGATGTGCCTAAACAGTAGAAACCCCCCACAAATGACCCCATTTTGCAAACTAGACCCCCCAAGGAACTTATCTAGATGTGTGGTCAGCACTTTGAACCCCCAAGGGCTTCACAGAAGTTTATAACATAGAGCCGTGAAAATAAAAAAATCATATTTTTTTCCACAAAAATGACCTTTTTGCCCCCAAATTTTTATTTTTCTAAGGGTAACAGGAGAAATAGGACCCCAAAAGCTATTGTGCATTTTATCCTGAGTACGCTGATACCCCATATGCGGGGGGGAACCACTGTGATCGCCTTACTGCGATCTTTGGGAGGCACAATGAACAAATCCACAAAAGGTGAAGAATTGGTTTTCTTTTTTACGCCGTTCCTCGTGTGGTAGTAGTGATTAGGCGACTTTATTCCTCGGATCGGTGCGATTACAGCGATACCAGATTTACATCCTTTTTTCATGTTTAGCTTCTGTCACACACTAAAAGATGCTTTTTTTTGGAATAATTTTTTGTAAGAAATTTTTGCATCGCCGTATTTTGAGAGCTATAATTTTTCCATATTTCGGCCGACAGAGTTATCTGTGGGCTTATTTTTTGCGGGACGAGCTGACGTATTTATTGGTACCATATTCGGGCACATAACGTTTTTTGATCACTTCCTATTCCGATTTTTGTGGAAGCAGAATGAACAAAAACCAGCAATTCAGGAATTGTTTTTTTTTTTTTTTTTCCTCCGTTCCGCGTGTGGTAAAATTGATAAAGGAGCTTTATTCTTCGGATCACTACGATTACAGCGATACCTCATTTATATATTTTTTTTATGTTTTGGCGTTTTTTACACAATAAAAAATTTTATAGAAAAAATAATTATTTTTGCATCAGTTTATTCCGCGAGCTATAACTTTTTTATTTTTTCGCTGATGATGCTGTATAGCGGCTTGTTTTTTGCGTGACAAGATGACGTTTTCAGCGGTTCCATGATTATTTATATCTGACTTTTTGATCGCGTGTTATTGCACTTTTTCCAAGCGGTGTGATGATACCGCTTGGAAAAAGTATAATTTACTACTTTTTTGTGTTTTTTTTTACGGCTTTCACTGAAGGGGTTAACTAGGGTTACGCTTTTATAGATGGGATTTTTACAGACGTGGCGATACCTAACATGTATGTTTTTTGTTTTTTATTTTTTTTATTACATAAAAATGTGTATTTTTTAGAGGATTTTTTTTTAAATTATTTTCTAATAATTTTTTTACAATTTTTTTTAAAAAATGATTTTTTTAACTTGTCCCTTTATGGGACTTTCACTTTTTTTTACTTTTTATTGCAGTTACAATGCATTGCAATGCTCCAGCATTGCAATGCATTGTACCTATGGGGAAAGCTGCTGTGACATGATCACAGCAGCTTCCCGTAGCTAGATGACCCGGAGGTTGTCATGACAACCCCCGGGTCATCAAGGCAGAGATCGGGCCCTGCAAATACATTGCAGGGTGCCGATCTGAGGCAGAGGGAGCTCCCGACCCTCTGCCTCCCCCCTGAGCTCTGCGATCGCGCTGGATGCAGCAGTCAGGGGGTTAACAGCCAGGGGCGGTGGGGGCTCCGCTCCTGGCTGTCAGTGCAGGAAGCTCGGCCACTGCAGCGCCGGCTCCTGCACTGATCGCGCTGGAGAAGCTGAAATTTCAGCTTCTCCTGCGCGATCCCTGCTGTGTTTGGTCAGTCAGATTGACTGACCAATCACAGCGCTGTGGGTGCGGGGACCGACGGCAAAGGTCCCAGCACTGCTTGCCGTGCCTGTCAGCTGTCTGTGACAGCTGTCGGCACTGATCTACCACTGCGTGTTTACACGCAGTGGTAGATCAAAGGCATGACGTGCACAGTCCGTCCTGGTGCCGGAACTGGCACCTTGCCATGACGGACTGTGCACATCAATGGACATTAAGGGGTTAAGCAGCTAATCTATATATATATAAAACTGAATGTGTGTGTGTGTGTGTGTCACCAACCAATCACGAAGCATCTTTCATTTCACCAGAGCTGTTTAAAAGAAGCTGAGCTGTGATTGGTTGCTATGAGCAACAGTTTTCTCACTCCATGACAACACCTCAGCAGACAGTGACTGGGTGGGAGATATCTAGCATCCCCGGGAACATAAGCTCCAGCCATTGTCTGACCCCCCCCAGAAAGGAGCAGAGAGCGCATGACAGAAATGAATGACCCCAGGCTCTCTTAAAGGGATCTCCGTTATGGAAGTTAGGGCAAATCCATACAGTGCTTTGTTTTTGACCCAGGCCTCTCTTAAAGGAATCCCGGTATGGAAGTTAGGACCGTTCTACTCAGCACTGTGGTTCGGACCCCAGGGTCTCTTAAAGGGATCCACGGTATGGAAGTTAGGGCCATTCCACTGAGCGCTCTGGTTATGACCCCAGGCTGACGGGATGATGTGGGATATTAGTAGTCCGGTGGCTCTGGCTGACAGGATGATGTGGGATATTAGGGGGAGTAGTCCGGTGGCTCTGGCTGATGGGATGATGTGGGATATTAGGGGTAGTAGTCCCGTGGCTCTGGCTGAGGGATGATGTGGGATAATAGGGGTAGTAGTCTGGCGGCTGTGACAGGATGATGTGGGATATTAGGGGTAGTTGTCCTGTGGCTCTGGCTGACGGGATGATGTGGGATAATAGGGGTAGTAGTCTGGCAGCTGTGACGGGATGATGTGGGATATTAGGGGTAGTTGTCCGGTGGCTCTGGCTGACGGGATGATTTGGGATATTAGGGGGAGTAGTCTGGTGGCTCTGGCTGACTTGATGATGTGGGATATTAGGGGTAGTAGTCCGGTGGCTTTGACGGAATGATGTGGGATATTAGTAGTCCGGTGGCTCTGGCTGACGGGATGATGTGGGATATTAGTAGTAGTATTCTGGCGTCTGTGACGGGATGATGTGGGATATTAGGGTAGTAGTATGGCGTCTGTGATGGGATGATGTGGGATATTAGGGGTAGTAGTCTGGCGGCTGTGAGGGGATGATGTGGGATATTAGTGGTAGTTGTCCGGTGGCTATGGCTGACGGGATGATGTGGGATATTAGGGGTAGTAGTCCGGTGGTTTTGATGGGATGATGTGGGATATTAGGGTAGTGGTCCGGTGGTTTTGATGGGATGATGTGGGATATTAGGGTAGTAGTCCGGTGGTTTTGATGGGATGATGTGGGATATTAGGGTAGTGGTCCGGTGGCTTTGACGGGATGATGTGGGATATTAGGGGTAGTAGTCCGGTGGTTTTGATGGGATGATGTGGGATATTAGCGTAGTGGTCCGGTGGCTTTGACGGGATGATGTGGGATATTAGTAGTCCGGTGGCTCTGGCTGACGGGATGATGTGGGATATTAGGGATAGTAGTCCGGTTGCTTTGGCTGACGGGATTGTGTGGGATATTATAGTGAATGTGGCTATGCGGAGTGGGCAGGGCTATACACTCAGCTTTATATATATAGATATAATCATTATAATTTGTTATATCTAACCGTAGTTAGTTACTATGCCTGGGCAGCGCCGGGCTCTTCAGCTAGTATACAAATAAAATCATGATAAAATATATTGAGCAACTAGACAGAAACCTCTCTGATGCTGATTAATTGTGAATCTGCAAAGATGACAAAATATATGATAAATCCGGGGAAGGTTGGAACAGTTAGGCTTCCATACTTAAATTTCTGACATCAGAAGCCGACTTGCTGCTTTTGTTTGGCACATATATTGTCTATGTTGGTAAACTACTTCTGGTCATATTTCAATCAAAGACAACTCCCTGGATTTATCACATATTTGTTCACCAATAGTAATGGAATTATTGACATACATTTACATTTATCTATTTTGACTCCATTGTTATAATTTATTAATTTCCATTTTCAATTTTACAATTATTCCTTTTTTTGACTTGCAGCATAGCAATTAATTGAAATTATATTATATAATTTGTAATCATGATTTAATTGTTACTGCTGCTATCAGTGCAACATGTTCCAGTACAAGCTACTACTATAATTTTCTCACTGATATACAGTTGTCTATCTCACATGATCATTATTTTGTCATTCTAGATTGTTTGCTTTGTTTGGTTTTTTAATCCTTTCTCAAAATCTGCCACACATGCAGAGATGCAAAATGATCACCAGGTGTCATCTATATACCATAGCTGACACCCTGCAATAAATTTTCAATAGGCATCCCGTGATTGCGACCAAAGCATGCCGACGGTCTCCATGATGATCCCAAGCCGAATAATGACTGTTGGGTCACCCAGCAACGATGGCTTGTAAGGTCCTGCCATGAGCAGGACCTAACACACCACCTGTCAATGTGAGACTGACAGGTCTAATACCATGCAATGCAAAAACAGTATGAGACCAGAGATCACAGCAGTGAAAGCTGATGTCCCGTCGGACAAGGTAAAAAAGTGAAAAACTAAAATATAGTTTGGAAACATTTTAAAAAAGAAAATGAAAGTATGAAGTATGTTTTTCTGTGAAGACAAAATTAACAAAAATGTTTACTGATCATGTTCAAGGAATGGTTCAGCAAGCGTTCCCAAACCGCATTAGATTCAATGGGAGGCCAAACCAAACATATGCGCCACACCTTAATGGGTGACAAAAAGCTTCTCAAACAGCTAAAATTAGGGGCAGACACCATGAAAAGTGGCATCAATTGACTCACAGTATAAATTTGCTAATGGCACAGCAGCAGTGAGCCATGGGCCATGCATGAGGTATCAGGGTCTGGGCCAGCATTTACAGCTTTGAATTGAAGCTTCAATGAAGACCTGATGGTTAAGGGAGTGGTGTAAGTATTCTTTGCTTGGAGCTCTGATACCTCATGCAACAGCTCCATTTTTTTTCCTAGCCACACTCAGATGGCACATCAGTTTCATAAAGGATTATTGGTAGAAAAATGTAAGGAAAGTAACACAGGTAGTTGACTGAAAGTAAGTGCAGCCCTGCCATTCTGGAAGCCCTACTCCTACAGGAAACACACATGTAGAAACAGTACAATAGGCCTCTGACACACCTTTCACTACAGGCAACCCACTAGATGGAGACCCAACTTGGAGTCTCCACATTTAAAAAATTATTGTCACACACCATTAAAGTGGCATCAATTTCCACAGAGTAGAAACAGTATAATAGGCCTCTGACACACCTTCTACTACAGTCAGCACCACCAGATGGAGACCCAACTTAGAGTCTACACATTTCAAAAAATGTTTGTAACATCAGCACTAGTAGCAACAGCAGACACAGAAGCCACCACAAAGATGCCAGAGTCTGCAATAACGCAAGATCACTGCAAGACACTAAAAAGGACACCATTGCCAAGTCATCCCAGTCTGCGACCGTAGTGCAAATGCTATTAAAGATCCATAACTTGTTCTTTTTGATGAAAGTTACGCAGTCTGCACTTTCCTGGGACAGCTGTATGCACTTATCCGTCAGTAAACCACCAAAGAGAGAAGGTTGGCTGCCCAGCATGATAAAACCTCCAAGTTGTGACAGGCGAGCTCTGGCCACTCTTCTATTTTTGAAGGCAAGAATGCAAAAAGGTCTAAATTCCCCCTGATGGCATTTATATTGAGCTCAAGATACTCCTGCACCATCCTCTCCAGTTGTTCACTACATGTCAAATGGGTTTGTCAAAAAATTGCTGCTGCTGCTAATGTTTTTGCAATGACGCTTTGATGTTCCCGAGGTTTGAAGTCTAGAACTGTGATGCATACTGTGGCCTCACTGCTGTCTTGGGGAATTCCACTCTTAAGATTGTCTACAAGCGTATTTCGATACTCCAGCATGAGCATGTCCCTTTCCAGGGGGAAAAGCATCTGGCAAAATTTACGCTTGTACTGTACTGTGGATCTAATAGAGTGGCAACCCAGTAGCCAGCACTATCTCTATCCCTAAGAATATGGGCACCATGTTAAAGATAGTGCAGCAAGAAGGCACTCATGTGTCGGGTGCTTCCCTGAAGTACAAAGTCCATGGTGTGTTGGTGGTGGGGTAACACTCATGGTTGCTTCCTCTGTCCCCTCTCACCGACAATGGACAATAGAGAGCAGATCATTAACTCTACATCTCCTGTCTGTTACACGTCCATCACTTCTTCCTCGTCATCATCCTCAATTTGTTCCTCGGCTCCTGCACCTTCACTAACAGTTTGGTACCAAAATCCCCCCTCGATTGCTGTAATCCACCCTCCCATGGCATCAGCCTTTGCGATGACAGTCTGGAAGTTAGAGATATTGCTATCCCTTCTGCATCCTTCTCTGCTTCCACCACCTTTTCATGCATAATATTCAGAGTGTGCTCCAGCATGCAGATGACCAGAATAGTGATGCTGATGACAGTATCATCAACGCTAACAATCTTAGTAGCCATTTCTAAACTAAGCAGAAAGGTGCAGAGGTGTTTCATCTGTTACCACTCCGCAAGCGTGATTTGCACCATTTCCATTAGTGCGTTGGCCAGGCTATGCAAATTGACCTACTGCACATGTGCTCGTTGTTGCTGCCACAGTCGCTGCAACATGTGCAGAGTGTCACAGTCAGCAATAGTATGGTCAGTATAACCCACTAGTCAATACTCTCAGGAAAATTGGATTAATTAGCATGGAGAGATTTCATTAACTAAAATGTAACTTTTAAAGTAATAACTAAAACTGGATAAATCAAATGTGATAAAGTGCTTGTGCTAAGGTTGCCAGTGCTCAGTTAAAAATGGTTTGGTATCACCACTGTTGAACTTTTTCTCTGCAGGTCACAGGTATGCAAGAGCATGAAGAGTGAATATAAGGAGTGGGGGAAAAAAATCCTAATATCCCCTGTCACACCCCTGTATTGTTCCTGCCCTTACAAGGGCAGTCCTCAAGTTGGCCGGGCCTGGCTCCAGGATCCGTGGAGACAGCCTGTATAGCAGTCCACAACCCTTGAGCTGTGTGACTGCAATCTACAAGGCATATTAATTTAAACACTGCATGATTGCGGTGAGCCTTGGCTGGGCAATATGGAGCTAAGAGGATTCTCTGTGCACTGTTGGAACGTGTGTCTCCTTAAGGAAGAGATTAAGGTTGCAGATGGAAGCCCTAGAGGAAGTAGAGGAGCCAGAAGCAGTGGAAAAATTGTTAGATACAGAGGTTTGTCACACAAGCCTTGAAGATTCCAAGACTTGTGGAGCAGCCCCTTGACTGCCTTGACCAGGTATCAGTGGTGATATGCACCCTGCCAGACATAGATTTTTTTCAGGGAACAGGTAATATTATCTGTGACATGCTGGTGTAGGGCAGGCATGACATGTGTAGCAGGAAACATTCTTTTACATGACCACAACTGTGTGACCGAGGACTAGCTGCTGTGCTGAGAAAGGGTAGAGTAGGCTGAATGGGACAAACTGCTGAACTGTGAGTGAGTTTCAGGCAGAGAATGTTATGGTGGATTGAGAAAGATGTGTTGTGCTCAGTGAACAAAAACAGCAGCCATCTCCACTTTTGTAACAGCTGAATGACTATCACTCCCCCGTCTGTAGGGGGTAAACAAGTGGAGGTTCTGTGGCCAGAGACCTGCATAAGAACACTTGCCACAGTGACAGAGGAAGCAGCAAATGTGGGTGATGGGATGCCCAGTAGCTGATGAGACCCGCTATTCCTCATTTCAGTGCAGTGAGATTCCTAGTTTAACGCATGTTGATCATGCATGTGCCGGTTCATGCATGTAGAAGTCAAATTATTGCAAATTTTGCCTCTACTATGTCTTTTTTTTGCATATTTGACTTATAACGTGAGTTGGGTCATAGTTTGCGGACTCAAAAATGTCTCAAGCTAGGCCACGCTTGCCACCCCTGCGAACTGCAGACTCGCAATCAGTGCTGGCCAAAGCCAAAGTTGTGGCAGAGGATGTAATGCTTGTTGTGGTTGCATCACTCTGCGTATGTGAGGCAATGTAACCTCCTTGTCTTCCTCCTCCTCCACCTCATCTGCAGAGCTATTCAGTTGCGTACCTCTGGAATCTACAACCTCATTGCCATGCTCTCTGTTCTCCCAGTCCTCACCCTGAGTGATTTTCCTTCTCTTGCTGCCCTGACACCACAGTACAGTCCGCTTGCGCCACTGATATCTTAGTCTCATCAGGATCATCTCCACCCCTGGGGGTTAAAGTCTGATGACAAGGGTCTAGACCCTACTTCGTCCAGTCCCGGATCCAACATGAAAACATTTTGGGCATCATTGCAGATGCTTTCCTCCTCTGGATTCTGTGAATGTTTGGAGCAGATCTCTGATGGCCATAAAATAGAATGTGTGAACAGCTCTGCAAAATGGCCCCTCTATGGTTCCTCACAGTCAGTTGGGCGTTTGGAAATTTTTGACGCAGGGGGAAACAAGTGTGATTGGGGTGCCACATCTGAGGATTGTACTGTGTGTGATTTTAAGGTGGAGGAAGAGGAGCAGAGGCCACTTGATGCAGCACTTGCCATTCACTGGAGCTCATGCTTTTTCTTGCCCTCATCTACAATGCGTACTGCTGTACATCTGCCAAAGAAAGGAAGTTGAGTAGCCCGTCCAGTAACAGATGTTGTCAGTGGTCATAGGGTGAGACGGTGTCTGATCAGTTGAGATTTCATTAACATTAACACTTAACCAACATACACGTCGAGCAACAAGCCTATTCCCCCTTCCACCACGACAGGGCCGGCGTCAGCACCCGGCATACCGGGGCAAGTGCCGGGGCCCTGAGCAGGCGGGGGGGCCCACTCGCCGTCGGGCACCCCGGCGCCCGTTAGCGGTGCCAGTGCCGCCACTGGACCCCCCTACTTGCTCAGGGCCCCGGCAGCAGCCGGCTGTGGCAGAGAGGGCGCGGACGCCGGACAGGTGAGAGGTGTGTGTGTGTGCTGCAGTGTTGTATGTGTGATGGTGGTGGGGGAGGCAGTGATGGTGATGATGATGATGGGGAGGCAATGATGATGATGATAATGATGGGGAGGCAATGATGATGGGGAGATGATGTTGATATTAATGGGGAGGCAATGATGATGATGGGGAGGCAATGATAATGGGGAGGCAATGATGATGTTGATATTAATGGGGAGGCAATGATGATGATAATGATGATGGGGAGGCAATGATGATGGGGAGATGATGATGATGATATTAATGGGGAGGCAATGATAGATCATGATGATGGGGAGGCAATTAAAATGGGGAGGCAATGATGATGATGATATTAATGGGAAGGCGATGATGATGATGATGGGGAGGCAATGATGATGAGGAGACTATGATGATTTGGAGGCAATGATGATATTGATGGGGAGGCAATGATGATGATGATGGGGAGGCTATGATGATGGGGAGGCAATGATGATAATGATGATGGGTAGGCAATGATGATGATGATGATGGGCAGGCAATGATGATGATGGGGAGGCAATGATGATGATAATGGGCAGGCAATGATGATGATAATGGAGAGTCTTTCCACAGCGCCTTTTCCTGAGCCGTAACAGTGCAGAACGCAGCACAGTGTAGAGGAGAGCTCCATATTTTGTATGGAGCATTATATGTGGTCCAGTATTCTGTATGGAGCATTATATGGGGGATGCGGGGTGACATCCTGCATGGGGTATTATATGGATGATGAGGGGGAGACTATGTGGTGCCCATAATATTGTATGGAGGACTGTACTGTCCAGTCTGTACTGTGCGCTGTGAGGATTTGGCGGTTTTTGAACTAGTGCACATTTTACAATAGATATCACTCATGTAATGGAAGAATAGAAGTGTTTGGCATTGTACTATACCTATATTTCTCTGCAGTATCTGTGCATCATGAATCGTGGTCTGTGTTAAGGGGCCCACTGAGACTCTTTCGCCCGGGGCCCATAAAAACCTGGAGCGGCCCTGCACCACGACCTCGCATTTTCCCACTCATGTTGTATGCACCCTTCCCCTCTTTCAACCTGCTGTTTCACAACTTTAGGCCCACACCTGTCAATCACCTGTCACTAAATGAACAATCACTATTTATTTTCTTGGATGGTGTAGGTAAATGACACTCTTATACGTAACGATTTTGATGAGCAAATGGGGCCATCTAATTTCTCACTGTAGTACAGTTTTATTCCAAACGATTTGGATTAGCAAATAGGGCCTCCTGGCTGAACCCCTATATTAGGCCTAACAATTTTTAAGAGGAAACGTGGCCTTCTGATTCCTCACTGCAACACAGTTTTATCCCAAATATTTGGATTAGCAAATAGGGCCTCCTGAGACTGCAGCACAGTTTTAGCACAATCTAGTTAGCTGCTGGAAGATTGATTTAACACAGGACAGGATCCTTTCTAGCTAAATGACAAATTCACTTTCAGCCATAGCAATACTAGCAGGAGCAGCTGGTTTGCACTGTGACATAGAGAAAATTGTGACAACAAACAAGATGTCCTCTTTTTATATGACCAGGGACATGTGACTTTGGCAGCCAATCACAGAATACCTTGTATCATGATGTTGTGGATGGTTTCTGAACCCTAATGTACACACATTAAGTTAAGAAAACAAAATAGTCTGCTGCTCCTCCAACCTCTCCACACCCCTTCCCCTCATCAAATATATCCCCCGTCCCTCCCACTCATCACACAGCACCAATATTCTAGACAGAGTGAAAACAAAAGCATTAGTGGAAACGTGATAATTTACCGAACTATGATCGAATTTTCCTGACTTTGAGTAAAAATGCTCAGGAAACTGAAAATGAATCCGAATGTGCTATGTTCGTGCCGACTTTGAGATTCGGGTACATTTTCCAAACAGGTTTGCTCATCTCTACACACTGGTCTTTTTCCAACCTATTTAACAATGTTACTATGTAACTGTGAATGATTACTTCAACTCATCTCGAGAAAATAAGCCCTCACACAGCTTTTTCAGCGGAAAAATAAAAAAGTAATAGCTCTCAGAATATGGTGATGCAGTAAAAAATACTGTACATTTTTTGTGAATCAGTGTGTTTTTGCATGCAAAAACAGCAAATTCTAAAAGTAGTATACAACCCTCCAGTCGTTGTGTTCCTAATTTTTCACCCATTGACTTTAATTGAGTCAGTCAAATACGCAGCAAAAATGTAGGAATAAAAATGTTTGCAGATTTGTTGAGTTTTTATGGAATTCCTATGGTGTTTCCCACGCTGTCATGTTACCGCCGGTAGATTGTTACTGTCGGTCAGAGCACTGGGTGGTCACACTGTCAGATGTAAAAAGCTTACCGCAGGTCAGCAGGCATCGACTGATGAGAGACTATAGGTACTGCCACACTAAACAATCCCGCTAGCGATCACGATAACGACGCATACTAATGCGATCGCTAGCGGGATTGTTTCTATATCGCTGATAGCGGCTTAACTTAGCGATGTCGTTAAGGACGCTATCGCGGTTAGCGATCTCCTTAACGACTTTAGCGGTACAAAAGTACCGCTAAATCGCCAAGAAAAGGTGCCACACTCAGCGATATATACTTACCCAGCGGGAGCGCCGACGATAAAATAGGGTCCGGAACGATGTCAGAGACGAGCGAGATCACAGCAGGATCTCAGCAGGGGCCACGTCGCTGGTAGATGCCGCACACAACAACATCGCTAACGGGATCGCTAAATAGTGACGTTTTTTAGCGATCCCGTTAGCGATGTTGTTTAGTGTGGCATACCCTTAAGACTCCCATCAGGTTACGTTTGCTGTTACTGATAACAGTGATAGCAGGCGCCGCTGATGGGAGAAGAAATCTCTCGTCAGCTGACGTCTGTGCTCACACTTAAAAAAAATTAAAAAATGAAACATATAAATTAATTAAATACATATTCAAATAAAAATAAATGTCCCCTTTTCACATTTAGTTTATTTCTTCCTGTTTCTATCCCTGTTTTGTCTTTGTGTCTTGTTTGCATTACTTTTCTGTCCCATTCTGCATGAGGTGGGGGAAGGGATAAATTAGGACTTTTGCAGGAGCATGATAAGGTCAGCGACTTGGGCCTCTCTACCTTTAAGAGTACCTCCAGGACAGGGATAGTTAGGGTCCCATCTCCAGGGACAGCTTGAGGTTCCTCTTCCTTATTGAAGACAGTCACAGCGTGACAGTATTACTATTGTCACACAAGTGGTTATACGGTATTGTTATTTCGCATTTATACATTACAAGGGCTGTTCAATACTTGGAAAACCCCTCATGAAATATTGTATTCCCCTAGTCGTGAGCACTGCAGTAGAGTGACTGTTGATTGGCTGCAGCTATCACTTGACATAACATTCTTATATGTGCAAAGGAAATGCGACGCTTGCATATTGCTAGTGTGAGTGATGAGTATCTTTTTTTATTCTACACTGGAGAGTACAGGAAATGGTTGTCCTTTTAACGCTGGCAAACTCACCATTTTTTAAAGTGCAGACTATTATGGGAAATTCGCCAGTGTTTTTCATGGTGTTTTCATTTGCGCTATGTCCATAATTTAATTTTATGTCAACTTTGAATAGCAAACGGCTTCCAAGCTACTCAAAGAATGAACATTCTACTTCTTCTACCGCTTTCCAGCTTTTGAAGCTTTATGCTGTTAAAAAAGTGAATTAACCTTGAAAAAAAACCATTTTGTGCACATACCCTTACTCTATAGCTGGAAAAATTGTGGTGGAAAATCCTGTTAAGATAATGCGGCACAGAATCAGCAACTTTGTGAGGCACATTATATTTTCTTTTCAAACCACAACATTGAATGTCATGTAATAGAAAACCAGATGCAAAGAGTGTTATATTGATATTTGCATGCACTGCTATAATCACCATTTACCCATGAAAAGAGACATAGCAGCAATTCCTGGAAATAACTGATGCCAATGATTGCTGAAGAAACACTGTATGTATTCTCTTGCACTTACAATTTAGCTATTCAGAGACATCTAGATATGTGAGCCCCTTGAGAATGATATCTGAAGAACAAAATACAAAGAAGATATTAAATTTGATTATTGGAGCGAGTTGACTGCTGTCTCCCTGATGTGAATGTAACCACGATTTTGAATAAATGCTGGTGAAGATTCTTGTAGTTGTTATTCTGTTATCATTTCCAACATGTGCTGAGCTGATTAGTCCTCAAATACGCAATGCTATGAAATGGAAGCTCTGATCAGAAAAAGATCAATTGTTCAAGTCAGGTTGATGGGTTACATGTGTTTTTAAATAAAGTTTGACATTGTTTTATTTCATATTATAATCTTTATTAAAAAAAAACACAAAACAAAATGACTAATCTTGTAATTTTCACACTGGCCACTTGACTTACAGATGCTTCTCACAAAATTAGAATATCATCAAATAGTTAATTTATTTCAGTTTCTTCAATACAAAAAGTGAAACTCATATATTATATATAGTCATTACACACAGAGTGATCTATTTCAAGTGTTTATTTCTGTTAATGTTGATGATTATCGATTACAGCCAATGAAAACCCTATAAGTCATTATCTCAGTAAATAGGAATACTTTACAACACCAGCTTGAAAAGATGATATTAAAATCCGAAATGTTGGCCTACTGAAATGTATGTTCAGTATATACACTCAATACTTGGTCGGGGCTCCTTTTGCGCCAATTACAGCATCAATGCGGTGTGGCAAGGAGGTGATCAGCCTGTGTCACTGCTGATGTGTTATGGAAGCCAAGGTTGCTTTGATAGCAGGCTTCAGCTTGTCTGCATTGTTGGGTCTGGTGTCTCTCATCTTTTTGGAACTTTTTGGAGATGGAAATTTAATTTTCCAGCAGGACTTGACACCTGTCTACACTGTCAAAAGTACCAATACAAGGTTTTAAAACAACAGTATCACTGTGCTTGATTGGCCAGCAAACTCGTCTGACCTTAACCCCATAGAGAATCTATGGGGTATGGTCAAGAGGAAGATGAGTGACACCAGACACCACAATGCAGACGAGCTGAATGCTGCTATCAAAGCAACCTGGGCTTCCATAACACCTCAGCAGTGCCACAGACTGTTCGCCTCAATGCTATGCCACATTGATGCAGTAATTACCCCCAAGATGGTGCACATTACAAGGTCTCACCCTTCCGCTGTCTCGCCAAGATGATGGTAGATGATATGTCAGAGCTCCCAGGGTCGATATTCCAACTGTGGTACACACAAAGGGAGGAGGTACGACAAGCATAGGGAGATAACCGAGTGCAGTCCTGTGTTCTTTCAGCCGGGTCCAAAGTACCCTAAGCTAACCCTCAAGAGTGACATCAGCCAGAAGGAAAGAAGTCTCTTTTATACCGAGGCATGTGATCTATTTTTAGATTTACCCAGTGTCCTTCAGTTTATCTTCATAGCTCAAACTGGATAGGCTGGTTTCACATTAGCGTTTTTGTGCACAGCGCAACTGCGCATGCGTTGATGCGCCCCTATGTTTAATATGGGGGCGCATGGTTTTGCATTTGCATTTTCGTGTGCATGCGTTATTTCAAGGTATGCATCTAGTCGTGCTCGACGCAATATGTTGCATTTTTGGGTCCGTCGAAAGGCGTAAAAAACAGCATGCGTTCCCTTGCGCACGGAATGAGTCAAAACAAAGCATTACAGTCTATGGGAATGCAGGCGTGCGCATGGACATGCGCACACCTGCGTTTGCGTACGCATGCGTTTTAAACATAAACATGTCTAAACGGCTGGTTCCACATTAGCGTTTTTGTGCGCAGCGCATCTGCGCAAGCGTTCATGCGCCCCTATGTTTAACATGGGGGCGCATGGTCTTGCGTTTGCATGTGTTTTTGCATGCGTTTCCACTTGCGTACGATGCGCAGTGCAAAAAGATGCTAATGTGAAACTAGCTTTAGGGTACTGTCACACTCAGCGACGCAGCAGCGATCCTGACACAATGCGACCTGGCAGGGATCATTGCTGCGTCGCTTTGTGGTCGCTGGTGAGATGCCAAACAGTCAGATCTTTCCAATGATGCAGCAACGATCGGTGACTCCTAGCGACCTGTGTAACGATGTGTCTCCTATGTGTCTCAGTGCTGAGTCGCCAAAGAGATCTTTGGTAAAAGGTGTCAAACACACCGATGCATGCTGCCCAGCGGGATCTCAACGACCAAAGAGAGGTTCAGGCATTTCTTACATGACCAGCGATCTCACAGCAGGGGCCTGATTGCTGGTACGTGTGAAACATAGCGAGATCGCTGCTGAGGTCGCTGTTGCATCACAAAACTTGTGACTCAGCAGCAATCTCGCTAGCGATCTCGCTTAGTGTGACGGGGCTTTAGAGTACAATACACAATTAGCATATCAGCCCACAATAAACACAGATAAGCACCCACAAGTCACTTTTACAGTCTTAGGGCCCCGTCACACATAGCGACACACCAGAGATCCCGACAACGATATGCACTTGACAGGATCGCTGGTGTGTTGCTACATGATCGTTGGTGAGCTGCCAGACAGGCAGCTTAGGCAGCGATCAGGACAGCGACACTGCGGGTAACGTCGCTTAGTTACCCGCAGTGAATGTTGGATACCAGTCCGCTGGTGCAGGGAGCTAGTAACCAAGGTACACATCGGGTTTCCAGGCGCTGCGCAGCACCTGGAAACCCGATGTTTACCTTGGTTACCAGCTCCCCTGCAGCAGCGCGCTGGTATCCAACTTACACATCGGGTTTCCAGGCGCTGCCCGGCGCCTGGAAACTCGATGTGTACCTTGGTTACCAGCTGATCGCTGGTCTCCTGCCTGCCACACGCAGTGATACATGCTGGCCAGCAGGAGACCAGCGATCAAAAAAATGTCCAGGACATTCAGCGACGATTAGCGATACCCGGCAGGGGGCTGATCGTCGCTGAATGTCACACACAGCGATATCGCTGGGGATATCGCTGTTGCGTCACAAAACTAGCGACTCAGCAGCAAGGTCGCTGTGTGTTACGGGGGCTTAACACAGTATGTTAAATACAGTAGTATATCAGCTTGCAAGACTGTCTTCTTGACCCACCAGACATAAACACTTAAATCCACAAGCCAATATACAGATAAAAAGTCAATTCTCAAGGTACTGCCACACTTAGCTATCCCGCTAGCGATCTCGTTAGCGTTGCATACTAATGAGATCGCTAGCGGGATTGTTTCTATATCGCTAAATGCTACCAGCATTTAGCGATATAGTTAACGACGCATCGCCGTTAGCGATCTTCTTAACGACTTTAGCGGTACAAAAGTACCGCTAAATCGCTAAGAAAAGGTGCCACACAGCGATTAGATACTTACCCAGCGGGAGCGCCAGCGATGAAATAGGGTCCGGAACGATTCCAGCGACGAGCGAGATCACAGCAGGAAGCTCGTCGCTGGAAGCTGCCGCACTGAACAACATCGCTAACAGGATCGCTAAATAGTGACGTTTTTTAGCGATCCCATTAGCGATATTGTTTAGTGTGGCATACCCTTATGGGTTTACAAAAACATGTTTGTCTGGGAAATAAAGATTCAATCCGGTTTCTTCACACTTTTTTTTTTATCTGGGACAATACTATACTTGTAATAGTTACACCCATCCCTTTCTCTTGTTTTTCTATTCCATCTTTCATTTGGCAAGTGTCTGCTAAGATGGCAGCTGGTTAAAAAAGCACTAGAAAAATTGTGCTGATCAGTCTGTGGGAAAAGCAAGTTCTCAATGGTTCGGACAAGACCAAAGAGATATTAATCTGTGCCTTAGTGGAGAATGACCCCAGAGACCCCAGGAACTGGTGGAGAACCAGGAGACCTAGGGCTCTAGAGCTGTCAGACTTAGGGGGTGCTAGCAGCAACAACATATCCCAGAATTAACTCTTGTGTGACCCTCCCTCTGCAGCAAATGGGAGACTGTGACCCACAAACACTCCTGCAGCTGCTGCTACAAGAATGCAAAGCAGAGCATGAGTTCGCAGAGTGGCAAGCTGAGGGAATGGAGCAACAAGCTCAAGGTCAGAGAGCACGAGCTGAGGATGGCCCATACCCAGAAGCAGAGATCTTCCCCACTAAACCATGAGTCCAGCATTGCTCACAGCTTTAAGCCCCGTCCTGAGCATTTTCCTGTAATGGACAAGGATGGGGACTTGGACATATTTCTGTGGGGGTTCATAAAGCCTGCAGGCAGTACCAGCTGCCTCGGATCAGAGGGCCCGATATTTAACCTCAAGGCTCCGAGGAAAAGCTTTGAAGGTGTTTGCTTCTCTTCCTCGAGACCAAGATGGAGACTATGAAGCCATCAAGCAGACCATGATAAAAAAGCACCAGCTGACACCTGAGGTGTACCTCAAGAAGTTCTGTGCCCTCCAGCTTTAACCACATGACAGCTACAGTGATGTGGTAGATGGGCTCAGAACCAACTTCAAGCAGTGGATCCAGGGACTATCAGTTACCACCTTCAAGTAATTGGAGGACCTGATGGTGAAAGACCAGTTTTCTAGTTTCCGATAACCAGCCTATTAGTGGAAACAGCCTGCGGCATACTACGTTGAACGTCGGTTACTCCTGTGATTGTCCAGACGATAGAGGACAGCAGAGAGCTGTTCTGTTGTGAATGGGTTTGAGATGAGTTCTGAGCAGAGGCTCCCTCTGGTGGTTACAAGCGGTACTAGTGAAGATTGTGAGGACTGGGAATCAGGTGTTACTGACTGGTCTTATATAAGGGAGTCATTTTCCCATCAGGGTTGCCGGTGATCAATTGTTCTGGTCTGAATCCTTCATTCCAGTTTCCCTTGTAGCCTGCTGTGTCGTGTCTGCATCTCCTGCTACCAGATAAGAATTTTTCTTCTTTTGTGTTGTTGCTATATTTTTGCATTTTGTCCTGCACTTCTTTGGGGGCCTTCTGGGTCCCCTCCGGGGGCTTCTGCCTTCTCAGTTTAGTTCAGCCACTGAGTTTTGTTCTTTTGCTTTTTCCAGTTTTTTCAGTGGCTGCTGTTTTGATTTTGTTACACCAGAGAGCTAATTTAGGTGGTAGAGGTCATGTGATCTCAGGTGATTTTGAAATTAGTAGAGTTGGTGTTTTTCAGGGTTTTCTGGGATTGCAGTAAGTACCCTTCCTGTCCTTTTCTATTTAGATAGTTTGGGCCCCAGCGTTTGCTCATTCTATTTTCTTTCTGTGTCAGTATTTCCTCTTGTCTAACCGCCATTACATGTTTGGGGGCTTTCTATTATCTTTGGGGTTCTGCTCAGGGGCAGATAGCTTTTCTATTTCTATCTTTAGGTGTAGTTAGTTTCTCAGGCTGTGACGAGGCGTCTAGGACCAACGTAGGAACGCTCCACGGCTGCCTCTAGTTGTGGTGGTTAGTCAGGGTACTGCAATCCCATAGATTCCAACTGCTCTGGTGTATTGCCTTTTTTACCTGCACTCCTCAGCTACCGAAACATAACACTGTTCGCCACAAAGATGAAAGCATGTGGTTTTGCATGACCTACCTGGGCTGCGATCCTTTACAGTATCAATGGCTTTTTGTTATATTATCTTTGTTTACCATTCAGTAAAAATAAAAGAAAAGTGCTGATGAGGAAGAAATAGTGTGCAATAAGGCAGTAACCTATACTCAGCGATGCCATTGTGCAGTATGCTGACAGGTATCTTATTAGATTCTTGCACACAATAGTTGTACAAAGGTGGCAGAACTTCAAGTCTTCTTTAAGGCCCCGTCACACATAGCGACACACCAGCGATCCCGACAACGATATGCACTTGTCAGGATCGCTGGTGTGTCGCTACATGATCGCTGCTGAGCTGCCAAACAGGCAGCTCAGGCAGCGATCAGGACAGCGACACTGCAGGTAACATCGCTTAGTTACCCGCAGTGTACGTTGGATACCAGCCCGCTGGTGCAGGGAGCTGGTAGCCAAGTTACACATCGGGTTTCCAGGCACCGCCCGGTGCCTGGAAACACGATGTGTACCTTGGTTACCAACTGATCGCTGGTCTCCTGCCTGTTACACGCAGCAATGGGTGCTGGCCAGCGGGAGACCAGCGATCAAAAAAATGTCCAGGACATTCAGCGACGATCAGTGATACCCGGCAGGGGTGCTGATCGTCGCTGAATGTCACACACAGAGATATCGCTGGGGAGATCGCTGTTGCGTCACAAAACTAGTGACTCAGCAGCGATCTTGCTAGTGAGATCGCTGTGTGTGATGGGGGCTTTAGATCTTTGGCTGTCTTGACAATTCATTGGCACCCTCGAATCATATGTCAGGGATCTAATCGTTTTAATCCCATTACCAAAGGAGATAAATAGCGAAGATCCTGTTTACAGTGCCTTGCGAAAGTATTCGGCCCCCTGGAACTTTTCAACCTTTTCCTACATATCATGCTTCAAACATAAAGATACCAAATGTAAATTTTTGGTGAAGAATCAACAACAAGTGGGACACAATTGTGAAGCTGAACAAAATTTATTGGTTATTTTAAATTTTTGTGGAAATACAAAAACTGAAAAGTGCGGCGCGCAATATTATTCGGCCCCTTTAACTTAATACTGTATCATGCTGGCCGGTGCAGAAGAACATAACTGGCATGCTGCTCATTCGGTGGCATCACAGCATTGTACATATTTGGTGGATTGCGCAAATTTTTTTGTGGCATCATCTTATATACGTATGTGTGCTTAAAGAATATTTAGGAGATGATGCCAAGTGGGTATTATTTAAATTGAGATAACTATAAACATAAAACATGTGGAAATAAAATAATAACCAATTAAATAAACAAAGTAATATGATTTTCTGAAAATATCCTTCTTTTCTTGTTTCATACTGTAGGCATGGCACACTGCCAAACAGCAGATTAGTGTAATTTTATTTCTATTTGCATGCTGAATTCTAAAGGTTTTCTCCATCCTAAAGCCTAAATCATTCTGCCATATTAAAGGTCAATATTTGTACATTGCTATTTATAAATGTAATGGACAAATTGTCCATAAATTCTTCAGTACTTTCCGAGGTTCACTGACCTTTCCTAATGAGCTCTGTGACTATTGAAAATATTTCCCTGGGAATAGTTTACAATATATTTTGGGGTCCTTGGTCTTCAAATTTACTGAACATGTGAGATTTTAACTTTATCATCAACAGGAAACATGATTTTCTTATGTATTTACTTAGCACAGTTTGTTGGAAGGTAGCTTACATATGTAAATATTGTAAGCAAGATTTTACATTTATTGTGTAAAAAGTTTTTTGTTCTATCCAAAAGACCCATAAATCTGTTATCACAAAAGATTAACAATATAATTTGTACATTGGTCTCATTATTCCCT
The DNA here is from genome assembly GCA_033576555.1 of Oophaga sylvatica. Classification (NCBI taxonomy): domain Eukaryota; kingdom Metazoa; phylum Chordata; class Amphibia; order Anura; family Dendrobatidae; genus Oophaga; species Oophaga sylvatica. The sequence continues at coordinate 508,263,746 of JARQOD010000002.1, read as the reverse complement.
ATGCCATTGCTGCCAGATGTTTTGTACATTTTGCACCTTCAGCAACCAAGCCAATTTTAAAGTTTTTATGTACAGTATATGAATAAAACTTAAATGATAAAAAATACATTATGCTAAACTAACAATCATGTATATTTTATAATAGTAAGACACCTGCACATCAAGACACATCATGCAATTTTCTTTCAGTGAGTAATGGTTTATAAAAACACAAATACATATATTATTCGTTAAAAATCCAACATAAGCAGATTAGAAGGCACACAAAATAAAAGTTCAAACATACAGAACTCATACATACTGTGCACAGGACATATAACCATCAAATCTTGAAAATGGGCTAAAAGAAAAAACAGACGTCAGCAAATTCCATACATATCAGTGTGACTGAATTGATTGAATTGAGACGTAATGCTGTCGCAGCACCTTGTTAACAGTCTCACGGGGGAGCAAGGCTGATCGCGGCCGGGTGCCACCTGATTGTCACAGCTGACACCCGGCACTAAGTGCCAGGGTGGTCACGGACCACTCCTGGCACTTTAACCCCAGGCACACTGCGATCATACATGATTAAAGTGTTCCGGCGGCTGCAGAGCGGCTGACAGCCCCTTTGCTTGTGGATCAGAGACCCCGCGTCATGACGCGGGGTCCCGATCGCTCCCATGGTAACCCTATGTCGTCATGACGACATCCAGGTTACCAGAGCTTAGAGACTTCGTGTCATGCGCAGTGCATGTCAGGAAGTCTCTGAGGTTAGTGCACAGAAGCTGCAGCACTGACAGCTTATATGGCATGCAGATCTGCATGCCATATAAGCAATCAGCCTGCACCAAATGAATGTCCCATAGTGGGACACAGTGTAAAAGTAAGAATTAAATGAAAAAAATAATAATGTAAAAATATTTAAAAAAAAAAAAATAATAATAAAAAAAAATCAATATTTATTCATTAATAAATAAATATTTTAATAAAAAAATCTAAACAATAAAAGTACACGTTTAGTATCGCCGCGTCCGTAACAACCTGCCCTGTAAAACTGTCCCACTAGTTAACTCCTTTAGTGTACACCATTTAAAAAATAAACAAGGCAAAAAAATAATGCTTTATCATCATACCGCCGAACACAAAGTGGAATAACACACGATCAAAAAGACGGATATAAATAAACATGGTACTGCTGAAAACTTCATCTTGTCTCGCAAAAACCAAACCGCTATACAGCATCATGAGTGAAAAAATAAAAAATTATAGCTCTCAGAATAAAGCGATGCAAAAATAATTATTTTTTCTATGAAATGGTTTTTATTGTATAAAAGCGCCAAAACATAAAAAATGATATAAATGAGGTATCTCTGTAATCGTACTGACCCGAAGAATAAAACTGCCTTATCAATTTTACCACATGTGGAATGGTATAAACGCCTTCCCAAAAAACAAATTCATGAACTGCTGGTTTTTGTTCATTCTGCCTCACAAATATCGGAATAAAAAGTGATCAAAAAATGTAATGTGCTTGAAAATGGTACCAATAAAAACGTCAACTCGTACCACAAAAAACGAGACCACACATGACTCTGTTTGCCAAAATATGGAAAAATTATAGCTCTCAAAATGTGGTGATGCAAAACTATTTTTTACAATAAAAGTTTAGGGTTGGGGCTAAAGTTAGGGTTAGGGTTGAATTAGGGTTAGGATTGAAATTAGGGTTAGGATTAAAATTAGGGTTATGTTTTGGATTAGGGTTAGGGATGGGATTAGGGTTAGGTTTGGGTTTAGGGTTAGGGGTGTGTTAGGGTTAGGTTTGTGGTTAGGGTAATGGTTAGGGTTGGGATTAGGGTTAGGGTGTGTTAGGGTTAGGTTTATGGTTAGGGTTATGGTTAGGATTGGGATTAGGGTTAGGGTTGTCTTAGGGTTAGGTTAGTGGTTAGGGTTATGGTTAGGGCTGGGAATAGGATCAGGGTTGTGTTGGGGTTAGGGTTGGAGTTAGAATTGGGGGGTTTCCACTGTTTAGGCACATCAGGGGCTCTCCAAACGCGACATGGCGTCTGATCTCAATTCCAGCCAATTTTGCTTTGAAAAGTCAAACGGCGCTTCTTCACTACCGAGCTTTGCCATGTGCCCAAACAGTGGTTTACCCTCACTTTTGGGGTATCAGCATACTCAGGACAAATTGCACAACAACTTTTGGGGTCAAATTTCTCCTATTACCCTTGGGAAAATAAAAAATCGGGGACTAAAAGATCATGTTTGTGGAAAAAGTATGTTTTTCTTTATTTTAAAGCCTGGGCATTTTAAACTGTAGTGAAACACCTGGGGGTTCTCAAAAGACATCTAGATAACTTCCTTTGTGGTCTACTTTCCAAAATTGGGTCACTTGTGGGTGATTTTTACAGTTTAGGCACATCAGGGGCTCTCCAAACGTGACATGACATACGCAGACCATTCCATCAAAGTCTGCATTCCAAAACATCACTACTTCCCTTCCGAGCCGCGACATGTGCCCATACAGTAGTTTTCTCACACATATAGGGTATCAGCGTACTCAGGACAAATTAGACAACAATTTTTTGGGTCCAATTTTTCCTGTTACTCTTGGGAAAATAAAAAAATTGGGGACTAAAAGATCATAGAAATGAAATAAAGTCCAGCTCACCAGTATGACATCCCAGGAATCGGAGCACGGAACCGTTGAGTCAGAACGTGAAACTTGGCAAAATGGAGAAAACATCCAGCTCCACGATAAAAGCAATTCATTATTCACTTGATATTTCAAGCATAGAGGATAAAAGTATCAGCACAAATAGCAGCAAATAATGCGTTATCAACACATTTCAAGTGTCGCAGCACCCTTAGTCATGATAACAAACATACGATACAACACTTATATATTGAAGTTTAGGTGAACACACCAGTAAAACAATTAACATAATTAAATAACACAAGTGACAGGAGAAAACAGGCAAGATAAAATACAGAAAGCATGACAAAAAGGGCAAAGAAAAAAAGCTATTTTTAGGAATATATTGAAGCGCAAAAATTCTGAATTATATCATATTATTAATTTTGTAACTTTTGTAGATGGTATAATTACAGCTATTATCATAAATAGCACAAAAACGATCACACATGCAGAGCAAAGTATACATCATGAGTATTCCAGACGCTCTTGCGATCTCTGTGCTGCCAGGCTTAAGGGTTTGCCACACTAAACAACATCGCTAACGGGATCGCTAAAAAACGTCACTATTTAGCGATGCCGTTAGCGATGTTGCTGTGTGCGGCATGCAGCAATGACGTGGCCCCTGCTGTGATCTCGTTCGTCGTCCTGATCGTTCCGGACCCTATTCTGATCGTCGGCGTCCCGCTGGGTAAGTATATATCGCTGAGTGTGGCACCTTTTTTAGCGATTTAGCGGTACTTTTGTACCGCTAAAGTCGTTAAGGAGATCGCTAACCGCGATAGCGTCCTTAACGACATCGCTAAGTTAAGCCGCTATCAGCGATATAGAAACAATCCCACTAGCGATCGCATTAGTATGCGTCGTTATCGTGATCGCTAGCGGGATTGTTTAGTGTGGCAGTACCTTTAGTCTATCAACTGTACAAATTAGAAGAGGAAATCTTAAGGTACAGAAAGCTCTTTTTTTATTTACTTCATTTGCTATAATATTGAACTTTATTATTTATCTATTCTTAGGAATGTTCCCTGGAATACTTTTTCTCTGTTTATTTGCATGCGTTCAGCATTCCTCTTCATTAATCATTTGACATGGCTGTATTTATTCATGCTTTAGTCAGGCACAGTTCTTTTATCCGTATCTGTGCTCTGTTCAATGCGTTTTTACTTCTCAGACATAAATTCTGTGGTTAGCTAAATTTGACCTAATTAATTGAACAAATTAAAGGCTTGAGATCAAGGGTACATAAATAAGCTTTCTTGTTTAGAAACAATATTAGTTATATACATATAGAAATGCTTACTTGTAACCAGAATAACCAAGTCCTTCTGTTCTGTTGTCCCAAGTATGCTCCATTTAATAATTATGCAGCAATCTCCATCCTAGGTGCATTACTCTACATTTATCTACATTAAACCTCCTTTGCCAAGTGTTTGCCCATTCAGTCATCTTGTCCAAATCATTTTGCAAAATTGTACTGTCAAGGTCAGATTTTAGTATAGTTTGGTGTCATCAGCAAAGACTGACACTTTACTTTCAATCTCATCCACAAGGTCATTAATCTAGAGATTGAAAAGAATTCGCTCTAGCGCAGATCCCCGTGGTACACCACTGCTGACTAAATCGCATTTAATTTACCATTTATGACTACTCTTTGCTTCCTGTCATTTAGCCAATTCCTTACCAATCTGCGTACAGTTTTGCCAGTCCTTGCATCTGTAGCTTCAGTATAAGGCTGTAATGTGGTACAGTATGAAATGCCTTTGCAAAGTCCAGATAAATATGGTGATATATTCATATACTGATTAAGCTTTTGTGACACCTGATGCAGCTAGGGGGCACTGTGTATGCTCCTCGAGGTATGCATGGAAGCATGGTTTGTGTTGTGGTGAAGGACCTGTGATGAGGTCATGATCAGGTGACCTAACCATGTGATCCTGACCTCACCTATGTTATGTGTATCAAAAGGACCTGTGATGAGGTCATGATCAGGTGACCTAACCATGTGATCCTGACCTCACCTATGGGTGGGGTTACACCTATGTAATGGAGTTTGTTTTGCACCTGAGAGAGAGTGTGTGGGAGTCTGTGAGTGTGAACAGACTTCCATGTGTCCAAGGCAGGACATTACAGAGAGGTCTCTGTGAATGAAGAGTGAGGCTCCAGGCAGGAGCTGAAGCATTGAAGAACTGTATTATATGTTACCATATGGTTTATGATGTAATAAACCTAAGGACTTTTTGCATAAGATCGAGTCTCCTGATTTACCTCTGAAGCAGCCGAGTGAGTGAAACCTTACAATTGGTGGATGGAATGCTGGCAGCGACCCAAGGAGCACATGTTCCAGGACTGGGAATCAGGAACCAGAGGAGGAACGGACGGTCTGTGAAAACCGTGAGTGTGACCAGTGGTCACGAATAAACTGTGCATTGATGTTTATATGTGGTGCCTCTGAAGATAAGAGGTATCTGAAGAAACTGTTAAGCAGTGGTGACAGACAGGAGTCTGTGTTATGTGACCGGGGTCATTGAGAAGTAAGCAAAAGGTATGCTGAGAGGATACCTCAGAGGAGGTGTCCCGAAATCTCTGTGGCCAAGAGTGACAGACAGGAGTCTGTGTTGTGCTGACGGGTCAGTGAAAGACTGTTTTTTTCCTTTGTGGGATATCTCTGCGAGAAGAGGTGTCTGGAAAATCTCTCTGGCTGAGAGTGGTGACAGACAGGGTCTGTGTTGTGCTGACGGGTCAGTGAGAAACTGTTTTTTTTTCTGGGACACGTGTGAGGTGTTTGCTGTGGCTCGTGGAGTCATGAAGGTGACAAGCAGCTGGCTGTGACTCATGGGGTCACGAAGGTGACAAGCGGCAAGACAGCGCAGCGTGCAGAGATTTGTGGTGGCAGGAGCTACAGTGACTGTTGCAGCAAGAAATTCTGCAGCAGCCGGAGCTGCAGTGGCGGCCACAGCAGCTTGGGAGTGGCATCTGGAGGTGCTGGTTGTTGGTGGCTGCAACGGAAGCGGTGGCAGTACAAGCAGGAGCTGGTGTGGTAAAAAGGACAGTGTGAACCGAGGCACACAAACTCTTAAAGGGCCAGTACACGCCCTAAGTAAAAGACACTGTCTAAGGGTACTGTGTGGACTGGGGCCTGTAAGAGCCGTGGTGTGTTCCCCAGTGATGGGTGGTGTCCCTAAAAGGAGAGGAGTCCCAAAAGGGGGGCGGAAACCCAAAACAGGGATGGTTACCCAAAAGGGGGCGGAGTCCCAAAAGGGGCGGTAACCCAAATTGGATTGTGGCCCAAAAGGGGGTGGAGTCTCAAAACGGGGTGGTAGCCCAAATCAGTAAAGTGGCCCGAAAGGGGGCGGAGTCCCAAAAGGGGGTGCACCGGTTTCCTCAGTGGACATATCTGAGGAACAGCGGTGTGGGTGTTATACGTATTCCGCATGTGGCATAGACTTCCCGTTTGATAACAGCCCACAGGTGTGTACGGTAATGTTACATAGGGAAGGAGTCTCTGGACAGTTGGACTCAAAGAGTCAGGTGACTCTGAAAGGAACTCCGCTAGTTATCTGTCTGACCGAGAAAAAGGTCCAGGTGTGCTGCATCCACGGGCTCATTGTGGACTATTTGGTAGACAGGGTGACGCTTGAGATGTCCACAAGTGTTGAGGATCAAGATGGCGGTATACCACCGAACGTATTGTACCCCTAAGAGAGGGCACGGGACTTTGTATTTTTTGAAAATGCATGGGAACTTGATAAAGTGTGTTGTTGTTTAGAGGAGGGAGCCCCATCACAGCAGGCGGCTGTAGTGGTTCCTTGCCGTGTGAAGTGTGAAAAGGAGGTAAACCCTAATAGCGATAGTCCCGAGCCCCAGGTGACCAGAAGAAAGTGTGGGTCAGACCAACTCGGAGACTTGGAGGTGACGAGACGTGTGACCGTGGGAAACGGTTTAGCTCTAGCGCAGGGGTCTGACACCTGTCTAGGTGGGGACGTGCTGTTCCAGGATGACACGGGGAGTGGGAGTGACTCCTGTGCAGACTGTGACTCGACCGCAAGGGAAAGCGAGTGCAGTAAGGTGGAGCCAAGTAAAAATGGTAGATCTTCCTCTCGCCGCAGGGGCCGCGGAAAGGCGGGACAGGCTACAGCCTCTAAGAAGAGAAATGATGAGGAAGAGTCAGGGTCAGGTACCGGTCAGGTTACTGTCCTTGATAAAGAGGCCATGTTATCTCTGACAAATCCCAGCACAGAGGTAGGGCTGGAGGTAGAACAGACCTGTAGTGGATCCACATCTGCAATGCCCGGAAAGGGTGAAATGGCTCAGTATGATGAAGGCTCCAGGGTACCGGAGGTAGAGCTGTTGAAAGAAACAGTAAAAGAGGCAGTTGAGCAAGAAAGGGTCCTGAGACGAATAATTGAGCACAGAATGGAGGAGCTGGAGAAGGAAGTCTCTAAGCTCAGAGATCATCTGTCAGCGTGTCATAGTATGAACAAGGCCCTATGGAAAGATATGGAGGTGCTCAGAGAGGCCCAGGAGAAGCATCAGCAGGAACTTCTCCGTAGGGAGGATGAGTGTCGCGGCTTGGCAGAGGAGCGAGATAAAGTTCTTCGTAAGCTCAAAATGGAGAAAGAGACTAATGCCCAGCTCCAGAAATCCACGGGAGACGAAGTACAGCAAGCAAAGTGCCACACAGATGACCACACAAGAAATGCTGAGGTCTTGGAGAACTGCGCTGATGCTCAGGAGGAGGAGGTCCAACAGCATGTTCAGGAAAAGGAGACATCGACTTTTCAAGTGTATGAAAGAGGTACCCGAAGACATGCAAGAAGCTTGTGCCAGTGAGGATGTACATGAGGCCTTTAGAAAAGCGGTAGAAGCATGTAGTGTGAACTGGGTGCCAGAGATGAAACAGTTAGTCATACTGTCGACTAAGGAAGTCACAATGAAGCGGGTGGCTATCCTGAGCGACATGCACCTACATTGTCTCCGCACGAAACAGGTAATCCTGTTGAGAAATAGAGAAGCCGCTCGACGTCTGGAGCAAGTAAGAAAGACTCAAAATCAGCTTGGCTTGATGGAAGACATCGTTCAAGTGCCCAGAGGTCTGGTGAAGAAGGTCATCGAAAGACTCGGGAAAGTGATGCAGGAGATGGTGAATAAGTCCGGTGTGACGAGAGTCAGGATTCCGGCTGATTACGAAGTCCAGGTCGTGGGTGAAGACGGGATGGTTCCGTTCCTCGTTGTCGGATCCAGGGAGAGCCTTGGGAATATCCGGATGCTCCTGGAGTATCGTGTGTCCTACCTGAGAGAAGTAGAGCAACTACGACTTGAGAGGGACCAGGTCAACAGGAACCTGCAGAAAATAGAAAGAAGATGGCCTCCACCTTCAACCCGTGGTATTGAGAGGAGAAGAGATAGAAGTAGTGATGCCTCAGTTAGCTCAGTGAGAGTGACTTAAGCAGGAGAACCTATAGTGGAAAAAATGAAAAGGATGCAGACCAGACAGGACGTATGGGTGCAAGTGAATTGCGACGCCGTACTGACCGCTGGGGAGGCGGGTGGTCTGACAGAGGGCCCGACTTAGCCAGACGGTTTGACTGGCAGAGACGACCGAGAAGGATCTCTGGTCGGGTAATAAGTGTTCAACCCCACAAGTTTGAACAGAGGGGGAAGGTATGTGGTGTAGTGACACCTGATGCAGCTAGGGGCACTGTGTATGCTCCTCGAGGTATGCATGGAAGCATGGTTTGTGTTGTGGTGAAGGACCTGTGATGAGGTCATGATCAGGTGACCTAACCATGTGATCCTGACCTCACCTATGTTATGTGTATCAAAAGGACCTGTGATGAGGTCATGATCAGGTGACCTAACCATGTGATCCTGACCTCACCTATGGGTGGGGTTATACCTATGTAATGGAGTTTGTTTTGCACCTGAGAGAGAGTGTGTGGGAGTCTGTGAGTGTGAACAGACTTCCATGTGTCCAAGGCAGGACATTACAGAGAGGTCTCTGTGAATGAAGAGTGAGGCTCCAGGCAGGAGCTGAAGCATTGAAGAGCTGTATTATATGTTACCATATGGTTTATGATGTAATAAACCTAAGGACTTTTTGCATAAGATCGAGTCTCCTGATTTACCTCTGAAGCAGCCGAGTGAGTGAAACTTTACACTATATAATAAAATAGTGTGCCATCTGACAATTTGAGGATTACTTTTCAGTGGCATGTAAAACTTTAGGCACTATTATTGCGAACAGCTAAGCAAGTTGAAAATGAAATCATCCCTGAAAGGCCTAATGTTAAAGATGACAAATTTCCATTGGATTTTAAGCAACATAAAAAAGTATTGTCAATTTTTTCATTTAAAAAAATTAAAAAAGGGAAAATGGGCAGTGCAAAAGTTTTGGTATCCTTGGAGAATTGTGTGCTCAGATAACATTAACCAAGGTTTCAGACCTTAGTTAGCCTGTTAGAGTTATGGCTTGTTTACTATCATCATTAGAAAAGGCCAGGTGATGCAAATTTCTCAGTTTTATAAAAAGTTAGCCTCTAACCTTGTGCCAAAAAAACTACAGCCATGGGTTCTTCTAAGCATCTGCCTAGCACTCTGAAAGTGAAAATGGAGGAGGCCCAGAAAGCAAGAGAATGCTATAAGAAGACAGAAAAGCGTTTTCAAGTTGCCCTTTCCTCAGTTTGAAATGTAATTAAGAAATGACAGTTAACAGGAACAGGGAGGTCAAGATAAGGTCTGGAAGACCAAGCTAAATTTCAGTGATATCAGCTAGTAGGATTTCTAAAGAAGCAAACTAGAACCCACACTTGACTGCAAAAGACCTTCAGAAAGATCAAGAAGACTCTGGAGTTGTGGTAAATTGTTCTACTGTTCAGAGACACCTGCACAAATATGGCCATCATGGAAGAGTCATCAGAAGAAAACCTCTCCTCCATCCTAACCATTCAGCATCAGAAGTATGCAAAAGGGCATCTAAACAAGTCTGATGCATTTCAGAATCAAGTTATTGACCATTGTGGTTAAAATAGAACTCTTTAGCCACAATGATCAAAGGTAGGTGTAGAGGGGAAAAGGTTCAGAATTTCAGGAAAAGAACACCTCCCCAACCAATAAGCATGGAGGTGGATCAATCATGCTTTGGGGATATGTTGCAGCCAACGGTATGGGGAAAATTTGACTGGTAGAAGAAAGAATGGATTCAATGAAATTTCAACAAATTCTTGATGCAAATATAACACCATCTGTAAAAATGCTGAAGTTGAAAAGAGGATGGCTTCTACAAATGGATATTGATCCTAAACACATGTCAAAATCCACAATAGTTTACCTTATAAGACACAAGCTGAAGGTTTTATAATGGCCCTCACAGTCCCCTGATCTGAACATCATTGAAAATCGTGGGTAGACCTCAAAATAGCAGTGCATGCAAGACGACCCAGGAATCTCACAGAACTGGAAGAATTTTCCATGGAAGAATAGATAAAAATCTCTAAAACAAGAACTTAAAGACTCTTGTCTGGCTACAAAAAGCATTTACAAACTGTGACATTTTAAAAAGGGGGTGCCACTAGGGACTAACCATATAAGGTGCCCAAACTTTTGCATTAGCCCATTTTCATTTCTGTAATTTTTACAATGCAAAATATGAAAATATATACATTTTTTGCCTAAAATACAAGGGAAAGGTGTCATTTTTAACTTTAGGGCTTTGGAGATTATTTAATCTTCAGCTTGCTTAACTGTTCACAATAAGAATAATTTTGACCAGGGTTGTCAAAACTTTTACATGCCACTGTATTTGTGTTTATGTCAGTAGATGTCATTTTACAATTAAGCTCTGCAGCATGTCAAACCCTAACAGTGTGTAATATACTCAATGTCAGTATTGGGCTCTTCTTGCCTATTCCAGCAGTCCTTATATGAAATTTTTATTTTCATGGTTACATACCACCTACTTCTCTCAGTGAAGTAGAGCCTGCAGTTTTTCACTGAATATTGAGAGAATTAAGAAAAGAAGCTAGTTACAGCAAGTAGCTGTAAGTATGCAAGTGGCACATGAGTGGTCACATTATGACAACTCAAACTTAATCGGAATATTTGTCCAGGGTGCAGGTAAACGTAGATTCACCTCTACTGCATGTCAGTATGTTGTGCAATAATCCAATGAAATAACCTTTGAAATACATAGTAGAAGTTTTTATACATGTCAAGAAATGTAAAATCTCGGCCATGCCTTCAATAGATACCACACAGATAGCAAACTTGTAGAACCTGAGAGGAATATGCCAAAACTTGCAGTTTAAGCCTTTTTTAAAAAAAATCTGATTTATTTTTGTAAAGTCAGTTTTAAAATGTACCAGTTCTTGATTTTCCTTGCTGATTTTAAAATGTGATTGCATTGATTAAATGTTGATTAACATAGCAGAGGAAGTAGATAAGTAGGAAGTAGATAATAATTAAGCCAGATATAGCATAACTGTCATACACGCAATAGCTTATCAATTGACAAATAATTTTAATTGTTAATAAATTTTAAACCCATAGTATTGATATCTGACTAAAAATGTTCTATCTTTTGTTTATACAGCTTCATGCAGTCTACATGTCTCCACAGTTATAGGATACAAATAGATACAACTGCTCACATATGATGCATGTAAATACTGAATATTTGAATTTTTAACTGCATTACTTCTACAGCTCTGGCAAAAATTAAGAGACAACTGCACAATTTTATAAAAATCAGCTTCTCTACATGTCTGACAGCCATTCCATTCCAGTGTCAGTTGAATTCCATCCAGAGTACACCTCATTCTACTTAATGTGCTTCTTATTAGTTGATCACCTGAACCAAATCTTATTTAACGAAGGAAAGTATAAAAAACACTGCTGTGGTATTCACAATCCTCTTGCAATAGGACAAGCTGGATGGCAAAACAAGTGCTAGTAATATCCCAAAAGTAATAGGAATGAAAAAATAACTTTAAACCATGACAAAGAAGTTGAAAAGTCTTGATTGAGTAAAAGAAGGGCTCAATTCTGGCTTTACTAGCAGAAGGATACAATGAGCATCATGTTGCCTCCATCCTTAAAATTTCTAAGACGGCAGTCCATTACAACAAGGTCAAGCAGCAGACATTGGGGACAACAAAGCTACAGACCGGCAGAGGGCAAAAACGACTCTTCACTGACCGGGATGACATCTTATTCGAATGTCACTCAGCAACCGCAGGATGATATCAAGTGACCTACAAAAGGTATGACAAATTGCAGCTGGGGTGAAGTGCACGGCAAGAACAGATCGTAACAGGCTCCTAGAGGCAGGGCTCAAGTCATGTATAGCTAGAAAAAAGCCTTTCATAAATGGGAAGCAAAGGAGAGCCAGGCTGAGGTTTGCCAAAGACCATAAGGATTGGACCACAGAGGACTGGAGTAAGATAATCTTCTCTGATGAGTCTAATTTTCAGCTTTGCCCAACACCTGGTCGTCTAATGGTTAGACGGAGACCTGGAGAAGCGTACAAGCCACAGTGTCTTGCACCCACTGTGAAATTTGGTGGAGGATCGGTGATGATCTGGGGATGCTTCAGCAAGGCTGGAATTGGGCACGTTAATCTTTGCAAAGGATGAATGAATCAAGCCGCATACAAGGTTATGCTGGAAAACCAGTGGATTCCTTCTGCTCAGGCAATGTTCCCCAACTCTGACGACTGTTTTTTTCCAGAAGGACAATGCGCAATTCCACACAGCTAGGTCAGGCAATGTGTGGAAGAAGGACCACCACATCAAATCCCTGTCATGGCCAGCCCAATCTCCAGACCTGAACCGCATTGAAAACCTCTGGAATGTAATCAAGAGGAAGATGGATAGTCAAAAGCCATCAAACAAAGAACTGCTTAAATTTTTGTACCAGGAGTGGCATAAGATCACCCAAAAGCAGTGTGAAAGACTGGTGGAAAGCATGCCAAGACGCATGAAAGCTGTGATTAAAAATCATGGTTATTCCAGAAAATATTAATTTCTGAACTCTTTCCGAGTTAAAACATTAGTATTGTTGTTTCTAAACGATTATGAACTTATTTTCTTAGCATTATTTGAGGTCTGCCAGCACTGCATTTTTTTGTTATTTTGACCATTTTTCATTTTCTGAAAATAAATACAATATTTATTGCTTGGAAATTCGGAGACATGTTGTCGGTAGTTTATAGAATATAAAGCAATTTACATTTTATTCAAAATTATACCTATAAAGAGAAAAATCAGACAAACTGAAAATTTTGCAGTGTTCTCTTAATTTTTGCCAGAGCTTTATATTGAATATACTTCTAAAATTGAGGTGCTTAGGTTTATCAAATTGTGTGAGCTGATTTGCCAATGACAAAACAACATCTCTATATGTGAATGTATACAGTATTATGAGACTAACTCTCTTTGGTGTAGAATAACAAATTGAACCACTTCCCAACCAGACAATTTTCCATTTTTGCACTTTTGCCTTTTAATTTCCTTATACTGGGTGAAAAAACATTTTTTTTTCATGAATTCAGCAATATGAAGGCTTGGTCTTTGTGGCATGAGCTGGAGTTTTGAATTGTACCATTTATTTTACTCTATATTGTGCTGGAAAATGCAGAAAAAATTCCAAGTGCAATGAAATTATTGAAAAAAATAAATTCCCATCTAGAAAGGTCACTTCTTCACTGGCAAGTGGGCTTATCTAATTAAATCAAACTATGGTATATGATAAGTACCTGAAATTTACAATGATAGTTAAAATAGCAGTAATGCAGTCCAGAATTCAAGTACCCCCAGAGAAGGCAATTAGTTTCAAAACTTGCATTGGGGAACGCAATCACAAATCTGTAACCACCATTCCTACTTTCCTGGATTAGATATTTTGAGAATATCTTATTATTTTTATAGCATGTATTGATAAGATTTGGATTAAATAGTGGGCGTACTGATATGGAATATTCCTGAAATATACAGTATGTTTGCCATTGTTCTTGTTGTTAGGAAATACTAAAATCAATTTACTTAGCTGTAACATTTGCAAATGAATCTGACGGTTAAGTGATTATGCAGTTGCTATTCTGGGAAATTTCTTGTTTAAAATCAATTATGACTTTCAGACTAAGTTTTCAATACGAATTTATAATAAAGTATATATTTTTATATAAAATTCACAGTTTATTGACTATAGTTCTTTTTTTGTTACATATCCTTGATATAATAGGTGTAAATTCAATGAATTTAAACCTTTAATTAACCCCTAGATGTCTGAAATTTTGTACACATACACTCATGTAATTGTTAGTGAAAACCATATATCAAACTACATGAAATGACATGGTTAACTGTATGTAAACCATGTGTCATTTCATGTCGGGTGGTTCTGTAATTTCATAAAAGCCGGCAATTGAATTAGCGGCTATTATACTATGCAGAAGTGTATGTACTATAAATATATATAAATATATGTCACAATGACATGTATATATATATATGTATTCTACGTGTATATATGTAGTGTTTTGTGAGCTGTCAGTGTGATTTTACAGTAGCCGGGGATGAATTGCCGGCTTTTCAAAGGACACGGTGCGTATAAATCTCACATAACGACGCTGCAGCGATCCCGCTGGCGATGCAGCCAGATAAGGATCGTTGCTGCATCGCTATGTGATTGCTACTGAGATCAGCCAAACAGGCAGATCTCAGCAGCGATCAGGATAGCGAGTACGCCGGTAAAAAGCGACACGCATCGCTTAGTTACCGGCTGTGTACCTTGGATACCAGCCCGCTGATGCAGGAGCTGGTAACCAAGGTACACTGCACGGTGCCTGGAAACCTGCTGTGTACCTTGGTTATCAGCTCCCCTGCAGCAGTGCTCTGGTATCCAACGTACACATCGGGTTTCCAAGCACAGCCCCGCGCCATGAAAAGCCAGCAATTCATCCCCGGCTACTGTAAAATCACACTGACAGCTCACAAAACACTACATATATACACATAGAATACATATATACATACAGTGCCTACAGGTAGTATTCAACCCCCTGCAGATTTAGCTGGTTTGATAAGATGCAAATAAGTTAGAGCCTTCAAACTGCAAACGAGAGTAGGATTTATTAACAGAAGCATAAATCTTACAAAACAAAAAGTTATGTTGCTCAGTTGAATTTTAATAAATTTTAAACATAAAAGTGTGAGTCAATTATTATACAACCCCTATGTTTAATATTTAGTGGAATAACCCTTGTTTGCAATTACAGCTAATAATCGTCTTTTATAAGACCTGATCAGGCCGGCACAGGTCTGTGGAGTTATCTTGGCCCACTCCTCCATGCAGATCTTCTCCAAGTTATCTAGGTTCTTTTGGTGTCTCATGTGGACTTTAATCTTGAGCTCCTTCCACAAGTTTTCAATTGGGTTAAGGTCAGGAGACTGACTAGGCCACTCCAACACCTTGACTTTTTCCCTCTTGAACCAGGCCTTGGTTTTCTTGGCTGTGTGATTTGGGTCGTTGTCTTGTTGGAAGATGAAATTACGACCCATCTTAAGATCCTTGATGGAGGAGCGGAGGTTCTTGGCCAAAATCTCCAGGTAGGCCGTGCTATCCATCCTCCCATGGATGCGGACCAGATGGCCAGGCCCCTTGGCTGAGAAACAGCCCCACAGCATGATGCTGCCACCACCATGCTTGACTGTAGGGATGGTATTCTTGGGGTCGTATGCAGTGCCATCCAGTCTCCAAACGTCACGTGTGTGGTTGGCACCAAAGATCTCGATCTTGGTCTCATCAGACCATAGAACCTTGAACCAGTCTGTCTCAGAGTCCTCCAAGTGATCATGAGCAAACTGTAGACGAGCCTTGACATGACGCTTTGAAAGTAAAGGTACCTTACGGGCTCGTCTGGAACGGAGACCATTGCGGTGGAGTACGTTACTTATGGTATTGACTGAAACCAATGTCCCCACTGCCATGAGATCTTCCCAGAGCTCCTTCCTTGTTGTCCGTGGGTTAGCCTTGACTCTTCGGACAAGCCTGGCCTCGGCACGGGAGGAAACTTTCAAAGGCTGTCCAGGTCGTGGAAGGCTAACAGTAGTTCCATAAGCCTTCCACTTACGGATGATGCTCCCAACAGTGGAGACAGGTAGGGCCAACTCCTTGGAAAGGGTTTTGTACCCCTTGCCAGCCTTGTGACCCTCCACGATCTTGTCTCTGATGGCCTTGGAATGCTCCTTTGTCTTTCCCATGTTGACCATGTATGAGTGCTGTTCAAAAGTTTGGGGAGGGTCTTAAATAGTCAGAAAAGGCTGGCAAAAGAGATCATTAATCCACACATGTGAAGCTCATTATTCTTGGTGCCTGAACTACTTCTTAATACTTTAGGGGGACCAAACAGAATTCTTGTGGTTTGAGGGGTTGAATAATAAATGACACTCTGAATTAACTTTTAACGTTTTTAAAAAAAAAAAAAAAATTAAAACAAAAATTTTTGCTGCAGTGCATTTCCCACTTCTAGGCTGATCTACAGTACAAATGTCACAATGCCAAGTTAATTCCGCATGTGTCAACCAGCTAAATCTGCAGGGGGTTGAATACTACTTGTAGGCACTGTATATACATGTCATTGTGACATATACAGTACAGACCAAAAGTTTGGACACACCTTCTCATTCAAAGATTTTTCTGTATTTTCATGGCTATGAAAATTATAGAATCACACTGAAGGCATCAAAACTATGAATTAACACATGTGGAATTATACATTACACTTTACAAAAAAGTGTGAAACAACTGAAAATATGTCTTACATTCTAGGTTCTTCAAAGTAGCCACCTTTTGCTTTGATTACTGCTTTGCACGCAGAAAAGGTGAACGGATAGATTCTACATGCCTGGTTCACACCGTGAAGCATGGAGGAGGTGGTGTGATGGTGTGGGGGTGCTTTGCTGGTGACACTGTTGGGGATTTATTCAAAATTGAAGGCATAGTGAACCAGAATGGCTACTACAGCATCTTGCAGCAGCATGCTATTTCATCCGGTTTGCGTTTAGTTGGACCATCATTTATTTTTCAACAGGACAATGATCCCAAACACACCTCCAGACTGTGTAAGGGCTATTTGACCAAGAAGGAGAGTGTTGGGGTGCTACGCTAGATGACCTGCGATTCTTTGTCCTTATATGTCAGCACTCTTATAAGGTAATGGTCGATCTTCTTATTTCTTTGCACTTAGTTTCATGTACTTTTATTTTTCACCTCAGTGCTTTTATACTCACTATGGGCTTTTCTCATATAGGATTCAACTACTCTCCACTCCTGTGACTGGTCATATCAGCAATAGTAATGTACCTGTCTTTACCTCCATATACATCCTCTTATATGCTCCCTAAGATACTTCCATATACCATTATATATATATATATATATATATATATATATATATATATATATATCGTTCTTTCCTGTGGCTCCCTTTTTTGGTCTCCTATCTCCTCAGAAATGGGATCTAATATATCCTCTTTCCCATATGTCATGGATACTAATTTGTCCCCATTTCTTGGATATCCCCTGGCCCAGTACTATCTTTTGATAAAATTGTATACTAATACTCAGTTGTTGTATCACTATATATTATATTGTTGTATATCTATGTATGCTTGTTTTTTCCCTATATCTTTATTTTATACAGTTTCTTTATGGAGATTGGGTTCCCACTAATGTGGTTCTATTTAATTTCATTATGTATTGATTTCTTTTGTATTGGTTTCTTATACTCTTTATTTTATATTTTGCAGAAAACAGACTATACTTGATAAAGGCGCTATTAGCCGAAACGTTGTTCATTTTTTGTTACGTCTGTCATCACATTGAACCTGCTACCATATTTGAATCATTTCCTGTATTAAAGACTTAATTTTTGAATTTTTTTGTCTTGGGTCATTTGAGTGCAGGAGTTCTCCATACTCATATCTGTTGATTATTTTTTTCTCCTGGCACCACATTTTATTTTAGTGAGCACCCCTTACTCGTTTACTAGTGTGTACCATTTTTGGGTGTAGCTCCTTTTTTTGATTTTCATGTCTTTTAATACCTTATCATTCAATCAGGATGAGGTTTCCTCGATTATTTCACGGATCACTACGCCAGGGACTTTTTTACATACTCCAGCAGAGGAATTAAGGAGTAAGGACCTGGAAAAGGATCTACGGAAGTTTACGGCACTTGAGTTGCATTGTATTACTTTGGCCGAGTATCACCGGGTTCAACGGATCCCCAGAGGCCTTAGGGTTTCTCTTAGACCTACATTGTTTCATGACAACCCAGAATTTTGTTCCAAGTTCGAAGCTGTACTCAATAAATGCTCTATGGACTTAATGGTTCTCACTATTGATTTCCTGCAGAAAGAAATCTCCGAGTTGAAAAAAGGCATTTCAACAACTGAACAACAACTTATCAACACATCTTCTCTTGAGGACTTTAAAAAGCTAAAAGAGAGGTTGGACAAGTCCATTTCAGAATTTCGTGTTAATCTTGAAGGTAAAAAAAGAGGTAAATTCTTAAGGGACACCGAGGACTATAGAAACAACCAAGTCTATCGATGGCACAGTACCAGCTCCTTCAGACCTCGCTGATTTCAGCGACGCGGCTACAGTTCCGCTTCTACCAGCTCGGACAGCGATTTTGGTCCCACAGGTTCCTCTTTTTTAGGTCAACGTCATACTTGACTTCACAGAGGAAAACGAGGTGGGGTCGGGGTCGCCTCCGGCAGCGGGGACAGCCACATGGACCAGCACAAGATGACGACTCGGTCACAGGTATGGAGACCTCAAACATCGTTTACAACATTTCATCACAATGTCTCTCCCCGGCCGAGGTTTCATTGTTACAGAAAGGACTGACATTCTGCCCTGTTCCCCGTTTCAACACCTTTTTATTAGAACAGGAATTATCTCGTTTTTTCCGGACTCTGAGACTTAAGGCACATTTTTCAACTCTCCCCATAGGAGATTCCATAAGTAATACCACATTGGGTTCTCAATTTTCATTACGCTCGTTGGATCTTAGAATCCCTAGTTCTTTTCAGCCTCCACGTATATATCACCCTATTGAGACATTTATTGGTTTGGTCAAAAATGATATGAAAGTAGTCCTTGATACCATCAAGAAAGGTGACATGAGAATCAAGAACAATTTAACTACTGAAGAATATAGATCCTTAGCCACTCTTAAGTCTAACAAAAACCTCGTAATAAAGCCAGCGGACAAAGGGGGTTCTATAGTTGTCCTAGATCGTTCATATTATCTAGAGGAAATCATGACACAGTTATCAGATTCCGATACCTACTTACCTATAGCTAACAATCCCTCTTTTGATATAGCCCGAGACATTAGAACACTGATTGACCGATACATACACTTAGGTACTATTGATAGTAAACTTGGTGACTTTCTAGTGAACTCACATCCGGTGGTCCCGGTATTTTACACGTTGCAAAGATTCACAAGAATCTTCTCAGACCTCCTGGCAGACCGATTGTCGCCTCGACCAATTCCATTCTATCACCCTTGGCTATTACTATTGAAAAAATGTTGTCTCCATTAGTTCCTAAAATAAGGTCCTTTCTAAAGGACACCACGCATTTTCTTCTTTCCCTTAAGGATCTGGGCCAGTTACCAACCAACTCTTTATTGGTTACTATGGATATAAATAGCTTATATACCAGCATTCGTCATAATGATGGCATGGAGTCAGTCCATAAATTCCTCCGGGCTCATACAGCGCTGACCACTGACCAAATACAATTTTGTAATGACTTACTTAACTTAATTTTGACCAGAAACTTCTTCCTATTTGGTGACCAGTTCTATATTCAATTGAGGGCACCGCGATGGGGTCTAATATGGCACCGCCTTATGCAAATATATTTATGGATGACTTTGAAAACTCTTATGTATATCCACATACTCTGTTCACCTCTCATGTTATCTATTGGAAGCGTTATATCGACGACGTTTTCCTTGTTTGGACAGGGGGAGTAGACAATTTACTTAGTTTCTACAATGATCTCAACTCATGTGTGCCTGGATTGACATTTTCAATCCAGTATAACCCTAAAACGATCAACTTTCTGGATACCCTAATTACCATTAAGGAGAATGGTATTATTGAGACCGACATTTATATCAAACCGACGGACAAAAACAGTTTACTGTTGTATTCCAGTTGCCATCCCTTGCACACCAGGAATTGGCTACCAATATCCCAACATTGCCGTATTGACAGGATCGTATCTGATCCCGCCTGTGCAGTCATAGACACAAGGAAATGCAAGCCAAATTTTCCAATAGGGGGTATCCTCCTACTTCTTCAGCTGCCACACGGGTTCACGTGATAGACAAGACAAACCACCTACTAACACCAGGATACCGTTTGTGAGGACTTACCACCCATTTAATTTCCGGATCAATAAGTGCCTTTTTAGACATTGGGGAATCCTTCGGGACTCCTATCCTAACGTCCCTGAATTCAGCAATGTTCCTATGATTTGCAATAAAAGGAGCTCTAATATAAAAAATTATTTAGTGAGGGCCGACATAGGGTCTCTAAAGAAGGATCAGATTCAAAGGGTCATTTCTACACAACGTAAGGGTACTTTTCCCTGCCTGGGCTGTCTACAATGTTCTCATGTTATTAAAGGAGATTCGTTCTCCCATCCTCGGTCAGGACGTAGATTCCCCATTAATGAATTTTTTACTTGTAACTCGTCGTTTGTTGTCTACTTTATTAAGTGCCCTTGCGAAACCACACAACATGTACGCGATCGAATTTCGCAACATAAGTCGACTATTAGGTGCGGACGCACCTGTCTTCCTATTCCGGCGCATTTTCTTCAACACCATCATAACATTTCTCAGCTCAAATTCCAGATCATTGATCATGTTCCTCCCTCCAGACGAGGTGGGGATAGGGTGAAACTTCTTAAGGAACGTGAATCATTCTGGATTCACACCCTTCAGACTCTGGCCCCCTTTGGTCTCAACAAGGATTATGACTACTCTTGACGTTCTACTGGTACTATTTTGCCTATGGGTTAATGCAGGTTTTTATATATATGCTTAGTCGCCTATGTTAGACCCGTTCTCTGTTGTTCCATGTGGTGTCAGGCCTTATCATTTATGATGGTTTGCTCATTTGGCTTCCACACCTGTGTGTATATATATATATATATATATGTGTATGTTCCTTTGATTTGTTCATTATCATTGCTGCATACGTTTTGAGCCAGCTATATGTTGTCTTCCCCCCCTTTTTCACTATTGTGTCATTATCAATTAATTGTTTTTCCTTATACTCTTTTTTCACAGGGAGCCACGGAGCAGCAGTGAATCCTTGCTACATCTTCCTGGGCATGCGCACTTCTGTTTTATTCAGTCTTTATGTTCACCCAGCTCGGAGCGCGGCGCGCAGACGCCGTGGCATTCTTCTCTGTTCTCATTTCTCCTGTCCTTCCTCCTTCGGTTTCTCGGCTCCTTTCGGCTTTTCCCGCACTGCGCATGCGCATCTCTGCCCCATTTACTCACCTTTGAACCCGGAACTCTCTCTTTAGTTCACGCACGCATATATAAGAATCCTCCATGGCGTTCTGGTCCCTGCACACGCGGATCACTCTCTCTGACACCGGACGTTCCTTTGCACGGTTTCTTGCCTGCGATTCTTTGTCCTTATATGTCAGCACTCTTATAAGGTAATGGTCGATCTTCTTATTTCTTTGCACTTAGTTTCATGTACTTTTATTTTTCACCTCAGTGCTTTTATACTCACTATGGGCTTTTCTCATATAGGATTCAACTACTCTCCGCTCCTGTGACTGGTCATATCAGCAATAGTAATGTACCTGTCTTTACCTCCATATACATCCTCTTATATGCTCCCTAAGATACTTCCATATACCTTCTCTATATATATATATATATATATATATCGTATCTTTCCTGTGGCTCCCTTTTTTGGTCTCCTATCTCCTCAGAAATGGGATCTAATATATCCTCTTTCCCATATGTCATGGATACTAATTTGTCCCCATTTCTTGGATATCCCCTGGCCCAGTACTATCTTTTGATAAAATTGTATACTAATACTCAGTTGTTGTATCACTATATATTATATTCTTGTATATCTATGTATGCTTGTTTTTTCCCTATATCTTTATTTTATACAGTTTCTTTATGGAGATTGGGTTCCCACTAATGTGGTTCTATTTAATTTCATTATGTATTGATTTCTTTTGTATTGGTTTCTTATACTCTTTATTTTATATTTTGCAGAAAACAGACTATACTTGATAAAGGCGCTATTAGCCGAAACGTTGTTCATTTTTTGTTATGTCTGTCATCACATTGAACCTGCTACCATATTTGAATCATTTCCTGTATTAAAGACTTAATTTTTGAATTTTTTTGTCTTGGGTCATTTGAGTGCAGGAGTTCTCCATACTCTGACCTGTGTTATGTTTAGGTAGCTGAGGAGAAAAAGCAAAAACGGTAATACACCAGAGAGGCTGGAACCTATTGGATTGCAGTAACCTGAACTAACCACACAACTAGAGGTAGCCGTGGAGCGTTCCTACGTTGATCCTAGACGCCTCGTCACAGCCTGAGAGATAACTACACCTAAAGGCAGAAAGATGAAAGCTATCTGCCCAGGAGCAGATCCCCAAAGAAAATGGGAAGCCCCAAACATGTAATGGCGGTTAGACAAGAAGATAGCACGGACACAGACAGAAAATAGAATGAGCAAACGTTGGGGCCCAATCTGTCTAGACAGAAAAGTACAGGTAAGAATTCTGACTACAATCCAACAAAAACTCTAAAAAATACCAGCACCTCTGATTGCCAAAAAACTTGAGATCACACGATCTCTACCACCTAAATCAGATCTCTGGTGTAACAAAACAAAGCCGCAGCCACTGAAAAAACAGTAAAAAGCAAATGAACAAATGACAGTGGCTACAGATAAATTGAGAGGAGCACAGGCCCCTGGAGGGGACCCGGCTGACCTCCACAAAAGTGCAGAAAACTATGCAAAATGCAAGCACAAAAAGAAAAGCAGAAAATATCTTATCTGAAAGCAGCAGGTGCAGGCAAGACTCCAGCAAACTTCCAAATGAACCAGGAACCACAATTGAGACAAGAACAATCGATCACCGGCGACCATCATGGGAGGGAACCTCCCTTATATCAGTCGAGTCAGTGATCCCAGATTACCATTCCTCGCTGAAAGGTTCAGTACTGTCTGTAACCACCAGAGGGAGCCTCTGCTCAGAAACCATCTCTAGCACATTCACAACAGACCTGGCCTCCACAGTCACCAGACCTGAACCCAATCGAGATGGTTTGGGGTGAGCTGGACCGCTCACCGCTTCAATTTTGAATAAATCCCCAACAGTGTCACCAGCAAAGTACCCCCACACCATCACACCACTTCCTCCATGCTTCACGGTGGGAACTAGGCATGTAGAGTCCAGCCGTTCACCTTTTCTGCGTGCAAAGCAGTAATCAAAGCAAAAGGTGGCTACTTTGAAGAACCTAGAATATAAGACATATTTTCAGTTGCTTCACACTTTTTTGTAAAGTGTAATGTATAATTCCACATGTGTTAATTCATAGTTTTGATGCCTTCAGTGTGATTCTACAATTTTCATAGTCATGAAAATACAGAAAAATCTTTGAATGAGAAGGTGTATCCAAACTTTTGGTCTGTACTGTAGTATATACAGTGCCTACAAGTAGTATTCAACCCCCTGCAGATTTAGCTGGTTGATACATGCGGAATTAACTTGGCATTGTGACATTTGTACTGTAGATCAGCCTGGAAATGGGAAATGCACTGCAGCAAAAATTTTTGTTTTAATTTTTTTTTTTTTTTTAATGTTAAAAGTTAATTCAGAGTGTCATTTATTATTCAACCCCTCAAACCACAAGAATTCTGTTTGGTCCCCCTAAAGTATTAAGAAGTAGTTCAGGCACCAAGAATAATGAGCTTCACATGTGTGGATTAATGATCTCTTTTGCCAGCCTTTTCTGACTATTTAAGACCCTCCCCAAACTTGTGAACAGCACTCATACATGGTCAACATGGGAAAGACAAAGGAGCATTCCAAGGCCATCAGAGACAAGATCGTGGAGGGTCACAAGGCTGGCATGGGGTACAAAACCCTTTCCAAGGAGTTGGGCCTACCTGTCTCCACTGTTGGGAGCATCATCCGTAAGTGGAAGGCTTATGGAACTACTGTTAGCCTTCCACGGCCTGGACAGCCTTTGAAAGTTTCCTCCCGTGCCGAGGCCAGGCTTGTCCGAAGAGTCAAGGCTAACCCAAAGACAACAAGGAAGGAGCTCCGGGAAGATCTCATGGCAGTGGGGACATTGGTTTCAGTCAATACCATAAGTAACGTACTCCACCGCAATGGTCTCCGTTCCAGACGAGCCCGTAAGGTACCTTTACTTTCAAAGCGTCATGTCAAGGCTCGTCTACAGTTTGCTCATGATCACTTGGAGGACTCTGAGACAGACTGGTTCAAGGTTCTATGGTCTGATGAGACCAAGATCGGGATCTTTGGTGCCAACCACACACGTGACGTTTGTAGACTGGATGGCACTGCATACGACCCCAAGAATACCATCCCTACAGTCAAGCATGGTGGTGGCAGCATCATGCTGTGGGGCTGTTTCTCAGCCAAGGGGCCTGGCCATCTGGTCCGCATCCATGGGAGGATGGATAGCACAGCCTACCTGGAGATTTTGGCCAAGAACCTCCGCTCCTCCATCAAGGATCTTAAGATGGGTCGTAATTTCATCTTCCAACAAGACAACGACCCAAAGCACACAGCCAAGAAAACCAAGGCCTGGTTCAAGAGGGAAAAAGTCAAGGTGTTGGAGTGGCCTAGTCAGTCTCCTGACCTTAACCCAATTGAAAACTTGTGGAAGGAGCTCAAGATTAAAGTCCACATGAGACACCCAAAGAACCTAGATAACTTGGAGAAGATCTGCATGGAGGAGTGGGCCAAGATAACTCCACAGACCTGTGCCGGCCTGATCAGGTCTTATAAAAGACGATTATTAGCTGTAATTGCAAACAAGGGTTATTCCATGAAATATTAAACATAGGGGTTGTATAATAATTGACCCACACTTTTATGTTTAAAATTTATTAAAATTCAACTGAGCAACATAACTTTTTGTTTTGTAAGATTTATGCTTCTGTTAATAAATCCTACTCTCGTTTGCAGTTTGAAGGATCTAACTTATTTGCATCTTATCAAACCAGCTAAATCTGCAGGGGGTTGAATACTACTTGTAGGCACTGTATAGTTATAGTTCATACACTTCTACATAGTGTAATAGCCGCTAATTCAATTGCTGGCTTTTGTGAAATTACAGACCCGACATGAAATGACACATGGTTTACATACAGTTAACCATGTCATTTCATGTAGTTTGATATCTGGTTTTCACTAACAATTACATGAGTGTATGTGTGCAAAATTTCACACCTGTAGGGGTTAATTAAAGAATGTAAATTCGTTGACAAAAATGCATGGGCTCCCGCCCTATTTTCTCAGCCAGACAGACAAAGCCAGCGAGTGGGGGCAGATAATATTAGCCTAGGGAGTGTGGATTTATTTTGTGCCCCCCCTGGCTACTAACATCTGCCCCCAGCCACCCCAGAAAAGGAAAATCTATAATTAGATTCGCCCTTTCTGGCACTTTGCCTGTCTATTCCCATTGCCCTGTAGCGGTGGCGAATGGGTTAATAATGGGTTAAAGCCACCTTGCTATTGAAAGGTGAATTTAAGCCAGTTTAATAATTGAGAGTTGTCAATTTGACAACTCTCAATTATTAATCCTATTGTGTGAAAGGGTAAAAAACACACACACTTTAATCATTAATCCTTTTAATGAAATAAAGACACAGTTTTTGAGCATCTTTTATTGCTCAGCTGTAATCCCCTGAATGAATCAGTTCATCTCCCAGCGACAGGAGAGGAAGTGATGAATGTGTGAAGCTTAATTGATTGCTTCCCACTTTCACTTCAGGTCAGGTCACCCGGGGACTCCCTCTGACGTCACTGCTGCTGGGTGACCTGACCTGAAGTGAAAGTGGGAAGCAATCAATTAAGCTTCACACAATCATCACTTCCTCTCCTGTCGCCGGGAGAGGAGCTCATTCATTCAGGAGCTTACAGCTGAGCAGGCAGCATTAGCTGCCCTGCTAGTTGTAAACCACTTATACCTTTGTGAAGGATTACAGCGTGGGACATGACTGTGCATCGGATAGTTAAGAATAATGTTGCTTTTTTATTTTATTTTTATTACAGGCGAACAAGGGAATCGAGGATGACCTGAGCAATAAAATATGGTCAAAAACTGTGTCTTTATTATATTAAAAGGATTAATAATTAATGTGTGTCTGTTTTTTTTCCTTTCATACAAAAGGATTAATAATTGATAGTTGTCTAATTGACAACTCTCCATTATTAACCTGGCTTAAAGTCATCTTTCAATAGCAAGGTGGCTTTAACCCATTATTAACCCATTCGCCACCGCTACAGGGCAATGGGAATAGACAGGCAAAGTGCCAGAAAGGGCTCATCTAATTATAGATTTGACTTTTCTGGGTTGGCTGGGGGCAGATGTTAGTAGCCAGGGGGGCACTAAATAAATGCACCCTCCTGGGCTATTATTATCTGACCCCACTCGCTTGCTTTGTCTGTCTGGTTTAGAAAATAGGGCGGGAGCCCACGCATTTTTTTTCAACGAATTTACACCTTTAATTAACCCCTACAGGTCTGAAATTTTGTACACATACACTCATCTAATTGTTAGTGAAAACCATATATCAAACTACATGAAATGACATGGTTAACGGTATGTAAACCATGTGTCATTTCATGTCGGGTCTGTAATTTCACAAAAGCCGGCAATTGAATTAGCGGCTATTATACTATGTAGCAGTGTATGACAATATATATATATAATATAATAATATATATATATATATATATATATATATATATATACAGTTAGGTCCATAAATATTTGGACAGAGACAACATTTATCTAATTTTGGTTCTAGACATTACCACAATGAATTTGAAACAAAACAAATCAGATGCAGTTGAAGTTCAGACTTTCAGCTTTCATTTGAGGGTATCCACATTAAAATTGGATGAAGGGTTTAGGAGTTTCAGCTCCTTAACATGTGCCACCCTGTTTTTAAAGGGACCAAAAGTAATTGGACAGATTAAATAATTGTAAATAAAATGTTCATTTCTAGTACTTGGTTGAAAACCCTTTGTTAGCAATGACTGCCTGAAGTCTTGAACTCATGGACATCACCAGACACTGTGTTTCCTTCTTTTTGATGCTCTGCCAGGCCTTCACCGCGGTGGTTTTCAGTTGTTGTTTGTTTGTGGGCCTTTCTGTCTGAAGTTTAGTCTTTAACAAGTGAAATGCATGTTCAATTGGGTTGAGATCAGGTGACTGACTTGGCCATTCAAGAATATTCCACTTCTTTGCTTTAATAAACTCCTGGGTTGCTTTGGCTTTATGTTTTGGGTCATTGTCCATCTGTAGTATGAAACGACGACCAATCAGTTTGGCTGCATTTGGCTGGATCTGAGCACACAGTATGGCTCTGAATACCTCAGAATTAATTCGGCTGTTTCTGTCCTGTGTCACATCATCAATAAACACTAGTGACCCAGTGGCCACTGGCAGCCATGCATGCCCAAGCCATCACACTGCTTCCGCCATGTTTTACAGATGATGTGGTATGCTTTGGATCATGAGCTGTACCACGCCTTCGCCATACTTTTCTCTTTCCATCATTCTAGTAGAGGTTGATCTTGGTTTCATCTGTCCAAAGAATGTTCTTCCAGAACTGTGCTGGCTTTTTTAGATGTTTTTTAGCAAAGTCCAGCCTAGCCTTTTTATTCTTGATTCTTATGAGTGGCTTGCACCGTGCAGTGAACCCTCTGTATTTAATTTCATGCAGTCTTCTCTTTATGGTAGATTTGGAAATTGATACGCCTACCTCCTGGAGAGTGTTGTTCACTTGGTTGGCTGTTGTGAAGGGGTTTCTCTTCACCATGGAGAGTATTCTGCGATCATCCACCACTGTTGTCTTCCGTGGGCGCCCAGGTCTTTTTGCATTGATGAGTTCACCAGTGCTTTCTTTCTTCTCAGAATGTACCAAACTGTAGATTTTGCCACTCCTAAAGTTGTAGCAATTTCTCGGATGGGTTTTTTCTGTTTTTTGCAGCTTAAGGATAGCTTGTTTCACCTGCATGGAGAGCTCCTTTGACCCCATGTTTCCTTCACAGCTAAACCTTCCAAATGCAAACACCACACCTCAAATCAACACCAGCCCTTTTATCTGCTTAATTGAGAATGATATAATGAAGGGATTGCCCACACCTGTCCATGAAATAGCCTTGGAGTCAATTGTCCAATTACTTTTGGTCCCTTTAAAAACAGGGTGGCACATGTTAAGGAGCTGAAACTCCTAAACCCTTCATCCAATTTTAATGTGGATACCCTCAAATGAAAGCTGAAAGTCTGAACTTCAACTGCATCTGATTTGTTTTGTTTCAAATTCATTGTGGTAATGTCTAGAACCAAAATTAGATAAATGTTGTCTCTGTCCAAATATTTATGGACCTAACTGTATGTCACAATGACTTGTATATATGTATATATGTATATATATATATATATATATATATATATATATAATATGTATTTTATGTGTGTATATGTATTCTTTCCATTCTTTATTAAAGCTGTCAGTGTGATTTTACAGTATAGCCGTGGATGAATTAGCGGCTATGTAGAAGTGTATGACCTATATATATATATATATACATATATATATATATATATGTCACAATGACATGTATATATGTATATATATGTATTTTATGTGTGTATATGTATTCTTTCCATCCTTTATTAAAGCTGTCAGTGTGATTTTACAGTATAGCCGTGGATGAATTAGCGGCTATGTAGAAGTGTATGACCTAATATATAATATATATATATATATATATATATATTATATTTATGTCACAATGACATGTAGATATGTATATATATATATATGTATTTTATGTGTGTATATGTATTCTTTCCATTCTTTATTAAAGCTGTCAGTGTGATTTTACAGTATAGCCAGGGATGAATTAGCGGCTATTATACTATGTAGAAGTGTATGATCTATCTATCTATCTATCTATCTATCTACTATTCTATCTATCTATCTATCTATCTATCTATGTCACAATGACATGTATATATGTATATATATATATGTATTTTATGTGTGTATATGTATTCTTTCCATTCTTTATTAAAGCTGTCAGTGTGATTTTACAGTTTAGCCGGGGATGAATTAGCAGCTATTATACTATGTAGAAGTGTATGACCTATATATATATATAATTATTTGCTTTTTGTGTACTTTTTTTTGACAATGTAATTTTTACATGAATTTTTACATAGAGATAACTGCTCTATGTAAAACGTCATGTTAAAATCGCATTGCATACAGATGGTAAACTAATGGAAAACGGATGGTGCGATTAAAAATCGCAAACAAATCGCATGACAATCGTATGACAATTGCATATATTCGGACTGTTTTTTCCATCCTGAAAACGGACCTTTTTTTTTTCCACAAATGGGTATGAGTCCATTCAGGAGCTCTCAGCTGAGCATGCAGCATTAGCTGCACTGCTTGGCTGAAAGCTAGTTAACCCTTTGTGAAGGACTACAGCGTGGGACGTGACAGAGCGGCGGATAGGTAAGAATAATGTTGTTTCATTATTTTTTCTTTATTATAGGAGATCAAGGATTAAGAGTTAAATAAAAGATGGTCAAAAAAATGTGTTTTTATTTCATTAAAATTATTTATTCTTAATGTGTGTGTGTTTTTTATTTACTTCAATAGGATTAATAATTGATAGTTAAGTATTCAAGCAGCTGACAGCACTCAGGAGTTAGCACGGATGCACGTTCAGGCGTTCAAGGATCCAAATGAACAACAGTCCAACGAAAAAATAGGAACAGCATCCAATCCAGGTGAAGTATAACAAGTCTTTATTCAGCCACCATAAAATACGACGTTTCGGCCATTTTCAGGCCTTTATCAAGTATACAAAAACAGGCAAAATGGTGTCCTTAAATGGTGTGGAGGAGCCAATCACCATCCAGGAACCGCCCATAATACAAATAGACATATATACAGAATATACAACGATAATCAATTTAAATCAGTGATCAAAGCTCAGAATAGTGACATCATAGAAAAATACAGCAATGTTATAATTGTGCATATAATATGCCATAGATTACTCCATATAAACAATATCACCATTTAGTCTGCCAATCGATGATCTGTTACTGCACACTCCCATTCTGGTGCTGCACCAATCATGTACTCACTAGCAGCAGCGTCCTCCATATCCAATCAGTGTCAGTTCAGCAGCGCTTACTCAGAGCACTTATCCAATAGCCCACAGGATAACAAATCGGGAGGCACACCTAACTCACTCCCCACTGTGTAGTAAACAAAGGCACATGTTCAGAAGTCATCATAGCAAACGCCCAGTGGATCATGTGAACACCAGCGTCATCAGACACCCAGTCACATGATCGCAAGCATCATCCGAGGTCTAATCACATGATAGTCCCATCATAAGCCTCTATTCCAGGCTGAAAACACTAAAATAGCGCGCGATCACCGGCATCATCCGACATCTGAAAAAAGAACACGCATGCACAATAAACTCTATCATTATTTATACTACTCCAGATATGTCATCAGGAAACCTGCAGGTCACATGACCGTCAGTATTGACATAATGTAAACAAGAGACCGCACATGTGGATCTATATAGAATGGAAGATTAACAATATAGCAGACACCTAAAGAAATATATATAATATCTACAAAATAAATGATGTCATCAGGAACCATTAAGTCACCACTTGCTCCGATCACTCCAGATAATAATCCTACGAAAACAACAAACATAAGTAAAATATATATCTAAAAACAAACACAGAATATAGATGCAAAAATTACCTAGCACAAATATGCAAATTATATTCGATATTCAACCCCTTTGGTTGCAATGTCTCCAAAACGGAGATCCACCGGAGTTCTTTCTGTTTAAGCAACTTAATCCTGTCGCCACCTCTCCTAAGGGGTGGAACCCCGTCAATAACTCTAAATCTCAGCTGACTGACCAAGTGTCCACATTCTACAAAGTGCTTAGATACCGGCAGTTCCATCATCTTCGTCCTGATAGTACTTTTGTGTTTACTTATCCTAGCCTTAACTTCCATCGTTGTCTCGCCTATATACATGAGTCCACACGGACACACGAGCATATAGATTACAAAGCTATATGTACAAGAGTACCGTTCCTGGATCTGAAAGCGTTGACCCGTGCGTGAGTGGCCAAAACTGTCACCCTTGATCATATTGCCACAGCATGCACAATTCAAACATGGAAAATTTCCATTTTTTGGAGGGCCCAAAGTTAACTGTCTGGATATTTTGGAGGATCCAATGTCAGATTTGACCAACTTATCTTTCAAATTACGCCCTCGCCTATAAGAAAGCAATGGCTTGTGCGCAAATTCAACTACATCCGGTAAACCTCTATGTAATAGACCCCAATGCTTATTCAAGATATTCCCTATTTTACCACTAACAGGGCAATAGGTAGAAACAAAAGGGACTCTTTTAGGGGAAATCTTAATACGTTTGTTTCTCACATCTTCCAATGTTGTCTTCAAGGCTTTCTCCTTGAATTTTCTAAGATCCTTCTCAGGATACCCCCTTCTGATGAACTTCTCACACATCTGATCAAGCCTCCTGTCCAATACAGTCTCGTCCTTTACTATCCTACGTACTCTCAGCA
This sequence comes from Oophaga sylvatica, assembly GCA_033576555.1. NCBI lineage: Eukaryota > Metazoa > Chordata > Amphibia > Anura > Dendrobatidae > Oophaga > Oophaga sylvatica. The sequence continues at coordinate 508,232,069 of JARQOD010000002.1, read as the reverse complement.
TCTGACTCCAAGGCAGAGACTCTATCATTTTCCTTGGATGATTACTATCAAAAACAAGGAGACTATTCCTGTCTGTGTCCTTTATAAACAAATCAGTGCATAACAATCCACTGTGCTTGTACACTAAAGTATCCAAAAATTGAATCTGGTCAAAGGAGTGTGTCATTGTGAACTTCAGCTCGGGAAATATCATGTTAAGATGACTATGGAAAGATACCAGATCATTCATGTTCCCCTCCCAAACACAAAAGATATCATCAATGTAGCGCCACCAGGCTCTGACATGGCGCCAGTGGATGGAATTGTACACATGCTGGTCCTCGAATACCGCCATGTAGATGTTTGCATAAGTGGGCGCCACATTGGACCCCATGGCGGTACCACGCAACTGCAGGAAAAATTAATCCCCAAAAAGAAAAAAATTCTTCTTGAGGACAAACTCCAACAGTGCCAGGACCAGCTGTGTACCACCTGGGGCCATGTCAGAGCCCGCCAGCGCCACACCAACAGCCTCCAAACCACGTTCATGTTTAATGGAGGTGTACAGTGATACAACATCAAACGAAACGAGAATAGTATCCTCTGTGATGTCCAGACCCTCAATCTTACTCAGAAAATGGTTAGTATCCATGATATAAGATTTGGCCTCAATAGCAAAATGACGTAACACTTTATCTAGAAAAATGGATACCTTACCACATAGAGAGCCCCGCCCAGACACAATTGGGCGTCCAGGGGGATCCATCAGATTTTTATGGATTTTAGGCAGGGTGTACAGAATAGGTGTCACTGGAAACTCCACCAAAAGAAAATCAGAGAGTTTTTGGTCTATCAAACCATTACATAATGCCTCATTGATCAGTATTCTCAGTTCACTTTGAAAACAAGGTGTGGGATCTTTAGACAACTTAGCATAAACTGCCGTGTCCAACAATTGACCACAAATCTCAGCCCTATATTTATGGGTATCCATCACCACCAGGGCCCCGCCTTTGTCGGCTGCCCTGACGGTGATAGCTTTGTTACCTGAGAGCCTATCCAACACCTGTCTCTCACTGTGTGTTAAATTCCCTCTTTTGAATGGACCTACACCCTCACGTTTCAATCTAGCCATGTCCCTTTCAACCAATTGGATATATGATTCCACAAAATTATTTTTAACAGGAGGTTGAAAGTTACTTTTGTTATACAGACCAAAATCATGTAAAGCAAAACCCCTAGGGGCATCACTAATTGCAGCAATAGGTGTGTCCTCACTCTCATTGAAATATACTGCTAATCTTAGCCTTCTAAAAAAGGCAAAAAGGTCACATTCAATGTTAAACCAATCTGGATAATTGGAAGGGCAAAACGACAGTCCTTTGGATAATACATTATAGTCCACATCAGTAAGTGTGCAAGATGAAATATTTACCACTAAGTTCTTTTGTTCTATGTGGCTCTCTTCTTCCCCTCATTCCGGGTTCTCATGGGCAGATTGCGGGAGGTGCACGGCATCTGATTGCCACTTCTCTGTCGCCGGTGTTTCTTACCACCTCTCCTTGGCCTCCTTTTGCCACATTGTCCATTTTTCCTTTCCCTAAAAAATGAGAAGAAGAAGGTACACACAAATTGGAATCGTCAGTGGAATCAGACTCTGCCGTGGTAAAACCGAATCTCTTCTGTTCCCTTGTTTGCTGTCTCCTTCTTCTGCGGGGTTGTGCAAAGGAATCTGGTTTCCTATAGATAGTTCTGCGTGCTCCACCCTGCCAAGAAAAAACATGTCCAGTCCTGTAAT
>JARQOD010000002.1:508139129-508230192 GCA_033576555.1 Oophaga sylvatica | reverse complement strand
ATAAAGCTCTGCACAATGTCTACTGTAACAAATTCAGCCATCAGCGGTTTCTTCTGGGGTCTATATTATTATCACTATATTTGCATATAGAGATAACAGTGGAATTGAAGAAGCACACAGTTCAGTGAAAGCCATGATTAGGAGACCTGCTTTGAAAGCTGCTGATGGTGGGAGCAGGTAATTTTGTAAGATAAATAATAGCAGCTTGTCAGGAGCTGAGAGGGAGGGGAAGCAGCTAACTGCTGGATAGAAATCAATGGACAAAAAGAGAAATTGCTGGTATATTAGGAGGTAAGTGCTTTCCTGGGATGTAACTACTGTGCACATTTAGCCAGGGTAGTGACTAGTGGCCAAGCACCATGGAAAAACAGCTATATTTCGTGAAAGATAAAAGCTGTCATTGCAGGAGAATGACAGCAGACAGAAAAAGAAAGTCAATTGGAAATATGCTTATTTGTATGCTTTCTAATTAACTAAATCAATATAACAACATGAGAATACTCCTATGTCACGTACACACTACTCAACACGTGACGTGGAGTGTGCCTGCATGGGTTAATTTACCTCCTCTCATTCAATCCAGCTCTCAACCTTTTTTTAGGCTGTAAAATGAGCATAAACCACACCCTGACACATTCAGCACACCCCGGTTTCTTAACTTGCTGTCACCACTCATCAAACACACGAGGTGATGAGTCGGCAAAATATATTACTGTCAGACAATCAAAAGGTTACACACTCTCTGAAGGGCTACAGGATTCTTTTAGAGCATACATTGTCAAACTTATTAAAGATTTTAAGCTTTAACATAAAACTATGCAGTGCTTACAATAAATATACAGTACAGACCAAAAGTTTGGACACACCTTCTCATTCAAAGATTTTCTGTATTTTCATGACTATGAAAATTGTACATTCACACTGAAGGCATCAAAACTATGAATTAACACATGTGGAATTATATACTTAACAAAAAAAGTGTGAAACAACTGAAAATATGTCTTATATTCTAGGTTCTTCAAAGTAGCCACCTTTTGCTTTGATTACTGCTTTGCACACTCTTGGCATTCTCTTAATGAGCTTCAAGAGGTAGTCACCGGAAATGGTCTTCCAACAGTCTTGAAGGAGTTCCCAGAGATGCTTAGCACTTGTTGGCTCTTTTGCCTTCACTCTGCGGTCAATCTCACCCCAAACCATCTCGATTGGGTTCAGGTCTGGTGACTGTGGAAGCCAGGTCATCTGGTGTAGCACCCCATCACTCTCCTTCTTGGTCAAATAGCCCTTACAAAGCCTGGAGGTATGTTTGGGGTCATTGTCCTGTTGAAAAAAAAAAATGATGGTCCAACTAAACGCAAACCGGATGGAATAGCATGCCGCTGCAAGATGCTGTGGTAGCCATGCTGGTTCAGTATGCCATCAATTTTGAATAAATCCCCAACAGTGTCACCAGCAAAGCACCCCCACACCATCACACCTCCTCCTCCATGCTTCACGGTGGAAACCAGGCATGTAGAGTCCATCCGTTCACCTTTTCTGCGTCGCACAAAGACACGGTGGTTGGAACCAAAGATCTCAAATTTGGACTCATCAGACCAAAGCACAGATTTCCACTGGTCTAATGTCCATTCCTTGTGTTCTTTAGCCCAAACAAGTCTCTTCTGCTTGTTGCCTGTCCTTAGCAGTGGTTTCCTAGCAGCTATTTTACCATGAAGGAGAGTGATGGGGTGCTACGCCAGATGACCTGGCCTCCACAGTCACCAGACCTGAACCCAATCAAGATGGTTTGGGGTGAGCTGGACCGCAGAGTGAAAGCAAAAGGGCCAACAAGTGCTAAGCATCTCTGGGAACTCCTTCAAGACTGTTGGAAGACCATTTCCCGTGACTACCTCTTGAAGCTCATTAAGAGAATGCCAAGAGTGTGCAAAGCAGTAATCAAAGCAAAAGGTGGCTACTTTGAAGAACCTAGAATATAAGACATATTTTCAGTTGTTTCACACTTTTTTGTTAAGTATATAATTCCACATGTGTTAATTCATAGTTTTGATGCCATCAGTGTGAATGTACAATTTTCATAGTCATGAAAATACAGAAAAATCTTTGAATGAGAAGGTCTGTCCAAACTTTTGGTCTGTACTGTATAACAAAGGTAAAAATAAAATTACATAAAAATAAGCAAATACATTATAAAATAAAAAGGGAGAAACAGAAATATCTAAATGTTTCCATCTACAGTTACCTTCTGTTGTCCTGAGGGAAGGAGAAGTGAAACATGGATCACATCGGCCTAATAGGCTGCCGTCACCTGTGAATACCTTCTCTTTATGTCACCCTGCTTTTTTAGCCCTGATCATAGGCTTATTTTTCCAGGATGATCCAGATGGCCCATTCAAAGGTTACTGTCTGTGAATAGATGATAGGCCAAGTTGTGTCATATCAAATACCCTGTATCCTCCCTCCCTTCCTATCTACAGTTGGTTCAGGAAGTAATCAGACGCCTTTAAATTTTTCACTCTTTGTTTCATTGCAGCCATTTGGCAAATGCATCATTCCCAAGGAGATTCATGGCTGTACTAGCTCAAAAGCGTGCTTCTTCTCAATACTGAGCAAAGGGTCTGAATACTTATGACCATGTGATATTTCAGTTTTTATTTTTTAATACATTTGCAAAAATTTCTACATTTCTGTTTTTTTTTCAGTAAAGATGGGGTGCAGAGTGTACATTAATGAGAAAAAATGAACTTTTTTGCGTTTACCAAATGGCATCAATGAAACAAAGAGTGAAAAATTTAAAGGGGTCTGAATACTTTCCGAACCCACTGTATATACAGACAACAGGAAATATTCTTCTAGTTCCAATAATCTGCTAGCTCTCTGAAGCTGCCGTGCTTTGACACCTCATCATGTTCCCAGGAGATTACCCCCTGTGGCTGATTTTCTGTGATAAGAGCAGGTGGATGCTATATCCTTTGTGGGGAGACAATATACGGATGTACCCTTAATCATTTTTTCTACTGACTTTAGTCTACCTTACATTTAAATATTTCCTTCACATCTTATAAGGAGTTTGAGTTTTTCTACTAAATTGATTTACATCTTATGAATAGGATAGGTAACTAATATGAAGACAGTACGCTGTAGGAGTTAAAACAGATTTCAGCTATGCTTCTCTTATCCAGCTCTGTGGATTTGCTTACTTGCAATGATTGTTTTAGCACCAGTAGCTTGTCATTGCTCAGACACACCAGTGTGTGTCTCCTGGTCTGACTCCGCCAACCTCTGTGATAAGCACCTCAGTGTCTATAGCCATATATATTGAGAGCCTGGTGGGTGGGGTTAGCTCTCTGAGCTCTGCTTCATGCTAAATCTAAAAACTCTGTGTCAGAAACGCTGCACTCAGTAAACTAAGTGATACATCGTTGGATTCAGTGTCTCTTTACCTACATCATGCTGCTCTCAAACGAACTAGCAAATTCCTGCTGACAAATTCCCTTTAATATTTGACACATCACTAAAATTAGTGTCTCAGCCTGAAAATTAATTTGTTCTCAAACTACTGATTTTTTTATTCATTACTAAAATAATAAAAAAACTGGACATGTTTGGTATCACTGTAATTGTACTTATGAGCCAAATCATGTTGCAAGGCAATTTTCACCACACAATGTACAGCGTAAAAAGAATTCTCCAAAAAAAGATGGTCAGAATTGTGTTTTTTTTTCACAAATTCAATGCACTTTGATTTTTTTCTTGTTTTCCAGTATATTATGTGGTAATGTGAATTATGTCATTTAAAAGTACAATTCGTCCGCAAGAAACAAGGCCTCATACGTCTATGTGAACAGAAAAGCAAAAAAGTTATGTCTCTGTGAAGAAGGGGAGGAAAAATTGAAAATGCAAAAACAGAAATTGGCCATGTCAAGAAGGGGTTAAATGGGTGGGAGATAGGCTGCACATGGCTGAGGTCCGCCTAAAAGGTAGGCTGCACTAACAAACGTTACAGAGGAAGAACTCGGAACTGAACCTCTAATGGCTATATATTAGTAAGTGGCCCAATATCAAGTCAGGGTAAGATTCCCTTTTCCAAAAAAAAGTTAATAAATGTGTCAGAATTTATGTTATATTCTTCTTAAATCCAAAATTTACAATGACTGATTTTCTGGCATGTTCTCAAAGGTGCAGCACTCCAATATCAGACAGCTAAAAACTACTCAACATGGCATTTACAAAAGTCGTGGCAATATTTTTTTCCAGACAAGATCTAGGAGGAATTAAGAGGAAACGTTCTATTTTTATACATATTGCTACAATGTTGTGTAATTCAAAGGTTTCCCTTCTCATTAAATTTGTGAGGACGCTGCAAAACATTTACTATAAGACATTGTAAAGGATATTACAATTGCAGGAAAGAATTAAGTTTCTTATCACAAAGTACTTTAACATGTTCTTTTATAACATGGTTTTAAACGTTAATTTAAATAGTCATAAACTGTTATCAATGTGGCTTTGAGGGTCTGTTTCCTGAAGACACCATTATTTTTGTGTCCATGAAGAGGGGTCCTTCACTAAGAGACAAGAATAATTTTATTTATATAGCACCACACATATTCCGCTTCAGTTTACAATTATGAAAGGGAGAACTGAATTGTATGAGCAACTCCAATTCTGGCAGACTCAAACCATCCTTGTACTAGATGGACAGGTACTGAGAAAATGCCTGAATGGCTTTAGCCTTCACTGGTGAATTTCGCTGCCAGTGTTTTCAGCTGGTTATACCAGAGACCACATTCACTAAGGGATTGCATCAGATGAGAAAATGCCTTGAAAAATTATTCAAAGCCACAGATGACTTCAGATAAAGAGTTTGTCTACTGTTTAGACAAACCCTTCTAAATCCGTGTATTTCCCACTTGTAAAATAACAACACTTATACTCACCTTTGGAGTTGGCTCCATTCCAGCCGTGTTGGCACTGGCTCTTCCGGTGATCATATGACTTTTTTTGTCACATGATCCCTGTGGCCAATCAGCACTGGTTTCACTCTCACCACCTTTGGATATATCACATATATCCAAAGGAAATGAAAGAGAAGCAGCTGTCGGTGTGTTGATCAACAGCTCGGCTGTCTAATCTGAGGCTGGGAGGCGCTAACTGTCTCCAAGTGTTTATTATCCCAGGTGATTGACAGGCTACTTAACTGAGCTGTTTCTCCCAGACCACATTCAGCTAAGTGTGTTTTTTTCTCTCTGTGCCTTGTGTTCTGTATGTTGATCTTTCATTGCCTGACCACGGCCCTCATTTTGTCCATCCGTCTGTTTAACCACTTCTGCTGTGATCCGCTATCTCCTGATATACAGACTTTGGAACATTACCTGACTACGCTTTTGTCTCTTCCTTCTCTTTGACATACCCTCCTGGCTTCAGACATTGGACTCCTTGACAATCCTGACTCACGGCTTCACTGTGAGAAGTGACTAGCGTCACAAGTTGCTTAGGTAATACACAACCAATTTCAATTGCCTCATTCCATGATGATTAGATATTTATGAAACCTTTGACAGTGTCAGTAGACATACATTTTTGCAGTCCTCTATAAATTTGTCTTCCACATTCCCAGTATGAGTGTTCTCAAACTGCCATATGATATTCCAACAGCCTGCCCTAGCATCAAAGTGCAGCTGTAACAACAATACAACACAAGACTGTCCTTGCTGACTCATTTGCAATATAGCCCTTGGCCACTGCCATTGGAGAGCACTAGTCCAGTTACAGTTTCTCTTTCAATGGTTAATTAAATAAATGTAGCCTCTTTGCAGATTTTATCTTCGCTGAACTGGAGTATTTTGGAATTTTGCACGAATCCTGACACCTTGTCAAGGAGGATTCCAAGCTCCTAAGAAACAACATAATTTTGATTGAGGTGAGCTGGATACCTTTCTATTCTTTTTTGTTAAGCAAACACAAATCAGAAGTGTCTAGTGTACTTATTAGTTCCTAACTTTAATAAATCATGCTGAGTTGCTCCAATTGTAAAGCTGGTGTAAAGAAAGAATACCACTTCTCCTAGATGGGCCCTTCTAGAATCTGCTTTAGGGCTTGGTCACACGAATTTATAACTAGAGTTGAGCGAATTTTTCAAAATTCGGATTCTATTACGATCTGTGGCTAATTTTGTTTTTGCAATATTCTCCAAATACAGCCAAATGTCATTGGAGTCAATGGGAGTAGAAATGAACGAATATGTTCGGAACCGATCATCAAACATAAATTTGGCATGAATAAGGTAGCAATATGGCAAAAATATGGCAAATTCATATTCGGCGACTGATTCCGAATATATTCACTCAACTCTACTTATAACACGGCTGAGTACTATCTGATATTTTGTCGGACAGCACTCAGCCTAGTGTTATACTATGGGGCAGTGACGACTATCACTTTTATTCTCATGCTGATTCAGAATGAGAAAAAAAATCACCGCATGATGCAAGTGCATCTGGAAATCAGACCATGCACACCCATACAAGTCTATGGGTGAATGTAAAACATCAGTCTGCACTCAGATAACACCCTAGTGCAGACCAACATCTATGGACTCCGACAATCGAGAAGATGGAGAAATTAAGTTCTCCACTTATGGCTCACTTTGTAAAATTAGACCTGTTTGTCTCACACATGGCTGTGTATACGGAGGTGTGCAGATCTCCTGGAATGAGTTTCTTTACAAAAGAACTAAGAGCCTGGGCTCTAAGCAAGGCAGGCTATACAGCACTATTGTATAGACTTTTTGTTTTATGCTGTACTTTGAGCCGGACAAGGGCTGCATTTGAACTTCCCGTGATGTTGTTTATGAGCACTGTAATAAACCAGCTGAACTTTTAAATAGAAACTGTTCTGGTGATTCCTTTATTGCACTGTTACATTTGGTGTTAGAAGTGCAGGTAGCATTCCAACGGAATACATGTGACTGCTACAGAAGTACTGCATGCCATGGGTGAAGGCAGCGATAAGCCAGGGAGCAACATCAGACTGCATGGAGGACCTGATAAAATAACTTGTGCAAGTCCAGCAGCAGGCACAACAGGAGACAAGTAAGCTGCTTGTGCAACAGATTGTCACGATCCATTTTAGGATCTGTGGTAGATCTGGCTTTTCATATTAAAACTTTTTTCTTTCAGGCCATCAGGGGTTAAAGTCTGTTTTTCCCCCCGCTTGCATGCTAGTGTACTGCAGTGTTGCTGGGTCAGCTGATGTAGGTGGTGACCACTCTCACCAGCCTTTATAGAGTCACCTGATGCATCAGCTGACTGTTGGTTATACAGGTCCTTTTGGAGACCAACCAAGCTGGAGTCAGGAGCTTTCTGGTGCAGTGGTTCTGCAATTAAATACTGTTGATCTGGTGCCTTACTCTGCTGTGTGGTGCATTACAGCAGAGAAAGCTAAGTGTTATTTTTGCTCCCCATTCCATGTGGTGTCTGTCTTTTCTTTCCTTTTGTTGAACTGGTGCAGTTTACTTTATTCCTTGTCTCACCTCCTGGGGTGGGGGTTGGGGGCTTAGCTTAGGGCTAAACAGGAGATAGGGACAGGTCGGTGACTTGGGCCTCCCTACCTTCAAGTGTACCCCCAAGTTAAGGAAAGACAGGGCACCCTCTTAGCCTAAGGGGCAGTTCAGGGGCCCAGGTTCCTCATCCCCCTGTTTTCCCACTACTGCCCCGTGACATTATCACCAACCGACACATTTTTTTTTCTCTGCTGAGCCATGGCCCAAATGCAGGCCTTTGCCCAACTGCTTCAGACCCTCACCGATGAGCTTAAGGGTCTGCGTGGTGAGGTGGTACAGCAGCTGCAGCAGTTAGTGGGGTTCTGGGCCTCGGCTCAGGTGCAGACCCAACCAGAACTCAAGATATCTCTCCCTGACAGGTTTTCCGGGGGGAGAGATAAATTTTGGGTTTTTCAGGAGGCCTGCAAGCTGTGCTTCAGGCTCAGCCCTCGTTCATCAGGGAGTGAGGAACAATGGATGGGAATCATCATATCCCTTCTTAAGGGTGATCCCCAATCCTGGGCCTTCTCCCAGCTAGTGATTCACCATCTCTACGGTCAGTGAGTTTTTCGCGGCTCTGGAGTTGGTGTATGGACATCCTGATGGCGTCTCCCCGGCGGAATCCTGACTCCGCAAGATCAAGCAGGAGGCCCGCCGGCTGAGAAGTACTGCTAAGAGTTCAGGAGGTGGGCCACTTACACACGGTGGTATGACCCTGCCCTTAGGAATCATTTTATTTAGGGTCTGTCTCCAAGGTTGCAGGAGACTCTTGTGCAGTACGCCGCCCCCATATCATTGGAGGCCGCCATGTCCCTTGCCATGCGGGTGGATAGACGCCTCAGGGAGAGGCATACACCAAATGTGCCCCCTGTAGTCCTTACTAAGGAGGAGTACATACCAGTGCAGGCGGACGAACCCATGCAGGTGGGAGGAGTTAGTTCCCAAATGGGGTTGCCTGCGGTTTGCCGTGGTGGCGGGGCATGTTTTTTCTATGGGCAGACTGGTCATTTTATCAGGGTCTGTCCAGCTGGCACCAAAGTAGTACCATCAAAGAAGTGGAGTGCCCCTGGTCGTGTGGAGGGAGGCGACCAGGAAGTGTATGTTTCCTCCATTTTTTTCTCCTCAGTGTACCTTGACTGCTGAAGTGGTGGTTGGCAGGTTAACTGAGAGTATACCGGTGCTTGTGGACAGTGGAGCAGGTGTCAATCTGGCAGATGCTCGCTTTGTCCAAACTCATGGCCTGGGGTGTAAGACGCTAGCAAGACCCCTAAGCGTCCAAGCCATTGACTCTGTCCCACTCAGCCAGGGGAGGGTGACCCAAGTCGTAGATGATATACACCTGCGTATAGGGACTCATTATGAAGAGTCCCTGTCATGCTACGTTTTGGGGGGAATGCCAATACCCATCATTTTAGGCCTCTCTTGGTTGAAAAGTCACAACCCAGTCATAGATTGGTGGTCCAGGGAAGTAGTCAGCTGGGATCAGTCATGTGAAGGCTGCTGCCCAGGGGCTTCTGTCTCTGCCATCTTTCTACAACCGTCCTCTTCTTCTCCAGTGGGGGCAGTAGAGGTGCTTCCAGGGATTAGGGGCAAGTCTCAACCCTCACCACAAGCTAGCCCTGAGTGTCAGAGTCCTCTTAGGAGGAGTTGTCAGGGGAGGGTGGTGGTTCCTTCTGAGCATTGTGGGGGTGTGAGTGTGGTGACACAGGGGGACGTCTCTGTTGTTGGCTCCTCGAAGAGTTCACCATCTTGTTGCAAACTTTCACGTGGCAATAAACATTCAGATCCGGACCTGTGTGTGAATGAGTATGTATGGGTGTCCACCAAAACATCCGGTGGAAGCGTGCTGCTGGGGTCTGGAGTTCCAGGGTGATCGGGCCGTATCGGGTGTCTGCCATTCTCAGCCCGGGGACTTTCCAGCTGGAGTTACCCCCAGTAATGCAGGTACACAACTCATTCCCCAGGTTGGTGCTCTACAGATTTGTGGTGCCTCTGGAGCATACGTTGTTGTCATTTCCATCAGTCAACATTTGCCATAAACCTGAGGGTCAGGTGACTGCTGAGGTGGACTCTGGTGGATTGAGGCATCCTCACAGTAGGGGGTTTTCTGGTGAGGTCCGGTCTTGAGGGTCCAGAGGCCCCTCATTGAAAGGGGGTACTGTCACAATCCATTTTTGGACCTGTGGCAGATCTGGCTTTTCATATTAAAACTTGTTTTCTTTCAGGCCATCGGGGGTTAATGTCTATTTTTTTGCCGCTGGCCTGCTGGTGTACTGCAGTGTTGCTGGGTCAGCTAATATAGGTGGTGATCCTCCCACCAGCCTTTATAGAGTCACCTGATGCATCAGCTGACTGTTGGTTATACAGGTCTTTTTGGAGACCAACCAAGCTGGAGTCAGGAGCTTTCTGGTGCAGTGGTTCTGCAGCTGAATACTGTTGATCTGGTGCCTTACTCTGTTGTGCGGTGCATTACAGCAGAGAAGGCTAAGTGTTATTTTTGATCCCCATTCCCTGTGGTGTCTGTCTTTTCTTTTCTTTTGTTGAACTGGTGCAGTTTACTTTATTCCCTGTCTCACCTCCTGGGGTGGGGGTTGTGGGTTTAACTCAGGGCTAAACAGGAGATAGGGACAGGTCGGTGACTTGGCCTCCCTACCTTCAAGTGTACCCCCAAGTTAAGGAAAGACAGGGCACCCCCTTAGCCTGAGAGGCAGTTCAGGGGCCCAGGTTCCTCATCCCCCTGTTTTCCCACTACAGCCCTATGACAGATCCAGCAGCTGCAGCAACAACTCCAGCAACAGCAGCACCAGCAACAGCACTGATAAAAGCAACAGTAGATTAGATTACTCACACAGGCAGTTTGTGGCACGGTCAGTAGCTACAACTCCAAGGTCAGATAATGATTTTTCTATCTGGAAGGTGGTGAGGAGGGCCTTGAAGAAAATGAAGCCATGTGACGATATAGAGGCCTTTTTAACTGTTTTTAAAAGTGTTGCCGATAGGGAGAAACTCCTGCCAGAGCAGTTGGTAAAGTTCTGGCATGATAACGAGGGAGCCACAAAATGCCTACTATAATTTAGCCTTACAGGACACCAATGAATACGTGAAATTGAAGATGGAAATTTTTGCACGCATGGAGGTGAGAATGTCTGTCTGGTCCACAGCTGGGAATATCTCCGTGACAAACCCCCTCGGTCCCAAATGTTTGATCTGCTGCACCTTGTCCAAAAGTGGTTGAAACCAGAGTCCTCTACAAGAGCCAAGATGGTAGAGCAAGCTGTGATCAACCAGTTTGTGCACTTCCTTCTGTGCCCTGATGCAGACTTGGGTTGCCTAGTGAGATCCCCAGAACGTCGATGACTTGGTTGGACTGGTTGAAAGGTTTCAGGTAATCAATGATTCCTTGAGAGGTGAGGCAACCCACTCCATACTGGGGGGCGGAGGTTACAAGGTGTTGGGGCATCCAAAATCCAAGGAGGCAGCGAAGGTCATGCTAAGAGTCTAATCGGAGGTTGTAATTTTCTGGAGATGTCACAGGCCAGATCATATTGCTGCCATTGTTTCCTGACTATCAAACAGATGGACTGTAGCATGGGAGGACAGTGTTCATTGTACGCATATCTGGCTTGCAGTGTGGACTGCCCACCTGGAGAGGGGCCCAAGCTTTTCCTCTAAATGTGAAAGGTCCGCACGTTACTTGACTTCTAGACTCAGGGATATTAAATGGTTCAGGAATATTGATAGTAAAAAAAAGTGAGTAGAAATGCCAATAGCATATTTACTAACCGGATAATTTATAATCCAAAATATACAAAAGAAGAAACTCCATGTGCATGACTATTCAAAGAAAGAAAATAGGAGTGCTGACTTCATAAATATAATGCAATGTTAATTTATTGAATATAAATTACATATAAGGGTACAGTGCATACTACAATAAATAGCGAGAGGTAAACAAAGAAAGATTCATGTAATCACCCTGGGAATGAAGATTTGGATAGGTAGTGTCATTAATCGTATCATGTGGGTGTAACGGGTCTGGTGGGTGGAACTACTGACGAGACAGGTCAGGTTGGTGGAACCACAAAGCTTTATTATACAAGAGAGTTTACTTGTAAGAGAGCGGGTGGCACCTGGGAAAAGGGCAGGGATTCACGGCAGGAGATATAGGTAGTTTCTGGACAGGCAGGTTTGTCACAGCAAGTGACCAAGGAAGTCTCTGGGCAGGCAGGTTTGTAACGGTAAGTAACCGAGGCAGTCTCTGGACAGGCAGGTTGTCACGGCAAGTGACCAAGGCAGTCTCTGGGACAGGCAGGTTGTCACGGCAAGTGACCAAGGCAGTCTCTGGGACAGGCAGGTTGTCACGGCAAGTGACCAAGGCAGTCTCTGGGACAGGCAGGTTGTCACGGCAAGTGACCAGGCAGTCTCTGGGACAGGCAGGTTGTCACGGCAAGTGACCAGGCAGTCTCTGGGACAGGCAGGTTGTCACGGCAAGTGACCAAGGCAGTCTCTGGGACAGGCAGGTTGTCACGGCAAGTGACCAGGAAGTCTCTGGGACAGGCAGGTTGTCACGGCAAGTGACCAGGCAGTCTCTGGACAGGCAGGTTGACATGGCAAGTGACCAGGCAGTCTCTGGAACAGGCAGGTTGTCACAGCAAGTGACCAGGCAGACTCTAGACAGGCAGGATGTCACAGCAAGTGACCAGGCAGACTCTAGACAGGCAGGTATATACGACCTGATATGGTGGAGCCTCCAGGTAGGCTGCAGTCGGATGGCAGATGATCGCTCCCAGGTGAGCAGGCAAGAGCCGGGGATCTCTGCAGATGATGTCCGAACTTCCGGATGGAGCTGCAGTCGGATGGCAGATGATCGCTCCCAGGTGAGCAGGCAAGAGCCGGGGATCTCTGCAGATGATGTCCGAACTTCCGGATGGAGCTGCAGTCGGATGGCAGATGATCGCTCCTAGGTGAGCAGGCAAGAGCCGGGGATCTCTGCAGATGACGTCCGAACCTCTGGATGGAACTGCAGATGGATGGCAGACAGGCAAGCCGACAGGTAACAGGCAGGAAACTGGAATCAGGAGCTGATGGCTGAAACAGAGTGAGACTGCACAGGAACAACATTGCTCGGGCACCTACATTAAGGAGGAAGCCCTTAATATAGGGTGGAGTCCTCCAGCATTGGCTGGAGACTGATTTGGAAAATGCGCGCGGCTCCTTTAAGAGCGGGGCAGGGTGTGGGCGCGCGCCCTAAGGCCAGTAGCAGGGAAGGAGCGCGCGGGACCAGCAGGGCGGAAGGAGGGCGCCGAGGACAGGTGAGGAGAGCGACGTCCCTGTCTGGCAGCAGGCAGGGACGCGGGCGCTACAGTGGGTACAGTAAAGGTACTGTCACACTTAGCGATCGCACCAGCGATCACGACAACGACACGACCTGGCGAGATCGTTGGTGCGATCGCTATAAGGCCGCTAGTTCCTTCCAAACACAAAGATCTCACCAGCGGTCAGCGATCTGTATAACGACCTCTGCGGTCGTTGGGAAAACCTAGTCCCGCCTGCGACGCTGGTAAAATCGTTCATAAAGGGTGTCACACTCAGCAATTCAGGCTCACCAGCGGGACACCAACGACCAAAAAACGGCTCAGAACATTCATGAGCGATCAGCGACATCGCAGCGGGGGCCAAATCGCCGCTACATGTCACACACAGAGACATCGCTAACGAGGTCGCTGCTGTGTCATAAAATCGCTGACGCTTTAGCGATCTCGCTAGCGATCTCGCTTAGTATGACAGTACCTTCAGTTAAATTCTCATACCCTGTTGAGTATACAAAGATTATTTGGTGCATGAAAATCACACTAGTTGGCGTAAACAAATACAGTATTATGAACTGAAGTCCATAGGCAAACCTCA
Organism: Oophaga sylvatica; assembly: GCA_033576555.1. Taxonomy (NCBI): domain Eukaryota; kingdom Metazoa; phylum Chordata; class Amphibia; order Anura; family Dendrobatidae; genus Oophaga; species Oophaga sylvatica. The sequence goes on along the minus strand of JARQOD010000002.1, from coordinate 508,216,748 downwards.
TTATAAACTGCACAAGATTCAATTTTAGCCAAAGTGGCAAGATAAGAGGCAGAATAAAAGTAAAGTGCAGAGTGCATGTGCCAAAGAATTTCAATATTGAGGTAAACAACACTTACCAATGGTAATATGGAAGTGTACAAATAGAATTCCCATGGGAGCCCCGGACTCACTTTTCGCGTAAGCTTTTTCAACAGGGATACTATACTCAGGGAGTTTGGTGACCCTTTTGAGAGCCACACTCCATCACCAATTGATCCCTGGGAAGAAGGTTGACGTACTTTGCATTCATGGGGATGCTAAACACTATCCGGTGGCCAAAGTGATTATTGAGACAGCCTAAGGTACTGAGTTCCATGAGGTCGGCATGGTCCAGGATTTATTGCACCCAATTATCATGGACGATACTTTGTGTTGTTTTGGGACTTGTGGGAGAGGTGCTGAAACCTCGATTGCACGGGTAAGAGACGAGTTGGCTTTACAGAAGTCTCACCATTCCCAGAACCTGATGGGTTTCCCTTTAGTGCAATGAACAGAGATGAGGAGGTATTATTCCCTGAGGCTGATGCTCCTGAGATAGAAGTGAATGGAGAAAATTTTGGGTCTGCGCCACATAGTGACCTAACTATAAAAGAAGCATTCAATAAGGTAACTGTTATAAATGGCATAGCACAGATGCCGGAGGCTAATACCAGATTTCCTTATTTTATGATGAATGAGGATTTATTGTACTGGTTACTAAGGTCAGAGAGGAAATAGTGGAGCAATTGTTGGTACTAGGACACTATAGACGGAGGGTGTTAAACATGTCCCATTCACATGTCTTGGGTGGCCATCTGGGTGTCAACAAAACCCAAGAACGGTTTATGCAGAGGTTCTATTGGCTGGAATGTTGCAGAGAATCCTAAGCTATTGCAAGTCCTATCCCACATCCAGTTCATCACTTCCACCTCTCACTGCCGAAATACCCTCGTGCTGCTACCCAACAAGACATGAAAAAACAAGTACCCCGTTGAAACTTCATGGTTGCTGGTTAAGCCAAAAGGGAACATTGAAAAAGTCACAATAGCTGAGACGCTGTCAAAGGCCCCAAAAGAGCAAAGACAGGAAATGCTGCAGCAGAAACGGAATGTGTTCTCAGATTTGTCGGGGTGTACAGATGTCATAGAAAAAGAGGTTTTGACGGAACCCCACATGCAGGTGATTTGGAAACCCTACGAAATTCCAGAGGTCTGCTGAGAACTGATCTCCAAGGAAATAAAGCATATGCTGAATCTCAGAGTCATTGAAGAATCTAAGAGTGGCTTTTTCTAGGCCGACTATTCCCGACGGTTGCTTGCAATATGTCTGGATGCCAGGGAGCTCTGGCCACCCTCCAGAGGGCCATGAACAAGATCCTCGCACTTCATTTCAATTACACTGCGGCATACCTGGATGATAACATTATTAGGAATGAGTGAACATGCTCAGTGATACTCGGATATAACTCAAATATTTGGGTGCTCGGATGTGCTTGTTACTCGGCGAGCAATTGGCGGTGCTCAATTTAAAACTCGAATCCCCGCCACACATGTTTAGAGCCTGTTACACAGCTAATAAGGATGTGGGAATTTCCTGCACATAACTGTAATACCATAGCCATCTTGGTTGTGGCATTACTGTGATTGGCTGGCCGTATGACATCATCAAGGCTTATAAAAGAACGGGTGCTGCATAGCTCAGCGCACTGATGCCACTGCACAGCTCTGTGACAGTTCGAATTGGAGGGAGAGAGATGACCCATCATACTAACAGCCCTTCTAAGGGCTAATCATTTGCTTTGCTGTTTTTATCACATTCATTCTGTATATAGTATAGGGAAAGAGAGTTGCAGAAGCAGGGACAGTGGCAGAATATAGTCTGTAGAGAAGGATTAGGGCTATGCAGTCCCTTGTAAAACATATTGCTGCAGCATTTATTTTTTTGTAAAAAAATGTAATCTATTATGTGATCCATCGAGTGTTATGTGCTTTGTGGTACATTTTGGTGTTATATAACGCATCAAAAAAGTGTTGAATTTTTTTTCTGTATTAAATTATTCACCCAGAGAGTATTCCGTGCTTTGGGGTACATCTCTGTGATATAACACTCGAAAAAAGGGTTTAAAAATGTTCCTGGTTTAAATTTCTCATCCATACAGCATTTCGTGGTGTGGTGTACATTTTTGTAATATAACACTTCAAAAATTTTGCTGGGTTAAATTTTTCAGTTACACAGTATTCTTTGGTCTGGGGTACATTTTTGTGATAAACAACACTCTCAAAAAAAGTAAAAATGTTTTGTTAGGTTAAATTTCATACTGTATTCCGTGGTGTGTGGTAAGTTTATGCAATACCTTACATTACAAATAAAAGCATTTAACAATTTTGCTGGGTTAAATTTCTCAGTCATTCAGTATTTTGTGGTGTGGAGTACATTTATGTGATATCTATCACTCCAAAAAGGAGTAAACAAATTTTACAGAGTAAAATTTCTCACCCATACAGTATTCTGTGGTCTGGGGTACATTACTATGATATCTATCAAACCAAAAAAGCGTAAAAAAAATTGCTGAGTTATATTTCTTACCCATACAGTGTTCTGTGGTCTGGAGTACATTTTTGTATTATACAGTTGTGCTCAAAAGTTTACATACCCTGGCAGAAGTTTTGCTTTCATGGCCTTCAGAGAATATGAATGATAACACCAAAACTTTTTCTCCACTCATGGTCAATGATTGTGTGAAGCTATTTATTGTCAAAACTACTGTTTTTTTTTAAATCATAATGACAACCCAAAACATCCAAATGACCCTGATCAAAAGTTTACATACCCCATCTCTTAATACCGTGTATTGAGTCCAACTGTATGTTAGTCCCTGTTGCATCATGTTTTTGGCAGTTCTTGCTTCCTTCATAAATTACACTAAAGATTCCATTTTTTTATTAAACATTTAAATTTTAGTTTACTAAAATTATTATTTAAAAAAAATCCTTTTAAAATTTTGCGTTATATAAAAGTCATTATACAGGAAAGAATGTTTCTTTATATTTTTCTTTCCTGTAAACTCCAATTTCTTGTCAATTTTGAATATTTTTTTTCAGTCCTTAAAGTGGAGTAAAGTGTCACACTATTGTTCTCAGCAGCAGTGTTCTGAGAGTCATAGATGCTTCCAGGGGTCTTCCCATCCTGTTCTCCTTCCTTTCAGCACTTTTTCCATCCATTTCAACATTTTCAACGTACCCCAGACCTCATTGTAGGATCTGTCGGAAAAATGCTCGGATTTCTCATTGACTACCATTATACGCAATACTCGAAACGAGAATTAAGAATTGCTCAGTTCGAGTAACGAGCATCCAAGCATTTTATTGCTTGCTCATCTCTAATAACTGCCAGGCCCGGATTTAGGAGGGGGCCCAAGGGGCCCGGGCCCTGGGCTACCCACTAAGCGGGGGCTTCCCACCAATATAGGGATAAATATCTCAAAACATGTAAAATACACGTCTCTTTGTTGTGAACCGTTTCTAATGATAAGAAACATTTAACAAAAGAGAAACTATTGAAAGTTTAGGGACCTGGCTACGGTCCTACAACTCAGTGGCTGGCGCAGAGCGGCAGAGTCATGGCACCTGACCTGTGTCAGCATCCACTAACCTGGCTAGCCAGACTTCCTTAGTACCCTGTACCTAATGCTTGGCTTATGGCATGCGGCAGCCTTTTCCGGTCCCAACAGAAGCTTCTAGGTGCTACCTATTCAGCTATATGATCGCTCCCTCGGATTAGATCAGATGAGAGTTTGTTCAGCTACCTTCGAGGAAGGAGGCGGAACCATGATGTCGGCATGAGAAGAGGCCAGCTTAAAAAACTATGTCGCATCAAAGCGTGACTCCTTCAAAATTTATGAGAAGCAAGGCGAAGAGCTGTCTGGTTCATCTGAGTATGTTCAGATGATAACTCGACACAGGCGCCGAAACGTGTGTCTCAGTCCATTGGATTATGGCCATAAAGGAAGTACAACTCAGCCTGTCTGAGAAATACACAACAGAGACTTTCTTGCCTATTATTGTTCAGTTTATCGCTTCTCTTGACCAACATCTTCAAGCATATAAAGATACATCAAGCAAATTTAGCTTTTTTAGCCATCAGAAAAAACTGTCTTCGACGAGCTTAAGGCCACAGCAGAGATACTCGTCAGGTCTTATTCAGATGACTTGGACATTACATTTATCGATGAACTGTGTCAGTAACATTTGCCAATTTATTCACAGACAAGGAGCTAAAAGATATCAGCACTGAACTTTTCATGTACAAGATTATCATGGAAAAGGGTGTGCAGGACACTTTACCAAATATTAAGATAGCTCTAAGGATATATCTAATTTTGATGGTAACAAACTGCAGTGGTGAGCGTTCCTTCTCAAAACTCAAATTAGTTGAAAACCGATTAAGGACATCCATGAAGCAGTAAATTGTAAAATTTGGCTATCATGAGCATCGAGTCAGACAAGCTGCGTGAATTGGACTTTAGTGACATCATTAGTGATTTTGCAGCACAAAAATCAAGGAAAGTGCCTGGATTGTAAAAAATGAATTATTTTACCTGAATTACTCTGTGTAAATGATTTTTGTAAATAAACTTGCGTTCGTTTCATTTTGTGTTTTTGCATTATATATTGCAACACCTTGAAAAATGGGCCTCCCTCCAAAATGGGCCCCGGGCCACCCACCTCTTAAATCCGACCCTGATAACTGCCCTAGGCATCTCAGTATCTCATCTATTCTACAGCGCTTTACAGACATTATCATAACTGGCTCACAATCTAAATTCCCTATCAGGATGTCTTTGGAGTGTGGGAGGAAACTGGAGTACCCGGAGGAAACCAACACAAACACGGTAAGAACACACAAACTCCTTGCAGATGTTGTCCTTGGTGGAGTTTGAACCCAAGACCACAGCGCTGCAAGGCTGCAGTGCTAACCACTGAGCCACCATGGTAAAAAAAAGGTACCTCTGCATTTTACATATTTATTCATTTAAGAATTTTGGATTTCCTTTTGCTTTTTTAAAGGACAGTAGAGCAAAATATAAAATAGAAGCCCAATGTGAATATTTAAATAACAGGTGTTGATAAATGTACTTTATGCAGTAAAGCTTAATTAATTTTTTCATGTTTAAGTCACCACTCCCTCCCTCTCGATTTCCCTCTTCCTGTTTCTCATATGCTTGGAAGTCCTTTCAACTATTAGCTAGTGTCTTTTCCTCTGACCATGCAACTTTATGCCGGACATGGTAAAAATATTCTGCTTCTCTTATATCTTCCACGAGTGTGTTGTTGTCAACGCTGAATGTTTTTTTTAATAGTAAGAACGAAAGGTTAGATCTTGTTTTTACGTAGGTACTTGAAATGTTTCTCTGACATTTTGTAATTTACTTACTTCATTTTTTTTTTAGAAAGTTTTCTACTTGCAAGTTATTTTAGCTCATGTTGATAACCCGTTGATATTGATTTTTTTAAATGGAAACATAATTTTACTTTATTATTTCAGAAAGTGTTGAATATTTGCTTGGCTCTGATCTAGGTTGTACATCAGTCATAAATTCCTGGACAGTTCACAAAAATAGACGATTTTTGTCAAGCCTTTGTAATACAGGTAGCATATCGATATTAGCAGGGGCGGACACTGACAGTTTGGGGCCCCTGTGCAAGAAATGTGTCTTGGCCCCTCTCCTTTTATGGTGACAAAGCTACATACATATATATATATATATATATATATATATATATATATAAATATATATATATATACAGTACAGACCAAAAGTAATCAAAGCAAAAGATGGCTACTTTAAAGAGCCTAGAATATAAGACATATTTTCAGTTGTTTCACACTTTTTTGTAAAGTGTAATGTATAATTCCACTTGTGTTAATTCATAGTTTTGATGCCTTCAGTGTGATTCTACAATTTTCATAGTCATGAAAATACAGGAAAATCTTTGAATGAGAAGGTGTGTCCAAACTTTTGGTCTGTACTGTATATATATATATATATATATATACATATATATATATATAAAAATATATATATATGTATATATATATATATATATATATATATATATATACAAAAGTCCTCAACAGTAATAATTACCCTATACTCATGGTTTAACACTTCTTTAACATGAATTTAGCACAATTATTTTTGTATACCCCATTTATGTTTTGGGGACAAAAACAAAATTGAAGTGACTTGAAAACAAATCTTCAAAATATTGAATTTTTATTGATTAGTACAAAAAAATAAATCTCTCAGAGTTTTTACAGAAATAATAAGCACAGAAAAAAATGGAGGCTGAAAAAATCCACCACAATATTAATAATAAAATCACAGTATGTCCATCACAGTATGTCCATCTGAAAAACTAACATAAACTAGATCTCTTATTTAACGTACATAAAGTGCTGAAAATGTAAATAATGTAAGTTAAAGTGCACAGTGCAAAAAACCTATTAGAGCTCATACATTGATCAATACAGTATATATCATTATAGCATATTGCCATACCAAAAAGTTAAAAATTGAGATCAGCTGTGAAAAGTTTAAAAAATGAGAGGATATTAGCTTCTCAAAAGACACTCAAATTCAGGAAAACAACCACACCGTTCACAGAGGTTTAACAATGATACATTATCTGACCAGCATCTAGTGTGCTATATTGCTATTCAAATGCATACTCAGTGAGCATGGTGGCTGAATTAATTGTAATCCTAACAATATGAATCGAGGGTTTTTTTGTTTGTTTTTTTTTACCTGATCAAATAAGATGATTGTGGGAGATTCTTTGGAGCCTCCAGCACAGCACAGTACCTTACATATTGGATTATATTGAGCCCTGATTTTTATTATATACTGTCCTGTCTTGTTAGCTGTATAATGCAATGATGGCTGATGGAGCATTGGAAAGCTTCTTTTCTAATAAAGGAGCTGATGGACAGGTAGTCTGGCCACCGGCTCCTCCATCAGCAGTCATTTTATATCTAACAAGAGAGGGGACTATGTAATAAAAGAGGGCGCTCTGAGTAAGAAAAATAACAAGAATACACTATTTAAGAGACAGCACTGTACACAACAGCAGAGGGAGCTATATAATAAGGGACAGCATTATAAAAAGTCCTCTCCCCCACCCCAATCGTTACCCTCTTCACCACCTCCATCATTGCTTTCTCCCCCACCACCTCCATCATTGCCTTCTCCCCACCACTCTATCATCGCCCATTCCACCATCTCCATCATTTCCTCATCCCCCACCATCCCATCATTGTCCTTTCAACTGTCACCATCATTGCTTTCTCCCCACCACACCATTATTGTTCTTTCCACCACCTCCATCATTTCTTTCTCCACCACCCCATCATTGCCCTTTCCACCACCTCCATCACTGCTTTCTCCCTAACCACCCTCATCATTGCCCTCTCCATCACCCCCCACCATTGTCTTGTCCCCCATCATTGCCCTTTCCACCACCTCCATCATTGCCTTCTCAACCACCACCTCCATCATTACCTCCTTCCACACCACCCCATCATTGTCCTTTCCACTGCCACCATCATTTCCTTTTCCCTCACCACCCCATCATTGCACATTCCACCACCTCCATCATTTCCTCCTCCCCACCAACCCATCATTGTTCTTTCAACTGCCACCATCATTGATTTCTCCCCCACCACCTCATCATTGCCTTCTCCCCTATCACTGCCCTCTCCTCCATTTACACACACAGCACCATTCACCTCTCTGCACGTTCCCCCTCAGCAACACACACGCATACAAACACACACAGCACCTCTCACCTCTCCGCATGCTCTCCCGCAGCATCACAATCGCCGGCAGCTTCCTCTATCTGGCACAGCCGCAGTGCTGAATAATGACATCATCCAGCTGCGCTGCTGACTGTGTGAGAGACAGGACGGATTGCTGCAGCTCCGCTCTGCTGCCATTTTCTCTTGCAGGCAGTGAAGCTGCAGGGATCTCTGCCTGCTGGCCGCACATAAGGGCAATCAGGCCAGGGCCCCCCCGGAGCCTTGGGGCCGGATAAACAGGCCAGATTGCCCTCATTATTAGCCATTCTGCAGGGGCCCCCCTCCACCTCTGTGCCCCGATGCAGCTGCATCGGCTGCACATGCGGTATGTCCGCCCCTGAATATTAGTATAATGAGATATAGACATGTACTATATGCAATATCAAACTTGCATATATATTTTTTTTGTTACAAGATGATCTGTCATGTGTCCAAAATCTCTGTACTGCCCTGAATCTGCCAATGGTTTCCGTTTTTCATTTAGTTCCTCTGTTGTGGAGAAATGACCCTTTTCTCTATTTTGGCAGTAAGTACGTTTGTGGTCCAAGAGGGTGTGGTCAGAAGAGGTTTCACAGGGGGTGGGTAATCTTTTGGCCTTCTCCTCTATAACACTGCCATTAACAGCTTGGCAGCATCTCAAACTGGTTAAACAATGCGATCTCATGAGATCAACCTGTTCTTGTGAGCCCATGCTGTAAAAAGGCTAACCTGAGCAAACGCTACAGGCAACTCACTTTGACGACAGGGTGACCTTCTCTTTTTTTTAGACACATGACAGGTCTCCTTTAATGGGTGAAACATTTGTGTTGAATATTGTAAAAAAAAATGTTTTCTGCTGCTGTTTACAAACACCCCTAATGTTTTTACTTTTCCTTTTTTTGGTGCTGTGTGAGGGTACGTTATTTATATAATGAGCTGATGTTTTTATTGATAGCAATTTATGGTACATACAATGTTTTGATCGCTTTTTATTGTACTCAAGGGAGTGAGGTGACCAAAAATAATGCAATTTGGCATTTCGATTTATTTTTTCTTTACAGCATTTATTTATTTATACAGCATTTACCCTATGGGTTAAATAATTTTATATTTTGATAGATCCAGCTTTTATAGATGCAAAAGTACCAAATACCAAATATGTTTTTTTTTTTATTTATTATGAAAAAAAGTAAAAGACATGGGTGTTGAATTTTTGTTTAAACTTTTTCATGTTTTAATTTCATTTTTTTATTCCCCCTGAGGGACTTGACTCTGTGATCACCTATAAAATGTATTGTATTACCAAAGCATTGCAGTTTATAAGGCAAATCACAGTCCACTATGAAGCCAGCCTGCGACTGAGATGAATAGGAAAGCCAAAATAACAGCAATGAGCTCATTCAGTAGTCCTCTGGCTACCATGGCATCCCATTGGTAGCCCATGTTGCAGGGGACCAATGGGAGCATGTGCACGTGTACATTGTTTAACACTCCATTTCATGCTGCTGTCAGAGATTGACAGCGGCATCCAAATGGTTACCAGCAGAGATCAGAGCTTAGCTCCAGCTGCTGCTGTTAGAGACAGATGCTGGCACTTCTGGCAACTGCTGCATGTCTAGCAAGCTCAGCTACACACATACATATCTGTAGCAGTGTTCTCAGACTGAACTTTTAGTTAAGGATTTTAGGGGCACCATTTTATTACCTCCTGAGCAGAAGCAGACATATCATTGGTGCAACCTGTGCAGTCGCACAGGGGCCCAAGAGGTAATGGAGCTCAGTTACACCTCCAAAGCAAGTAGAATTATGCATTACGGTGAGCTATGGGACTGTAAAGGGCCCATATAATGTTGCTTAGGGTCCCTTTCCTATCTGTGTCCTCCAGTGCTCCTAAGCAGGCTCGAACTGGCCCATAGGGGAACAGGGGAATCCCTCGTTGGGCCCCTGTGCAGATCTGGGCCACCAATCCTATTGTATGGGCAGTACTTGACATAATTCACTTGATTCACTTTGTACAGAAAAAGCAACATCTCATCATTCATTAACCAAACTACCTAGTTTATTATTATATAGAGATTTAGGTAAATTTGTGAACAAAGGTAGTATAATATTTGTATGCAGGTGAAAAGGGCCCCCCCCCCAAGTCAATGTTACTGGTGGGCCCTTGGCACCCTAGTCCGACACTGCTCCTAAGAGGGACATATACACACCTCCAGAAGCTTTTGTAACATCCCATTCTAAATCCATAGGCATTAATATAAAAAAGTTCCCAAAATAGCATCCACTCTTTTGAGAAGTCTTTCTATAAGATTTTGGAGTGTGTCTGTGTGAGTTGTCCAGTTATTCAGAAGAGAATTTATGAGGTCAGACACTGAAGTTGAATGAGGACACATGGCTCTCCATCTCTGATTTAGTTCATCCCACAGGTATTTGATGTTCATGGTCTGTGTAGTACTTCTACGTTAAACTCACACAACAGAGCTTATATAGACATGAGGCTGGAGCAAAAAAGTTAAATTCCCCAAACTGCTCTTTCAATGTTTGAAGCATACAATTGTCCAAAATGTCTTCCTAAACAGAAGCATTTAGATTTCACTTAACTGGAACTAAGGGGCCAAGGCCAATCTCTGAAAACAAACCTAAAGCATTATCCCTTCTTCATCAAAGGTTACTGTTAGTATATTGAATTTAGGCAGGTAATATTCTCCTGGCGTTCGTTATACCGAGACTCGTCCACCAGATTGTCAGGTAAAAAAGCATGATTTATCACTTTATAGACACATTTTCACTGCTACAATGGTGGCGTGCTTTCCACCACTCAGTCTGGCACTTGTTATTGGGCTTGGTGATGTAAGGCTTGTATGCAGCTGTTTGGACATGGAAACCCATGTCATGAACTCTCAGCAGAGCATTCTCAATTTTTATACACTATGGTCTCCAGCACTGGAAGCCATCTTTTGAACGCAGTGCGTCTCTGAACCCAGGAAGTGTTCACCCGGCTACAGAAGCGCAGTGACGCTGCCGAAATGAGCGGCAAGCATGCACGAGATTTGCATGAGCTGGCAATCACGTTGACTTGTGCAAATTATGTTAAAAAACATGCCCACAGGGGCATGATAAAATGGAAAGAGGGCAGACTAGTCTTGGGAAACTAATACCTCATTTACTAGTCAAAGCACCAATTAGGCACAGGAAAAGCCGACCTTCTAAATGCTTTTTTTAAACATTAAAACTGACTTACATTATACTTGGCTGGTTAGGCAGGCTGTAAATCACTCGATGCACGAATAAAATCTTTGATTGTGGAGAAAAATTATTTTTACACTTGCTTAAATATCATTTTCCTGCTGCGTAAACATGTGCTGCAGAGAACAATGCACCACTCCAGTATTTTTTTTCAGCACTGGAGAGTTGAGTTTACTGTAAGGTCCCTGCCCCTTGTCTTATACTCAACCTCCGGCATCTTCACCTTTGTTCAGCATCGTTCCAGTCCCTAAGCATCATCTTGTGGCAACAACTTCTGACTGGCAGGAAGTCAGAAGCTTTGTGACAAGCTCTCCATGAAAGTCTATGAGAGCCAGAATGAGGTTCTCATAGACTAGCATTGACTTCTGACCTCCAGCTCCAAGAAACACTGGAGTCACAAACTGCTGGTGCGGCAGCAGTAGAAGGGGAAGTTGGCAGAGGGAAAGTATAAGAGCAGTGGCGTACATAGAAGTCATGGGGCTCCATAGCAGAAGTTCAATTGCCCACTCCCCAAATTAATAGAGCGTATCTCACAATTTCCCTGTCTTGACATGGTAATTTTCCTCCTGCTGAAGTCCTGGATTCCTCTTTCATTGCCCCAAAGTATGATGGCAACAAAAGTACCCCCAAACATATTATGATACCCCCATGATGAATTCCTCAACATCGATTGTACCCACATCGATTCCCAAGGCAAAGTATAGTGACCCCAACACATTATGATCCTCCAACTGTGACCCCCACAAAGCCCTTGTGGTAGAGCGTCTCACTCGGCTGGAAACAGAGCTATAAATGGAACACTGTCTCTTTAAGAACTTGCTTGGTTTATTGAGGCAGCATAAACCTAGCAAGAGAAAATAAACACGGCCCTCTGGGCAATATAGCAAAACAACATAAAACCTACTTAAACCCTAGACCATGTGACTCCTATCCTCACATGACTAACCACATGATTGTGATATCACACAGGTCTTGCCAGTACACGGATGAGAAGGTGGCGATAAGTGGGCTTCCTCCCACGCACTCTAAGAATGCCCACATAAAACCAGCCCATGTAAGAAATTTTAACTTAACCCTCACAACTAGAGTTGAGCGATACTTTCCGATATCCAAAAGTATCGGAATCGGAATGGTATCGCCGATACACAAAAAATATCGGCGATACCCGATACCGATACCGGAAGTCCCATGTAAGTCTATGGGAACAAAATATCGAAATAAAAAAAACCCCATTCTTGCCTTGTAGGTTAATTGTACATAAAGGAAAACAACAAAGAGTAATGTAGAATGTATTGGGGGAGGTTGAGGAGACATTAAAGGCATAGATGTTTAACCCAATCCAATGGAATAGCATTAATTTTTTTTTTTTAGGAAATACGTTCGGATTGACGAAGAAATTCACAATGTTGTTAACCTTTTTTCTATTTTGTCAAATATGTCTGTTTCACAACTTCCATGGTCTTCACCTTTTTAACTTTTCACACACTTTCTCCTTCATAATCTTCAGCAGCATCATCTTTCTCATCAAATTATTCTTCATCTTCACCTTCTTAATCTTCTAAAACTTCTTGCTATTCATCTTTTTGTTAACATTACTTATATTGTTCTTATTAAACAGTTATTATTCTTCATATTCTACTTCTTCATCTTCTTCCTATTCATCCTTTTCATCATATTCTTATTTGTGACAGACATTCCTGTACTTGTAATCTGTAAAACTCTGAATTTTCATCCTTCCGTTCTTGCTGTCACGAAAGATTTTAATTACAACAGTATTTGTCCGCGTTCAGTTTAGCCTGCAGCAGCATCAGGCATTTTCCAGGGGCACCACGAGGAGGAACGGACTCACCCCCATACACTGCTTAGTCTTCTTCTGCTTAGAATTTAGAGCATATATTTTGCTCTTCATTTTGGTCTTATACTTAATGTTCTTCTGCTTTTTGATCTTCTGCTTATTGTTCTTCTGTCTCTTGTTCTGTATCTTGTAGTTTGTCTTAACCTTCTTTGTCCTGTTGGTGATGGTACAAAAGCCAATGGAAGTAACGAGGACCAGCTGACTGTGCTGGAACCCGGAGGGTCAGCAGAAGGAAAAGAGCCAATGGCACAACCGAGGACCAGCTGACGTTACTGGGACACGGTTACTAAGCAGGAGGTACCTGTGCTCCAAAGCACTACCAAGGACCAGCAGACGTTGCTGGAACTCGGATACCGACATGGAGGCACCTAGGCCAAAGGCACTGCGGAGAACCAGCTGACGGTACTGGAACCCGGATGGGTAGCAGAAGGTACAAGAGCCAATGAAAGTAACGAGGACCAGCTGACTGTGCTGGAACCCGGAGGGTCAGCAGAAGGAAAAGAGCCAATGGCACAACCGAGGACCAGCTGACGTTACTGGGACAGGGTTACTAAGCAGGAGGTACCTGTGCTCCAAACCACTACCAAGGACCAGCAGACGTTGCTGGAACTCGGATACCGACATGGAGGCACCTAGGCCAAAGGTACTGCGGAGAACCAGCTGACGGTACTGGAACCCGGATGGGTAGCAGAAGGTACCCATGGAAATTAAAGTTGAGGCAGCAGGACTGTTTGCCGTTCACACAGCAGGGGAACAGCTGACATTACTGAACCCCAGTAACACAGGAGCAAGTGTAGACTGTGCTAACAGCACTTCCGAGAAACAACTGGCGGTGTTGTAACCCAGGGATGAGAAGAGAACATGGTGGAGGCAGCAGGACTGTTTGCCGTTCACACAGCAGGGGAACAGCTGACATTACTGAACCCCAGTAACACGGGAGCAAGTGTTCACTGTGCTAACAGCACTTCCGAGAAACAACTGGCGGTGTTGTAACCCAGGGAAGAGAAGAGAACATGGTGGAGGCAGCAGGACTTTTTGCCGTTCACACAGCAGGGGAACAGCTGACATTACTGAACCCCAGTAACACAGGAGCAAGTGTAGACTGTGCAAACAGCACTTCCGAGAAACAACTGGCGGTGTTGTAACCCAGGGATGAGAAGAGAACAGGGTGGAGGCAGCAGGACTTTTGCCGTTCACACAGCAGGGGAACAGCTGACATTACTGAACCCCAGTAACACAGGAGCAAGTGTAGACTGTGCTAACAGCACTTCCGAGAAACAACTGGCGGTGTTGTAACCCAGGGATGAGAAGAGAACATGGTGGAGGCAGCAGGACTTTTTGCCGTTCACACAGCAGGGGAACAGCTGACATTACTGAACCCCAGTAACACAGGAGCAAGTGTTCACTGTGCTAACAGCACTTCCGAGAAACAACTGGCGGTGTTGTAACCCAGGGATGAGAAGAGAACATGGTGGAGGCAGCAGGACTTTTTGCCGTTCACACAGCAGGGGAACAGCTGACATTACTGAACCCCAGTAACACAGGAGCAAGTGTTCACTGTGCTAACAGCACTTCCGAGAAACAACTGGCGGTGTTGTAACCCAGGGATGAGAAGAGAACATGGTGGAGGCAGCAGGACTTTTTGCCGTTCACACAGCAGGGGAACAGCTGACATTACTGAACCCCAGTAACACGGGAGCAAGTGTTCACTGTGCTAACAGCACTTCCGAGAAACAACTGGCGGTGTTGTAACCCAGGGATGAGAAGAGAACATGGTGGAGGCAGCAGGACTTTATGCCGTTCACACAGCAGGGGAACAGCTGACATTACTGAACCCCAGTAACACGGGAGCAAGTGTTCACTGTGCTAACAGCACTTCCGAGAAACAACTGGCGGTGTTGTAACCCAGGGATGAGAAGAGAACATGGTGGAGGCAGCAGGACTTTTTGCCGTTCACACAGCAGGGGAACAGCTGACATTACTGAACCCCAGTAACACGGGAGCAAGTGTTCACTGTGCTAACAGCACTTCCGAGAAACAACTGGCGGTGTTGTAACCCAGGGATGAGAAGAGAACATGGTGGAGGCAGCAGGACTGTTTGCCGTTCACACAGCAGGGGAACAGCTGACATTACTGAACCCCAGTAACACGGGAGCAAGTGTTCACTGTGCTAACAGCACTTCCGAGAAACAACTGGCGGTGTTGTAACCCAGGGATGAGAAGAGAACAGTGTGGAGGCAGCAGGACTTTTTGCCGTTCACACAGCAGGGGATCAGCTGACATTACTGAACCCCAGTAACACGGGAGCAAGTGTTAACTGTGCTAACAGCACTTCCGAGCAACAACTGGCGGTGTTGGAGCCCAGGGTCAAGGAGGATGTTTAAATACTAGATCAAGTATTTTCCTTGTTACGTGTAAATTAAAAATGTCTATACTCCAAACAAGAGAAATATAACCTTTAGTACCATAAGATGATGATTTTACTTTAAAAAATATATGTAAATTAATAATTGACAAACATAAACGCATACATTAACATGTTGAAAAGCAATGCAAACCACAATAAAAATCGGTTAAATAATCTGCTATACGGTTTTAAATAAAAGCATACAAGTACATATCAGAATCCATTAATGATGGATAAGTAACAGTATGTACACCATTTTCATTTGCTGAATAATATCACTAAAAAGTTTTTAAAAATATCTAAAATTTCCATCATGTAATACTGATAATATGTGCCAATCATTTATATTAACAAAAAAAACCTTTAAAAAGTGCATAGTGAAAACAGCTATTTATGCCTGACTGTGGACTTGCAAGCATGACAACGGATAGATAAGGTATATATAGATGAGACTGCATAGCCACAGATGGTGAATGGCGATGTAATACTGTACCTCAATAAAGTGTGCGTTACTACTACATCCTTTTTTTTATATAGCTTTATAAAAGGGTACGTGCATGTATGCTTGCGCCTTTGTTTGGACGCACAGACTGGCTTCCTGCTGTGACGCGTTGGGTATTGGAGCGTCTGTGCGTCTTATGACGCAGACTAACATTCACGGTGCGCATCGTTCATCATCGCAAGCATACCGACAACACAAAGGCGTTGTCATGACTGCTTTACTCAGTAAACATGCACCTATGATGAAACATACACGCATGTGCCCTATTACATAACAAGCTACAAGAAAAATGCGTGTGAGGTGTGACACAGCTGTTTTGTTAAGGTACAGTATTATATCGACATTGTACAGGTGTCGCTATTCAGTCTGATAAATAGATATCATTCACCTATTCTATCAGTTGTCGTTCTTTCAGCACCACTTACAGGTATATATTTTGCTATTGTGACTATGCACTATTGACTTTACCAAGGTAATGCATGATTTTTGTTAGCGATTATCATGTTTACATGAAGGACCTTTATGATATGGGCTGTTAACTTTCTAATCAAATATGTATTTTTTAAAATGACACAAATATAAGTAATGTTGAAGAGGACTATTCCTACATGCATTGTTTGCACAATATTACAGGTGTACATCACGTCCCTTAATCAACATTGGATATTATATTTACTTGTATGCTTTTATTTCAAAGGCAAGAACACTGAAGTATAACCTTCGCACTGCAGCAGTTGTCAAAGTTCAACCCACATTATGCACTTCCAACATTGCAGTATTTGAGTCATCATGATGTGAGTTGGATTTGTCTAAGCTATGGAGTGACAAGGTTGACCATCAGTATCCTATAACATAAGTAGGCTTTTGTGTTTGCATTTGTTTTCGACATGTGCATATCTGTAATAATATGTCACAATTATTTTGTTACAGATTTGTGACAAAGACAAATCATTTTATGGTTTGAAAGTTGACGTTTCAAATGTTTACAGCTTAGAAATCATGGTGTAGCCTCATATCTATGTGTAGCACTAGACACTTTGAGATGTAATTTTTTTTTTTCACCATGATTAGGTAGCTAGCAGTAATTTTTGCCGGACACACAGCAGGGGAACAGCAGGCGTTACTGAACCCCACAAACACATCAGCGATTGTTTTCATCTGTGCATCTAACACTTCTGAGCAGCAACTGGCGCTGTTGAAGCCCAGGGTCAAGGAGGGTGTAGGCAGAGGCCTAGTATGAGACGTTTGAAGTTGAAGTTGTAGTTAGCAGCAGTAATTTTTGCCAGACACACAGCAGGGGAACAGCAGGCGTTACTGAACCCCACAAACACATCAGCGATTGTTTTCATCTGTGCATCTAACACTTCTGAGCAGCAACTGGCGCTGTTGAAGCCCAGGGTCAAGGAGGGTGTAGGCAGAGGCCTAGTATGAGACGTTTGAAGTTGAAGTTGTAGTTAGCAGCAGTAATTTTTGCCAGACACACAGCAGGGGAACAGCAGGCGTTACTGAACCCCACAAACACATCAGCGATTGTTTTCATCTGTGCATCTAACACTTCTGAGCAGCAACTGGCGCTGTTGAAGCCCAGGGTCAAGGAGGGTGTAGGCATAAAATATTGAGTTATTGCCTTGTTACGTGGCCATTGCAAATGTATGTACTTCAAACAAGAATAAATGAAGTTTTACTACAACAATAAAATGATAAATTTCAATTACAAGAATAGAAAAATATTTATACTTGACAGTCCTCTGTGGTTGATAACGTTTAATGGCTAACTGAAAATATGGTAACAAATTCAAAGCTTTCGAGACTACTCAGGTGTCTTCATCAGGCTAAGAGTAAAGCCAAAAATGAAGAATCACATATTTCTACACACAACAGGACACAGGAATAGCTAAGACAAGTGAGGGAGGGACAAGTGAGGGGAGACCGGCAACAAAAAGGAGAACAAGGATGAATTATCAGCGCCACACAATCACAGATAAATTAATGAATTTACCTGTGGCAAAAGACTTTTGTATGCCCGGTCATAGCATCATGGATATGGAATTACTGGTATTAAAATATAACTTCAAATATGAGAAACGTACAAAGGTTTCAGAATATAAGCTCATCATGACCTTTGACACTGTTAGTGATGGAATGAATAGATCACATGGATTTATGTCATTCTATATCAATTAAGGAATCTGCGTCTATGCCCTTGCAGGGTCATGAAAACCCAAAAAAATACGCCAATGAGAGGGCAATCAAACTTTCTATCCTTATCTAGGAACTGTTCCAATATTTATGTTCATCCCTGTGAGATAATGACAGTTCTGATACACGTCACTTACTTGTCTTACCTATTGCACTATTCCTGTGTCCTGTTGTGTATAGAAATATGTGATGCTTAATTTTTTTAGTTAGTCTTTCCCTGATGAAGAGACGTGAGTAGCCTTGAAAGCTTGCAATTTGTTTCCATCTTTTCAGTTATCCATTAAAAGGTATCAACCACTGCTGACTCTGAAGTCTAAATATTTTTCTATCTACTGGCTAACACGGTACAAAGATACACATGTTTTCTAATTTCAAGAAGGAAAAATAAAGAAAATACAAATATAAACGCATATATGCACATGCCAAAAATAAATGGAACAACACAACACCCAAAAAATTGGTAACAAAATATAGTGTTGTAAATTTAAGAATAAAAGTCAATTTTTTTTTTTATGAATAATGCTTAAGGAACGCTATGTTAAACCATAACATAGTGAAGACAATGGATTTTGTAATAGTCACTCATCATCATCATCGCAAATTTTATGTGACAGTCACAGACATTTCAATTATTTAAGTTCATAAAATCGTAACTTTCTATAGCAAGTATGACATGTCCAGCATGGACTCATCAATGTGATTGATGACACAATAATGTACAATAAAAAATAACCATTTAAAAAAACATTAGGCATTGTTTGTCACAATTTAAGTGTGTGCCTGCAAGTGTAGGTGAAACAAAGGCTACGGATAGCAAAGGTATATTCTATGTCTGTATCAGACAGTGGACAGCCTCTGATGGGTAATGCCGATGTTATACTGTACGTCAATAAAGTCTGCGGCTGAAATCATGCATTTTTTGCTTGTAGAGTGTTGAAGAGGGTAAAAGAATGTCTGGTTGCGCAAAGCTTTATCCGTCAACACTACCTTCCTACTGTCACGCGTAGGGTAGGGTAGCGTGTGGCAATTAGCTGACTATCAAATGTGAGGTTAGGCTGCGTTATTGCGCACTAGGGACGCAAAAAAAAATACAGCAGTAATAATTTAATGTGTAATACTCCACCTATGACAAACAAAAAAATTACGTTCCCTCTTTAACAATGTACAAGACTAACAAGCCTAATGGTTGACGCTGACTTAATTGAGATACAGTATTACATCAACATTGTCCATGAGTAACTATGCACTGTGATACCTATATACCAGTATTAATTTATATCTCTTGTGGTTGTTTCAACAGCACTTGCAGGTATAAGTACCTATTGTCAGTATGCATGATGCACTTTCTAGATGTAATAATTTATTATTGGACATATTACCATGTTTACATGCTGGCCATTTCATATATGGTGTTTGAAGTTACAGTTGGCATCAGTATGTGTATTTTATAATGTCTGTCATAAATAAAACTCGTGATGATGATGATGAGGATTTAATGATTCGTACATCCATTGAGTGCATTTTACAGGTACAGATAAAGTTCCTTAAAAAGCATTAATTCATAAGTCTGAAATGTACTTTTATGCATTAATTTCAAAATGTGAAGAGTAGACTATGTTTTATTTTTTGTTACCATTTCTAATAGACATGTGCAGATATGCGCTGTGATGACAAATTATTATTTGTCCATATTTGTCATAAAAATTTATCATTCTAGGCCTGCAAAACTTCACAATTTCATGTTTTCAGCATAACAAGCAGGGTGACGGCTCTTCCCTATTTGGAGCATGTTGGTCATGTGTTTTTCTGTCCATGTGTCGGGAACAGGACACTTCTTGCCGTTGACACAGCAGGGGAACAGCTGGCGTTACTGAACCCCACTAACAGTAGAGCTTGTGTTTTGTTCTGTGGACACGACACTTCTGAGCAGCAACTGGCAGTGTTGGAGCCCAGGGAGTAGAGTTCAGGTGGTAGAAAGATGAACATAACAGGAGACATGGATAACGTTGCGAACCAGTTATTTAATCTGAAAACGGACAGACAAATTCTGCCGAGATCCATGCCTTGTTCATTTTCAGAAAAGTAAGCCGGTCTACATTATCGGAGGATAGTCGCATGCGACGGTCTGTTAGTACACCACCTGCAGCACTAAAGACGCGCTCCGATAATACACTGGCAGCAGGGCAAGCCAGCACCTCCAATGCATACTGGCTAAGCTCTGGCCATGTATCCAGCTTAGAGACCCAAAACTTGAATGGGGAAGAGCCATCTGGGAGTACACTGAGAGGCAAAGCCAAGTAGTCTGTCACCATCTGACGGATACGTTGCCTCCCGCTGACTGGAGCCCTCTCGGATGGTGTAGACATTTGTGGCGCTGCCACAAAACTTTGCCACATTTTTAACATACTGGTCTTTCCCTGTGCAGAGGCACTGCGTGTGCTCCCTCTTGTTGCAGAGCTCTCTACACTGCCTCGACGCACAGAGCTGCTTTGTAAAGCAGTAGCAGCAGCAGTGCTCTCGGCAGTAAGGTAGAACATTAGGGATTGCACCAGTGTGTCTTGGTACTCCCGCATTTTACGCTCCGGTTCAACGGTGTGATGAGGCTTTTGACGTTGTCCCGGTAGCGAGGGTCTAGGAGGGTGTACACCCAATAATCAGACGTCGTGAGAATGTGGGCGATGCGGCGGTCGTTTCTTAGGCACTGCAGCATGAAATCAACCATGTGCTGCAGACTCCCAACTGGCAAAGAAACGCTGTCCTCTGCAAGAGGCGTTATCTCTGCCTGCTCTGCATCACCCCACCCTCGCTCTACATACTGACTAGAGCGTTGTGTACCTCCCTCTGGAGCGATGTCTTCCTCCTCCATTGACTCCTCATCCTCATCCTCCTCACAAAGTGAGCCCTGCCCAGCCCTTTGTGAGGAACCACGTTGCGCTGACTTTCCAGAAGGTGATGGAATTTGTGACTCCTCATCCTCCACCTCTTCCAAAACCTCATCCCTTATTGCTTGCAGTGTTTTTTGAAGCAGGCAGATAAGGGGGACAGTCAGGCTGACTAGTGCATGATCTGCACTCGCCATCCGCGTTGACTCATCAAACGCACGCAAAACGTGGCACATGTCCTTCATAGTGGCCCACTCATTAATGGTGAAGTGTGGACGGCGCAAATTGCGTGTTGATTGCGCCTGATGCAGCTGATACTCCATAACTGCTGGCTGCTGCTCACACAACCGCTCCAACATATGTAACGTTGAATTCCACCTGGTGGATACGTCACATATGATGCGATGTTCAGGAAGGCGCAATGTGCGTTGCAGAGCTGCAATGCGCGATCTGGCCATGCTGGAACGTCGCAAGTGAGCGCACTCTAGGCGGACCTTGTGCAGCAGTGCATCAAGATCCGGATAGTCCCTCAAAAAACTCTGCACGACCAAGTTGAGCACATGTGCCAGACATGGTATGTGAGTGAGGTTGCCAAGGCCCAGAGCTGCCACCAGATTTCGGCCATTGTCACACACTACCAAGCCTGGCTGGAGATTCGCTGGCAAAAACCACACGTCGCTCTCCTGCTTGATGGCATTCCAGACCTCCTGCGCTGTGTGGCTTCGATTCCCCATGGGAATTAATTTCAGAACGGCCTGTTGCCGTTTGGCCACGGCTGTGCTCATATCGGTCGCATCAGGTAAGCGTCCACGGGTCCATGTGGAGGTAGACCGTGACGGCTCCTGCAGCGATGATTCTGAGGAACTGGAGTAGGAGGAGGAGTCAATGTGGACAGACTTGATTCCGGCAATCCTTGGAGTTGGCAGAACACGTACAGCGCCACTCGCAAGATCTGTACCCGGCTCCACAACATTCACCCAATGGGCAGTGAGTGAAAGGTATCGTCCCTGGCCATGGGTACTGGTCCACGCATCGGTGGTCAGGTGGACCTTGCTACTGACGGCGTTTAGTAGCGCATGTTTAATTTTTGCCTCAACATGCTTTTGCAGACCAGGGACGGCTTGCCTGCTGAAATAAAATCGGCTGGGCACATTGTATTGTGGGACTGCCAATGCCATTAATTCACGGAAACTGTCAGTCTCCACCAGCCTGAATGACAGCATTTCAAGGGACAGGAGTTTTGCAATGCCAGCATTCAGAGCCTGTGCTCGTGGATGGTTTGCCGAGTATGGCCGTCTTTTATCCCATGCCTGTGCTACCGATGGCTGTTTTGTGGCCTGGGTGTGTGAGGATGACAGGGAACTTGCAGCTGTGGGTGGAATAACACTGTGTCTCTGGACAACAGTGACAGAGGTTCTTCCATGGCGATCCTTTGAGGAAGCCGAACCAGCTGTGTGTGAACTGGAGGCTTCGGCTCCAACAGGAGCTGAAGATGTAGGTGCTGCTGTAGGTTGGCCTACATCTCCAGTGTGTCTTTGTAACTCAACAAAGTGCTTTGACCGCACATGTTTCCACATATTTGTTGTATTAAGGTTACTGACACTTTTACCTCTTTTAATTTTTTGATTACACAGCTTGCATTTTACATAGCAAATATCATCTGCAACTGTATCAAAAAAGGACCACGCAGAGCAAGTCCTGGGAGCGCCCGGTTTGGCTGTTGTAAGAGAACTGCTCCGAACGGGTGCCAAACTGGAGGCTACAGGCAAGCGAGTCTGCAGCCTACCTCTCCCTACTGTTTGGACCGTTGGTGCAATCTCTTCCTCAGAGCTGCTCCCACCACCTTCCTGTTCCTCACGCCATGTTGGGTCTTGGACCTCATCATCTCCACCACTACCCTCTTCCAACACCTGCTGTTGTTGGGTGGTCTGGCCAGCACCATGCTCAACAGAAACTGGCAACTGAGTCTCATCATCATCAGATGCGTTCTGCGGTGTGCTGACCATCGGCACTGGCTCACCCGCCTCTTCAGATTCAGAGAGACACAGCTGTTGCGCATCACTGCATACTGCCTCTTCTTCACATTCCAGAATGCTGCTTGGCTGGGCCCCTGTTTCCAAGCCAACAGATTCTGAGAACAGAAGCAGAGACTCAGCTGGCTCCTGTACAGAGCTCTCTGACTGCCTGGGCAATTTGGCAGGCGGTGAAGAGACTGATGGTTGTTCAACAGTGCTGTGGTCCTGAGAGGAGGTGGAAGCTATTGAAGTCGATGCATTGGCTGCCATCCAACCAACAACGGCTTCAATTTGTTCTTCACGCAGCAGGGGGGTACGCTGAGCTCCTACAAAAGTGCGCATAAAGGAACGCTCACGGGGAAAACTGGTGGATGCTGTGTCACTGGGTGCGGCAGCAGCCACAGAATCCCCACGTCCTCTCCCTGCTGCAAATCCACGGCCTCGACCACGACCACGTGCCTTACTCACTGACTTCTTCATCTTGGTAGATTGATAAAGAAAGTCAGAAAAGTTAAGGCCTAAGTGTGGTTATTCCTCACAGACTACAGTGAACCCTGCAGACAACTGTTCAGTATCTGTGAAAGGCCCCTTTGTGTACTTCTATAGTGTTTGCAACCAATGTATTGTATACGGATGGAAGCGCGTCACACTAATAGATTAGATTTTTTTCCACTAAAATGGAGCAGCACCAATTAGAGAAAAATGTGAAGGATGAGGCAGTGACACACGCTCAGCAGACTACAACCGGCAGTGGTTGAAGTACAAACTGGAGCGTAATCTGCACTCACAAAATGAAAAGCTCACAGACTACAGTGAACACTGAAACACAACTGTTCTGTAGCTGTTAAAGGCCCCTTTGTGTACTTCTATAGTGTTTGCAACCAATGTATTGTATACGGATGGAAGCGCGTCACACTAATAGATTAGATTTTTTTCCACTAAAATGGAGCAGCACCAATTAGAGAAAAATGTGAAGGATGAGGCAGTGACACACGCTCAGCAGACTACAACCGGCAGTGGTTGAAGTACAAACTGGAGCGTAATCTGCACTCACAAAATGAAAAGCTCACAGACTACAGTGAACACTGAAACACAACTGTTCTGTAGCTGTTAAAGGCCCCTTTGTGTACTTCTATAGTGTTTGCAACCAATGTATTGTATACGGATGGAAGCGCGTCACACTAATAGATTAGATTTTTTTCCACTAAAATGGAGCAGCACCAATTAGAGAAAAATGTGAAGGATGAGGCAGTGACACACGCTCAGCAGACTACAACCGGCAGTGGTTGAAGTACAAACTGGAGCGTAATCTGCACTCACAAAATGAAAAGCTCACAGACTACAGTGAACACTGAAACACAACTGTTCTGTAGCTGTTAAAGGCCCCTTTGTGTACTTCTATAGTGTTTGCAACCAATGTATTGTATACGGATGGAAGCGCGTCACACTAATAGATTAGATTTTTTTCCACTAAAATGGAGCAGCACCAATTATAGAAAAATGTGAAGGATGAGGCAGTGACACACGCTCAGCAGACTACAACCAGCAGTGGTTGAAGAACTAACTGGAGCGTGATCTGCACTCAAAAAATCAAAACCTCACAGACTGCAGTGAACACTGAAACACAACTATTCAATATCTGTGAAAAGCTCCTTTGTGTACTTCTATAGTGTTTGCAACCAATGTATTGTATACGGATGGAAGCGCGTCACACTAATAGATTAGATTTTTTTCCACTAAAATGGAGCAGCACCAATTAGAAAAATGTGAAGGATGAGGCAGTGACACACGCTCAGCAGACTACAACCGGCAGTGGTTGAAGTACAAACTGGAGCGTAATCTGCACTCACAAAATGAAAAGCTCACAGACTACAGTGAACACTGAAACACAACTGTTCTGTAGCTGTTAAAGGCCCCTTTGTGTACTTCTATAGTGTTTGCAACCAATGTATTGTATACGGATGGAAGCGCGTCACACTAATAGATTAGATTTTTTTCCACTAAAATGGAGCAGCACCAATTATAGAAAAATGTGAAGGATGAGGCAGTGACACACGCTCAGCAGACTACAACCGGCAGTGGTTGAAGTACAAACTGGAGCGTAATCTGCACTCACAAAATGAAAAGCTCACAGACTACAGTGAACACTGAAACACAACTGTTCTGTAGCTGTTAAAGGCCCCTTTGTGTACTTCTATAGTGTTTGCAACCAATGTATTGTATACGGATGGAAGCGCGTCACACTAATAGATTAGATTTTTTTCCACTAAAATGGAGCAGCACCAATTAGAGAAAAATGTGAAGGATGAGGCAGTGACACACGCTCAGCAGACTACAACCAGCAGTGGTTGAAGAACTAACTGGAGCGTGATCTGCACTCAAAAAATCAAAACCTCACAGACTGCAGTGAACACTGAAACACAACTATTCACTATCTGTGAAAAGCTCCTTTGTGTACTTCTATAGTGTTTGCAACCAATGTATTGTATACGGATGGAAGCACGTCACACTAATAGATTTGATTTTTTTCTAATATAATGGAGCTGCACCAATTCCACTAAATAAAATAAAAAAAAAAAAAGAGTCAGTGACACGTGCAGATGCCTACAAACAGCGGTGGATGCAGAGCAAACTGCAGCGTCACCTGCACTGTCACACACACACCTTGCACAGAGCTGTTAAAACAACACTGGCAAAATGAAGCTTTACACAGCGGTTGGTAAACTAGCCTGCCTCAAGCACAGTAGTACACAAAATCGCAATATCTAACTGTCCCTCAGAGTCAGCACAGCAGCGTTCTGTCCCTTACTGAGTTCACAGCACAGTGACGCTAAAATGGCTGCGGCGCCTTTTATAGTGCATTCTGACATCATTTCAGCAGCCAATCACAGCCATGCCATTAGTTAAGATGACCGCAGCATTACAGGATGTGCCCACACTTCATAAGATTCATCATTGGCTGACTAACATCACATTGCCTCTCAAAGAATTATGGGAACTTCCGATTCCGGTATACGATATTGAAAAAGTATCGGAATTAAGTATCGGAATTCCGATAACGCGAATATCGGCCGATACCCGATACTTGCGGTATCGGAATGCTCAACACTACTCACAACATGTAGTGTGCTGGAGGAAATACTCTGGTTTCATATCACTGCCACCATTAAGCGCAGTGACACATATCTCCCCTTCATTACTTTATCAGTGACTTTATCACATATCCCCCCTCTGCCCAAAGCCATGGGTTTTTGCACCTTCATTGGTTAAGCTGGAGACTCTAGACAGGGCATCTGCATTCCCATGCAACTTCCATGGCCTATGCTCCACAAGAAAGTAAAGTCCTGTAGTGCCAGAAGCCATGTAGTTACCAGGGCATTCTTCCCTTCTTTTAACTTATTCATCTCAGGAACACATGATCTGACACTAGCCAGAATTTTCTGCCTAGCAGGTAGTATGTCAGGGTGGCGATTGCCCACTTGATGGCCAAGAACTCTTTTTCAAAGATGGCATAGTTTTTCTCACAGAAGGAGAGCTTCCTACTTAGATAAAGGACTGGATGTTCGTCCCCATCTGTCTCCTGGGACAACACAGCTCCTACTCCAACATCAGAGGCGTCCATCTGGAGAACAAACTCCTTAGTGAAATCCGGTGCGACGAAGACCGGCTTTCTGCACAGGACAAGCTTCAACTCCTGGAAAGCCATCTCTTCTTCAGAGGACCACTTTACCATCATAAATTTTGTGTCCTTGAGAAGATCCATCAGGGGGCGGCTATCATGGCGAAATTTCTGATAAATCGCCGATAATTTCCCACAATAGCCAGAAACGCCAGAACCTGCTTTTTGGAGACTGACTGCAGACACTTTGTCTATTTGTGACTTTATCTTGTCCCTTCCAGTGATATGGCCCAAGTACTTTGTCTTTTCTTTCCTGAGGGCACACTTCTTTGGGTTTATAGTAAACCCTGCCTTCCTCAGTGCATCCAGTACCGGCCTGGACCTTCTGCAAGTGACTTCCCCAATCCAGGCTGAGTATCACAATGTTGTCCAAATAAGCGGCAGCGTACTTCTTCTGGGGGACTAGTATCCGGTCCATAGCCCTCTGGAAGGCAGCTGGGGCTCCTTGTAGTCCAAACGGCATTTGGGTATACTGAAAGCACCTGTCAGGTGTGGAGAAGGCAGTCTTCTCCTTGGCACTTGGAGACAGGAGAATTTGCTATCACCCTTTCCTTAGCTCAGGGTTGTTATGTATCTGGCTGACCCTAGCCTCTTAATAAGCTCATCAACAGGAGCATCAGATACGCGTCAAGCTTGGACACCTCATTGAGCTTCATGTAATCATTACAGAAGCGCAACTCTCCATTTGACTTCGGCACAAGGGCAAAAGTACTGGACCAGCCACGCTTTGACTCCTTGATGATGCCCAGGCTCAACATTCTCTTCACCTCTTTGGAGATTACATTGCAGCGAGCTTCCGGAATCCAATACGGCCTTTGGTTCACCCTCACATGTGGTTCCATCAGGATTTAATGCTCTGCATCCTGCGTACATGCTGGTAACTCCGAAAACAGGGTTCGGTTCCGCTGAAGCAGCTGACAGCACTGTTGTTTCTGGGCCAATGATATTGTCTCTGCCACTGTAACATCTTCGAACTTGGCTTCAGGGTGGCCTCCTAGGCACATTGCTTCTACTGGATCCCTGTCTTGCTACGGTTTGAGCAGGTTGATTTGGTACACTTGGTACGGCTTTCTTCTCCCTGGTTGGTGGACCTTGTAGTTGATGTCACTCAACTTCTCGACCACCTTGTATGGCCCTTGCCACTTGGCCAAGAACTTACTTTCCACTGTGGGGATCAATTCCAACACCCGGTCTCCAGAGCTAAATTGTCTCAGACTCGTGGCTCAGTTGGAGACCCTGGCCTGGGCTTCTTGTGCCTGAAGCAGGCTCTCCTTCACAATCGGCATCACCCTTGCGATCTGGTCCTACATTTGGACCACATGCTCGATGATGCTCTGGTGGGGTGTAACTTCTGCTCCCTAAGTCTCCTTTGCAGCATCTAGAAGCCCCGGGAGTGTCATCCGTATAACAGCTTGAATGGTGAAAACCCGTTAGAGTCCTGTGGGACTTGCCTGATGGAGAACAGTAGGTATGGCAGGAGGCAATCCCAATCTCGGCAATCCTTCTCCATGACCTTCTTCAGCATGGACTTGAAGATATTATTGAACTTCTCCATTAGGCCGTCTGTCTTCAGATAGTACACCGACATCCTAAGTTGGGAAATCTGGAGGGCCTTGCACAATTCCCTCTTTACCTTGGACATAAACTGTGTCATCTGGTCCATAAGGATCTCCTTCGGCAGGACCGTCCGGGAGAAAGTATGAACTAGCTCACGTGCTATACTCTGGACGGAAGAGTTTCTCAGTGTTACCGTCTCCAGGTACCACGTAGCATAGTCCATTACCACCAGGATATATTGATGACCCCTGGCGGACTTAACTAAGGGCCCGACCAGGTCCATTGCGATCCGGTCAAATGGGACTTCAATTATGGGTAACGGGACTAGATGACAGCTGAAATGGCATACAAGGGCAGTTGGCTGACAGGTATGGCATGACCGGCAGAAATTAATATCCCTGTGACAACCAGACCAGTATAACCTCTTCAGGACTCACTCTTTGGTTTTATCTATGCCTAGGTTCCCCCCCAAGACATGAACAAGGGCCAGATCTGCTACCTTATGTCTATATGGTCCTGGGGCTAACAGCTGCTCTAATACTTCCCCTTGCTGTTTAGTAATTCAAAATAGCTACTCCTCATTGACTGCAAAGTACAGGAACCTGGTGTCGGCCCCCAGCTCTTGGGCAACCCTGTTGTGAATGTCTTGGAGACGACTTCGGAGCTGAGACTCCCTCCGGTGGTTGCTCAGGGTATTGAACCAATTAAGGAATGGGTGTCAGGTGAAGATCACTGGCTTGATATAAGTGAGCTGAACTCCCATGGTCCTCGCCGGTAATCAATTGTTGCTTCCAGGTCTTTGTTGAAAATTCAGCTTGCTTTCCTGCTATCATTCAGATAAGTGACTTTCTGTTTTTTTTCTGTGGTTGGATTTCCCTTGCTTCTTGCAGTCTTGCCTTGGACTTCAGCCGAGTCCCCTTTGGGGGCTTGTGCTGCCCTCTGTTCTCATTTTGTATTTGCACTTGTTCTCTGTTCCATTGATTTTTTATTTGCTGGGTAGCTGTGTGTCACACCAGAGATCTGATATAGGTGGTCGAGATCGTGTGGTCTCAGGTTTTTTGCAATCAGAAGTGCTGGTATTTTTATTAGAGTTTTTCTGGGTTGCAGACTGAATTTCTCTCCTGTACTTTACTTTCTAGACAGATTTGGGCCCCAGCATTTGCTCATTCTATTTTCTGTCTGTGTTCGTGTTTTCCTCTTGACTAACTGCCATTACATGTTTGGGGGCTTCCTATTTCTTGGGGCTTTACTCCGGGGCAGTTAGCTTTCCTTTTTCTATCTTCAGGTGTAGCTAACTCTCCATCTTTGCCGAAGCGTCTAGGATCAACGTAGGTACGCTCCACGGATGCTTCTAGTTGTGGTTGGAATTCCCTTGCTTCTTGCAGTCTTGCCTTGGACTTCAGCCGAGTCCCCTTTGGGGGCTTGTGCTGCCCTCTGTTCTCATTTTGTATTTGCACTTGTTCTCTGTTCCATTGATATTTTTATTTGCTGGGTAGCTGTGTGTCACACCAGAGATCTGATATAGGTGGTCGAGATCGTGTGGTCTCAGGTTTTTTGCAATCAGAAGTGCTGGTATTTTTATTAGGGTTTTTCTAGGTTGCAGACAGAATTTCTCTCCTGTACATTACTTTCTAGACAGATTTGGGCCCCAGCATTTGCTCATTCTATTTTCTGTCTGTGTTCGTGTTTTCCTCTTGTCTAACTGCCATTACATGTTTGGGGGCTTCCTATTTCTTTGGGGGCTTTACTCCGGGGCAGTTAGCTTTCCTCTTTCTATTTCAGGTGTAGCTAACACTACGGCTGTGCCGAGGCGTCTAGGATCAACGTAGGTACGCTCCACGGCTACTTCTAGTTGTGAGGTTAGTTTAGGGATCTGCAACCCATTAGGTTCCAGCCTCTCTGGTGTCTTGCTGCTTTGGCAGTATTTTGCTCCTGTCCTCCTCAGCTACCTAAACATGACAGTATTACCGGCCAGACTGAAAATTCTATGGTACTCAACAGAAGAGAAGGATAGTGAGCATAAAGGAAAAAAAAAAGGGCGTTGTCAGAAAAAACAAATATTTTCTCTTTTTTTCTGCTTGTTACATTTTTTCCCTATTTCTCCTTGGGTGCTGAGGAGGAATTTTTCTTTGTCCTCCATGGAGATTGTGCAGTTGTCAGGTCGTGTTGAGCGGCTCGTAGCTGAGGTTCAGAATATTGCTGCCTATATTGCTAGGTTGCCGGTTGTGGAACCTAGGATCCCCCTGCCAGATTTATTTTTGGGGGATCGGTCTAAATTTCTGAATTTTAAAAATAACTGTAAGTTGTTTTTTGCCCTGAAGCCTAAGTCCTCAGGAAGCGCTACACAGCAGGTTCAAATTGTCATCTCCCTGTTGCGGGCGACCCTCAGGATTGGGTTTTTTCCCTGACACCTGGGGATCCTGTTTTGAATGATGTTAATGTGTTTTTTCAGACTCTGGGGTTATTGTACGATGAACCTAATGTCACTGATCAAGCGGAAAAAGCCTTGTTGGCATTGAATCAGGGTCATGAAGCTGCTGAACTGTACTGTCAGAAATTTCGAAAATGTGCAGTCCTTACTAAATGGAATGATGACGCTCTGGCAGCTCTTTTTCGGAAGGGTCTGGCAGAAACTGTAAAGGATGCTATGGTGGGATTCCCTATTCCCTCTGGTCTCAATGACTCTATGTCATTAGCTATTCTAATTGACAGACGTTTGCGTGAGCGCAGAGGTATGCGTGAGATTGTGTTGCCTTGTGAGTCAGCTCCTGAGCCCATGCAGTGTGATGGAGTGACTTCTGGGCACAGCGTCATGAGTTTCGAAAGCGTAATGGGTTGTGTTTCTACTGTGGTGATGCTTCTCATGCTATTTCCGTCTACCCCAAGCAGGAAAGACGTTTTGCACGCTCAGTTGTTTTGGGTAGTGTTCAGACTAAATTTCTGTTGACTGTTACCCTGATTTGCTCCATGTCCACATTTTCTGCTCCGGCTTTTGTTGATTCAGGAGCAACTATTAATCTGATGGATTTTGACTTTGCCAAACGTTGTGGGTTTCCCATGATACCCCTTCGGAAGTCTATTCCTTTGCTGGGCATTGATTCTTCCCCTTTGAAAGAGAATAAACCCCAGTTTTCTACTCAGGTGATAATGCGGGTTGACCAGGACCATCAGGAGAGTTGCAAATTTTTGATGTTGCATAATTTGCATGACATTATTGTACTGGGTTTCCCTTGGTTACAGACTCATAATCCTGTTTAGGATTGGAAATCTGTGTCTATGACCAGTTGGGGTTGCCAATGTGTTAATACTGACACTCCCGTTTTTCTGCCCCCCCCAGTCTCAAGATGTTTTTTCTGCCTCCCCCCAGTTTCAAAGATGTCCCTGACTATTTGACCGAATTTTCTGATGTGTTTAGTGAGAGTAAGTCTGCATCCTTGCCTCCTCACAGGAGTTATGATTGCTCTATTGAGTTAGTGCCTGGTGGTAAATTTCCTAAGGGTCGGCTTTTTAACTTATCGGTACCTGAACATGATGCTATGCGTTCTTATATCAAGGAGTCTTTGGAGAAGGGTCATATCAGACCTTCCTCTTCACCCTTGGGTGCCGGCTTTTTCTTTGTGGCCAAAAATGATGGTTCATTGAGGCCATATATTGAATATCGTCTCCTGAATAAAATCACTGTTAAATATCAATATCCGTTACCCTTGATTTCTGACATATTTTCCAGAGTGAAAAGTGCCAGTTGGTTTACCAAGCT
The DNA here is from genome assembly GCA_033576555.1 of Oophaga sylvatica. Lineage (NCBI taxonomy): Eukaryota > Metazoa > Chordata > Amphibia > Anura > Dendrobatidae > Oophaga > Oophaga sylvatica. The sequence goes on along the minus strand of JARQOD010000002.1, from coordinate 508,184,795 downwards.
TGACCTCAGGGGGGCGTATAATCTTATTCGCATCAAGCACGGTGATGAATGGATGACGGAGGTTAATACCCCAGAGGGGCATTTTGAGTACCTAGTGATGCCTTTTGGGCTCACTAATGCCATTTCTGTCTTCCAGTCCTTTATGAATGATATTTTCAGGGATTTTGTGGATAAATTTCCGATCGTTTATTTGGACGATATCTTGATTTTTTCCAACGACTGGGACTCTCATGTAGAACATGTGCGGACGGTGTTCCGGATTTTGAGAGAAAATGCACTGTATGTGAAGGGATCAAAATGTCTTTTTGGCGTACAGAAGGTTTCAATTCTGGGATTCATTTTGTCTCCATCTGTTATTGAAATGGACCAGGTCAAATTTCAGGCCATTTGTGATTGGGTTCAACCTACTACATTGAAGGCTCTTCAGAGATTTTTGAGTTTTGCTAATTTTTATCGTAAATTTATTGGTAATTTCTCCAGTATTGTAAAACCATTGACTGATTTGACCAAAAAGGGTTCTGATGTGGTGAATTCGCCTCCTGAGGCAGTTTCTGCGTTTCAGGAACTTAAGCAGAGATTCACTTCTGCTCCTGTTCTGCGGCAGCCTGATGTTTCTCTACCATTTCAGGTGGAGGTTGATGCTTCTGAGATTGGGACAGTTGCCGTTTTGTCCCAAAGGGATCCGGAGACCTCTAAGAGTAACCCTTGTGCCTTCTTCTCTCGAAAATTTTCCCCAGCTGTACGTAATTATGACGTGGGAAATCGGGAGTTATTGGCTATGAAGTGGGCCTTTGAAGAGTGGAGACATTGGCTGGAAGGAGCCAAGCATCAGGTGGTGGTCCTCATGGACCATAAGAACCTGGTTTATCTCGAATCGGCCAAGCGACTTAATCCTAGACAGGCCAGTTGGGCCTTGTTTTTCACACGTTTTAATTATGTGGTTTCTTTTCTCCCGGGCACTAAGAATGTTAAGGCGGATGCCCTCTCGAGGAGTTTCTTTGTTGATTCTCCTGAGGTAACTGAGCCTGCTGTTATTCTGAATGAGGGTGTAGTTCTTTCCGCTATCTCTCCCAATTTGAGACTGGCTCTGGAGGGATGTCAGGAGGATAAACCTGAATGCTGCCCTGTTGGGAAATTGTTTGTCCCAGACCAGTGGAGGAAGAATGTTATGTCTGAGATTCATTGCTCCGCATTGGCTGGTCATCCCGGTATTTTTGGTACCAGAGATTTGGTGAGTCGGTCCTTTTGGTGGCCTACTTTGCCTCGTGACGTAAGGGACTTTGTGCAGTCCTGTGGGACTTGCTCTGGTTCCAAACCTTGCTCTTGCTCTAGTGGTTTGTTAATGCCATTACCTGTGCCCAAGAGGCCATGGACCCATATCTCTATGGATTTTATTTCCGACCTCCCTGTCTCTCAGAGAATGACCGTTATCTGGGTGATCTGTGATAGATTTTCCAAGATGATACATCTTGTGCCACTACCTAAGATGCCTTCCTCCTCTGAATTGGTGCCTTTATTCTTTCAGCAGGTAGTTCGGTTGCACGGCATTCCAGAGAACATTGTGTCTGACAGAGGAGTCCAATTTTTTTCCAGATTTTGGAGGACATTTTGTTCTAAACTTGGAGTTCAGTTATCTTTCTCCTCTGCATTTCACCCTCAGACCAATGGACAAACTGAGAGAACAAACCAGACCTTGGAGACTTATTTGAGATGTTTTGTGTCTGCTGATCAGGATGACTGGGTCTCTTTTTTGCCTTTGGCTGAGTTTTCTCTTAATAATAGGGCTAGCCTGCCACCTTGATGTCTCCTTTTTTCTGCAATTCTGGGTTTCATCCTCGATTTTCTTCAGGACTGGTGGAGGCTTCTGTCTGTCCAGGTGTTGACTCTATTGTGGAGCGAATGCAGCAGATTTGGGACCAAGTTGTGGAGAGGTTGTCTCTCTCTCAGGAGAAGGCCCAGCGGCTTGCCAACCGGCATAGGACTGATGGTCCTCGTTTTAAAGTGGGGGACATAGTTTGGTTGTCCTCAAAAAATATCCCTATGAAGGTTGCATCTCCAAAATTTAAGCCAAGGTTCATTGGACCTTATAAGATCATGGAAATTATTAATCCGGTTTCCTTCCGTTTGCTTCTTCCAGGGACATTTAAGATCCATAACGTATTCCACAAATCCTTATTGAAGAGGTTTGTCGAGCCAGTGGTTCCTATGGCTGCGCCTTCCGACCCTGTTTTGATTGAGGGCAATTTGGAGTATGTGGTTGAGAAAATATTGGATTCTCATTTTGCTAGGCGGAGGCTCCAGTATTTGTTTAAGTGGAGAGGTTATGGTCAGGAGGACAGTTCTTGGGTGTTTGCTTTGGACATCCATGCTAGGAGACTTATCCGTGCCTATCACCGAGCTCATCCTGATCGGCCTGGTTGCGCACGTGAGGGTTCGGTGACCCCTCCTCAAGGGAGGGGTACTGTTGTGAATGTCTTGGAGACGACTTGGGAGCTCAGGCTCTCTCCGGGGTTTCTGAGGGTATTGAACCAATTAAGGAATGGGTGTCAGGTGGAGATGACAGGTTTGATTTGAGTGAGCTGAACTCCCATGGTCCTCGCCGGTAATCAATCGTTGCTTCCAAGTCTTTGTTGGAATTTCAGCTTGCTTTCCTGCTATCATTCAGGTAAGTGACTTTTTTTTTTTTTTTTCTGTGGTTGGATTTCCCTTGCTTCTTGCAGTCTTGCCTTGGACTTCAGCCGAGTCCCCTTTGGGGGCTTGTGCTGCCCTCTGTTCTCATTTTGTATTTGCACTTGTTCTCTGTTCCATTGATATTTTTATTTGCTGGGTAGCTGTGTGTCACACCAGAGATCTGATATAGGTGGTCGAGATCGTGTGGTCTCAGGTTTTTTGCAATCAGAAGTGCTGGTATTTTTAGTAGGGTTTTTCTGGGTTGCAGACTGAATTTGTCTCCTGTACTTTACTTTCTAGACAGATTTGGGCCCCAGCATTTGCTCATTCTATTTTCTGTCTGTGTTCGTGTTTTCCTCTTGTCTAACTGCCATTACATGTTTGGGGGCTTCCTATTTCTTTGGGGGCTTTACTCGGGGGCAGTTAGCCTTCCTCTTTCTATCTTCAGGTGTAGCTAATTCTACGGCTGTGCCGAGGTGTCTAGGATCAACGTATGTACGCTCCACGGCTACTTCTAGTTGTGCGGTTAGTTTAGGGATCTGCAACCCATTTGGTTCTAGCCTCTCTGGTGTCTTGCTGCTTTGCCAGTATTTTGCTCCTGTCCTCCTCAGAGACCTAAACATAACACAACCCCATTTATTACAGTCACATTGTGAAATACATTTTTAAAGTTAAATCCTGCATTTGAGCAGTCCCAAAATTCCCACCAGACACCATCAGTTCAGAAATTTCGGCCTCACTGGTCACCATCTCGTCCTCATCACCAGCCAGGGCACACAAGGGGAACTCGTCCATCTCCGACTGAGATCGAATTTCACCAGGGTTGAGCTGCTTCCTGTCTGAGTCATTTGGCAGAACTCTCCTTCCCCACAAGTGCAAGAACAGACTGAAGTTCCGGCCGATTACCACAGGGTGTAGCAAGTCTCTGACTACCCCTACTTGATGCGACTCAACGCCACAGTAAGTTTTTATAGTCACTCTGACAACAGGATAGTCCTTGGCATCCCCATGGATACAGCGGACGCCCACATGTTTCCCTGGACCAACTGGTGGGGCAGTGTGATCAGGGTTACCAGACTCCTTGAGTCTAACAGTCCTGACCCCAGCACTCCATTTATGGTCACAGGACATGACTGCGGCCCGCCTCCGGACTGATAGTTCACACCACAGGTGGCATATGCATAGTATGAGCAGCGCCTCCCTAGGCTGCAGTCCATCTCTTTGGGGGACAAGGGACAATGGATGGCTATATGTCCTGGACCGCGACATCTCCAACAAAGCAAGTCTTTCCCCATAGCCTTTGACAACCACTCTGCAACCCCTTGGGATCTAGGACTCCTCTCAGTGGTGGCTCTACTACCCCTTTTACTGGGCTCAGCTTCCCACTGGGTACCCCAGTATGGGGATGCACCACCCCCTGACTTTCTTATGGACCTCTTGACCACCTAGAACCATTCCACTAGGCCAACCAGTTCGTCCGCATTTCAGTGATCTCCCTGGGCACTGGCCTGGGGAGCGAGTGTTTAAATCTGTCCATGACCACTCGCTCGACCATCTGTGCTGGAGTGGAGGACTCCGGCTGCTAACATTTCAGGACCAAATGCAACAAGTCAAACATCTGAGAGCCGGGAGGCTTTGTCACCAAAGTAGTCACTCCTGCACATGCCAAAATTTCAGTTTTTAACTTGCCAAACTCCTGCGAATCCTGTAATGCTAAATCATACTAAGCCTTCTGGGGCTCACCAGTCAAAGAGGGGGTCAGCATTACCACCTCTGCCCACTGCTCTGGTGGTAGCTTCTCACGCTCCGCCACCCACTTTAACACAGTGAAAAATGCCTCCACATCATCCCCTGGGGTCATCTTTTGCATAGCTTGTCTGTCACGCTGTATCACAGATATATATATAAAGTCAGTTATCTATACCAAGAGGGACAACATTCTATTTAACATATCAACATGTACATATAGTATAGTATTACCTGACATAATATCCGTTGTACTGTGGGTGAATCCTGAAGACGTTTTACGCTGTCACAGGCTAGAGGTGGACCGGGGTCTATGCTGACCCTAAACTGGGGTCCTGACTAGTCCCTCTACCTGGAGGTACTGTTAATGGTACAGAGGTCCAGGCCGCCAACGTAACCCTGTCTCCTATAAGTCCCTGACCACTGTAATCTAGTCCTCAGAAGGACCCTGATTACTACACAGGGAATAGGCAGGTCACAGCTTAACAAACAGTAAAGACAAACGAGACAGACAGGGGATAAAGTAAATACTGTCTTGCATACAACACTTAGACACAGAGGGAACACAAAAGGTCTAGGAGATAAACTATAAGCGAGGAGAGGAGAAACCACAAAGGAACTCTTAGCTTAAGTCTTCTCATAACCTGATCCAATCTGCTGGTCTGCATGAAAGCTTTCACCGGCAACTCCTAAGCAGACTGGCAGGTATATAAAGGAAGCTAATTAGTGCATAATCAAACTGCAGCCGGGAGAGGTTGGACCTAGTCTTAGCACAGATCTAGGCAGAATTAACTCCCTCACTGCCAAACACAAAGTAACAGCAACTCAGCTGCGAGAAGTCAGAATGTGTAATCGCGACGATCTTCGTGGCGATACACCCATGACAGTACCCCCCCTTCTACGAGGGGCCTCCGGACCCTCAGGGCCAGGTCTGCCCGGGTGAGTTGTGTGGAAGGTCCGAACCAATCGATCTGCGTTAATATCAGACGCAGGAACCCACGTCCTCTCCTCAGGACCATACCCCTTCCAATGAACCAAGTACTGAAGGGACCGGCGATTCAGACGTGAGTCAATGATCTTCGACACCTGAAATTCCAAGTTACCATTGACCACCACTGGAGGAGGAGGTAGAGGTGACGGTATAACTGGCGCCACGTACCTCTTAAGCAACGATTTGTGGAACATATTGTGGATTTTAAACGTAGGAGGTAGGTCCAGACGAAATGCCACAGGATTAATTATAGAACTGATCCTGTACGGCCCGATGAACCTGGGACCCAGTTTCCAGGAGGGAACCTTGAGTTTTATATTCTTGGTAGACAACCATACCAGATCGTTCACACTAAGGTCCGGACCAGACACTCTCCTCCTATCCGCCATAACGTTTGTAACGGTTCCCCATAGCACTCAGATTATTGAGCACTCCTCTCCACACTGAAGCAAGTGACGACGAGAATCGTTCCTCCTCAGGAACCCCAGAAGGGCCCCCCCCATTGAAAGTACAAAACTGGGGATGAAAACCATATGCCCCAAAAAACGGGGACTTACCAGTGGACTCGCTCCGCCTATTGTTAAGAGCGAACTCTGCCAGAGGCAAGAAAGAAGACCAGTCCTCCTGGTTCTCTGAGACAAAACACCGAAGATATGTCTCTAGGCTCTGATTCAGACGCTCTGTCTGACCATTGGTCTGCGGATGAAAAGCCGAGGAAAATGACAATTGCATCCCCCGACGTGAACAAAATGCCCTCCAGAATTTGGACACAAACTGAGACCCCCTATCTGACACCACATCAGAAGGCAACCCGTGAAGTCTCACAATCTCCCCAATGAACACCTGCGCCAGAGTTTTAGCATTAGGAAGAGCAGGAAGAGCAATGAAATGTGCCATCTTAATGAACCTGTCAACTACAACTAGTATGACAGTTTTCCCTGACGACGGAGGAGGTCCGTAATGAAGTCCATAGACAGATGAGTCCATGGACGCTCCGGAATTTTCAAAGGTAAGAGGGTCCCAGACGGACGGGTATGTGGGGTCTTAGAGCGAGCACAAACCCCACAAGACACGACAAAAGTTACTACCTCTTTATTTAAGTTAGGCCACCAAAACCGGCTAGAAAGGAGATCCATAGTTGCTTTACTCCCTGGATGTCCTGCTAAAGCAGAATTATGATGTGCCTCGATAACTTTTTGTCTTAACTGATTTGGAACAAACAGTTTCCCTGGAGGTCCTACAGGGGCGTCCCCCTGAGCCTCCAATACCTCCTCCTCAAGCTCAGAGCATACAGCCGACACTACAACTCCCTCCTGAAGGATAGGAAAAGGGTCATCCGTCTTCCTGGCCCCTGGGAAACTACGAGATAAGGCATCAGCCTTAACATTTTTTGACCCAGGACGATATGTGACGACAAAATTAAACCTGGTAAAAAACAACGACCATCTAGCTTGTCTGGAATTCAGACGCTTTGCAGATTCAAAATACAGCAGGTTCTTGTGATCAGTAATGACGGTGACCGGGTGGACTGCCCCCTCCAAAAAGTGACGCCATTCCTCAAAAGCCAACTTAATGGCCAAGAGTTCCCTATTGCCGACATCATAATTCCTCTCGGCGGACGACAATTTCTTAGAGAAGAAAGCGCACAGATGCCATTTACCAGGGGACGGACCTTGGGATAATACTGCACCCACCCCTACGTCAGACGCGTCTACCTCCACAATGAACGGTTGTGATGCATCTGGTTGAATGAGTATGGGTGCCGAAGCAAAACATTTTTTCAAGGAGGAAAATGCTTGAGAAGCTTTGTCAGACCACCTAGAAAAATCCGTCCCTTTTTTTGTCATGTCAGTCAGGGGTTTGACAACAGATGAGAAATTACGAATAAATTTCCGGTAGTAGTTAGCAAACCCCAGGAAACGCTGCAGTGCCTTAAGATCCTCTGGCTGATCCCATTCAAGCACTGCTCTCACTTTCTCAGGGTCCATACGGAAACCGGAAGCTGACACCAGGAAACCCAAAAACTGAAGTTCCTGTACGGCGAATACACACTTTTCCCATTTGGCATACAGTTTATTGTCTCGCAAGATCTGCAACACCTGTCTCACATGCTCCTGATGAGACACAAGATCTGGCGAGTAAATTAAGATGTCATCTAAATAAACGACCACAAACTGCCCCACAAGGTGGCGAAAGATGTCATTAACAAAATGTTGAAACACCGCCGGGGCAGTAGTCAGACCAAAAGGCATGACAAGGTTCTCATAATGTCCCTCCGGAGTGTTAAACGCCGTCTTCCACTCATCCCCCTCCTTTATCCTAATCAGATTATACGCCCCCCTGAGATCCAACTTAGAGAACCATTTGGCGCCCACAATCTGATTGAAGAGATCAGGAATAAGTGGGAGCGGATACGGATCTCGGACAGTAATCCGATTAAGCTCACGGAAATCCAAGCAAGGGCGTAGGCCTCCATCTTTTTTCTTCACAAAGAAGAACCCCGCGGCCACTGGGGAAGATGAAGGTCTAATATGCCCCTTGGCCAGACTTTCCGAAATATAATCCTTCATAGCCTGCCTCTCAGGACTAGAAAGGTTATATAACCTAGATTTAGGTAACTTAGCATCAGGAAACAATTTTATTGAGCAGTCATACGCGCGATGAGGAGGTAATTCTTGACACCCCTCCTCTGAGAACACATCCTCAAAGTCCTCCAGAAAAGGAGGCAAGGTTCTAGGCACGACCGCACTGATGACCGTGTTCATGCAGTTACTCTTGCAAAATTCACCCCACTGGCTTATCTCTCTGGATTGCCAATTAATCACTGGGTTATGTTTAGCCAACCAAGGAAGTCCCAACACAATAGGAGTAGGAAGACCCTCCAACACATAACAAGACAATTGTTCTTTATGTATTGCCCCTACTCGAAGGTCTATGTTATGAACAGCTTGTACAAAGCTACCTTGACCGAGAGGCCTGGCGTCAATAGAGAATATAGGGATCGGTTTGGCCAATACACTCGGTTGCATACCTTGCACCTGGGCAAACCGAGCGTCCACCAGATTAGCCCCGGACCCACTATCAAGAAGAACAGAAATCCTCTCAACTCTCGTACCAACCACCACCTCCGCTGGTACGAGAAACTGAGACGGACTTGGGGACGAAATACATACTCCCAGGTTGTCGTTCACCACACAACCTGGGATTAACAGTTTTCCGGCGACTTTTTGCTCAACGAGGCACGGATGGACACCCCTCAACAAAATGTCCCTCTCTCCCGCAGAAGAAACACCTTCTTGTCTTGCGGCGCACCGCCGATCCCCTCCTACGAAATGATGTCCCTCCCAACTGTATAGGTTCCTCAGAACAGACCAGGGGAACCTCAATATAAGGGACTTTAGTAGTAGGTGGAGTCATAACAGGGGCGGAGTTACCTCGCACCTCTCCCGAAGCCGTCTATCAATACGAATAGCAAGGGCCATAGCAGCCTCCAGTGACGGAGGAGAATCATACTGAGCCAAAACATCTTTTAATTTGTCAGATAACCCTTGACAAAACTGGCTCCTAAGAGCTGGGTCATTCCACTGAGTATCTGTGGCCCATCTACGGAACTCAGAAGAAAATTCCTCCGCCGGACGATCTCCCTGCTGTATCTTACGTAACTTCGTTTCAGCAAGGGAGACCCGATCCGGGTCATCATATACCAGACCCAGGGCAGTAAAAAATTGATCTACTGACTGGAGAGCCGGGGAGCCCGGAGGGAGAGAGAACGCCCAGGATTGAGGGTCCCCTTGTAAGAGCGAGATGACAATTCCCACCCTCTGCTCTTCACTCCCCGATGACCGAGGCCGAAGCCGAAAATATAATTTACATGCCTCCCGGAAGGTAAAAATTTGTCCCGCCCACCAGTGAACCTGTCCGGGAGAGCAACTTTAGGTTCAGATCTGGTTTGCTCCGGGGGGGACAAAACCTTGGACTTAATGTCCGTCAGCTCCATGGATAAACTCTGCAACTGCAGGGCAAGCTGGGCAACTGGATTCATGGTAGCTGGGGAGAATCTTTATGGCCGGTGAAAATGTCACGCTGTATCACAGATATATATATATAAAGTCAGTTATCTATACCAAGAGGGACAACATTCTATTTAACATATCAACATGTACATATAGTATAGTATTACCTGACATAATATCCGTTGTACTGTGGGTGAATCCTGAAGACGTTTTACGCTGTCACAGGCTAGAGGTGGACCGGGGTCTATGCTGACCCTAAACTGGGGTCCTGACTAGTCCCTCTACCTGGAGGTACTGTTAATGGTACAGAGGTCCAGGCCGCCAACGTAACCCTGTCTCCTATAAGTCCCTGACCACTGTAATCTAGTCCTCAGAAGGACCCTGATTACTACACAGGGAATAGGCAGGTCACAGCTTAACAAACAGTAAAGACAAACGAGACAGACAGGGGATAAAGTAAATACTGTCTTGCATACAACACTTAGACACAGAGGGAACACAAAAGGTCTAGGAGATAAACTATAAGCGAGGAGAGGAGAAACCACAAAGGAACTCTTAGCTTAAGTCTTCTCATAACCTGATCCAATCTGCTGGTCTGCATGAAAGCTTTCACCGGCAACTCCTAAGCAGACTGGCAGGTATATAAAGGAAGCTAATTAGTGCATAATCAAACTGCAGCCGGGAGAGGCTGGACCTAGTCTTAGCACAGAGCTAGGCAGAATTAACTCCCTCACTGCCAAACACAAAGTAACAGCAACTCAGCTGCGAGAAGTCAGAATGTGTAATCGCGACGATCTTCGTGGCGATACACCCATGACATTGTCTTTCCGCTTTTCCAGATGCACAAGTCATCATCTTTATGTTGGGGAGGGGTGGTTTCTCTGCTGCAGACTTCTTCTACCAGGAGTTTCATCTGTCTTTGTTGCTGTTGAAGCTGCTGTATTAGGAGTTTATTTGTCTCCTGCTGTACCTGCTGGTGTTGGCTCAGGATCAGGTGCTTAATTAGCTCCTCCATTTTTCCAACCATTGTTCCATCCCTGTAGCCAACTTCACTCAGGACATGTGGTTTATACACTGCTGCTACTCCTGTTCCTGGAACGTTGCATGCATCCAACACACCACTTGTGGTAGAGCGTCTCACTTGATTGGACCCAGAGATATAAATGGAACACTGTCTCTTTAGGAATGTGCTTGGTTTATTGAGGCAGTATAAACCAAGCAAGGAAAATAAATATGGCCCTCTGGGAAAAACAGCAAAACAAAATAAAAAGGAAGAAAACACGGTCATTTTCCTAGCGGGGTTCAGCCTGCTCATGGGTATAGTGTCCACATTACAGGTCCATAGCATGCCACATGGCACAAACACTTTCCTGGAGTATTTTCCCTCCAGGTACACTACACCCTGCTGTCTTGCAAAACCCGCCACTTAAACCCTAGATCATGTGACTTCTATCCATTATGTGACTGACCACATGATTGTGACATCACACAGGTCCTGTCAGTACACGGCGGTGCAGGTGGAGATAAGGTGGGCATCCTCCTACCCACTCTATGTTTGCCCACATAAAACCAACCCATGTACAAAACTTTAACTTAACCCTCACAACACCTAGTGTGATGGAGGAAAATACTCTGCTTTCACATCACTGCCGCCATTAAGCACAGTGACATATATCTCCCCTCCATTACTTTAACTTTGTCACACCCTCCATGCAGTATAATGGTCCTACATACAGTGTAAAGGCCCCACACCTCTCCGCACTATATAATGCCCTTAATAGACCTCAAAACAGTATAATGGGCTACACACAGCATGATGGACCCCACACAAACCTTCATACTGTATAATTACTTGCATACAGTATAATAGCCCCCTACATAGCCTTTTAAATATTATAATGGCCCCACATAGATTTCCATATAGTCCTCTATATAATATAATTTGCCCCATAATCCTCCATATAGTAAAATGCACTCACCATGGTCCTCCATACAATATAATGCACTCTCTATGATCCTCCATACAATATAATGCACTCCCCATAGTCCTCCATACAATATAATGCACTCCCCATGGTCCTCCATACAATATAATGCACTCGCCATGGTCCTCCATGCAATTTAATGCACCTCCCATGGCACTCCATGCAATATAATGCACTCCTCATGTTGCACCATACACTATAATGCAATCCCCATGGTCCACTATACAATATAATGTACTTTTCCTTGGTCATCCATACAATATAATGCACCCCTCATGGTCCTCTATCCTGAATATGTGGTGTGAAGCACCACACATCTCAGAAAAGCTGGCACGCTGAAATTATATAATTGCACCCACTGCTCTGACATGTCAGATGCCAAGGCAGAATGATGGGGAGAAAGCGTCTGGGACGTGCCCTGTGGGGGCACTGACACCTGGCCTCCCCTGGCTCATGGGTCCCATCGCTCACGTTACCTGCCTCCATTGGAGGTACGCCATTGCATAACAGTGGGGTCAGGGATCTTAGATTTAAACCACCACTCCAGTGGTAAAATAAAAAAAAAACGTTGCAGTGGTGGTTTAAATAACTGCCGATTGGCTTTGTATAGAAGATTGGCAGTTGTTTAAAGGCAGAAATTGGACAATGTTAAAGCTCCTTTACATCCAGGTACCTTATCAGTGACATCTTCTCTGATTAGAGCTCTTCTCTTAAAAATAAGTGTCATTATAATGCTCCTGAATAAATATGATCACCCATGGTGTGCCTTAAACAAGCCCAACATTGGGCCCTGGAATAAATAATTGCCTCTTACTGTGCTCCCTATACAAATAATGACCCCACATTGTCTCTCTTATGTTACATAGTCCATACTGTCCCCTCCTATAAAATATTCCCATCATGCTATTCCCCTTTTTTAAATATGACTAACACCATACTGTATGCCCTGATGAACTACAACCACTGTCCTTCATTATGAGTTATCCACCAAACACCTTAAGGTATGCCACACTAACAATATCGCTAACGAATGCTAAAACATCACTATTTAGCGATCCCATTACGATCTGTTCAGTGCTGCAGCTTCCAAAGCGACCGCTTCCCGCTGTGATCCTCGCTCGTCGCTGAATCGCCTCCGGACCATTCATCCGCTGCGCTTCCCTGCCGGGTAAGTACCAAATCGCTGTGTACCATTCTTGCGATTTAGCGTACTTCGTACCGCTAAAGTCGTTAAGATCCGCTAACCGCGATAGCCGCGTTAACATATCGCTAAATGTGCCCCATTTAAGCGATATAGAAACAATCCGCTAGCGTCTCATTGTATGCAACGTCTAACGAGATCGCTAGGATTAGCTTGTGTGGCAGTACCCTTTACTCTTTTTTGAACTATGACCTCACATTGTCTCCCAATCTGACCCCCCCCCACTATGCTAACTCATTATTGAGCCTCCCTGTCACACTGTCCCCAATCCATACTGAGCTTTCCCCTTTAGGCTTTCCTTCCAATGCTACCCCTTCTCCATACTGATCCCTATACTGCCCCTCCTTCATAGAGAGCACTTCATACTGTACCAACTCCAGTCACAGACTCCCCATACTGACCCATCTGTCCCCCTATACTGCCAAATTTCCATACCGTGTACCCACACATACTGCCCAACTCCATACAGAGTCGTCCCCCTTTCTGCCACATCTCAATTCTCCTCCCCATCCTCCTATACTCTCCCATTTCCACACACTGACCCCAACACTGCCCCACCTTCATATAGAGAGCCCCTATACTGCCCCATCTCCATATTGAGCTCCTTATGCTGCCTCAACTCCATACAGGTCCCTTTATACTGCCTCATCTGCATAGAGTCATTCCATACTTTCCGATCTCTGCACAAAGACCCCATCACTGACCCATTTGTATATAGAGCCTCTATGCTTCCCCATCGTCATAGTAAGCTCCCCTATACTGTTGCATTTCCACACAGAATACCACTATATTGTCTCATGTCTATACAGAACACCCCCTTACACTGTCCAATCTACATAGAGACCCTCCCTGTACTGCCCCATCTCCATACAGAACCACCCTATACGGCCCCATCTCTATATATAGAACCACCCTATACTGCTCCATCTTCATATTAACCTAACTTATACTGCATCATCTCTATGTATAACCTCCATGTACTGCCCCGTCTTTTTATTAAACTGCACTATACTGCCCCTTCTCCATATGAAGCCCCTTACACTGCAGCATATTCATAATGACCAAGCTTTACTGCCGCATCCCCAAACCAGCACCTTTCCATATTAAGCCCCTCTTTGCATTATATGCCCAAGTCTTCAGCTTTGTGAATGCTTATCGTCTCCCAGCTGCAGCTCCAACATTGTAGAGTCCTTTTTGGCACTCTGCACTCTCAACGATCTGATGTCTGCCAGGTGATGACATGACCTCATTGTGCTGCACATCGAGCAGGTATCCTGGAAATGCCGGCGCTTGCATCTTCATTTGTATTCATGTTTGTAATTACACGACTACAAATTAATGCTGGCAGGGTGTGCATTGTCTCCCACCCCACCCCCACACAGATCCGGGGAAGGAGGAGGGATTTTAAGATTTTTTTTTTTTTTATAACAAGCCAGTCCAACCCTCTGCAACCCGCACTCTAGGCACCGGACCTTTGGTTTATTAATAATTGTTCAAAAAATGGTTGGTTGCCAGTAGTTCTTGATCAAGCTGTACGGAATACATCTGTTGCAGGCAGTCATGGGGTATTTATAGCAGCCTCACATGTGTTTCGGCTGTCCAACAGACGCAAATCATGCCGCTGCAGAGTCTCGAACATAATATATGAGCACTCCCAGATGCTCAGATAACACCCGAGCGTGCTCGGATAAGACATTATCTGAGCACATTCGCTCATCACTAGTCATGAACTATATTCCTGTAAAGAAGAGCAAGGAGTCATGGAAGTCATGATATGGCCCCCACAGAGCCCTAATTGCAACATCATCTAGTATGTGTGAGATTACATGAAGAGTCAGAAGGATTTGTGTAAGCCTACATCCACAGAGTGGTTCGTTTTCTGAGATGTCGGTGAACAACCTCCCTGATGAGTTCCTTCAAAAAACTGTGTGCAAGTGTACCTAGAAGAATTCATGCTGTTTTGAATGCAAAGGAAGGTGACTCCATATGCTGATTTGATTTAGATCCATTTGATTCATTCACTTTGCATTTTCTGAACTCATAAAAATAAACTATGAACACTTCTATCATTTAAAGAATTTTTACTTTCCACATTTGTCTAAAACTTTTGCAAAGCACTGTATATTATGTAAATCTTACTTTGCAAAGAGGATGTACTCAATTATGCTGAGCATTACATATATATACACATATACAGCATATATACAGTGGATATGGAAGTATTCAGACCCCTTTAACTTTTTTAACTTTTTCACTCTTTGTTTCATTGCAGCCATTTGGTAAATTCAAAAAAGTTCATTTTTTTCTCATTAGTGTACACTCTGCACCCCATCTTGACTGAAAAAAACAGAAAGGTAAGTCTTTTTGAAAATGTATTAAAAAAGAAAAACTGAAATATCACATGGTCATAAGTATTAAGACCCTTTGCTCAGTATTGTGTAGAAGCACCCTTTTGAGCTAGTACAGCCATGAGTCTTCTTGGGAATGATGCAACAATTTTTTCACACCTGGATTTTGGGATCCTCTGCCATTCTTCCTTGCAGATCCTCTTCAGTTCCATCAGGTTAGATAGTGAACGTTGGTAGAAAGCCATTTTCAGGTCTCTACAGAGATGTTTAATTGGGTTTAGGTCAGGGCTCTGGCTGGGCCAGTCAAGAATGGTCACAGACTTGTTCTGAAGCCACTTCTTTGTTATTTTAGCTGTGTGTTTAGGGTCATTGTCTTGTTGGAAGGTGAACCTTTGGCCAAGTCTGAGGTCCAGAGCACTCTGGAAGAGGTTTTCATCCAGGATATCTATGTACTTGACCGCATTCATGTTTCCTTCAATTGAAACCAGTCGTCCTGTCCCTGCGTGAACACCCCCATGTTTCTACACATGTTTGCATTGTTATTGGGCAGGTGATGAGCTGTGCCTGATTTTCACCATACCACTTAGAATTATCAGCAAAAAGTTCTGTCTTCATCTCATCAGACCAGAGAATCTTATTTCACATAGTCTGGAAATCCTTCATGTATTTTTTAAGCAAACTCTCTGCAGGCTTTCATATGTCTGGCACTGAGGAAAGACTTCCTTTGGGCCACTCTGCCATAAAGACCGGACTGGTTTAGGGCTGCAGTGATAGTTGACTTTGTGGAACTTTCTCCCATCTCCCTACTGCATCTGTGGAGCTCAGCCACAGTGATCTTGGGGTTCTTCTTTACCTCTCTCACCAAGGCTCTTCTCCCACAATTGCTCAATTTTGGCTGGATGGCCAGATCTAGGAAGACTTCTGGTGGTCCCAAACTTTGGGTATATATACTACAAATGGGTACATCCTCTTTGAAAAGTTAGATTATACATTTATCTGAATTTTTGTAATTAAAGTTATATATATATCAACCTTACTTTCATGCTACAGTTAGGTCCATATATATTTGGACAGAGACAACATTTATCTAATTTTGGTTCTAGACATTACCACAATGAATTTGAAACAAAACAATTCAGATGCAGTTGAAGTCCAGACTTTCAGCTTTCATTTGAGGGTATCCACATTAAAATTGGATGAAGGGTTTAGGAGTTTCAGCTCCTTAACATGTGCCACCCTGTTTTTAAAGGGACCAAAAGTAATTGGACAAATGACTCCAAGGCTATTTCATGGACAGGTGTGGGCAATCCCTTTGTTATGTCATTCTCAATTAAGCAGATGAAAGGGCCGGAGTTGATTTGAGGTGTGGTGTTTGCATTTGGAAGGTTTTGCTGTGAAAGAAACATGCGGTCACAGGAGCTCTCCATGCAGGTGAAACAAGCCATCCTTAAGCTGCAAGAACAGAAAAAAATCCATCCAAGAAATTGCTACAACATTAGAAGTGGCAAAATCTACAATTTGGTACATCCTGAGAAAGAAAGAAAGCACTGGTGAACTCATCAATCCAAAAAGACCTGGGCGCCCACGGAAGACAACAGTGGTGGATGATCGCAGAATACTTTCTTTGGTGAAGAAGAACCCGTTCACAACATCAACTGAAGTCCAGAACACTCTCAGTGAAGTAGGTGCATCTGTCTCTAAGTCAACAGTAAAGAGAAGACTCCATGAAAGTAAATACAAAGGGTTCACATCTAGATGCAAACCATTCCAATTCCAAAAATAGACAGGCCAGAGTTAAATTTGCTGAAAAACACCTCCAGAAGCCAGCTCAGTTCTGGAAAAGTATTCTATGGACAGATGAGACAAAGATCAACCTGTACCAGAATGATGGGAAGCCAAAAGTTTGGAGAAGAAAGGGAACGGCACATGATCCAAGGCACACCACATCCTCTGTAAAACATGGTGGAGGCAACGTGATGGCATGGGCATGCATGGCTTTCAATGGCACTGGGTCACTTGTGTTTATTGATGACATAACAGCAGACAAGAGTAGCCGGATGAATTCTGAAGTGTACCGGTATAACTTTCAGCCCAGATTCAGCCAAATGCTGCAAACTTGATTGGACGGCGCTTCATAGTACAGATGGATAATGACCCCAAGCATACAGCCAAAGCTACACAGGAGTTCATGAGTGCAAAAAAGTGGAACATTCTTCAATGGCCAAGTCAATCACCAGATCTTAACCCAATTGAGCATGCATTTCACTTGCTCAAATCCAGACTTAAGAGGGAAAGACCCACAAACAAGCAAGACCTGAAGGCTGCGGCTGTAAAGGCCTGGCAAAGCATTAAGGAGGAAACCCAGCGTTTGGTGATGTCCATGGGTTCCAGACTTAAGGCAGTGATTGCCTCCAAAGGATTCGCCACAAAATATTGAAAATAAAAATATTTTGTTTGGGTTATGTTTATTTGTCCAATTACTTTTGACCTCCTAAAATGTGGAGTGTTTGTAAAGAAATGTGTACAATTCCTACATTTTCTAACACATATTTTTGTTCAACCCTTCAAATTAAACGTTACAATCTGCACTTGAATTCTGTTGTAGAGGTTTCATTTCAAATCCAAAGTGGTGGCATGCAGAGCCCAACTCGCGAAAATTGTGTTACTGTCCAAATATTTCTGGCCCTGACTGTATGTGTTAAAAAAACATTCTATGAATCTCAATCTTGTCAAAATTTTGGAAATTGTTACTGAGTTCAGTGAGATATTGATGAAAATCTTACTTTTTAGAAGGTTGGTGTAATCATTTATGCTGAGCAGTATTTACAATCTCTAGACATAATTTAATTTTCAAATATGAGTGTCACGATATATAAAGCGACCCCACCGGGGTCGGTCAGCGAACGGCACAACACACAAAAACGGGATGGAAAAGGAGGGAGAAAGGCCCTACCAATAGGGAAATGAGGTAAGGGACACCCCTGAGCTCAAACCTGAGCCTGTCCCTGCATTCCTATAACGCCCTAAGTGGGTCATTCCCCCCACCGCCATCAGGAAACCTCATCCCTCGCTGTCACCTAACTCTGCCTTGGCTAGTGAACTGGCCAGCGAGTGTAGCTAGCCCCACCACTGCAGATATTACCACACATGGACAGTGACAAACGTGAAAGGGATGGGGAAATAACAACTTAGATTTTACCTTCCTCTGCTGCAAAGCACAGCACAGCAGAATAAAGGCACCAGGGTAACAAACCCAGCAGAAGCACCACTGCACCCAGAGAGTTCCTTACTTAGGCATGGTCACTGTAGATTGCTCCATCACTGACAGATGACCATTTAAAGGATGGTGGGAGTGGTCACCACCTACATCAGCTGACCTAGCTACATTGCAGTTACAGCTCATTGCCTGTGAGGGGAAAACTGATATTAACCCCCGCTGGCCTGAAAGGAAAAAAGATATGTTAAAAACAGAGTGGAGCTAGAGCTTCCACGAATCCAAACATGGATTGTCACAGTACCCCCCTTTCAATGATGGGCCTCTGGACCCTCAACACTGGACCTCACTAGAAAACAACATAC
Organism: Oophaga sylvatica; assembly: GCA_033576555.1. Taxonomy (NCBI): domain Eukaryota; kingdom Metazoa; phylum Chordata; class Amphibia; order Anura; family Dendrobatidae; genus Oophaga; species Oophaga sylvatica. Next base: position 508,166,262 of record JARQOD010000002.1, on the reverse strand, counting down.
GGTGAGGATGCCTCAATCCACCAGATTTCACCTCTGCAGTCACCTGATCCTCAAGTTTACAACAAATGAAGCCCAATGGAGATGGCAATAGCGTAGGCTCCTGAGGGGCCACAAATCTCCAGAGCGCCGACCTGTGGAATGCTTTGGGCAAGTGCATAACTGGGGGTAACTCCAGCTGGAAAGTCCCTGGGCTAAGAATCACCCTAGAACTCCAGGTCCCAGTTGCATACTTCCACCTGATGTTTTTGGTGGACACCCACATGTACTCATTCACACACATCCGGACCTGAAATTTTATTTCCATGCATGCGTATGCCACAGGATGATGAACTCTTTCAGGAACCGACAACAGAGGCATCCCCCTGTGACATCAAACTCCTAACCCTACTACATACAGAGCGAACTACCACCCTCCTCTGATTCCTCCTCCCGAGAGGACACCGAGACTCAGGGTTCATCTGTGGTGAGGGTTGAATCGTGCAAAAGAAGAAAGGGTAGGTTTAAGAAGGACAGTAGAGACAGGAGCTCTCAGGCTACAGTCTTTTCAAGACTGATCCCATCTGACTACCTCCCTGGACCGCTAATCTTTGACCTGGTTGTGTCTCTTCAGCCAGGGAAGGCATAGGATGATGGGAGTTGGCTTACCCTCCAAGACGTAGCTTGACAGGGACTTCTCATGAAGAGTAACTATACGCAGGTTAATATCTACAACTTGGGTCACTCTCCCCTGGCTGAGAAGTACAAAGTCAATTGCCTAACACTAATGGGTCTTGCCAGCATCCTACCCATCAGGCCATGGGTTTGAACAAAGCGAGCATCCACCAAATTGACTCCCGCTCCACTGTCCACGAGCATCAGTACAGTCTCAGTAACCCCGCCAACCACTACTTCAGCAGGTATGGTAAACTGAGATGAAAAAATGGAGGAAATATACACACACTGGTCGCCTAACTCCACACGACCAGGGGGACGTGGCTTTTAAGATTGTGATTTGTGAATGTACTTTGGTGCGAACTGGACAGACATTGATGAAATGACCAGTCTGCCCACAGTAGAAACATGCCTCCATACGACGGCAAACCACAGACAACCCTGTCTGAAATGAGACTCCTCCCACCTGCATAGGTTCATCCATCTGCACCAATGTGTCCTCTTCCCTAGAAAGGACAACAGGGGGCAGATTTGGTGTATATCTCTCCCTGAGGCATCAATCCACCTGGATAGCAAGGGCCATGGTGGCTTCCAATGACTCGGGAGTAGCATACTGCACCAGAGTATCTTGTAGCCCAGGTGACACACACTGACAAAAATGGCTCCTCAGGGCAGGGTCATTTCACTGCGTGTCAGTGGCCCACCTCCTAAACTCTGAGCAGTACTCCTCAGCCGACCGGCCCTCTTGCTTGATTTTGTGGAGTCGAGATTCAGAAAGAAAGACGCCAACAGGATCCCCATACACCAGCACCAATGTCATGAACAACTCGTCCACCGACCGCAAAGATGGTAAATCGGTCGGCAGGGAGAAGGCCCAGGATTGTGGATCACGCTTGAGAAGGGAGACTATAATCCCCACATGCTGTTCCTCCCTCCCTGAAGAACGAAGGCGAAGCTTGTCATAAAGCTTGCAGGCTTCTTTAAATACAACAAATTTATCTCTCCCTCCAGAGAACCGGTTAGGGAGAGATATTTTAGGTTCCGGTTGAGCTTGCACCTGAGCCGAGACCCAGAACCCCGACAACTGCTGAAGCTGCTGCATTGGCTAACCCCTGAAAATCCTTAACCTCATCATTGAGGGTCTGGATCAGTTGGGAAAAGGCCTAGATTTAAGCCATAGATTTACCCGAAAAATGTGATGGTCGGTGATAATGTCACAATATAAAAAGCGACCCCACAGGGGGTTGGTCAGCGGATGGCACAGCACACAAGCAAAGGGATAGAAAAGGGGGGCGGAAGGCCCTACTGTTGGGGTTTGCGGATTGCACTAAATATAAATTATGATAAAGTGCGATCGCAACCCGAGGTCCACCGTGCAGTAATGTTAAACCGCAGCAATTGAACAATGGTGGAGCGAGGTTGCGAGCAAGCACTTTAAACAAACTGAGATAAACATCACCCAGTGTGAACAGAGTGCAAAATACCTAGCTCTGTTGCTACACAGAGCGGTACTGTACAAGAGAGCTCTTAGAGCTAAGCTCTGTTTGTCTACAGAGCTGTATTGTACAGCAGAGCACTTAAAGCTATACCCTGTTAGATGGCTCAGGAGCAGAGCAGTTTAGACGCTAGTTGGGGTCCTTATAGCTACCCCCCAGGGAAGTCTAGGCTGGTGGTTGTGCCTGCTTTGAAACTCAGCTGTGCTAACCACACACATAACCGGAGACAGAGGCTAAGCCCAAGTGGGAGTTCCCACCCTACACGGCCAGCCTAGACACACAATTGCCATATTAGAAGGTGCACACATGCACACAGAGTGGTAGCGTATACACTCACACACACAACACAAATGATACTAGTGCACCGGGGTGCGCCCAATAGAACCTTTTATGTGTTCCACTCAAGTCCAGTCGGACAGGACCTTACTCGTGGACCAATCCGGAGCTGCCGCATCACCAGAGCTGCTGACGACTGACCATCAATGAGAGGTCGCCACACTACACTGTTTGCATAATTATTAGGCAAGTTGTATTTGAGAGGATTCTTTTTATTATTGAACAACACTATTCATACTGAAATCAAAGCTTAATATTTTTGGAAGTTGGAGTGGGTTTTTTTTAGATTTGGCTATCTTAGGAGGATATCTGTTTGTGCAGGTAACTATTACTGTGCAGAATTATTAGGCAACTTAATAAAAACCAAATATATACCCATCTCACTTGTTTATTTTCACCAGGTAAACCAATATAACAACACAAAACTTAGAAATAAACATTTCTGACATTCAAAAACAAAAAAAAAACAGTGACCAACATAGCCACCTTTCTTTACGATGACACTCAAAAGCCTTCCATCCATAGATTCTGTCAGTTGCTTGATCTGTTTACGATCAACATTGCGTGTAGCAGCCACCACAGCCTCCCAGACACTGTTCCGAGAGGTGTAATGTTTTCCCTCCCTGTAGATCTCACATTTTATGAGGGACCACAGGTTCTCTATGGGGTTCAGATCAGGTGAACAAGGGGGCCATGTCATTATTTTTTCTCTCTTTTAGACCTTTACTGGGCAGCCACGCTGTGGAGTATTTGGATGCATATGATGGAGCATTGTCCAAATCATGTTTTTCTTGAACAATACCGACTTCTTCCTGTACCACTGCTTGAAGAAGGTGTCTTCCAGAAACTGGCAGTAGGTCTGGGAGTTGAGCTTCACTCCTCCTCAACCCGAAAAGGTCCCACAAGTTCATCTTTGATACCAGCCCATACCAGTACCCCACCTCCACCTTGCTGGCATCTGAGTCGGAGTGGAGCTCTCTGCCCCTTACTGATCCAGCCTCGGGCCCATCCATCTGGCCCATCAAGAGTCACTCTCATTTCATCAGTCCATAAAACCTTAGAAAAATCAGTCTTAACATATTGGCCCAGTCTTCACGTTTTATCTTATGTTTCTTGTTCAAAGGTGGTCGTTTTCCAGCCTTCCTTACCTTGGCCATGTCCCTGAGTATGGCACACCTTGTGCTTTTTGTTACTCCAGTAACGTTGCAGCTCTGAAATATGGCAAAACTGGTGGCAAATGGCATCTTGGCAGCTTCAGGCTTGATTTTCCTCAATTCATGGGCAGTTATTTAGAGCCTTTTTTTATCAACATGCTTCTTGCGACCCTGTTGGCTATTTGCCATGAAACACTTGATTGTTCAGTGATCACGCTTCAAAATTTTGGCAATTTCAAGACTGCTGCATCCCTCTGCAAGACATCTCACAATTTTTGACTTTTCAGAGTCCATCAAATCTCTCTTCTGACCCATTTTGCCAAAGGAAAGGAAGTTACCTAATAATTAAGCACACCTTATATAGGGTGTTGATGTCATTAGACCACACCCCTCCTCATTACAGAGATGCCAATCACCTGATTTACATAATTGGCAGTTGGCTTTCAAGCCTATACAGCTTGGCGTAGGACAACATGTATAAAAAGGATGATGTGATCAAAATACTCATTTGCCTTATAATTCTGCACACAGTGTAGCATGCTCAGTAGGGTTATTTCTTTACTTAGCCTCCAGAGCGTCTGTTTGCCGCTACCTATTGCTGATTACTATAGACTTGGCTGGAAGGCCAGCAGCAACCAAACGAACAGCACGAGTCTGAGCAAGATGCTGAGACTGACGTCTTTGCTGAGCAGCCTTCACTGCGGCCGAAGCAGAATGGGAGACCGCAGAGGCAGACAAGGCTTGGGATCTACCCTGTGCAGCGGGAGAATCCCGGTGCCTAACACCTACCAATAGGGAAATGAAGGAAGGGACACCCCTGAACTCAAACCTAAGTCTGTCATTGCACTCCCCTAATGCCCTAAGTGGGTCATTTCCCCCCACTGCCTTCAGTAAACCTTGTCCCTCACTGTCACCTAACACTACCCTGGTTATTGCACTGGCCGGCGAAGGCCGATAGCCTCACCACTGCAGATGTTACCACACAGGGGACAGTGACAAATGCGAAAGGGATGGGGAAATAACAACTTAGTTTTTAGCTTCCTCTGCTGCAAAGCACCGCACAGCAGAATAAAGGCACCAGGAGAACAAACCCAGCAGAAGCACCACTGCACACAGGCTTGGTGACTGCAGATTGCTCTATCACCGACAGTCAGCTAATGCCTCAGATGACCATTCAAAGGATGGTGGGAGTGGTCACCATCTACATCAGCTGACCTAGCCACAGTGCAGTTACAGCTTATCGCCAGCGGGGGAAAACTGATATTAATTAACCCCCGCTGGCCTGAATGGAAAAAAGCTATATTAAAAACAGAGTGGAACCAGAGCTGCCACGAACCAACCATGGATCGTGACAATGAGATATTTCATTGCAATCTAAAAAAGCTAAATAAAAACACTGTACTAAGCAGCATGTAATATATAAGTATATCAGGTTGTAAAATAAAAATATAAGCAGTTGCAAAAAAGCTGGCACGTTGGAAACACTTGTCATGAGTGTGCCAGACCTCCTCCCCTTGTGAAGATAAGTATCGCCGCTGTTATTTGACCTGTCTTTGCCAGATAAAGCACATTGGGAACTTTTACAAGTCTTATTTTCTCAACGATGCTGCCTGTCTTTTACACAGAAACATCTGGAAGCAATTATACAGAGGTAAGTGAATACTGAACAAACCCGATAAAGCAATGAAAGAGAGAAAGTAAAGAGTTGGTTACGGTTAGAGTTAAAAATGAGCAAGCAAAAATAATCAGAAAAAAGTGTAGTAAACAGAGGAAGCAGGAAATGAAACACAAACTGAATACATTTTATGCTGGTAAAAGCCTCTGTATTTATCTTATACTTCCAGAAGTACCAGCGTTAAAAAAATTTATCAGCATTTGCCTTATTAATATTCCACTTTAATAAAGGTATAAAAATGATATTTCTGTGGATATAAATTTACCTTTGGTATAAATCTAAAAAATATTTGAGAAAATATATGGAGACATGTCTCCCAGAAATGGTCAGTACTCATTATATAAAGTTCACAAAAAGTGTACACCACTAATACATGTATTCATATAGGAAGGGAAACGGAAGAAAAAAGGGAAAATAATAAGAACTTTTGGAAAATTGGGAACTGGCGATCACTTTGACATTTAGAGTCTCCTTGACCAGTATAGGAAAAATGACTAGTGTATCCTATAGGGTGGTAATACAGTCAGAAAATTGACAGAAACTCCTCACCTCATTATCTGGATCTATGGAGAGTTATTGGGATAGTTGTGACACAAACATAATCATGCTAATAAATATACCCCTATTTTGTACTACTAAGCCGCTAGCAGCTCCTTTCAATTATACAGACAGTAAATGATAGTGATTAAGGTGTAATATTAATATTGGTCACCCACCCTGATCTTTATATATCATTCTATTGTACAGTATGTGTTTGGCTTTTATCTTGCGCTGCGATAATGTAAGGTATTACATTCCATACGTTTTGGAATAATCCATACTGCATATAGTATTTCATTTTGTGACATGGCATTAGAATGGTAATTTTATCATTCCAGATTTGGAATGATATATTGGTGTGCTATGTAGAAATCAACCACTAATTGAAGCGCTGTATATTCATGTATTCAACAGCGTGGGTCTAACTGATGAGCTGAAGTGCCACGAGTGCTGAGTAGAGATGAGCGAATATTTCAATATTCGATTCGGATTACGCTCTCCGAATTTGCAATATTCGCCGATTAATTTGTCAAATATTAATCGAACATTACCGAATGCCATTATAGTCAATGGGAGGCAAAAACAAACGCATGCACAACATCATAGAACGGCCCCAAATGCTGCCAAAACACATCAAATGAGGGACAGAAACCAGGAAAGTGGCCTCAATTCACCCACAGTGCAAACTGCAGCATGGTTCTGCAGCAATCAGCCAGGCATGAGGTATTGGGGTCTGGGACAGCATTTACAGCTTTCCAATGAACGTCACAGTAAGTCGAGGTGGGTGAGGGATCGGTGTAGGGCCCCTTTGCTGTGAGCCCTGATACCACATGCAACACCTCAACCTGCTTTCATGCTGAGCCACACTTAGGTGGTACAAATATCAGTTTTCAAGACTACCTGTTGGCAGTGGATTATTCAGGATACTCTCCCAGCGTGTGACAACAAGCTTCTTTATTCAGGAACAAACAGGAACAATATGCTTAATAGATCAGGAATAAATCATTTATGTGTCTATATCTGTACATCATCTGCAGCAGGCTGCTTCTCTCATACACAGACACAGGAAAACCAAGAAATACAGTCACATGCTCTCCCTCTGTGAGCCTCTGGGAGATTTTTTTTTTAACTTTATAAACAGCATACAAATCTAGCAAGTGAACACTCATAGACAGGAATGGAGTTGTTGCACCAAACATATTCCAACACCCCCACTGAACAACTATTTTTCCTGTTAGTCCCATTGCGGTTCTTAAGTCCACAAACTTGGCGCTTGATAATGGCTTTGTCATATCATCAGCTATCATCTTGTCAGACTCGCAATAAACAAACTCGAGTACACCACGTTCCACTAAGTCACGTAAGTGGTGATGTTTTACATCAATGTGCTTAGTCCTTACAGTAATCTTCTCACTGCTGGCAAGTTTAATGCATCCTTGGTTGTCCTCATAGATAACTGTTGGTTGAGCTAATGGCTTGCCGAAATCTTCAAAAGTTGTTTCAACCAAATTACTTCTTGACTTGCATAAGCAGCAGACATATATTCTGCTTCTGTACTGTAGAAGATAATGCGACTGACACTTGTTTTCTGCTGGACCAAGAAATTGAATTTTCTCCTAACTTGAACAAGTAACCACTTGTTGATTTCCAATCACTTGAATCTTCAGCCCAATCTGCATCCACATAACCTCTGAGAGTGAAACACTCACAAGTTTCTCTTAGATTGCTCTTATATTTAGAAAAATCCTGTGTCTTTAATGCTGCTTCTGCGCTGGATTGATTACTGCTGCTTACATGCTGCATTTTTCTCTTGAATTCATCCACAAATTTGCCTTTAACTTACTCTAGTGTCAGCTCATCATCTGGACATGCATCTAGTGCAGTCACGAGTGTGTCATAACCCTCTGGAAGACCACTTAACAGAAATGCAGGAACATGAAAATCATTAATTTCTTCTCCAATACCCCTGAGACGTTCCACAATCTCTAGGGTGTTTCTTATATAGTCCTGCATATTTTGCCCATCACTTAGCTTAGACTGATACAGCTTTCTCATGAGATAGAGCTTATTGCTGAGATTTGATCATGCACTTTCTGTAACTCAACCCACATCTCCTTTGCAGTTGCACACTTGCATATATGCACAATCTGATTATCATCTACACTGAGGGAGATAGTGCTTTGTGCTTTCTGATCCTTCTCTAGCCAATCATCTGGTAATGGATGAGGCACTTGTTCCTGAGTATATTTCAACATACCTTCTCTTATGAGCAGCATCTTCACCTTGAATTTCCAGGACTAGTAGTTCTGGTAAGTAAGGCTTGGCACTGAGAACTTTGCAAGATTGCTGCTAGTGGAGATCTTCTCTGTTTCTCTGTGCTGCTTTTGTTCTGGGCTTCTGCTGCTGTGTTACTCTGGGGTTCTGTGTTACTCTGAGCCCGTAACCTGTTGGCAGCGGATTATTCAGGACACTCTCCAAGCATGTGAAAGTAGAGATTCTTTATTCAGGAACAAACAGGAATAATATGCTTAATAGATTAGGAATAAATCATTTGTGTGTCTCTATCTGTGCAGCATCTACAGCGGCTGCTTCTCTCATGCACAGACACAGGAAAACCAGAAAATACAATCACATGCTCTCCCTGTGTGAGCCTCTGGGAGTTGTTTTTTTTAACTTCATAAACAACATACAAATCTAGCAAGTGAACACTCATAGACAGGAATGGAGTTGCACCAAACATATTACAACACTACCATTGTCAGAAAAATTGAATGATAGTAACATGGGCAGTTGAGTGCAAGGAAGTGGAGGCCTGATGGTCTCGGAGGGATACTGCTACAGGCAACACGCATGAAGGAGACCTAACCAGGAGTATTCACATTTCCTAAAATCATTGGCAGACACCACAGAAGTGGCATCAATTTCACCACAGTAGAAATAGTATAATAGGGACTGAAAGGTCTTTCATTACACCCAATCCAGCAGATGGACACTCTACAAGGAGTGTTCACATTTAAAGAAATGAGAGCCTTACACCACAGAAGTGGCATCAATTTCACCACAGTAGAAATTGTAGAATAGGGACCGACAGGTCATTCACTACACCCAAGCCAGCAGATGTACACCCAACCAGAAGTGTTCACGTTTCCAAAAATTATTGGCAGACACCACCAAAGTGGCATCAATTTCACCACAGTAGAAATAGTATAATAGGGACCAACAGGTCCATCCAGCAGATGCACACCCTACTAGGAATGTTCACTTTTAAAGAAATCAGGGCCTTATACCACAGAAGTGGCAACAATTTCACCACAGTAGAAATAGTCTATTAGGGACCGACAGGTCTTTCACTACATCCAATCCAGCAGATGGACACCCAACCTGTAGTGTTCACGTTTCCAAAAATTATTGGCAAATACCACCAAAGTGGCATCAATTTCATCACAGTAGAAATAGTATAATAGGGATCGACAGGTCTTTCACTACACCCAATCTAGCGGATGGACAACCAACCAGGAGTATTCACATTTTTAAAAATGAGAGCCTGATACCAACAAAGTGGAATAACTTTCACGAGAATAAAAATAGTATAATTGGGACTGACAAGTCTTCCACTTCAGCTAACACAGCAGATGTAGACCAACCATGACTATTCACATTTCCACAAATTTGTGTTAACAGCAGCAGCAGCCACAGAAGCGACACTAAAGATATCACAGAGTGCAGTTACGTGATATTAATGAATCACCCAAAAAATGCAATATCACCTAGTCTGTTCAGTCTGTGATTGGGGTGCAAAAGTCTTTGGAGATCCATGACTTGTTCTTCTTAATGAAAGTTAGGAGATCAACACTTTCAGTGGACAACCGTATGCGCTTAGGCGTCAGGACACCACCAACAGCACTGAAGACATGTTCTGAGAGAACGCTGGCTGACGGGCAAGATAAAACCTCCAAAGCATGTGAGGCGAGCTCAGGCCACACCTCCATTTTGGAAGACCAAAATGTGAAAGGGTCCAAAACCTCCCTGATGGTATTGATATTTAGTTCTAGATACTCCTGCACCATCTCTCCATTTGTTCACCATGTGTAAGACTTGGACTTTGTTGTGCTGGTGCACAAGTTCTAAAAAAAGTGTCAAAGGACTTACTGAAATTGCTTCTTCCACTTCCACCACTGCTGCTGCTGCTAAAGTTTTGGCATTGACGAATTGATGTGCCGGTAGTTGGAAGTCTACAGCTGCGGTGCGAACTGTGTGCTTCACTGCTGTCTTGAAGAAAAGCTCTCTTAATGTTATATAAAAGCGTGTTTCAATACTCCAGCATTCATGGGTCCCTTTCTTGGGCGGGAATCATCTGGCAAAATTTGGTTTCATAATGTGGATCTAATAAAGTGGCAACCCAGTAGTCAGCATTATTCCTAATCATAACTATACTGGGATTATGTTACAGATAGTGCAGCAAGAAGGCACTCATATATTGGGCTCTACCATGAGGTCCGAGCCCATGCTGTGTTGGTGGCTGGGTACCAATGAGGCTTGTTTCCTCTGTCCCCTCCTGCCAAACCCAAACAACAGAGAGGGGATGATTATCCTCTTCATCTGACAGTTGCTTGCCCATCACTTCTTCCTCCTCCATTTGTTCCTCGGATCTTGCACCTTTGATAACAGTTTGTTATCATCACCAGCCCCCTTCATTGCAATACTTCACCCTCCCTTAGCACCCGCCTGTGTGATGACAGTCTTGAACTTAGAGACAATGTCATTCCTTACGCAGCCTCCTCTGCTTCCTACTCTTCTTCTGGGACCACCATCTCCTCCCGCAGGCTATTAAAAGTCTGCTCCAGCATATAAATGACAATAGTGATTGTCATGCCGCTCTCACTGCATTCCTCTGGCACCGGGGCTCAGCGCCCAACGTCATCACGTCGAGTGCACATGTGCACCTCCCATGCTTGACCTTGTGGCTTTTCACTCGACTCCAGATCCAGACTACGGCCGCTTCATCTCTGGATGCTGGTTCAGCGAAGACAGCCATTGATCAAATTCAGCATGGAGAGCTGTTCACAACTCTTCAGCTGTATGACGGCAATCTCCAAGTCATATAAATTTTTAAGACTGCCTGTTTTATATGAGCCCTAGCTGCGCAGTATGGAGGTGGTGGGGGTTTGCTATGCACTGTTGGAATGCGTGTCTTATGAAGGCAGAGGTTGATGGTGCAGGTTGAGGCCCTAGAGGAGCTAGAGGAGATAGGAGTGGAGGAAGTGTTAAATGTAGAGGTTTGGCCTGCAAGCCTTGTGGTTTCCAAGACTTGTGGAGCAGTGCCTGTCCCCACAGCCACCAGAGTCACTCAGTGCCCAGTCAGCTAGATGTAACTCCCTTGGCCATGCTTACTCATCCAAGTGTCTGTGGTGAAATGCACTCTGGAGACAGAGATTTTGTCAAAGAGCGGGTGATGTCTGTGACATGCTGCTGTAGCGAAGGCACAGCTTTCTTAGAAAAGTAATGGTGACTGGGTAATTGGTACTGGGGGACTGCGTTGGCCATCAGCCTTCAGAAACTGTCTGTATGCATCAGGCGGAAAGGCAGCATTTCCGTGGCCAACAAGCTGGAGATGGTGGAGTTCAAGCTCTTAGCTTTGTCATGCTTAGGAGGAAACAGTCTTTTCCGTGACCACAACTACGGAACCGTGGGCTGGCTGCAGTGATTTGAGAAGGCGGAGTACGGTGAACTGGACAAACTGCTGGACCGTGAGAGAGGTGCAGGCGGAGATGTTACTGTGGATAGAGAAACTTCTGGTGTGATCGTTCTCTGAGATTGGACAAAAACAGCAGGCATGTCCGATTCCATTACAGCTGAATTCAGTCTCTCAGTCAGTGTGACTCGATCAGGTAAAGCACCCAAGGTTCTATTGTCAAAGACCTGCGTCTCAATGGTTGGCACAGTAATAGAGGAGGAGGAAGAAGCAGCAGTGGTGATTGATTGGGCGGCTGATGGTGGTTGATGTCCGATGGTCTGCATTTTTGTGCAGTGGGTTTCCCACACTAAAGCATGTTGATTGCGCATGTGAAGATTCATACATATAGTAGTCAAATTATTGCAGTTTTTACCTCTACTCCGTTTTTTTTTTGCAAAGTTGGCAGATTACGTGAGTTGGCTCAAAAGAGGCCCAGGTAGGCAACCCTTGCCACCCCTGTGAGCTGAAGACCCATGGAATTTGCCCCTCACCAGCCTAAAAATAAGAGCCCGCAGCCGCCCCACAATTGACACAGCCAAATATGCGCCAATTGTGGCACTTTACCTGGCTCTTCCCACTTGCCCTGTAGTGGTGGCAAGTGGGGTTCATATTTGTGGGGTTAATGTCACCTTTGTATTGTCAAGTGACATCAAGCCCACGGCTTAGCAATGGAGAAGCGTCTATAAGACACCTATCCATTACTATTCCTATAATTACATGGTAAAGACACAGTCAGAATAAAGCCTTTCAACTGAAATAATGACACAGACTGTTCTAATAGATCTTAATTAAACCATACTTACTGTATTGCCTATTCCACCAACACCTTCGTCTCCTGGAAGAGAATTAAAATAAAAAAGGAACCATATCCTTACCTGTCCGCCGAGAAGATATACATACTGTCCCACGACGAATCCAGCTCTGCTACATCTGGATGCCTTTGGCTGAACGGTGGAATTATGCCACCATTCAGCCTGACATCCAGAACATAGCTGAGCTTGAAGATGATCACCGGAGATAGCTTGGTCCCTGGTGGTCAATGCACGGCAGGTCTCGCGATCAGCTGATCGTGAGAACTTGGCTAGTGACCGGAAATAACGCTGTCCCAATTTAACCATTATTTAAATTAGCACACATGCATAGTAAGCTGCGTTCCAGCACTTAATACGCATGTGACTAAGAAGATAATGCAGTTTTACCGCTTCTAATGAAAGTGTATGGGTAATTTACACAGCAAAGACTGAGTGTCTCCGCTACATAAATTGACATGCTGCGGTCTGGAAAGATGCGCCTCTTGTCCATCTCCGCAGGGAAGCCGGAGGCTGCCATGCATGCATAGTGAATATAAATAGAAAAGACTAAGCACTCATCTGATGATACGAAGAAGATATATTTTAATGGTAGTATATCCAATATAAACGTTTCGGTCAAACCAGACCTTCGTCAGTAACTACATAAATGAAAAAGTGTGTTATATATACATAATATGATATATATACATAATAAAGTATGAAAAAAAATGAAACATACAAACGAAAAATTGCGATCATAAATTCCAAGGAGAGTTTGCCAATGGTACAAAAATATATATTTTATTACAATTATCAGGATACAAGGTAAAAGGAAGGGACAGGGGCAGATGCCAAACAATGCACAAGAAGATGAGGGGCAACAAGGTGGAATGGGGAGCTTAAAGATGTAACAAAGTAATTTACATATATGTATGACAAAATTGATAAAATACATGTGTCAATACAGACAAGTGTTTGTAAATAATATAACACAATATGTCATGACATGTCGTTGAAATAACATTAATGTGAATAGTCAGACATATCATGACACACAAAGAGTTCACTATAATTAGCCTGTATATAATGACACACACAAATGCTCCCACAGGGTCCAATGTTATATCATAGTGATATCAAGGCTGAATGTAATGAGCAGAAGATATACCTGCAATAGCCTGGAATAAGGACCTCCACAGCGTGCCCTCCCCGACGCGCGTTTCGGCGATATGTGCCTTTTTCAAACGATTCAACATAGAGCTGTGAGACCATAGCGTTTCTGCTAGTGGATTAATGGAGTATATTTGAGGTATAAAGGGAAATGCCTAATTGAAAGCAAGGTAACTTATGATGACACCCATGGTAGATAGTATGATAGCCTTTTGTGTGGTAGGAGAAAAATAAGAGGTAGAGATATGAGAAGAGAAAAGAATCAGATACCTTTCGTTAGTGTGAACAAAACTGCATTTTATTAGTGCCAATCAACATCTAATCTCAAAGAATAATAGAGGTGACTAATGTAACGTGGATAAGTGATCTTAAGTGGATCCTTAGTATTCCAGAGTGGCAAGAGGTTTTATAAAACTTGAACTAATAACCTTTTACATTCTTTAGGTACCATTTAGTAATGTGATTTTTTATTAATCATTGCAACTTCATTTTATACTCATTATTATAACATATTCTCTTTCCTTTATAGAGCCGGTTATATTAAATGTCTTGTGGATATATCTCATGGACCTTTCACAGATTACCACCCTCTTGCCACTCTGGAATACTAAGGATCTACTTAAGATCACTTATCCACGTTACATTAGTCACCTCTATTATTCTTTGAGATTAGATGTTGATTGGCACTAATAAAATGCAGTTTTGTTCACACTAACGAAAGGTATCTGATTCTTTTCTCTTCTCATATCTCTACCTCTTATTTTTCTCCTACCACACAAAAGGCTATCATACTATCTACCATGGGTGTCATCATAAGTTACCTTGCTTTCAATTAGGCATTTCCCTTTATACCTCAAATATGCTCCATTAATCCACTAGCAGAAACGCTATGGTCTCACAGCTCTATGTTGAATCGTTTACTAACAAACTCCACATGTATTAGGTGGAACGCAAACACAGCATCTGCTGACACGCAGCTCCATACTGGTTCCGCTTTGTCACTTCCGGTAATGACTCAGTATGAGCTCCGGTATAGTCCCGCCTCTTCCCTTTAAAAACCCAGCGCGAAGCTGGTCTTTTACTTTATCCCCTGACATCAGACACATAAGAGGTGACAGCCTTATCTCTGCAGCAGTTTACTGAGGTAACGTTAACCCCTTTGAGCCCAGCAAGCATCCTGCTTTTTAAGCTAAGGTAACTTTTATGTACAGATATCTCCTCTCTTCTCTACCCACCTATAGAACCAGCCATTGTAGCGGTGGATACCGCATAAAGGAGGCATTCATAGCCCCTATTGGCCATAAGGTAATTACTACCTTTTTTGACAGTATTTTATTACCGCACTTACCACTATATAACTGTTGATAATTTCACTTCAACAGCTCACCGTCACTCCTGTCATAAGTGAGTAAACCTCTCGTTCAGTGTGGTTCTTTGTCACTTCCTCTGTGCTATTTAGGAGATATTGTCAGATTTATCCTCTTATCTGACATTATATTCCTAGGTTTATTTTTTCTGCGGGCACTATTTCCTAAGGAGTCTGTTTTCAGATTTGATAGTAAAGGTATAGTATTCTCTATTAATAATCGTGTTGTTTACTCAATTTTAACACTGGGATTTACGAGGTTACTAAGCATGTAGTCACTGCATTTGTTTATACATCTTTTGACCCACTATATGATCATTTTATTTTATTTATATTCTTTTGTGATTACTACACATTTTTTTTCATACTTTATTATGTATATATATCATATTATGTATATATAACACACTTTTTCATTTATGTAGTTACTGACGAAGGTCTGGTTTGACCGAAACGTTTATATTGGATATACTACCATTAAAATATATCTTCTTCGTATCATCAGATGAGTGCTTAGTCTTTTCTATTTATATTCTTGGTGTGGGAACCTAGACTTTAAGCACCATTTTCCCAGGAGTTGTGCTCACGATTTTTGCCCTTATTGTCACTCCCCATACGTGATTGCACACTTCTTTGGGTCATGTCTATTAATACTTTTTCCTACAACGCAGAGGAAACCGCTAGTATCCTCGCACAATCTAAAGTGTCTAGTGAATTTTTACTAATTCCACCCCAGGAAGTTCGAGGTAGAGATTGGGAAAGGGAACTCCGATCCTTTACCAATTCAGAACTCCACTGTGCAACCCTATCCGAATATCTAAGAGTACAACGCATCCCTAGAGGCCTCCGGGTTCCTTTGCGTCCAACACTCTTCAGCGACTCACCTGACTTCTGTACAAAATTCGAACATATTTTAAATAAATGCTCATTTGATCTGATTACTCTGACAGTTGAATTTTTACAGAAAGAGATTATAGCTAGTGCTGAACGTGTCAAAGTGATTGAAACTCAACTATCAGCTACCGCCACTCCGGAAGAACTCGGGTCACTGAAGACCGAAATACAGGAACGTATCACTCGCCACAAACGAGACATTGAGACCAGAAAACGTAACAAGTTCGCACGAGATACGGAGGACTATCGTTCTAACCGAGTATATAGATGGCAAAACAGCTTCAAAAGAAGGGACTTGAGACAAGGACAACACATCTCAACCGACTACTCCACCTCTGGCTCAGACCAGGAATCAGGTCCTTCTACCTCTACAGCAGTTCCTTTTTTAGGCCCACGGAGAGGACGAAACTTCCGAAGAAGACCAGAAGGGGACAGAAGAAGAGATCAGGATCAGAGCCGGATCACGCGCTCGAAGGTACAGACAATTTGGTGATCAATATATCATCTCGAACTCTTACTAACATTGAACACATAGTGCTACAAAAAGGACTGTCTTTTTGCCCTTCTAGTAAATGTCGTACTTTTGATTTAGATATGGACCTTCAGAGGTTCTATCGACACATTAGACTCAAAGCCTACTACTCCTCTAAACCTATTACTCCGGAACCCATTACTCTATCAAATCCTAAATTACTTTCAGCTCAGAGCTTGGGTCTCCGGAGTAAAAGCTACTTTCGTCCTCCACAAGCCTCGCATGCGGTAGAGACTTTCATCAGTTTTATCAATGATACTTTCCAAAATTTGAAATGTGACATAGAAAAAGGTAAAATCTTTCATCCTTCAAATTTGTCATTGGAGGAAAGGAAAGCATTATCATCATTACAAGATGACAGTTCCATTGTCATTAAACCAGCTGACAAGGGGGGAGCCCTCGTAATAATGGATAAATCACTATACATGACGGAAGTTAGACGTCAGCTTAATGACACCTCGATTTATCAACCCCTGTCACATAACCCGACTCGTGACATTGGTCTAAAAATCGACACTATCCTAGATAAGTATTGTTCCTTGGGAGTGTTGGACCAAAAGACCTGTGAATTCCTGAATAACAAAAATCCGAACATACCAGTCTTCTACATCTTACCCAAGGTACACAAAAACCTTGAAAAACCACCGGGGAGACCGATAGTAGCCTCCACAAATTCTATTCTTTCACCTCTAGCTATTTATCTAGAAAAAATATTGACTCCCATTATTCATCAGACTAGATCTTTCATTCTGGACACTGGGGCCTTCCTCGAACTCATTCAACAATTAGATACCATACCACCAGACTCTATCTTGGTTACCTTAGATGTAAAAGACCTCTACACCTCGATCCCTCATTTAGAAGGAACACAATCAATTGCAAAACTATTAAGTGGTACACATATGGACACAGACCAAATAGATCTATGTATCGACCTGCTTACAGTTATACTTACCTGTAACTTCTTCCTCTTTCAGGATGATTTTTATCTTCAAATACGGGGGACCGCTATGGGTTCCAACGCAGCACCCCCCTATGCTAATGCCTATATGGCCGATTTTGAAGAAACGAATATATACCCCAATACACTATTCCGACAACATGTGATCACATGGAAACGATACATTGACGATATTTTTTGCATATGGGGAGGCCCTCTAGAATCCCTCCTATCCTTCTTTGATTGGCTTAATGTATCATGGCCAGGTATCCAATTCACCATCAACCACAATCTTTGGCGAATAAATTTCTTGGATACAATTGTAATTAAAAACCCTGATGGTACCTTATCCACTGATCTGTATATCAAAGAGACAGACAAAAATAGCCTTCTCCATTACCAGAGCTCACATCCTCCTTTTATGAAGCAAGCCATACCTAAATCTCAATTCCAACGGGTCAAACGTATAGTCACTGATACTATTACCCTAGAACAACGTCTCCAAGAAATGTCAAATAAATTTGAATCACGAGGATATCCCCGTCCACTACTGGAAAAATCCAAACATTCCCCTAAAGGACAAAGAAGTAACATAGGGAAACGCATCCCTTTTGTGCATACCTTTCATCCTGTTATTAATGTGATTCACAGATCCATCAGAAAAAATTGGCATCTACTATCGACAGCTCACCCTGAGGTTCTAGAATTTAAAGAACCATTCTTACCTTGCTATAAGAGGCCTTCCAATTTACGGGATTCTCTGGTACATGCTGATTTTGGTCCCAAATCCATACCCAAACAACGTTTTTTACAAACTCCAAAATGTGGTACCTTCCCATGTCTTCATTGCGTGCAATGCAATAGCATAATAAAAGGGGACACCTTCACCCACCCACATTCGGGCAAGATTTTTAAAAAAAAAATTTCTTTACATGTGATTCCACACATGTTGTTTATCTTATCAAATGCCCCTGCGGCCTCCTTTATGTTGGAGAAACTTCTCAGACCATCCGTGATCGAATCTCCAAACATAAATCGACGATACGCTGCAAGAATCTTCTCCTTCCCATTCCTCACCATTTTACATCTACAGGTCATAACATCTCTCAATTAAGATTCCAAGTTATAGAGCAGGTCCCTTTATCTAGGAGAGGTGGTAATAGAATCTTACAATTGAGGAAACGAGAGGCGTTCTGGATACACACTCTAGACACTTTAAGTCCTAAGGGTTTGAACAGAGAGTACGAATTGTCAGCTTTTATATAAAACTTGAACTAATAACCTTTTACATTCTTTAGGTACCATTTAGTAATGTGATTTTTTATTAATCATTGCAACTTCATTTTATACTCATTATTATAACATATTCTCTTTCCTTTATAGAGCCGGTTATATTAAATGTCTTGTGGATATATCTCATGGACCTTTCACAGATTACCACCCTCTTGCCACTCTGGAATACTAAGGATCCACTTAAGATCACTTATCCACGTTACATTAGTCACCTCTATTATTCTTTGAGATTAGATGTTGATTGGCACTAATAAAATGCAGTTTTGTTCACACTAACGAAAGGTATCTGATTCTTTTCTCTTCTCATATCTCTACCTCTTATTTTTCTCCTACCACACAAAAGGCTATCATACTATCTACCATGGGTGTCATCATAAGTTACCTTGCTTTCAATTAGGCATTTCCCTTTATACCTCAAATATGCTCCATTAATCCACTAGCAGAAACGCTATGGTCTCACAGCTCTATGTTGAATCGTTTACTAACAAAGTCCACATGTATTAGGTGGAACGCAAACACAGCATCTGCTGACACGCAGCTCCATACTGGTTCCGCTTTGTCACTTCCGGTAATGACTCAGTATGAGCTCCGGTATAGTCCCCTCTTCCCTTTAAAAACCCAGCGCGAAGCTGGTCTTTTACTTTATCCCCTGACATCAGACACATAAGAGGTGACAGCCTTATCTCTGCAGCAGTTTACTGAGGTAACGTTAACCCCTTTGAGCCCAGCAAGCATCGTGCTTTTAAGCTAAGGTAACTTTTATGTACAGATATCTCCTCTCTTCTCTACCCACCTATAGCACCAGCCATTGTAGCGGTGGATACGCATAAAGGAGGCATTCATAGCCCCTATTGGCCATAAGGTAATTACTACCTTTTTTGACAGTATTTTATTACCGCACTTACCACTATATAACTGTTGATAATTTCACTTCAACAGCTCACCGTCACTCCTGTCACAAGTGAGTAAACCTCTCGTTCAGTGTGGTTCTTTGTCACTTCTCTGTGCTATTTAGGAGATATTGTCAGATTTATCCTCTTATCTGACATTATATTCCTAGGTTTATTTTTTCTGCGGGCACTATTTCCTAAGGAGTCTGTTTTCAGATTTGATAGTAAAGGTATAGTATTCTCTATTAATAATCGTGTTGTTTACTCAATTTTAACACTGGGATTTACGAGGTTACTAAGCATGTAGTCACTGCATTTGTTTATACATCTTTTGACCCACTATATGATCATTTTATTTTATTTATATTCTTTTGTGATTACTACACATTTTTTTTTTCAAACTTTATTATGTATATATATCATATTATGTATATATAACACACTTTTTCATTTATGTAGTTACTGACGAAGGTCTGGTTTGACCGAAACGTTTATATTGGATATACTACCATTAAAATATATCTTCTTCGTATCATCAGATGAGTGCTTAGTCTTTTCTATTTATATTCTTGGTGTGGGAACCTAGACTTTAAGCACCATTTTCCCAGGAGTTGTGCTCACGATTTTTGCCCTTATTATGCATGCATAGTGGACATGGGATTTCTTGAAATTCCATCCACTATGCTGTAACATCTGGCCACTGTGGATTGAATGCTGCAGATGTATGCAGCATCCAAACCACAGCATTTACTGACCATGGGAACATACCATTAGTTATCAATTTGTCATGGCACTGTTCCAGGATATCTTGAGGTTAGGGGTTCCTTCTGGATCCCTAAAGCTAATGGCATCCTAGCTATCTCTGCTCCATGGATAATTTCTGACGGTGAAGATGCCGGGGAATGTATCTTGCTGAGCTCCTAAATCAGCCCTTTTCTATTTGCTTCCCCACCCAGTGGGGAGTTGTAGTGTATAAGAATACACAAACCAGACTAACAAGGAAAGACATACAGGGATAAATTAAAATACCAATCATGCAAATTTTCCCTCACAAAGAACAGAGTGGAACATCAGGAAGTAAAGGAAGGAAAAACCAAATAGGAGAGGTTGAGGATATGCACACAGACAAATCACCAAGCAACAGTCTTCTGAACAACATTCCAAATTCCTCCTCAAACATCCAACACCTCCAGCTTCAGAACCAGGCAGTATGAAACACTAAACAGCTGAGACCAGCAAAGCAGGAAAGCTCCAGGATCTCTCAACTGAACAGATTAACCCCTGCACTGCTAACAGAAACCGGTACTGGATAATATGATGGTGAAGTGCTTCTAATTAGTACAGAAGTATGTGAAATCAGACAACATGGTCTTCTAGCAGCTCTCTGTTACTGTAAACCTGTGACACAATTTTTATTCTGATGTCGGCTCCCTTGAAGCAATCAGAGCTCCATTCCCATAGACTCTACCCCCTGTACTCAAGCCACAGTTGTATTTACTGGAAACATACACACGTAGTCAAAATTGTTAGTACCCCTTGTTTAATGACAGAAAAATTTAAATTTTAAAAAAAATTCTGTGGACGCATAATTGAAAAGCAATGTCTGACTTTCATTTGTTAATTTCATAGATTTTGATTTATTATTACTTTTGTCAGATTCAAATTATTTCTGTCACCATTGTGGGTTTTTCTGTCATTAAATGAGGGGTACCAACAATTTTGACCATGTGTGTATTCTGTTCTTGCAAAAACAATTCCAGTCCGGTGTCAACCTGTGACACAAGAGGAAGTTACAAGTTCCTGACTTACATTATAACTGTAACACAGTGTCCACAGCTTGTTATGGGTTCTTCTTACTGTACTTATCCAATATAAAGTGTCTCAAATAATATGCGGGGAGAGGGGAAGGGAACACAGAGATATGTATACAGTATATATATATATATATATATATATATATATAATATATATATATATGTATATATATTGAATATTGTGTTACTTATATATTGTTCCCTAGAAGCATCCGCAAGAATTGTGAACCCAATTACCCTGCAGGTCCACCGCAGGACAAATTAAAGGGTTGGTCCGCTACCTAAAATGTCCTTTCTAAATACCTATCTTTACATCCTAAGCACTTTTGTAATGAGCTTTATTATAACATATCCTATACTTCTCAGTATCTAGTTAATCCTTAAATGTGCTTTTTTTTACTTCACTTCCTGTGATGCTTCTTTGAGAGGAGTCTCAAACAGGACATCTCTGGAGGCTGGGACTGCACTCACTTCTTCGCAGCACTCATCGCTCCTCCTAGAACAAGATGTCATTGGTAGGCAGCGCTGCAGTTTCTTACTACAGTTTCTTGCATCGTCGTCCTCTGAAGCTGTTTTGGATCCATGGGCATAGCACCAGCACTCTGCTTCTATTTCAGCCGCCACTGCTTCGAACTGTGAAAGAAGATATCATCAGGGGGTCGAAATAGAAGCAGTGAGTGACACCGGTATCTCTCCACAGTTTCTAGCACCGCCTTCAAACAAGTCATCAGCTGGGGCTGTGCTATTGTTAGGGCCCCGTCTCACATAGCGAGATCGCTAGCAAGATAGCAGCTAAACAGCGATCTCAGCAGCGATCTCGCTATGTCTGACACGTACCGCGATCAGGCCCCTGCTGTGAATCGCTGGTCGTGTCAGAAATGCCAGGACTTCTTTTGATCGCTGGTCTCCCGCTGGCCAGCACGCATCGCTGCGTGTGACAGGCAGGAGACCAGCGATCTTCTGGTAACCAAGGTACACATCGAGTTTCCAGGCGCGGGGCTGTGCCTGGAAACCCGACGTGTACGTTGGATACCAGCGCGCTGCTGCAGGGGAGCTGGTAACCAAGGCACACGTCGGGTTTCCAGGGACCGCGCAGCGCCTGGAAACCCGACTGTACCTTGGGGTTAGCAGCTCCCTGCATCAGTGCGCTGGTATCCAACGTACACTGCGGGTAACTAGGCGACGTTACCCGAAGTGTCGCTGTCCTGATCGCTGCCTGAGCTGCCTGTTTGGCAGCTCAGCAGCGATCATGTAGCGACACACCAGTGATCCTGATCATTGTCGGGATCGCTGGTGTGTCGCTATGTGAGACGGGGCCCTTAGTCACTGTTTCTATCTCAACCCCTTGACAGTGTCTTTTTTCACACTTCGGAGCAGCAGCAAAGATAGAGGCAGAGTTCCAGCACTGTGCTCAAATATTCCTCAGATCCAGGAAGTCTTAGAAGGGCGGCAATGCAATATACTATAGTAAGTAACTGCAGCACTGATTCCTAATGACATCCTGATTAAGGGAAGTGAATGCAGCCCAGTCTCCTGTGACGTCCAATTTGAGACTCCTTTCAAATGAAACATCACAGGACGTGAAATGAAAAACAACACATTAAAGGATTAGATAGGGAAAATGTAGGGTACAGTGTAGTAAAGCTCATTGCAAAAAGTGGTTAGGTTGTAAAGATAGGCATTTAGAAAGGACGTTTTAGGTTCCAGATAGTGATGAGATTGTTTGCTCGTTGCTCGGTGGTCTCTGAGTATTTGGAAGTGCTCAGAGATTTAGTTTCTGTTGCTGCACTGCATATTTTTTATGGCTCTGGAAGCCTGATACAGTGGGGATTGCATTTTTTTGGGGAAATCTTTCTAAATATGCTGGAGGGGGCTTCTGACGGGGGCTCCCTCCGGGGGTTTGCTGAGGTAATGAAACTAAATACTGAATGGCCTTCAGCTGGCGCTGATGGTAGGATATAAGGGGCCTGAGTTCCCAGCACCTTGCCGTTATCAATTTTTCCTTTTTCTGGTCTTGCTTGAAGCACTGCTATTTCCTGCTCTCCCTCAGAAAAGGGTTTTTTTCGTTTTTTTTTCCTCGTTTGATTTTTTTGTGGTTTGCTGCTAGCATGGACTGCAGCCTGTCCCCTTTTGGGGGGTCTGGCGCTGCAGTTGTTCCGTTTGTTCTGCATTTTTTGCTTTGCTCCTTTGTTATTTTTTATTTGCGAATGCTTTTGTCCACCAGAATCTTTTTAGGGATGGGATCGGGATTCGTTTTTTGGCAATCAAAGTGGGTATTTTTTTAGGGTTTTTGTTGGATTGCTCAAAATTTTTTCCCTTACTTTTCTGTCTAGACAGTTTGGGCCCCAGTTTTTGCTATTTTTTTTTTCTGTCTGGTCCGTTTTTTTCTTTCCCTAACCGCCTTTACATGTTTGGGGGCTTCCTTTTCTCTTTGGGATCCCCCGGCAATAGCTTTTATTTTTCTGCCTTTAGGGGTAGTTTTTCCTCGGGCTGTGACGGGGCATCTAGGATCCCCGGGAAGCCCCCGGGCTACTTCAGTTTTTGGGGTTTGGGTTCAGGTTACTGAAACCCAATATTCCAGCCTTCGTGTTTTACCGTTTTGCTATTTTTTGCTATTTCTCCTCAGTTCCCAAAACATAACAGGAATCCCACTGTTTCAGTGTCCACATCGCAAATCATGCAGCTGGGCGACATAAACTAAATCTCCGAGCGCTACCAAATCCCGGGAACCCAAACCCAGCAGCTCAAAAAACCCGAGCAAGGTATAATCCTTTCCCTTCCGGACCCCCCTTTAAAAATTGCATAGTGCTTTTAAAAAATTTGGTTTCTTGTAAAATGGGATGACAGTACCCAAGGAGAAAGATGTCATTTAAAACCCAATACTTACAAAATTTAATCTTTAAAAAACTTTCCGAACTAAAATTCCCATTAAAAAATTTTAAATGAAAAATTTTAAACCCCTTTTTTAACAACAAAATTTTAAAAAAAAAATAAAAAAACCTTTTTTTTCCATTTTCCCTTTTTAACTTAAAAAATTTTAAAATTTCCAAAAATTTTTAAAATTCTTAAATTTTTCCCAAATTTCCCAAAACAAAAAAAAAAAATAACCCAAAAAAAATTTTCAATCAAATACCTTAAAAAAACCCCTTTCACCAAAAAAAAAAACACAAAAACAAACCCCAACCCCCCCCCCCCCCACAAAACACCAAAATTTTTTAACTTTTTTTTTTTCCTCACCCTTTTTTTTTCCTAAAACATTTAAAATTAATACTTAAAAATAGTTTTGATATTTAGGGGGGGGTTTTTTTTAAAGATATATTTTGGGGTTTTCCCGTATCATCTACAAAAGTCTCTTCAAAACTGACTATGTCCCCAAAAAAAAACTTTTACAGATGGTATGCCCAATCCCAAGCTCCCTTTAAGCCCTTTTTTCTATTCCCCCGGTTGCTATTAAAACAAAAAAAAAAAAGGGGGGTATTATTAGCCGCCCCTCAAAATAAGAAAAAAATTGGAACATTTTCAAATAAATTATTATTTGATTTATTTATTTATTTGTTTAAAATTTTAAAATTTAAAGGGGGGTTTTTAAAAATTTATTAAACAAAATAAAAAATTATTGAAAAATTTGGTAAACAATAAAAAAATTTTGCTTTTTGAAAAAGAAAAAAAAAAATGGATTTTTAAAAAAAATTTTAAAATATTTTCAATTTTTTTTTTCAGAATTAAAATTTATAATAAAAATGGAATTTCTAAAATAAATAATCTGCCTTCCTTTAAAAAAAAAGGTTTACCAAAAAAGAAAAAAAAGGGAATGTTTAAAAACCCAGGGAAAAAAAAAAATAAAATTTTCAAATCTCAAACCTAAGTTCATGGGGAAATTTGAAGTCCCCAATTAAAGTTTTGAAATTTTAACCCCCAGAACATCTTTTTAAAAAATTTTTTAAAACGTCAGCACAACTTTGAAAAAAAATTTAAACCCAAAAAAGTACCAAAAAAAAATTTGGTCAAATTCAATTGGAACATGTAAAAGTCAAAATTTTTTTCAGATAAATTCATCCTTTAAGTCAACCGAGTTAAAAAGGTGGGCCTGAACAGCAAAGTTTTAGCCTTTTTTTTTAATGTAAAAAACTTAAAAAAATTGCAAAATTTTTTACCGCAACTCAAGCGGCAAATTTTTTTGATTTTTGGCTTTCATCCCCTTTCCCCTGGCTCCCCCAAAAAGGGTGGCAGTGTGCAACTTGGGTGGATAAGGCAGGAGAAGCGCTTGCAAATTTTTATGGGTGCATTTATTTAAAAAAAATCTAACTCCAGCAGGACATTTGAGATGTACCCCCAGAGTTCCCCCTTTTACCGTGGTCCGACTCTAAAGAGGGTAGCCCTTCAGAATATGTGATCTCTGATTCCAGCGCCCCCCCAATATAAAAAGTGAAAACGCCACCAGAGAATGGGGGCCTCAAATCAGCGGAATCCTCCATATGACTTCGTTTTAACAAAGCCCCTTTTTAATTTTATAACAGATACTGTAGGGGTTTGAACTTTTAGCTGTTGAATAAAAAATGTTAAATATTGCATAAAGATGTAAAAAACAGAAAATTTGGGGCAACTGAGTAAACTGATGAAAAACGTCCTTTTTAAATAAATGAAAAAAGAACCAATTTCCATCCAGTACTCGGCCCCTTGAGGGGCCCACCGGGGAAATCGGGGATCCTCCGGTGGGCCCCCGACTCCGACTCTTCTCTTCCAGCATCCTTTTTAACCCCCCCCCCTCCCAAAAACAGAAGAAGGGAGAAAAGCTGGGGCTCTGCATTGCTTGTACCGGGGAAAAGGGGCTCAACCTGCAGCATAAGGCTGTGGTTCCCCGGCCGGAAAACCCCAGCGTTTTGGGGACGGAAATTCCGCTCCGTCAACCCCCCCCCCCCCTTTATACCCGTTTTTTAGGGGTTTCAGGACCCCCGGAACACCTCCGAAAGAACGCAGGGTACAACCCCCGTGTTAAATTCGTTGCGGCGAGCCCTCGCCGCAAAAAAGCGGGACATCTCGGTCAAAAAAAACCGCCACATGTCCGTTTACGAGGGCGCCCCTGGTATGTTACGCATAGTGGGAGGGGGGTTTTTTTTAAACCCCCCACTATGCTTAACATCTGGCGCTGCGTGTTTGGCGCTGTCCAAAAGCCCCGCCAAACAGCAGCGTTTCCTGACCCTGGGGAAAACCCCCCCAGGAGTAGTGTGTATCGCTTCCCCCCCCTCTCCCTCCTGGGGTCACTGGCTGGAGAGGACTGATGACTACATGAGATTAATGTAATACTGTTTGTGGACCTCATCACCGGGGTCTTACTTCTTTATTTTGTAATCTGAAATTTTTTGCCCTAGGACAAAAATTATGTACTTTTCTACTAACAACGGTTATTACTCTCTTGGTTCATCATTATATTTTGGGGCTAAATTTTGGGTATCAAAATTTTTCATGCATTTTTGCATTTCATTTGAAAAAATTTTACAGTGTTTCCTTTCATATATCATCCTTTACATCATGTTTATCCTTTGCCTTCTGAATACATTGTTGTTACATTCTGCGCGTGAAAAGCCGCACATGCTTTAGAATGAATGCCGAATCATAAGAATTTGTTAACCATGGCAAAATCATTAATTTGAATGCTTTTTTTTTGGTTCTTTTGTTTTTTGGAGCCACACTGTAGCATTCTTATACTGGGGACGAACTCTGCAGGGTAAAGGATTAATTGGAAATGAGAGCGCAAAATGTAGTGCAATGCAAACTGGGGGCCTGACAACGGACTCTAACAGTGGGGGCTGCGTTCCAAAACAGGAAAAGCCTCCAAATTAAAAGGAACGCGTCACAC
>JARQOD010000002.1:508059387-508139029 GCA_033576555.1 Oophaga sylvatica | reverse complement strand
CCGTCTGTGATGGTGTTGACTTTTGTGGTGGGGACACAAAACGTTGCCACATTTTGGCCATACTGGTCTTGCCTTGTGCAGAGGTGCTGCTTCTGCTCCTCTTTTTGCAGAGCTTCCTCCAATGCCTCAATGCACAGAGCTGCTTTGTAAAGCACTAGCAGCACTGCTCTCGGGTGGAATGGAGAACATGATGGAATGCACCAGTGTGTCTTGGTACTCCCGCATTTTACGCTCCCGGTTCAACGGTGTTATGAGGCTTTGTAATTTGTCCCGGTAGCGAGGATCTAGGAGGGTGTACACCCAATAATCAGCCATGTTGAGAATGTGGGCGATGCAGCGGTCGTTTCTCAGGCACTGCAGCATGAAATCAACCATGTGCTGCAGACTCCCAACTGGCCAAGAAACGCTGTCCCCTGCTTGAGGCGTCATCTCTGCCTGCTCTGCATCACCCCACCCTCGCTCTACATACTGACTACTAGAGCATTGTGTACCTCCCTCCTCTGGACAGATGTCTTCCTCCTCCATTGACTCCTCCTCATCCTCCTCACAAAGTGTCCACTGCCTAGGCCTTTGTCAGGAACCACGTTGCGCAGACTGTCCAGAAGCAGATGGCATTTGTGACTCATCATCCTCCACCTCTTCCACAACCTCCTCCCTTAGTGCTTGCAGTGATTTTTCAAGCAGGCTGATAAGGGGGACAGTCATGCTGACTAGTGCATCATCTGCACTCGCCATCCGCATGGAATCATCGAAGGCACGCAAAACGTGGCAGATGTCCTTCATAGAGGCCCACTCAGTGGTGGTGAAGTGTGAACGGCGCGCAGTGCGACTTGTTTGCGCCTGATGCAGCTGGTACTCCATTACTGCTGCCTGCTGCTCACACAACCGCTCCAACATATGTAACGTTGAATTCCACCTGGTGGGTAGGTCACATATGATGCGATGTTCTGGAAGGCGGAATCGGCGCTGCAGAGCTGCAATGCGTGATTTTGCCATGCTGGAACGCCGCAAGTGAGCACACTCTATGCGGACCTTGTGCAGCAGTGCATCAAGATCCGGATAGTCCCTCAAAAAAACCTGCATGACCAAGTTGAGCACATGTGCCAGACATTGGATGTGAGTGAGGTTGTCTAGGCCCAGAGCTGCCATGAGATTTCGGCCATTGTCACACACTACCATGCCTGACTGGAGATTCGCTGGCACAAACCACACGTCGCTCTCCTGCTTGATGGCATTCCAGAGCTCCTGCGCTGTGTGGCTTCGATTCCCCATAGAAATTAATTTCAATACGGCCTGTTGACGTTTGGCCATGACTGTGCTCATATCGGTCGTAACAGGTAAGCGTTCACGGGTCCATGTGGAGGTAGACCGTGACGGCTCCTGCAGCGCTGATTCAGAGTAACTGGAGTATGAGGAGGAGTTAATGTGTACAGACTGGATTCCTGCATTCCTTGGAGTTGGCAGAACATGTACAGTGCCACTCTCAAGATCTGTACCCGGCTCCACAACATTTACCCAATGGCAGTGAGGGAAAGGTATCGTCCCTGTCCATGGCTACTGGTCCACGCATCGGTGGTCAGGTGGACCTTGCTACTGACGGCGTTTAGTAGCGCATGTTTAATTTTTCCCTCCACATGCTTTTGCAGGGCAGGGACGGCTTGCCTGCTGAAATGAAAGTGGCTGGGCACATTGTATTGTGGGACTGCCAATGTCATGAAGTTATGGAAGGTTTCAGTCTCCACCAGCCTGAATGAGAGCATTTCAAGGGACTGTAGTTTTGCAATGCCAGCATTCAGAGCCTGTGCTCGGGGATGGTTTGCTGAGTTTGGCCGCCTTTTCTCCCATGCCTGTGCTACTGATGGCTGTAGAGTGGCCTGGGAGTGTGAGGATGACAGAGAATGTGGTGCTGTGGGTGGAATTACACTGGGTCTCTGTAGAACAGTGCCAGAGGTTCTTCCATGGCTATCCTGTGAGGAAGTCGAACCAGCTGTGTGTGAGCTGGAGGAAGAGGCTACAACACAAGCTGAAGAGGTGGTAGGTGGTGCTGTAGGTTGGCCGACGTCTTCAGTGTGTCTTTGTAACTCCACCACATGCTTGGTCCGCACATGTTTACCTCTTTTGACTTTCTGATTACACAGCTTGTATTTGACATAGCAAATGTCATCTGCAACTGTGTTGAAAAAGGACCACGCACTGCAAGTCCTGGGAGCGCCCATTTTGGGTTTTGGAAGAGGAATGCTCCTAATGGGTGGCGAAGTGGAGGCTACAGGCAACCGAGTCTGCCCCTCCCTCTCCCTCCTGTTTTGGCCTTTCGGGGAATATTTTCCTCAGAGCTGTTCCCACCACCTTCCTGTTCCTCATGCGTCAAGGAGCTCATCATCTACACTACCCTTTTCAAACACCTGCTTCTCCTGGGTAGTCTCGCCAGCACAGTACGCACCAGAAAGTGGCACCGGAGTCGCATCATCAGATGCGTACTGAGGTGTGCTGACCATAGGCACTGGCCCACCCGCCTCTAAAGATTCAGAGAGACAAAGCAGTTGCGCATGACTGCATACTCCTTCTTCACATTCTAGAATGCTGCTTGACTGGCCCCCTGTTTCCAAGCCAAAAGATTCAGAGAACAGAAGTTGAGATGGCTCCTGTCCAGAGCTCTCTGACTGCCTGGGCAATCTGGCAGGTGGTGAAGAGACAGATGGTTGCTCTTCAGTGCTCTGGGCCTGAGAGGATGTGGAAGTAATTGAAGTCGATACATTATCTGTCATCCATCCGACAACGGCTTCAATTTGGTCGTTCCGCAGCAGTGGGGTACCGCGAGCTCCAGCAAAGCTGAGCATAAAGGACCGTTCCCTGGTAAAACTGGGGGATGCTGAGTGACTGGTGCCCACAGCAGGCACAGAATCCCCACGTCCTCTCCCTGCTGAAACTCCACGCCCACGACCACGTGCCTTAAGGTACTGTCACACTAAACGAGATCGCTAACGAGATCGCTAATGCATCTCCGATTTTATGACGCAGTAGCGATCTCGTTAGCAATGCAGCTGTGTGTGACATGTAGCAGCGATGTGGCCCCTGCTGAGTTGTCGTTGATCGCTTATGAACGTTCTGAGCCATTTTTTGGTCGTTGGTGTCACGCTAGTGAGCCTGAATCGCTGAGTGTGACACCCTTTATGAACGACTTCACCAGCGTCGCAGGTGGGACTAGGTTTTCCCAACGACCGCAGAGGTCGTTATACAGATCGCTGATGAGATGTGTTTGGAATCTAACTAGCGATCACATAGCGATCGCACTAGCGATCTCGCCAGGTCGTGTCGTTGTCGTGATCGCTAGTGCGATCGCTAAGTGTGACAGTGCCTTAACTCCCTGCCTTCTTCATATTGGTAGACTGATAAAGATAGGCAGAAAAATACTAAGGGCTTAGTGTGCTTATTCCTGAACAGCTATTAATAGGTATAAGAAACACTAATTTTATGAAGTGTGGACTACACTTTAATATGAGCTAATGTGGCCTACACAACTGTAAAGTGGAGTGTTTGGTGAACTTTATTTTTTTTTTTTGCTATTCACAAACAAAAAAAAGGTTGTGTGACTTGTGACAAAAGATGTAAAAGCGATAGATAGTATCACAAAATTTTTGTAGCTATTACAATGCAGGAAGGTAACCTACAATGCAATACATAATACAAAAAATAGGCTAATACTAATCTGGCTGGGGTTGCAGGGCACAAGCCAGCAGAAAGGCTCCTCTATCTACTCCTATATAGTGTTTGCAACCAATGTAGCTGGATACGGATGGAAGCACACTAATAGGAGAAATTCTTTAAAAATAAGCAGCACTACAGAAAAAAAGGACAATGTATGAGGCAGTGACGCACGCTGAGCGGACTACAACCAGAGGTGGATGCAGAACACACTCCAGCGTGAGCTGCACTCACACACAGAGACCTCACAGACAGCCGTGAACAGTGCAGAGAACTGTGCACTAGCAATGAAAGGCTGCAGAAAGGCTCTGCTATCTACTCCTATATAGTGTTTGCAACCAATGTAGCTGGATACTGATGGAAGCACACTAATAGGAGAGATCAGTAAAAATGAGCACGCAGCAATAAAACAAACAAAAAAAAATGTATGAGGCAGTGACGCACACTGAGCGGACTACAACCAGAGATGGCTGCAGAACACACTATAGCCTGAGCTACACTTACACACACAGACCTTGCAGACAGCTGTGAACAGCACTGCAAGGCAAAAGAAAGCTTTACACAGTAGCCTGGGTAAAGCACAATATAGCAAATCGCTATCTCTAACTGTCCCTCAGAGTCAGAAGAGCAGCGTCCTGCCCCTAACAGAATTCACAGCAGAGTGAACCCAAAATGGCGGTGGCGGCTTTTATAGTGCATCATGATATAATTTCAGCAGCCAATCACAGCCATGCCATTAGTTAACATGCCTACATGCCTAACAGGATGTTCCCACACCTCTTAAAATTCCTCATTGGCTGAATCAAATCAAACTGGCTCATGGGAACTTCCGATTCCGATATTCGATATGCAAAAAGTATCGGAACTCAGTATTGGAATTCTGATACCGCGAATATCGGCCGATACCCAATATTTGCAGTATCGGAATGCTCAACACTAGTCTCTAGTAAAAAATGTGTGTTTTTTCTCCTTCAAATGGTACTGAAACCTTTCCACCGTATTCTGCAGTTGGATTTCTTTTTTACTAAAGTCTGGCTCAGATATAAATTTCTTTGTGATATCTATTTGTTCCTTTAATGCTTCATTCAGGGCTGAGAGGTTTTGCCTCTCCTCATCAAGCAAGAGTCTCATAAGTTTAATGGGGCACTCCGTCGCCTCCTTCTCCCATCTCCCAATCAGACTAGAATTCCTATATCTGTGTCCAGGGGATAATGTTATTCTTAAATGTCTTGGTACAATGCCCGCCTTAATGTAATTATCCAATGTCTGTACCTCCCACCAAGAGGATATTTGGTCTTTATAGACCTTGGTTAACTCCTTAAAGGCCGCATTAAAAGACGGTACATATTTCTTTTGGGTAAATACCCTATCTGAAAACACGTCCCTTGCCTCATTGACCCACTGATTTGTGTCAATGCCAGTGGTGAGGAACCCTGCCATGTCACAATATACAAATCAAAAATAGCTGGGATTATCCAAGAATTGAATGTGATAAAGCAAATGGATAAAATTTGACTTTTAATGTTGAATATTAAACCAAACAACACAAATTACCAAGTGAATAGTGAACCCATAAACCCCACACGGACACAGACAAACAATAAAATTACCCTAGGCACTTGGCCTTTTAAAAAAATGGGTAAAGAATACCTCAAAGAACTTGATGTACATAGATGAATTTTGATGCAGAAACTCAATGCCACTTATACAGGAAACAATCTGCACCCAACCTGCGACCTATTTGGCACAGGAAACAATCTGTATCCAACCTGCAATTAAACAAAGTGACAATGGGCACTACTAACTATTGTAAACATAAGACTGATTTTGCAATTGTACAAACAGAGGTATTGTTAATGAAGCACATAAGGCAACACAACACTAAGTGTGCACTAAATATCACTGATGAACCTAACTGGAGTGTTAGCTACTTCATAGACTTCAAATAACCCCATAAATGGAACATCAGTTTGAGCAACATGGAGCAGGTGACATGTCACGATCTCACCACTTTTCCAGGTCTGATCCTCCAAACAGGGGTTAGCCTATACACCGAGGAAGAGAAGAGACCATCACCCGCTGTTGCCTCTATGAATTAATGCGTCTCCCGACGCGTTTCATCTTATTAGAATCTTCAGGGGAGCCGACTGGCATCAAATCATGCTGCTGCTTGCAAGTTCGCCAGTGTAACCGGCGAGATTTAAAGGAAATCGAAAAGGGTGCGTCACCTCCTCCATGGAGTCAGCGTGTGACGCGTCTTCCGGTCCGTGGAGCGCACTTCCGGTCCATGGAACGCAAAGGGTGTGCTGCAGAGAGAAGGAGTCACATAGTGATGTGCAGCTAAGCAACAAACTAATGCCCACAATTGCGAACCCGAGTATCCAGTGATCCACAGATACTGGTCACATGTCTAGACGCACTGAGCAGTACAAGAGGACTAGAACCGCTTACAACATAGGCGCCAATAAAAAAGCCAGTGACGTTTCTTACATAGTCTGATCGGGTTCCCAGTGGCATGATTCAAATGAACCGCAAGTCACATAGCACCAACATTTTATCAATGGGGACACATAGAAAGCAAGGGAAATATGAAAGAGAGGTCATTGTACCAATATAAAACATATCAAGAAGTGAACTTATGCATCATAGTCCACAACCTTACACAGAAATGTACCTTCTGCAAACTCATGGCATTATGAGGTTCTAAAAGTTTATATGCAAGCACGCACAATAACCATCTATAATGAGAGGTGAGTTCTGTAATCACTATATTTAATCCACTCGCAGTTTGGATACAGATTGTTTCCTGTGCCAAATAGGTCGCAGGTTGGGTACAGATTGTTTCCTGTATAAGTGGCATTGAGTTTCTGCATCAATATTCATCTATGTACAACAAGTTCTTTGAGGTATTCTTTACCCATTTTTTTTATAAGGCCAAGTGCCTAGGGTAATTTTATTGTTTGTCTGTGTCCGTGTGGGGTTTATGAGTTCACTATTCACTTGGTAATTTGTGTTGTTTGGTTTTATTATTCAACATTAAAAGTTAAATTTTATCCATTTGCTTTATCACATTCAATTCTTGGATAATCCCAGCTATTTTTGTTTTGTTTTAAGATAAAAAATAACCATACTCAATCTCTATGGTTGCTTTACCTTATTGAAAATATTTTGTACAGTAACAGAAATGAATGTGGAATAAAATAGTGGCATCCTGGACGTGGATAGTTTCGCTAGAAACACAGTTCCTTTTAGCATATGGAAGTATTAAAGTAATATACAGTTTGTATACAGTATGTAAATTGATTAAACTGATAAATATGAAAAAGGCACTTAACCCCGAAGTCTGTTTTCTCCTTCTTGAGCAGGCCAATTTTTTCAATTGTGACCAGTGTCACTTTATGAGGTAATAACTCTGGAACACTTCAACATATCCCAGTGATTCTGAGACTGTTTTTTCGTGACATGTTATACTTCATATTAATGGTAAATTTAGGTCAATATGATTTGTGTTTATTAATGAAAATATTGAAAATTTGACAAGAGAAGTAAAAATTTAATTTTTTATGCCCTTAAACCAGATAGTTATACAACATAAAATACTTAATAAATAACATTAACCACGTGTTTACTTCACATCAGCATCATTTTTGAACAATATTTTTTTGGCTATGAGGTTAGAAGGGTTAAAAGTCTTAACAGTTTCTAATTATTCTAACAAAATTTACAAATCCATTTTCTCAGGGGCCACATCCATTTAGAAGTGACTTTATGAACTCTATGTGATAGAAAATACCCAAAAATTACACCCTTTTTAAAACTATAATCCTCAAAGTGCTCAAAGACCACATTCAACAAGTTTATTAACTCTTTAGGTGCTTCAACAGAATGAAAGAAGTGTGAAAGGAAAAAATACAAATTTTATCTTTTCCCACCAAAATAATGATTTAGCCCCAAATTTAGCATTTCTAAATGGTAACAGGAGAAAATTAACCATAAAATGTGTTGTCCATCTCCTGAGTTTGCCAATATCTCATTTATGGTGGAAAACTACTGTGTGGGTTCACGGCAGGGCTTGGAAGGGAAGGAGTGCCCTTCAACTTTTGGAGCTCAAAATAGACAGCGTCTGCCATGTCACGTTTCTCTAGCCCTTAATGTGCCTAAACAGTGGAAACTCTCCACAAGTGACCACATTTTGGAAACTAGATCCTCAAGGAATATATCTAGAGGTGTGGTGAGCTCCTTGAACCTGCAGGTGCTTCACAGAATTTTATAACTTTAAGCCATGAAACTAAAAAATCACATTATTCCCACGAAAATGTTGCTTTAACCCTAAATTATTCATATATACAAGGGTAACAGGAGACCACAAAATTTGCTGTGCAATTTCTTCAATTACAAGCATATGTGGTGTAAAACTACTGTTTGGGTGCATGGCAGGGCTTGAAAGGGAAGGAGCACTATTTGACTATGGCTGGAATAGATAGCCGACGCCACGTCACCATGTCAGAACCTATGATGTGCGAAACAGTAGATAGCCAACACAAGTGACCCCTTTTTGGAAATTACTTTCCTCAAGAAAGCTATCTACAGGTGCGGTGAGCACCTTGAAATCCCAGGCACTTCACAAAATTTTATAATGTTAAGCCGTGCAAATAAAAAAATATATTTTTCACTCTAAAATATTGTTTCAACCCCAAATTTTTCATGTTCACAAGGGTAACAGAAGAAAATGGACCATACAATTTGTTCTGCAATTTCTCCTGAGTATGCCACTACCCCATACATGGTCTAAACTACTCTTTACATGCAGGGCTTGTAAGGGAAGGAGCACTGTTTGCCACATGGGGTTTTTTTTGCCTTCCTCTGCATCAACATGTTAGGGCAGGTTAGGATAGGATATGGGTTGAACTAGATGGACTTAAAGTCTTCCTTCAACCTTAATAACTATGTTACTATTTGACTTTTGGAGAACTAAATTGGCTGGAATTGATGCCATGTCTCGTATGCAGAGCCACTGAGGTGTCTACACAATGGAACCCCCCACAAGTGACCCCATTTTGGAAACTACACCATAAAGGAACTTATCTAGGTGTGTGGTGAGAACCTGGAACCCCTAGATGCTTCACAGAATTTTATAAGATTGACCCGTGAAAATGTAAAAATACATTTAACCCCCAAAATGTTACTTTAGCCCCAGATTTTTCTTTTTCACATTGGTAACAGGAGAAAATGGACCGCAAAATATGTTGTGCAATTTCTCCTGTGGATGCAGATATCCTACATGTGGAAAACTACTGTTTAGGTGTTTAGGTGGAAGGCAAGGAATACCAGTTAAATACTGGAGCGCAATTTTTGCTGGAAGAGATTGCAAATGTCACATTTGAAGAGCCTTTGACATGCCAAAACAGCAGAAAAGCAACAAGTGACCCCACTTTGGAAACTACATATCTTGAGAAATTCAACTAGGGGCATACTGAGAATTTTTAACCCTTAGGTAATTCACAGAATAGTATAAAATTGGGCTGAGTCTAGGGAAAATTATCATTTTTTTCCACTAAAATGTTGCCTAAGTTAATAATTTTCAAAAGAGATAATAGGAGAAAATAGACCACACAATTTGTTAAGCAACTTCTCCTGAGTAGAGATGAGCGAACCTTTCAAAGTTCAGTTCCATTCTCTGAACATTTAGACATTCGCCACACATGTTCGCTGAATAGTTCAATTCAATGGGAGGCCAAACCAAATGTATACACAAAACCTTAAGGGGTGTCAAAAAGCTTCTCAAACAGCTAAAATTATGGGCAGACACCATGAAAATTGACAGAAATTGACCCACAGTAGAAAATTGCAAATGGCACAGCAGCAGTCAGCATGGGCCATGCATGACATATCAGGGCTAGCTTTTACAGCCTGGAATTGAAGTTTCATTCAACACCTCCAATTTTTTTTTTTAAGTCACACTCAGATAGCACAAACATCACTTTCATACATACTATTGGTAGAAAATTGCAAGGAAAGTAACACAGGTTATTGACTGATTTATTGACCAATAGTAGAACCTTTTATAATGGCACAGAAGCAGTCAGCTATAGGCCATGTATGGGGTATCAGGGTCTGGACCAGCATTTACAGCTTTGAATTGAAGTTTCAATGAGGATATGGTGGTTAAGTGAGCAGTGTAATCCTTCTTAACTGGGAGCCCTGATACCTCATGCAGCACCTTCAATTTCTTTTTTTCCAACCACACTCAGATGGCGCAAACATTAGTTTTATACAGTACTAC
Organism: Oophaga sylvatica; assembly: GCA_033576555.1. Taxonomy (NCBI): domain Eukaryota; kingdom Metazoa; phylum Chordata; class Amphibia; order Anura; family Dendrobatidae; genus Oophaga; species Oophaga sylvatica. The sequence goes on along the minus strand of JARQOD010000002.1, from coordinate 508,129,044 downwards.
TGGTAAAAAAAATGTAAGGAAAGTAACACAGGTAGTTGACTGAAAGTAAGTGCAGGCCTTTCTGTCTAGGAGTCCTATTTACACAGGCAACCCACCTGATGGAGACCCGACTTTGAGTCACCACATTCAAAAAGATTATTGTCATACACCACTAAAGTGGCATCAATTTCCACAAAGTAAAAATAGTATAATAGGGCTCTGACACACCTTCCCCTACAGGCAACCCTCCAGATGGAGACCCAACTTTGAGTCTCCACATTCCAAAATATTATTGTCAACCACCACTAAAGTGGCATCAATTTCCACGGAGTAGAAATATTATAATAGGCCTCTGACACAACTTCCACACAGGCAACCCACCAGATGGTGGAGTCTCCACATTTCAAAAAAATTGTTTGTAACATTAACAGCAGTATCAACAGCAAGCACAGAAGACACCACAAAGGTGACACAGACTGCAATAATGCGAGATCAATGCATAACACTAAAACTACACCATTACTTAGCCTGCGCTGAAAAATTCATTGGAGATCTGTCTTGTTAATTTTGATGAAAGTTAGGCGGCCTACGCTTTCAGGGGACAGCCAGATGAGCTTATCCATCAGGAGACCACCAGCTGAAAGTCATGACAAAACCTCTAAGGTGTGACAGGCAATCTCAGGCCACGCTTCCATTTTTGAAGAGCAAAATGCAAAAGAGTCCCGCTGATTGCATTGATATTGAGCTCCAGATACTCATGCATCATCCTCTCCAGTCGCTCACATGTCAGACTTGTACTCTGTTCTGGTGGTGCACAGACTGGTTTAAAAAAATGTGTGAAACGACTCAGACAAATTGCTTATGCCAGGTACACTGCTACTGGTGCTGCTGCTAATGTTTTTGCAATGACATCTTGACGTTCCTGGGATTGGATGTCTAGAATTGGAATGCACACTGTGTGCCTCACTGCTGTCTTGGAGAAAACCACTCTTAAAATTGCCTACAAGCATGTTTCCAAAGCCCAGCATGAGGGCATCTCGATTCCGAGTGCAGTCCTATAGTGCAGTCCACAAACAATAGACTCTGAGTGCAAAAAAAGAGAAAAAGGAGGATCGACCAGCTGGATATGGATAAAAAACTTCTCCTTTATTTCATATCGTTAAAATGAGTCCAGACAAGTTAAGAACAAGAAGACGTTCTGACGCGTTTCTGGCCGAAGCCCTTAGTCATAGAATATAGCATGAATGTCCTAAAGGAAGCAATATATAGGAGAAAAACCTCCTATGACATCATGATACAATTAACCTACAAAAAATTTGCATATGAAATTGCAAATACAACAACAAAACAATGTGCGCTATCCATATGAAAAGGAAAATACAAATTGAATAATATATGTGGCAAAAAATGCTATAATAATTTGGTGACTATAAACACTTGAATACAGGGATAAGAGCACCAACAGAATCATTTTCTCTGATAATAGAAGGCCAGCAAGGACATAATATTTGATGTTGCCGATAGTACACATCTCCAATATAGCTTCATGATTCTCATCTGATCTAGGTGCCAAACAGGAAAAAAAAAACTGCAAATGAATGCCTATATATGAGCTACATTGTGAACACTTATTAGTTTCAAAAGTATTAAAATTGTGTAATTGCACTGAACATAATGCCATGCCTCTGGGTGTGGATATGGCTCAACGAATATAATTGCTGTAGAGGTTCAAATTGTTAAATGAGCAGAATGAAACTGACATGACTAGGTCTAAATCTAAATCTAAATTAGATATGTGATAACTTTAATAAAAAAAATATATATATACACTGAACATAATGCCATGCCATAGTGCAGTCCTATAGTGCAGTCCACAAACAATAGACTCTGAGTGCAGTCCACAGACAATAGAGAAGATGGAGAAATTAAGTTCTGTCTTCTTCGCACCTGTGATACGATTCTCTAATGCGAGAGAATCGAATCACAGTAAACTGACATTCGGCTCAAACTCTGATCAAGGTCTGAGCCAAGTGTCATTACAATGAACAATCCAATTCTCTCATAAGAGAGAATCATTGCTCGTGTGAGGGAGCCTTAGAGTCAGATAGCCCTTAGAGACTGACAAATAGCGTGCACCTCTGTGTGCCTCACCACAAATGCTACTCCAATCAGGGGCTGAAATAAGATTTCTGGCATAAGAAACACCATCATGAATTAGACGAGCTGTGGCGTCAAGCCCCTGTTGCAGTCTGGGTCCTACCCCAGCACCACCCATTTTCACAAAGTTGGGTGAAACTGCAGTGAAAACACAAAAAGTAAAATTTTTTGTGTAACTCTGTGCTGATCCAAAATGTTGCAACTTTTCAATGTGATTTACTCCAGAATTCTCTCATAATCACCTTGAGAAATCAAATTTTTATTAAAAAATAAGTAATAATAAGAATTGAAATGTAAATAAAAATTTGCCCTAGAAATTGTTCACATGTCTGTTTGCATTGGATCCAGTAGAAATAAAAGAAGTGGACTTGTAAGACATGTGTCATGGCACAGTTGCCAGAGGTCCCGGGGCTAGGGCAGGCTCCTTCCTCACTCCTAAAGCTAGGGGTGCCCTAGCTATCCCTGCTCCCCAGATTGCTTCTGATGATGAAGACGCTTGGACCATGTGCCTTACTTAGCTCCTAAATCAGCCATTATCTGTCCCCTCCCCCACCCAGTGAAGTGGGAAGTAGCAGTTTATACGAATACACAAACCAGACTAACAGGGGAAAACGTACAGGGATAAATGAGAATACTAATCATACAAATATGCACTCACAAACAGAGTGGAACTCCAGGAAGAAAATGGAGGAAAAACTAAATAGGAAAGGATGAGGATATACACACAGACAAATCACTAAGCAACAGTCTTTAGAATAATACCCCAAACACCTCCTAACAACCAACTACTCCAACTCTAGAACCAGGTAGTACAAAACTAACACTGGTGGTCCCTGATTGACAGAGGTAAGTGGACAACACTGAACAGCTGAGACCATCAAAACAGAAAAGCTTCCAGAAGTTCTCAACTGAACAAAGAAACCTGCACTGTTTAATATGAAGGTGAACTGCTTCTAATCAGTGCAGAAGTATGAGAAATCAGACACCGCAGTTTTCTGGCCCTTCTCAGTCGCAGTAAACTTATGATAAAATGGTTACATGGATGCAAACAATTTCTAATTCGAACCCAAAGTTCCCAATTTTAAAGGGATTCCTTTGCTGTCCGTTCAAATTTAACGTAAAAAAAAGTTTGACAGACTACATTTTTGTCCATCAAAAACACGGATAGCAGATGGAACATTCACTATTAAGTTCTATGGGAAACGGATCATAATGGATAAATGGGTCAGTCCAAAATGATGACTTTTGTGCTTTTCAGAAAAAAAATAAAACCAATTCAAATAAACCTTTAACTGAATGTTTAATTCCATTGTAATGTTTCTCAAGCAAATAATAAAAACAGAAATATAAACTGGCAAGTGAACACCGCCTTACACGAACTGTTTTTTATCTTGTTTGTTTTCTTAAAATTTACAGAAGAAAATACAGTTCCGTTATTAAGGGATTTCTCAGTTAACATTTCTCCTGCATTCATCACTTTTACCTGGAACTGCAATATAACAAAGCCTATGAAGAAGTACAACTATCAAGTTAACATTGGAAACGAAATTTTTGAATATCTGACGGTAAGAATATAACACTTTTATTTTTTAATGTGTTAAGTACACTCTATGCTTCATAAGAGTGATCTTTACTATTATGGCATGTTTATGCAAAAAGGATATGCTATGGATTTTCATTCCGTCAACTCATATAGATTACTAGATGGAGGCCCGATGCTATCGCATCGGGAGGGCGGTAACACAGGCTTTGCAGCATTGAGAATCTCTCCCCCCATGTGCTTACCCACCTATCCACTCTCTCTTTCCACTTGTGCTGACTTCTCCCATCTGTGCCCTCTTCTTTGACCTGTCTACCCCATGTGCTATCCCCCTTGTCTGCTGTCTCCTTCCTGTGCTGTGTTCTCCCTTCATGTGCTGTCCCGTTTGAGCTGTCTCCCCCCGTGCTCTGTCTCTCTCACCCCTGTGCGCTTTCTCTCTCACCATCTGCTGTCTTCTCCTCTCATGTCATCTCTTCTTTGACCTCTCAAGGCGTATACATGGCGTGTGTGTGGTGCATAAGGCGTATACAGTGTGTGTGCGCGGTGCATATGGCGTATACAGTGTGTGTGTATTGTGGTGCATACGGCGTATACAGTGTGTGTGTGTGGTGTGTACGGCGTATACAGTGTGTGTGTGTGGTGCGTACGGCATAAACAGTGTGTGTTGTTGTGCGTACGCTGTATACAGTGTACACACCACATATATATGCCATACACTCCACACACACGTGTGGTGTGTACAGCGTATACAGTGTGTGTGTGTGGCGTACGGCGTAAACAGTGTGTGTGTGTCGTGCGTACGTCGTATACAGTGTACACACCACATATATACGCCATACACACCACACACACATGTGGTGTGTACGGCGTATACAATGTGTGTGTGTGGTGCATGCGGAGTAAACAGTGTGTGTGTGGTGTGTACGGCGTATACAGTGTGTGTGTGTTGTGCATACGGCATACACAGTGTGTGTGTGGTGCGTACGGCGTATACAGTGTGTGTGTATGTGTGTGTGTTTGGTGCGTATGGCGTATGCAGTTTGTGTGTGTGTATGTGTGTGTGTGTGGTGCATATGGTGTAAACATGTGTGTGTGTTTGGTGCGACGGTGTTCCGCTGGTGGTACCGCGCAAGAGGCTGGTACTACCAGCAGTTTCCATATTGAGACACCCATCACTTGGGTGTCCCAATATGGCGTTCGGTGAACTTCCGCCGCTTGGAATTCCGGGATCCGGACACATCTGGACAGAACAGGATGTGAAGACATCACAAAGTAAGTATAAATTAGATGCCACAGATTCATAGCAATTTTTTTTTGCACACATTATAGCCCACATGGACGTACCCTTAAGAGCCTAGAATAAAGTAGTTTAGTCCTTAGTTTCCCTCTTCTTCCACCCTCATTATGGCTGCTCTAATTAAGGCCAAGTTCAGTATTTGGTCAGTATTTCACATCAGTATTTGTAATCCAAACCAGGCATGGGTGAAATATGAAGGAGGAAATGATCCAGCTCCCAACAAGCCAAAGATATAACAAGATTCTTTATTCAATTCGGTTAAAAGCAGGTAAATATACAGACAATATTCATATACAGTTCATGTTGAAAGACAGGGGGAACATGGGGAGAGACATGTAGTCACCAGACGCGTTTCGAACAGAGCGTGTTCTTAATCTTGGTGTGAAAAGGCAAAGTTCAGTATTTGATCAGTATTTCACATCTGTATTTGTAAGCCAAACCAGGCGTGGGTGAAATGTACAGAAGTGGTGACGTGTTTCTATTAGTTTTCCTCTGATTGTTCCACTCCTGATTTTGGCTTACAAATACTGATGTAAAATACTGAACTTGTGGACATGGCCTAAAGAACATATTCCTAATTCATATTATTGGTGAAAGTCACAAAGATATATCATTTATTTAGCACTTATTATCTTAAGGCTGGAGTCACACGAACGCATAACACGGCCGAGTGCTATCTGATATTTTATTGAATAGCAGTTGGACCAATGTTATATTTTGGGCAGTGCACATCAGCAATTATTTTCTCATGCCAGTTCCACATGAGAAAGCAATCGCAGTTTGCTTGGTTTGGAAGCGAGACTCGGCTCACACACTCCATACCAGTTTATATGTGCGTGTGAAACATCGGAATGCACCTTGAGCAGTTCGATATACACCGAGACAGGCAATGGACAAAATTGAGAGATTACTTTCTCCATCTCCTCCACACCTGTGCTGCGATTCTCTTATGCAAGAGGATCAGAGCACTGACACTCGGCTCCCACTCGCAGCAGAGTTTGAGCTGAGTGTCATTAGCATATCTGTTATGTCCCATGAATGAGACATTTTACAGACAGTCCTGTGCATTTTACATGCTGTATCGCAGTCTCTCATATTGTTTACTGTTGCTATGTGTTCCTGTGTTTGCATAGCTAAAATCCTCCTTTTCCATCAAGTTTGTCCCTTCTGTCTATCTGTCTCCCTCTTCTGGGCATGATGTCATTTCCTCCTTCTTCTTCCCTGTGTCTCGTTCTCCATCTTGGTTTTATCAGAATCACATGTGTTTTCAGTCTGTGTAATGTATGTAGTACAGTTCATATAGCGTCTTGTGCTTGGGTGCGATGAAAATACATGAGACACAGGTTTGATATAGAAAGTCTTGTATTACTTCATACAAGTTGGCAAAAATAGTCACACAGTTTGCAGACACAGAAGCAGGAGACACAGCAGGCCAGAGTAATCTAAGCTCAGCAATCACTCTCCACAACAGGTTCAGGATCTTCTTCTCTGTTACCGTAAGTCCATGCAAACGTGGGTCTTTCAAAGAGCAGGGTTCAGAGTCCACAAGTGCTTCAGAGTTCCTCAGTAGGAATAGCTGGAGTACAAGGTCCAAGGCTTTAGGAGTCAGGTCACAGGTTCACTGCAGGCTAGATTCTGAAGCACTGATTGCTCAGCTGTGGCTGCTTAAGAAGCAAAAGGAGAGAATCAGGGCGGGAACATGCAAGCTGGAAACTCCATTTTGACTGAGGGCAAGATAGCTGCAGCAAGACAGAAAGTAAAATGGCTGACGAACAAACTGAGTTTCAGGAACATGTACACAGAACCTTACATTACTCCCCCTTAGGGACAACCTCCGGATGACCTCAGGCCAGGCTTGTGTGGGTACCTCTGATGAAACTGACGGAGCAAGCGAGGAGCATTAACGTTATTGACTGGTTCCCATGAGTTGTCCTCCACTGGGTAGCCCTGCCATTTAATCAGATATTGTAACTGATTTCTATACAACCTGGAATCTAAAATCCTTTCCACCACAAATTCTTCCTGACCATCGACTAGCACTGGGTCAGGGCAAGGAGAAGAACGTCCAGGAAACGTATTGGGTGTCGCAGCCTTTAGTAGGGATACATGAAAGACAGGGTGAATTCTCATAGTTCTGGGCAGTTGAAGACGACAAGCAACGGCACTTATAATTTTACTGATTTTATAGGGTCCAATGTACTTATGTCCCAACTTAGACGATGGAATCCTTAACTTAAGATTTCTGGTTGACAGCCAGACCAAGTCTCCTACCTTGAAAGCTGGTGCAGGTTTACGAAATTTATCTGCTGCTTTCTTGTACCTTTCCTGAGCCGATTCCAGATTCTCCTTTAGAAGATCCATATTCTTCTGTAAAGACGTGATTCTTTCAGCCACTGCTGGTAAAGGCGTTTCTATGGGAAATCGTGGTAGAATGTTAGGATGATAACCTAGATTAGAGTAAAAAGGAGACTGCTTAGTGGAGGCACTCTGAGAGTTGTTATACGAGAACTCAGCTAATGGAAGTAGATCCACCCAATCATCCTGTAGGTGGCAGATAAAGCAGCAGAGATACTGCTCCAGGGTTTGATTGGTTCGTTCGGTCTGTCCATTAGTCTGGGGATGAAAAGCAGAAGAAAGGTTTACTTTAATGTCCAATGCTGCACAGAAATTTTGCCAAAACCTAGAAGTGAATTGCACCCCTCGATCCGAAATAACCTCATCCGGTACTCCATGTAAGCGAAACACATCTTTAATCATCAAATCTGATGTCTGTTTTGCAGTGGGTAAGCCGACACAAGGGATAAAATGAGCTGCCTTTGTTAGACGGTCAACCACCACTAGAATGGTGTTCTTCCCTTGAGAGGTTGGTAACTCCACAATGAAGTCCATAGAAATGGATCCCCACGGGCGGGACGGGGTGGGAAGAGGCTGTAACAGACCAGTTGGTGAGGAGCGAGGTGTTTTGCATCTTGCACAGACTTCACATGAAGTGACATAGTTTAAAACATCCTTCCTGCAAGTGGGCCACCAAAAGAAACGAGAGAGAAATTCCTGTGTCTTTAGAATTCCTCTATGCCCAGCTATCTTGGAATCGTGAATGAGTTGCAATACTCTCAATCTGACTGTTTCAGGAATATACAGGCGTTGTCCCTGAATCCACACACCATTCTTAAAGACAAGACTTACGTCCCTTGGGGGTTGTGCCAAAAAGGAATCCGCATGGTATGCTTCCTTGATGTCCTTAAGTAGGTCTTGATTATGAATTACTCCTAGGAATCTAGAGTCAGGAAGAATAGTCTTAGGAGGAGTAATTGGACGTGTCTCTGCTGAGTAAATCCTAGAGAGTGCATCAGCCTTTCCATTGCGCGATCCTGGTCTATAAGAAATGATAAAATTAAATTGGTTTAAGAAAAGATTCCAGCGAGCCTGGCGAGGAGTCAGGCACTTAGCCGACCTGATAAACTCAAGGTTACGATGATCTGTCAGGACGACTATTTGCTGTGCAGCTCCCTGAAGAAGGTGTCTCCATTCTTTGAAGGCGGCAATAATGGCCAACAACTCTCTATTGCCCACATCGTAGTTCCTCTCAGCCGAAGACAACTGCTGGGAAAAGAAGGCACAGGGATGCAAGACATTCTTCTCACCTGTTCTCTGAGAGAGTATAGCTCCAACGGCACAGTCTGAAGCATCCACCTCTATTATGAAGGCAAGCTCGGGGTTGGGATGTACTAGGATAGGTGCAGTGGTAAATTTATCTTTTAGACGGGAAAATGCTTCCTGGGCTTGGGGAGTCCAGGAGAACCTAGACTCTTTCCGGGTAAGTTGGGTGATAGGTGACACTACCTCAGAGAAATTTCTAAAGAAACGTCTATAGAAGTTGGCAAACCCGATGAAGCGCTGTACCTCCTTCACATTTCTAGGACTTGGCCAATCCTTGATGGCTTGGGTTTTGCTTCCATCCATACTAATTCCTTGTGTAGACAGTACATACCCCAGAAATTGAATTTCGGTCCTATGGAATTCACACTTTTCAAGTTTGATGTAAAGATGATTTTGTCTTAGACGTTCCAAGACCATTCTCACATGTCCATGATGTTCCTCTGTGGAGTTAGAAAAAATTAGAATATCATCCAAATAAATTACCACGAATGTATCTAGGAGATCCCTGAAGATGTCATTCACCAAGTGTTGGAAAGTGGCTGGGGCGGTACTCAGACCAAAAGGCATAACTAGATATTCAAAGTGTCCATAGCGTGACCTGAATGCAGTCTTCCATTCATCCCCAGGTCTAATACGGACTAAGTTATAGGCCCCACGAAGATCTAGTTTAGAGAAAATTTTGGCATGTCGCACTCTCTCCAATAACTCAGGGATTAAAGGCAATGGATAACGGTTTCTAATAGTAACCTTATTGAGTTCCCTATAGTCTACGCATGGTCTCAGAGATCCATCTTTCTTCTTTACAAAGAAGATGGGTGCACCTGCAGGAGATGAAGAGGGGCGTATGAAGCCCTTGGCTAGATTTTCGTCTATGTAATCCTTTAAAGCCTTTAGCTCGGGCCCCGCCAGGGGGTAGATCTTACCAAAAGGTATCTCTGCTCCAGGCAATAATTCAATTGGACAATCATATGGACGGTGAGGAGGAAGCTGGTCAACGTTCTTCTTGTCACATAAATCCACATAGTCCTGGTATACAGCTGGTAGTTCAGGGACTGACATGGTTCCTTTAGGAACAGAGCAAGCTGAAACTTTTGGACTCATCTGTTTCTCTGGAAAGTGTAATTCCTTGGTCTCCCAGTTAATGGTAGGATTCTGAGCCTGCAGCCATGGTAGCCCTAGAATAATGGGAAAGTGGGGAGAAGAGATAAGCATAAAGGACAGTTTCTCTTGATGATCTTTACCCATAAGAACCCTCAAAGGCTCTGTTTCCTGATCCACTGGTCCAGAGGTCAGCAGGAGCCATCCACAGTTTCCATCTGTACTGGAGTAGCCTTCTTCACTGAACGTATCCCCTGTTTCAGAGCAAAGGAGACATCCATAAAATTTCCACTTGCCCCTGAGTCGATCATAGCAGAGCTAGACACCCAAGCTGAGTCAACCCAGAGTTTGATGGAAAGAAAGCAATGAGAATTGTTTTTCTTACAACTCAGCTGGGACACCGCTGAGGAAACTTGAAAAATGGCAGCGTTTACACAGTCAACGTCCTCAGAGGTAACGGAGTTTAAGTCCGAGAAATCAAGATCTGTTGCTGCAGATCTCTCTGGAGCCTGAGGCTCGGACCTGACAGATCCCCTCTCGCAACACTCACAATGAATGAGTGCTGCAGTAGTCTTACGAGAACGGCTGGGGCAGTTTATAATGAAGTGCCCTGACTTACCACAATAGAAACATAGATTTTCCTTAAAACGATGTTCCTTGCGTGCATCACTAACCCGTCGTTGTAAAGAGTCTACCTGCTATGGGTTCAGGTTCAGGTTCCCGTGTAATCCTACTCAAAGGTTCCTTAGCTGGAGAGGAAGGTAGGAAAAGGTTAGTGCGATTGCTTTCGAACCATCTCTCTTGCCTGCGTTCAGTCAGACGAGTATCAATACAGATGCAATAGTTAATAAAGTCACCTAACGCAGTGGGAGGGTCGGCACGAGCAAGTTCATCCTTAATCAGTGGAGATAACCCCTTTCGAAAAATAGATTTTTTGGCGGAACTGTCCCAGGTGGTATCAAGGGCCCATCTCCTGAAATCCAAGGCATATTCAGCTACCGAGTGCTTACCTTGGCGCAAAGCTAACATGGCTGCTTCAGCTGTTGCACCTCGATTGGGGTCATCAAACACCTGCCCCATGGCTGAAATAAAAGCATCAAGGTGATTCAAACAATCATCCTCAGTCTCAATCAGAGGGTTTGCCCACATCAAAGCCTTGTTGGTAAGCAACATAATTATAGTAAGCACCTTAGATCGTTCAGTGGGAAATTGTGAAGCATGTGCAGAAAAAAAAAAGATTGCATTGATTAATAAATCCCCTGAATTTCTCACGTTCACCGCCAAAACGAAAAGGGGGCAACTTGGGAATCCCAGAACTCGGGGCTACGCAGGAGCCTGGACTCGCTCTTCTAGAACCTCAATCCTGGCTCGCAAATCCTGGGCAGTCTGTCCAAACACTTGCAAATTGTGATTAGTGAGGTCCTGTAGGCTTGAAAAACGGGTCTTTATATTCTGCAAATCTGCAAGGATATTATCAGTCACTCCGCAAAGTTCCTTTATGCGGGCCTCCATTTTCCAGATCTTTTAAGACAGGAGTACTGGAAGAAGAGGAGAGGAGAAAAAAAAAAAACAATAGTGTTTACCTGTGGTAACACTGCAGAGAGAAAAAAAAATTAAGGGAACTGCTCACCTGGAATGGTTGTGAGAAGTCACAACCACTATTATCACAGAAAGTTCACCCGGACATCTGATATCCACAGTTACAGCAGACAAAAAAAAGAGAAAAAGAAAAAAAAAAAAAACAATAGTGTTTACCTGTGGTAACACTGCAGAAAAAAAAACACTTAAGGGAATTGCTCACCTGGAATGGTTGTGAGAAGTCACAACCACTGTCATCACAGAAAGTACAACCGGACATCCGATATCCACAGTTACAGCAGACACAGCCTTTCCAGACCCAGCAGACACTAACGTTTTGGCTTCAGAATCTTGTAATGTATGTAGTACAGTTCATATAGCGTCTTGTGCTTGGGTGCGATGAAAATACATGAGACACAGGTTTGATATAGAAAGTCTTGTATTACTTCATACAAGTTGGCAAAAATAGTCACACAGTTTGCAGACACAGAAGCAGGAGACACAGCAGGCCAGAGTAATCTAAGCTCAGCAATCACTCTCCACAACAGGTTCAGGATCTTCTTCTCTGTTACCGTAAGTCCATGCAAACGTGGGTCTTTCAAAGAGCAGGGTTCAGAGTCCACAAGTGCTTCAGAGTTCCTCAGTAGGAATAGCTGGAGTACAAGGTCCAAGGCTTTAGGAGTCAGGTCACAGGTTCACTGCAGGCTAGATTCTGAAGCACTGATTGCTCAGCTGTGGCTGCTTAAGAAGCAAAAGGAGAGAATCAGGGCGGGAACATGCAAGCTGGAAACTCCATTTTGACTGAGGGCAAGATAGCTGCAGCAAGACAGAAAGTAAAATGGCTGACGAACAAACTGAGTTTCAGGAACATGTACACAGAACCTTACAGTCTGTCTGAAGAAAGTCTTTTTTACCTGCTGCTGTTTGTATGCATTCAACAAGAATTCTTAAAGAAATCAAAGCTCTTCTGGATTTTTCATAACATGTGTGCCGGCAGCAGAGTTAAGCTATCTGCGACCGCCGCCAATTGTAAGTAAGGTGAAGAGATCCAGCATCTCACAGAGTCATATTTGCAGCTACAGGCCCCTGGGACAGAGTAGTAAAAAAGACTTATCAGATTCTTCTGTAAAACCCACAGCTTCTATAAAGCTACAGACCTTCCTGCAGAGCATCCGCTCTCAACATATAAGAGACTATACAGATCCCCTGCTCCCTGTGAATCAGGATGGCTGAAGGAATGACTACACGGTCTCTGCCAGACCCATTGTCAGAGGAAGAGTGCATAGACCCTGATCCACCATTTTGTGAGAAGGCTAGACGTCTCACAAAGTCAACATGGAAAATAAGGGAGAATTTAGAATCCAGTAAACAAGATCTTCTCCGTGCTACAGCAGAGCTATGGCAAAAACTGTTGAGCCACATAGACAGCCTGTCTCAGCCTGCTTCTCTCCAACGACCACCAGAGGGAGCCGTGTGTTCAGATTATCAATGTTATGCAAAAATAACAGATCAGTATATCAAAGTGTTAAAGAGACTTAACCCATTAGTTACCTGCAAAGAGCTGCAAGCCTTCCAAAAACTTAACTCTGAGAGAGAAAGCATAGTGCGCGATATAAAAGCCAAAACAGATGCAAGAATCGCGCTAATAGCCAAGATGTCATCTTGCATTTCTGGCTCGGCCAGACAGTCAAAGCGAACATCTAAGTCACGCTCTTCAAAATCCTCAACCCTCAGCGAACAGCTCGTAAAAGCACGTGCTGAAGCTGAGGCCACTAAAATACGAGTTGCCTTCGCTCAAAAGGAAACTGAGATAAAAGCTGAGGCCACTAAAAAGGAAACTGAGATGAAAACTGAGGCCACTAAAATACAAGCTGCCCTAGAGGCCCTAGAGAAGAAACGCGAACACGCCATAGTCATGACAAAGTTAAAGGTCTTTGAACAAGCCATCAGTGGGAGCCAAAGAGACGGCATCAGTTTAAGTGAATTTGATACTGAAGACCCTCTTAAACGTACTAGAGACTATGTACAAAGCCAACATAGTGCTATCCCTGCCCTGCTATCCTCCCTGACCACACAGATGCTCCCCTGAGACAACAGGACACAGAGTATTTATCCACATCCTGCACCCAAGGTCAGTACAATACGCTGTCAACCTTGCATCCTGATCCTCCTCTGTGCTCCGAAATGTACCGGAAACCTGCACCTCACCAAATCTTTTACTCAGAAACCTACGTACAGGCCAATATGCAGGCAAGTCGCCACACTCTGGTCAATCACACAATTCCAGTCCCATGTGTGGCAGAAACTAAGTTCATTAAGCCAGTTAATGGACTGAACGCCTACGGTGCCCATATGTTCCTGCATTCGCAGGTCAAAGCACAGACTGTATGAACAATGCTATCCAGCCAGCATCGGTCCTTCCAAAATCGGAGAATGCTGATATGACTGGCCTTGCAAGGTACATGATTCGGCGTGATCTAACTAAGACTGGTCTTACAGAGTTTGACGATAAACCTGAGAACTACAGGGGTTGGAAGTGTACCTTTGAAACCATGATCAGTGACCTCGGCATCACCGCCGCTGAAGAGCTAGACCTGCTAATCAGGTGGCTTGGGCCACAATCCACAGATCGGATCAAGAGACTTAAATCTGTCCACATCAGTAATCCCATCGTGGGTCTCACCGCTTCATGGAAGAGGCTAGAAAGAAGCTATGGCAGTCATGAGGTCATAGAAAAGGACTTGTTCAAACGACTAGAGGATTTTCCAAAGGTATCTAATAAGGACAGTACAAGGTTCCAAGAGCTCAGCGACCTCCTGTTAGAGCTTCAGCTGGCCAAAGCAGACCCGTGCCTTCCTGGCCTCAGCTACCTGGACTACTCGTGGGGTAACCCCAATAGTTTTCAAGCTGCTGCCCAATATCCAAAATAAGTGGGCCATGCTTGGATCAAAATACAAAAGGGAAAACCAAGTCTCTTTCACTCCATTTTACTACTTCTGCGAGTTCATCGAAAATATTGCAGAGTGTAAGACCGATCCAAGTTTTTCCTATGGAGAACACAGCGAACCCTGTTTCATCTACTAAAAACGACAGTCCACGTCTTAACTACAGGAACCACCAAGCTCCAATGTCCATCAAGAAGACTGATGATCTTCTGGCACCTTCAGTATCACAAGATAAGAGCGACAAAGGTGAGAAGGTTGAGAATCCTAATCACCAGTGTCCAATTCACAAACAAGAACGAAAGGTGGTCTTGAAGAAGTTTGGAGTATGCTTCAGGTGCTGCGCCTCTACCAAACATCTTGCTAAGGACTGTGTCATCCCCATCAAGTGTCTAGAGTGCGACAGTGAAGACCAGTACAGGCGCTCCATCCATCACAGCCTGACTCTGCGTCTTCACCTTCTCCCACCACAAGCCATGGCGGAGAGAGTACAGACCAAGCAACAAGCCATGTTGCAGTATCTTCCTCATGCACCGACATCTGTGGAGAAGGTCTTCGAGACAAGTCCTGAGCGAAGATTTGCCTGTCATGGGTGTATCCCAAGGGCCATCCAGAGAAAGCAGTCAAGGTGTACGTTAGCCTGGATGACCAGAGCAACAAATCATTAGCCAGGTGAGAACTCTTCGACTTGTTTGACTTAAAAGGAGACGTCTATCCCTACACCTTGGGCACCTGCAGCGGCATTTTACAAACCTCTGGAAGAAGGGCCAGTGGCCTCATAATAACTTTTCTTGAGAAAGGCACCACGGAGATACCACTACCCACGCTTGTAGAGTGTAACCGAATACCATTCAAGAGGTAAGAAATCCCAACACCAGAAGTCGCTCTTCAGCATCCTCATCTCAGAAGGATAACCAAAGAGATGCCACCCCTGGACATCCTAATTCTCCTCAGCAGAGACATTATACGACTGCACAAGATGCGTCAACAAATCCACGGACTACTCAATGAACCATACGCCCAGTGCCTAGAGCTAGGCTGGGTCATCATTGGCAATGTCTGTCGTGACCAGACAAAGAATCAGAACGACATCTCTTACAAAACCGTTATCACGTCAGATGACGACTTGTCCCCCCTGTCATACTCACGTCACCAATGGATGAAGGAGAAGTCAAACAACACTACGTGTCAACGACAACCATTTGATAATTCAAGTCAGCTTTATCCTCGAGACTACAACCTCGAGATAACAGCATTCGATCCTTCAACCAAGGACAACAACTCACTACCTACAGAGGGAGACAAGGTGATCATCGGGGTCATGAGCATCAAACCCACCGAAGACAACTATAACAGCTGGGTAGCTCCCTCACCTTCTCTTCCAGCAAAGACTAAGTTGCCAAGGGATCCGCAGCAAGTAACTGCTAAGTTCCCAACCTTTGATACCCATCTCCATCACAAGCCTGGTCAAACTGAAGCCGTGCTAGACTTCAGTGCTCAGAGTGAGAGCCCCTCTCTCAACAGCCTACCTCTGACCGATGGCGCCAGCGTTTTCCCCATGCAATTCAGCCTCAGCTCACTGGCGGATGTTTAACAAGACACGTTCACTTCCAAAACATCACCCTGTAAGGAACTTGCTATCGAACGAGGAGCCTCGCCTGTTGAAAACAGCATCCACGGTCCTCTTGGACTCAAAACACCCATCGCAGTTCAAGACAGGGTGCGACTGAGACAGCTCGCTGCTCAGGTCATCAACAGGAACAGTATGTTACCATCCCAGAAAACAACAAAGGTGGGAGGCGTGAAAGAAGTCTCTGAAGGTCTTAGGGCATTTTCAAGTCCCACGCAGGCGGGGGGGCCCACTCGCCGTCGGGCACCCCGGCACCCATTAGCGGATGAGAGCGGTGCCAGCGCCACCACTGGGCCCCCCGCTTGCTCAGGCCCCGGCAGCAGCCGGCACAATACTTACCTCTACCCGTGCCTCCGCAGCTCCGGCTCCAGGGGGCGCCTGCAGGGCACCCGCCTTCCTCTTGGCAGCGCCGCTGGAATGACGTCATCATTCAGTCAGCGGCCGGCTGTAGCAGAGAGTAAGCGCGGGTGCCAGACAGGTGAGATGTGAGGTGTATGTGTCTGTGTGTATCAGTGTGTGTGTGTGTGTGTGTCTGCCTGCATGTGTGTATGTAGTGCGGTGCTTTGTGTGTGTGTATGTGAGAGAGTGCTGCGGTGCTGTCTGTGTGTGGTGCTGTATGTGTGATGGTGGTGGGTGGAGGCAGTGATGGTGGTGAGGAGGCAATGATGATGATGGGGAGGCGATGATGATGGGGAGGCAATGATGATGATGGGGAGAAAATGATGATGATGATGGGGAGAAAATGATGATTATGGGGAGACAATGATGATAATGGGGAGGCAATGATGATGATTGGGAGGCAATGATGATAATGGGGAGGTAATGATGATGATAATGGGGAGGCAATGATGATGATAATGAGGAGGCAATGATGATGATAATGGGGAGGCGATGATGATGGGGAGTCAATGATGATAATGGGGAGATAATGATAATGGGGAGGCAATGATAATGATGGGGAGACAATGATAATG
Organism: Oophaga sylvatica; assembly: GCA_033576555.1. Classification (NCBI taxonomy): domain Eukaryota; kingdom Metazoa; phylum Chordata; class Amphibia; order Anura; family Dendrobatidae; genus Oophaga; species Oophaga sylvatica. The sequence continues at coordinate 508,112,189 of JARQOD010000002.1, read as the reverse complement.
ATAATGGGGAGGCAATGATAGCGCCCTTTCCTGAGCCGTAACAGTGCAGAACGCAGCACAGTGCAGTGCAGCACTCCATATTTTGTATGGAGCATTATATGGGGACCAGTATCCTGCATGGAGCATTATTTGGGGTCCAATATTCTTTATTGAGCTTTATATTTGGCCCATAATACTGTATGGAGGACTATGTGGTGCGCATAATATTGTATGGAGGACTGTACTGTCCGGTCTGTACTGTGCGCTGTGAGGATTTGGTGGTTTCTGAGCTATTGTAGAATTTACAATAGATATCACTCATGTAATGGAAAGAAGAGAAGTGTTTGTCATTGTACTATACCCATATTTTTGTGCCGTATCTGTGCATCATGAATCGTGGTCTGTGTTAAAGGGGCCCACTGAGACTCTTTCGACCGGGTCCATAAGAACCTGGAGCCGGCCCTGGTTATTATATCATTATATTATAATATACGTTTTTGCCTGTTTCAAATACCCTTAACCCCGGAATAGTACGTCATCTGGCAGTATCCCTGCTTTGAGGTGGGCTCCGGCGGTGAGCCCAAAGCTGATAGCGGGCATTTAACTAGTGCTTCCGGCCACAGGGCCAGAAGTGAGCGCTTCGCCGACCCTCGTCACATGATCGGAGGTCGGCGACGCGTTGCCATAACAACCTGATGTCTCCTCGAGATCTCTATGGTTGTTGATGGCAGATTGCTATGAGCGCCACCCTGTGGTCGGCACTCATAGCAATGCTGTAATTCTACTTCATAGAGGTGATCTATGCATCACCTGTATATAGCAAAGGCGATCGTGCTATTGCAGCTTCTAGCCTCCTATGGAGGTTATTGAAGCATGCCAAAAGTAAAAGAAAAAAGTGTTTAAAAATTAAAAAAAAACATAAAAGTTTAAATCACCCCCCTTTTGCCCCAATCAAAATAAAATAATAAAAAAAAACATACATACACATATTAGGTATCCTGCTTCACGTCACTTTTCTTATCTTTCACACTCCTTATCTATGAACTGTTCCAATATTTATGCTCATCCCTCTGCCATAATGACTATTCTGCTTCACGTCACTTGTCTTATCTATTGCATTTTTTCCTGTGCTGTTTTGTGTATAAATATGTGATTCTTCAGATTTTGTATTAGTTTAGCCTGATGAAGAGACCTGAGTAGTCTCGAAAGCTTGCAATTTGTTACCATCTTTTCAGTTAGCCATTAAAAGGTATCAACCACTGAGGACTCTCAACTCTAAATATTTTTCATATTAGGTATCGTCGCTTTTAGAATTGCCCGATCTATCAATAAAAAAAGGGTTAACTCGATCGCTAAACGGCGTAGTGAGAAAAAAAATCAAAACGTCAGAATTACGTTTTTTTGGTCGTCGCGACATTGCATTAAAATGCAATAACGGGCGATCAAAAGAACGTATCTGCACAAAAGTAGTGTCATTAAAAACATCAGCTTGGCACGCAAAAAAATAAGCCATCACCCAGCCCCAGATCACGAAAAATGAAGACGCTGCGGGTCTCGGAAAAAGGCGCAATTTTTTTTTTTTTTTTAGCAAACTTTGGAATTTTTTTTCACCAATTAGATAAAAGAGAACCTAGACATGTTTGGTGTCTATGAACTCATAATGACCTGGAGAATCATAATGGCAGGTCAGTTTTAGCATGTAGTGAACCTAGCAAAAAAGCCAAAACAAAAAACAAGTGTGAGATTGCACTTTTTTTGCAATTTCACCACACTTGGATTTCTTTTCCCGTTTTCAGGTACACTACAAGGTAAAATGTACAACTCGTCCCGCAAAAAATAAGCCCTCATATGGCTATATTGACAGAAAAATAAAAAAGTTATGGCTCTGGAAAGAAGGGGAGCGAAAAACGAAAACGCAAAACCGAAAAAAGCTCCTGGGTTAAGGGGTTAAAGCAATTCCTTTATAGTATCTGTTTTCATGGTTACAACTCACTGACACTCATGTTTCTGCTGAACTGAACTTAGATCTCCTTTGAAACCTATGCTGATTTTAATTCATAGGGAGTATAAGTATCGTACAAAAATGGACATGAACTCCTTCATGACATGGCAATTTTCCTTTTTTAGTTTTTGCTATTTCCTCCCCTTCTTCCAAAAGACATAACTTTTATTTTTCTGGCAATATAGCTGTATGAGTGCTTGTTTTTTTCCGGGAGGAAATGTTGGTTTGAATGACTACATTTATTCTACCACATGGTGTACTGTACTGGAATATGAGTAAAAATTCTATATATGATGAAATTGCAAAACAAAGTGAAATTTCACAATTGTTTTGCTTTTATTTCTCATTTTCAATATACGGTCAAAACTGACCTGGCAATATAACTTTCTAGGTCAGAATGAGTACGCAGCTACCACACATGTATAGTCTTTATTTTTTATTTAACTGGTGAAAAAAATGTAGGAAATTTGTAAGAAAAAAAATGACCTGAAGAGAACAGAGACCACAGTCTCAAACATTACCCTTAGTGAAGAGGGAGGTTTCTGGTTGAGGTGATCTTACACTGCTGCCCACGAATGTCAAGTCCAGATCGAGAAAAGTAGGTTTTAAAAACTTTATTTGCTAAGCATTTCAAAGCAGTTCCTCCTCCTTCTTCAGGCAAGCATACAGCTTATGTGATGGTTGCAACCATTATATACATTGCAGTGATTATTGGCTAACAAATGCAAGACACAACAGGTGGTAATCCAATTATGCGACTGGACTTCATCTCCATTCTTGGTCATCAGCAAATACCATGAGGCCGGTTTCACACGTCCAGATAATTCCAGTAGCTGTAAACATGGTACTGGAGACATGTGTCCATGTAAATACATGGTATATCCGTGTGGCACACGTGTGGCACACATGTGCTGCTTCAGGACCACACGGACAGCATGGACAGCTACAGTAAGCGCTGTCCTCTGCCTGTGGTGCTGAAGCTGCTTGTCATTATTCTCCTTGCTGTGCCGGCAACAGCGAGCAGGGAGAATCAATGAAAAACCCAACGTGGGGACCCCTTAGGTTTTCAACCAACCCGACAAAACTATACAGCTGTGGGCTGCTATTCTCAGGCTGGTAGATTATGGCCCCCCAGCCTAAAAAGAGCAGCCCCCAGTTACCCAGAAAAGACCTATTCTAGAGCTTTGTCAGGTTCTTCCCACTTGCCCTGTAGCAGTGGCAAGTGAGGTTAATAAAGGTTTAATGCCACCTTGCTATTCTAAGGTGGCGTTAAGCCAAGCTTAGTAATGAATAGGTGTCAATAAGACACCTATTCATTAATAATCCTATAGTAAATAAAGGGTTAAATAAACACACACACAGTAACAATAAAGTCTTTTAATGAATTAATACACTACACAGGTTTTATTTCTTTATTATACTGCCATTCCTTAATTCCTTAATGTCACTCCAGTCACTGAGCCTGTGCGCGCTGCTTCCTAGTCATTCACCAGTAGTTTACAGTCAGTGCGGCTGCATTAGCAGAGCTTCGGCTGTAAACTGATTGACCCCCGAGATGGATTTACGCCGTGGGACTTGACTGATCACCGGACAGGTATGGGATATTGTTGCTTTTTTAATTGATATTTTTTACTGGAGATCGAGGGCATCGATTAAGGAATGGCAACATAATAAAGAATTAAAACCTGTGTAGTGTATTCAATCATTAAAAGACTTTATTGTTACTGTGTGTGTGTTTATTTAACCCTTTATTTACTATAGAATTATTAATGAATAGGTGTCTTATTGACACCTGTTCATTACTAAGCCTGGCTTAATGCCACCTTACAATAGCAAGGTGGCATTAACCCTTTATTAACCCCACTTGCCACCACTACAGGGCAAGTGGGAAGAACCCGACAAAACTCCAGAATAGGCACATCTAATAGATGCACCTTTTCTGAGCAACTGGGGGCTGCTGTTTTTAGGCTGGGGGGCCCATAATCATTGCCCCTTTCCAGCCTGAGAATAGCAGCCCCCAGCTGTATAGTTTTGCCAGGTTGGTTGAAAACCTGAGGGGGACCCCAGGTCGGGTTTTTCATTGATTCTCCCTGCTCTGCCGGCAATGACAAGCAGCTTCAGCAGCACAGGCAGGGGACAGCGTTTACTGTAGCTGGCCGTACTGTCCGTGTGCATGGAGGACTGTGTGAACAGTTCTCCGTGTGCAGGACGTTTTTGGTCCGTGGTGCTGGAGAAAAACGGACATGTCTGTTGTGAATGGGTTTGAGATGAGTTCTGAGCAGAGGCTCCCTCTGGTGGTTACTAGCGGTACTAGTGAGGATTGGAATCAGGTGTTACTGATTGGTCTTATTTAAGGGAATCATTTTCCCATCAGGGTTGCCGGTGATCAATTGTTCTGGTCTGAATCCTTCTTTCCAGTTTCCCTTGTAGCCTGCTGTGTCGTGTCTGCATCTCCTGCTATCAGATAAGACAATTTCTTATTTTGTGTTTTTGCTATATTTTTGCATTTTGTCCTGCACTTCTGTGGGGGCCTTCTGGGTCCCCTCCGGGGCTTTTGCCCTCTCAGTTTAGTCCAGCCACTGTGTTTTGTACTTTTGCTTTTTGCAGTTTTTTCAGTGGCTGCTGTTTTTGTTACACCAGAGAACTAATTTAGGTGGTAGAGGTCGTGTGATCTCAGGTGATTTTGAAATTAGTAGAGTTGGTGTTTTTCAGGTTTTCTGGGATTGCAGTAAGTACCCTTCCTGTCCTTTTCTATTTAGATAGTTTGGGCCCCAGCGTTTGCTCATACTATTTTCTTTCTGTGTCAGTATTTCCTCTTGTCTAACCGCCATTACATGTTTGGGGGCTTTCTATTATCTTTGGGGTTCTGCTCCGGGGCAGATAGCTTTCCTATTTCTATCTTTAGGTGTAGTTAGTTTCTCAGGCTGTGACGAGGCGTCTAGGACCAACGTAGGAACGCTCCACGGCTGCCTCTAGTTGTGGTGGTTAGTCAGGGTACTGCAATCTCATAGATTCCAACTGCTCTGGTGTATTTCCTTTTTACCTGCACTCCTCAGCTACCGTAACATAACAGTATCACCGGCCATAAAAATTGTATGGTACTCACAGAAGGGAAAAAATATTTTGAAGGAAGAAAAGTTGTCAGAGATATTTTTCTGTTTGTTGCATTTTTTTTTTTTTTTTCTCCCTCTGTATCTCTGGGTGCTGGGAGGATCTTTTCTCCCAATGGAGTTTGCACAGTTGTCTGGCCGTGTGGATCAGCTTGCCACTGAGGTTCAGAGTATTGCTGCATATCTTGCTAGATTGCCTGTTGTGGAACCTAGGATCCCCATGCCAGATTTGTTTTCAGGGGATCGAGCTAAGTTTCAGAATTTCAAAAATAATTGTAAATTGTTTCTTGCCTTAAAATCTAAGTCCTCAGGAAACGCAGCGCAGCAGGTTCAAATTGTCATCTCTCTCCTGCGCGGCGATCCTCAGGATTGGGCTTTTTCCCTCACACCTGGAGATCCTGTTTTGAGTGATGTTGATGCATTTTTTCAGGCTTTGGGTTATTGTACGATGAGCCTAATGTCACTGATCAAGCTGAAAAAGCCTTGTTGGCATTAAATCAGGGCTTGATGACGCTGAGTTATACTGTCAGAGATTCCGTAGGTGGGCAGTCCTGACCAAATGGAATGACGACGCTTTGGCGGCCCTTTTCCGGAAGGGTCTGTCGGATAATGTAAAGGATGTTATGGTGGGATTCCCTGTCCCCTCTGGTCTCAATGATTCTATGTCATTAGCGATTCAAATTGACAGACGTTTGCGTGAGCGGAGAAGTATGCGTGGAGTGGTGTTGCCTTGTGAGCCAGCTGCTGAGCCATGCAGTGTGATGGAGTGGTGTCTGGGGCACAGCGTCATGAGTTTCGAAAGCGCAATGGGTTATGTTTCTACTGTGGTGATGCCTCTCATGCTATTTCAGTCTGCCCTAAGCGGGGAAGACGTTTTGCACGCTCAGTTGTCTTGGGTGGTGTTCAGACTAAGTTTTTATTAACTGTCACTCTGATATGCTCTCTGTCCTCATTTTCTGCTCAGGCTTTCGTTGATTCTGGAGCAGCTATTAACCTGATGGATTATGATTTTGCTAAACGTTGTGGATTTCCCTTGATACCCCTACGGAAGTCTATTCCCCTACTGGGGATCGATTCTACCCCTTTGGCTGAGAATAAACCCCAGTTTTCTACTCAGGTGATAATGAGGGTTGAACCTGATCACCAGGAGTGCTGCAAATTTTTGGTTCTATATAATCTGCATGACATTATCGTGCTGGGTTTCCCTTGGTTACAGTCTCATAATCCTGTTTTGGATTGGAAATCTGTGTCTGTAACCAGTTGGGGCTGCCAATGTGTTAATACCAACACTCCTGTTTTTTCTGCCTCCCCCCAGGCTGAGGATGTTCCTGACTTTTTGTTTGATTTTTCTGATGTGTTTAGCGAAAGTAAATCTGCATCCTTACCTCCCCATAGGAGCTATGACTGCGCTATTGAATTAGTGCCAGGTAGTAAATTCCCTAAGGGTCGCCTTTTTAACTTGTCTGTACCTGAACATGACGCTATGCGGTCTTATATCAAGGAATCATTGGAGAAGGGTCATATCAGACCATCCTCTTCACCCTTAGGTGCCGGTTTTTTCTTTGTGGCCAAAAAAGATGGTTCATTAAGGCCGTGTATTGATTATCGTCTCTTGAACAATATTACTGTGAAATATCAATACCCGTTACCCTTGATTTCTGACCTGTTTTCCAGGGTGAAAAACGCTACTTGGTTTACCAAGCTTGACCTCAGGGGGGCGTATAACCTTATTCGCATTAAGCACGGGGATGAATGGAAGACGGCATTTAACACCCCTGAAGGGCATTTTGAGTACCTTGTGATGCCCTTTGGGCTCACTAATGCTCCTTCCGTCTTCCAGTCCTTCATGAATGACATTTTCAGGGATTTTGTGGACAAGTTTCTGATTGTTTATTTGGATGATATCTTGATTTTTTCTAATGACTGGGACTCTCATGTGAAACATGTTCGAACTGTATTCCAGATTTTGAGAGAGAATGCTCTGTATGTGAAGGGATCAAAGTGTCTTTTTGGCGTACAGAAGATCTCATTTCTGGGATTCATTTTGTCCCCATCTGTTATTGAAATGGACCCGGTCAAGGTTCAGGCCATCTGTGATTGGGTCCAACCTACTTCATTAAAGGCTCTTCAGAGATTTTTGGGTTTTGCCAATTTTTATCGTAAATTTATTGGTAATTTCTCTGTTATTGTTAAACCATTGACTGATTTGACCAGAAAGGGTTCTGATGTGGTGAATTGGCCTCCTGAGGCAGTCTCTGCGTTTCAGGAACTTAAGCAGAGATTCACTTCTGCTCCTGTTCTACGGCAGCCTGATGTTTCTCTGCCATTTCAGGTGGAGGTTGATGCCTCTGAAATTGGGGCAGGTGCCGTTTTGTCCCAAAAAGATCCAGAGACCTCTAAAAGTAACCCTTGTGCCTTTTTCTCTCGAAAATTTTCTCCTACTGAACGTAATTATGACGTGGGTAATCGGGAGTTATTGGCCATGAAGTGGGCTTTTGAAGAGTGGAGACATTGGCTGGAGGGAGCCAAACATCAGGTGGTGGTCCTTACGGACCATAAGAATCTGGTCTATCTGGAATCTGCCAAGCGACTCAATCCTAGACAGGCCAGGTGGGCCTTGTTTTTCACACGTTTTAATTTTGTGGTTTCCTTTCTTCCTGGCACTAAGAATGTTAAGGCGGATGCCCTCTCGAGGAGTTTCCTTGCGGACTCTCCTGAGCTATCTGATCCCTCTGTTATTTTGAAGGAGGGTGTAGTTCTTTCCGCCATCTCGCCTAATTTGAGACTTGCTCTGGAGGGGTGTCAGGAGGATAGGCCCGAGCGCTGCCCTGTTGGAAAATTGTTTGTCCCGGACCAATGGAAAAAGAGTGTGATGTCTGAGATTCATTGTTCCGCATTGGCTGGGCATCCCGGAATTTTTGGTACCAGAGACTTGGTTAGTCGGTCCTTTTGGTGGCCTACCTTGTCTCGCGATGTCAGGGAATTTGTGCAGTCCTGCGGGACTTGCTCTCGCTCCAAGCCTTGCTCTCGCTCTAGTGGTTTGTTGATGCCATTGCCTGTGCCCAAGAGACCATGGACCCATATCTCTATGGATTTCATTTCCGATCTTCCTGTTTCTCAGAGAATGACCACCATCTGGGTAATTTGTGATAGGTTTTCCAAAATGATACATCTTGTGCCATTACCTAAGTTGCCTTCCTCCTCTGAATTGGTGCCGTTGTTCCTTCAGCACGTGGTTCGTTTACACGGCATTCCTGAGAACATTGTGTCTGACAGAGGAGTCCAGTTTGTTTCCAGATTTTGGAGGACTTTTTGTTCTAAACTGGGTGTTCAATTGTCTTTCTCCTCGGCATTTCATCCTCAGACCAATGGTCAAACTGAGAGAACAAACCAGACATTGGAGACTTATCTAAGATGCTTTGTGTCTGCTGATCAGGATGACTGGGTCTCTTTTTTGCCTTTGGCTGAGTTTGCTCTTAATAATAGGGCTAGCTCTGCCACTTTGATGTCTCCGTTTTTCTGTAATTCTGGGTTTCACCCTCGATTTTCTTCAGGACAGACAGAGGCTTCTGTCTGTCCAGGTGTTGACTCTGTTGTTGAGCGTATGCAGCAGATTTGGGACCAGGTAGTGGGGAGGTTGTCCCTCTCTCAGGAGAAGGCCCAGCGGTTTGCTAACCGGCATAGGACTGATGGTCCTCGGTTTAAAGTGGGGGACTTGGTCTGGTTGTCCTCAAAGAATATTCCTATGAGAGTAGCATCTCCTAAATTTAAGCCTAGGTTCATTGGACCTTATAAGATCATGGAGATTATTAATCCTGTTTCTTTTCGTTTGCTTCTTCCAGGGACATTTAAGATCCATAACGTGTTCCACAAGTCCTTGTTGAAGAGGTTTGTTGAGCCAGTGGTTCCTGCTGCTGTGCCTCCTGACCCTGTTTTGGTTGAGGGCAATCTGGAGTATGTGGTTGAGAAAATATTGGATTCTCGTTTTTCTAGACGAAGACTCCAGTATTTGGTTAAATGGAGAGGTTATGGTCAGGAAGATAATTCTTGGGTGTTTGCTTCGGACATCCATGCTAGGAGACTTATCCGTGCGTATCATAGAACTCATCCTGACCGACCTGGTTGCTCAAATGAGGGTTCGGTGACCCCTCCTCAAGGGGGGGTACTGTTGTGAATGGTTTGAGATGAGTTCTGAGCAGAGGCTCCCTCTGGTGGTTACTAGCGGTACTAGTGAGGATTGGGAATCAGGTGTTACTGATTGGTCTTATTTAAGGGAATCATTTTCCCATCAGGGTTGCCGGTGATCAATTGTTCTGGTCTGAATCCTTCTTTCCAGTTTCCCTTGTAGCCTGCTGTGTCGTGTCTGCATCTCCTGCTATCAGATAAGACAATTTCTTATTTTGTGTTTTTGCTATATTTTTGCATTTTGTCCTGCACTTCTGTGGGGGCCTTCTGGGGCCCCTCCGGGGGCTTTTGCCCTCTCAGTTTAGTCCAGCCACTGTGTTTTGTACTTTTGCTTTTTGCAGTTTTTTCAGTGGCTGCTGTTTTTGTTACACCAGAGAACTAATTTAGGTGGTAGAGGTCGTGTGATCTCAGGTGATTTTGAAATTAGTAGAGTTGGTGTTTTTCAGGGTTTTCTGGGATTGCAGTAAGTACCCTTCCTGTCCTTTTCTATTTAGATAGTTTGGGCCCCAGCGTTTGCTCATTCTATTTTCTTTCTGTGTCAGTATTTCCTCTTGTCTAACCGCCATTACATGTTTGGGGGCTTTCTATTATCTTTGGGGTTCTGCTCCGGGGCAGATAGCTTTCCTATTTCTATCTTTAGGTGTAGTTAGTTTCTCAGGCTGTGACGAGGCGTCTAGGACCAACGTAGGAACGCTCCACGGCTGCCTCTAGTTGTGGTGGTTAGTCAGGGTACTGCAATCTCATAGATTCCAACTGCTCTGGTGTATTTCCTTTTTACCTGCACTCCTCAGCTACCGTAACATAACACATGTCAGCGTATTTTGCACACGGACACACGGTCCGTGAAAACACGCTGACATGTGCAGAGACACATTCATTTTAATGTGTCTACGTGTGTCAGTGTCTCCGGTATGTGAGAAAACTGTCACTACACATACCGGAGCCACTGACGTGTGAAAGAGGCCTAACACTGTATAAACATTACCGAACCTCTGTTGAGGTGTACAAATTTCAAAAATTCATATGCAAGAACCTCTAAAATTTCAAAGAAAATATATATACACATATAAAAAAGTTTGTTTTTTTTAATTATATATATATATATATATATATATAAATTCAAACCACATCAGATTGTACACTGATGCTTTCCAATGGCCATTTTTCACAACCGCCGAAAAACCCAATCAACCCGATGCTAACCTGTATTTTCTATACACTCATATAGGTTGTCAGGCTTGAGTGTGGATTTCTTAAATATCCAAAAAGATTCCCTGTTGATCAATTTCTGCCGTCTATTGGGTGAATTTTCAAGTATTTGTTCTATTATGAGTAATTTGAGATTGGTTGAAAAATGTCTGGAGAGACTATGCTGCATGATGCTAGTTCTTATATTGTTCCTGTGCCAATTCATTGTTTTGTGTGTGACCTGAGTGGTTTGCACCACGTATTTTAACCTGCATTCACATTCCAATAGGTAGATCACAAAATTAGAATTGCAATGGACGAACTGCTTGATGGTAAAAGATTCCTGTTGTGAACGCTCTGGATTTGACTTCTGAGCCTGGGCTCCCTCTGGTGGCTGCTGATAGTAATGAAGCTGCTTTAGCTGACAGAGGTTCATCAGCTGGAGCGATGATTGGCAATCTGGTGTTGATGACTGGGGAGATTTAAGGGAGTAACCTTCCCATGATCCTCGCCTGTGATTAGTTGCTCTTCCTGGTCCCATTTGGAAGTCAGCTTGCTTCCTGCTTGTCCTGCAACTTTCAAATAAGTTATTTGCTGTTTATTTCTTTGGCATTCGTTTTTGTCTATTTCAGTTTTCTGCCCTCCTGGAGTTTGTACAGCCAGGTTTCCCTGCTGGGGCCTGAGCTGGCCTCTGTTTCTCATTTGCTATTGTTTTGTATTTTCAAGTCCCTGTTATATCAGTATCCACTTATTTGCTACCAGTTACACCGGAGTTCTGATCTAGCGGGGGAGAGATCGTGTTGTCTCAGTATTTTTGTATATCAGAACGTGTTGGAGTTTTTCTTAGAGTTTTTGCCGGATTGCAGACAGTATTCTTTCCTTTCCTGTGCTATCTAGACAGATTGTGCCCCAGCATTTGCTCACTCTATTTTCTGCCTGTGTTTGTATTTCATCTTGTCTCACTGCCAGTATATGTTTGGGGGCTACTTATTCCTTTGGGGGCTCTACTCCAGGGCAGTTAGCTTTCCCCTTTCTCTCTTTAGGCTTAGTTATCTCTCCGGCTGTGTCGAGGTGTCTAGGGCACCGTAGGCACGTCCCACAGCTGCTTCTAGTTGTGCTGTTAGTTTATGGGGCTGCAATCCGCTAGTTACCAACCTCTCCGGTGGCTGGTTGCCTGTCTATTTTTGCTGCTATCCTCCTCGGCTACCGAATCATAACAGATTCCCTTGTTGAAAATGAAGAATAAATGTTTCCTCCTTGTATCTACGTTTTGCAACACAAACAACCTTTTCCGCTGCATCCAGAGGAACCACTGATTCCATTGCTAAGTGTAGAAAGTGAAGGTGGTGTTTTTCACTGTGATGTCTTATTATACTTGGAGCAACATGACTTTTAGCCCTTTTACCCCATGTCTACTTTACATCAGCACAATTTTGGAGCCAAATTTGTTTTGTTAGGAAGTTATAAGTGTTAAAAGTTGACTAGCGATTTCTGATTTGTACAACAAAATTTATAAAACCATTTTTTTAAGGACCACCTCACATTTTAAGTCATTTTGAGAGGTCTATATGATGTAAACTACCCACAAGTGACACTATTTTAATAACTGCACCCCTTATGGTGATCAAAACCACATTCAAGAAGTTTATTAACCCTTCAGGTGCTTCACAGGAATTTTTGGAATGTGGAAAAAAATGAACATTTAATTTTTTTTCACAAATACTTTACTTCAGATCCAATTTTTTTATTTTGACAAGATTAACAGGAAAAATGGACCCTAAAATGTGTTGTGTATTTTCTCGTGAACATGCTGATACCCCATATGAGGGAGAAAACCACTGTTTGGGCGCACGACAGTGCTCAGAAGCGAAGGAACGTCATTTGACTTTTTGAATGCAAAATTTGAGAGTCTCTGATGTACCTAAACAGTAAAATACCCCACAAGTGACATGATTTTGGAAACTAGAGCCTTCAGGGAACTGATTTAGATGTGTGGTGAGCCTTAACGTGGCTTCCAGGTACACATAAATTGGCCTTTTTATGCGCTAAGACTTCTCAATTTTTCATATTTCTAAGGCAGTGATGCAATTCATTTTTCATATTTTTCATATTTTTTCATATTTTGTGTCTGCAAGCTATGGCGCTACAGTGTGCTACCTTTTTCTCTTGAATGTGTATGAGTTGGTGACTCTAGGTTTTAGCACCTGTTCACACTGGATCTATGTTTGGATGTGGCGGTCAGTTTTTTGATATGTATCCATTTGCCTTCTATCTGAGCACTCCACCTGTTGGTCACAGGCGTTTTAATTATTCCAGGTTCATTACCCCTCCACAGAGATGTAGATTTTAGTCTGAAGAGAGGATTCATATGTTCCCATGCAGACAGACTTTTCTAAGTGAGGATTGGCATAGTTAGGACCTGGAATACGAGAAGAGCCTTAACGTGGCTTCCAGGTACACATAAATTGGCCTTTTTATGCGCGAAGACTTCTCAATTTTTCATACTTCTAAGGCAGTGATGCAATTCATTTTTCATATTTTTCATATTTTTTCATTTTTTGTGTCCGCAAGCTATGGCGCTACAGTGTGCTACCGTATTTTCTTGAATGTGTATGAGTTGGTGACTCTAGGTTTTAGCACCTGTTCACACTGGATCTATGTTTGGATGTGCCGGTCAGTTTTTTTATATGTATTCATTTACCTTCTATCTGAGCACTCCACCTGTTGGTCACAGGCGTTTTAATTATACCAGGTTCATTACCCCTCCACAGAGATGTAGATTTTAGTCTGAAGAGAGGATTCATATGTTCCCAAGCAGACAGACTTTTCTAAGTGAGGATTGGCATAGTTAGGACCTGGAATACAAGAAGAGCCTTAACGTGGCTTCCAGGTACACATAAATTGGCCTTTTCATGCGCTAAGACTTCTCAATTTTTCATATTTCTAAGGCAGTGAAAATAATAAAATCATATTTTCCCCCTCAAAAATGTTATTTTATCCCCAATGTTTACATTTTCATAAGGGTAACAGGAGAAATTGCTCCATACAATTTGTAGTGCAACTTCTCCTGAGTACGGCAATACCCCATATGAGGGAGAATACTACAGTTTGAGTGCACGGTAGGGCTCGGAAGGGAAGAAGTGTCATTTGATTTTTTTGAAAGTAAAATTTCCTGGATTCGTAAGTGGACACCATGTCCCATTTGGAGACCTCCTGATGTGCCTAAACAGTGGAAACCCCCCACAAATGACACCATTTTGTAAACTAGACTCCTCAAGGAATGTATTTAGATGTGTTGTGAGCACCTTGAACCCCCAGGTGCTTCACAGAAGTTTATAATCTTGAGCCATGAAAATAATAAAATCAAATTTTCCAAATTTTACATTTTCATAAAGGTGAAAGGAGAAATTACCAGATACAATTTGTAGTGTAATTTCTCCTGAGTATGCCTATCCCTCTTGTGAGGGAGAAAACTAATGTTTGGGCGCACTGCAGGGATCTGAAGGGAAGGCAAGATTAGCGGATATCATGTCCCATCTGAAGAGCCCCCGATGTGCCTAAATAGTGGAAACCCCCCATTTTTAAAACTAGACACCTCAAAGAATGTATTTAGATATGTGATGAGCACCTTGAACCCCCAGATGCTTCACACAAACTGTCCACTTAGGAAGCAACACTGATTGACAATCAATTTCACATGCTGTTGTGCAAATGGAATAGACAACAGATGGAAATTATTGGCAATTATCAAGACACACTCAATAAAGGAGTGGTTCTGCAGGTGGGGACCACAGACCACATTTCAGTACCAATGCTTTCTGGCTGATGTTTTGGTCACTTTTGGAAGTTGGTTGTGCTTTCACACTCGTGGTAGCATGAGACAGACTCTACAACCCACACAAGGTAGTGCAGCTCATCCAGGATAGCATATCAATGTGAACTGTTGCAAGAGGGTTTGCTGTGTCTGTCAGCGTAGTGTCCAGAGGCTGGAGGCACTACCAGGAGACAGGCCAGTACACCAGGAGAAATGAAGGGGGCCGTATGTGGGCAACAACCCAGCAGCAGAACCTCTGCCATTGTGCAAGGAGGAACAGGAGGAGCACTGCCAGAGCCCTGCAAAATGACCTCCAGCAGGCCACAAATGTGCATGTGTCTGCACAAACGGTTAGAAAGCGAATCCATGAGGATGGTCTGAGTTCCCGACGTCCACAGATGGGGGTTGTGCTCACAGACCAACATCGTGCAGGACGCTTGGCATTTGCCACAGAACACCAGGATTGGCAAATTCGCCACTGGCACCCTGTGCTCTTCACAGATGAAAGCAGGTTCACACTGAGCACATGTGACAGACATGACAGAGTCTGGAGATGCCGTGGAGAGTGATCTGCTGCCTACAACATCATTCCGCATGACCGGTTTGGCAGTGGGTCAGTAATGGTGTGGGGTGGCATTTCTTTGGAGGACCGAACATAGGACTGCCATTAGGTACTGAGATGAGATCCTCAGACCCCTTGTGAGACCATATGCTGGTGCGGTTGGCCGTGGGTTCCTCCTAATGTAGGACAATGCCAGACCTCATGTGGCTGGAGTGTGTCAGCAGTTCCTGCAAGATGAAGGCATTGAAGCTATGGACTGGCCCACCCATTCCCCTGACATGAATCTTAGTGAGCACATCTGGGACATCATGTCTCGCTCCATCCACCAACGTCACATTGCACCACAGACTTCCAGGAGTTGGCGGATGCTTTAGTCCAGGTCTGGGAGGAGATCCCTCAGGAGACCATCCGCCGCCTCATCAAGAGAATGCCCAGGCATTGTAGGGAGGTCATACAGTCACAGGGAAGTCAGACAGGCACATGGAGGCCACACACACTACTGAGCATCATTTTTACTTGTTTTAAGGACATTATATTCCACTTTAATTTTGTGGGTGACTCCAAATCCAGGCCTCCATTGGTTAATAAATTTGTTTTCCATTGATGATTTTTGTGTGATTTGTTGTCAGCACATTTAACTTTGTACAGAACAAAGTATTCATTTACAATATTTCATTCATTCAGATCTAGGATGTGTTATTTGAGTGTTCCCTTTATTTTTTGAACAGTGTATATATACAGTGGGTTCATGAAGGATTCAAACCCCTTTAAATTTTTCACTCTTTGTGTCATTGCAGCCATTTAGTAAATGCAAAAAAGTTTATTTTTTTCTGATTAATGTACACTCTGCACCCCATCTTTACTGAAAAAAATAGAAATGTAGAAATTTTTGCAAATATATTAAAAAAGAAAAACTGAAATATCACATGGTCATAAGTATTCAGACCCTTTGCTCAGTATTGAGTAGAAGCACTCTTTTGAGCTAGTACAGCCATGAGTCTTCTTGGGAATGATGCAACAAGTTTTTCACACCTGGATTTGGGGATCCTCTGCCATTTTTCCTTGCAGATCCTCTCCAGTTCTGTCAGGTTGGATGGTGAACGTTGGTGAACAGCCATTTTCAGGTCTCTCCAGAGATGCTCAACTCCAAACCCACTGTATATATATATATATATAGGTTTTGCAGAATATTATAATGTAATTTTAACATGAGCTTTTGCATACAGAGAACTGCTGTATGTAAGAGCTCATGTTAAAATCACATTGCATACGGATTGCATACGAATGTCATACGGATACTAGATGCGAGGAAATCGCATCGTCGCATTGCAAACAGATTACATACGGATCATCATACGGAGTACATTGGTGCGATTCTCGGCCGTCAAAATCGGATTGATTTTTTTTATACACTGAGTGTGACTCCAGCCTTAAAAATAGTATCAGAGCCTCAATTCTTATTGAATTGCACACAGTTTTTGAAGTATCTTGTCAGGGAGTTTGATCCAAATATCTTAGAGAACTAACACCAGATTTTTTCTAGATGTAGTCTAAACAAATCCTTCTTCCCTTTAACCCCTTAGCCCCCAAGGGTGGTTTGCATGTTAATGAACAGGCCAATTTTTACAATTCTGACCACTGTCCCTTTATGAGGTTATAACTCTGGAACGCTCCAACGGGTCTTGGCGATTCTGAGAAATATTTTTTCAAGACATATTGTACTTCACATTAGTGGTGAAATTTATTTGATATAACTTGCCTTTATTTGTTAAAAAAAAAAAAGAAATTTGGCAAAAATTTTTAAAATTTTGCAATTTTCAAACTTTTACTTTTATGCCCTTAAATCAAAGCGTTATATCGCACAAAATAGTTAATAAATAACATTTCCCACATGTCTACTTTACATCAGCACAATTTTGGAACAAAATTTTTTTTTTTGTTAGGAAGTTATAAGGGTTTAAAGTTGACCAGTGATTTCTCATTTTTACAACACCATTTTTTTTAGGGACCACATCACATTTGAAGTCACTTTGAGGGGTCTATAGGATAGAAAACACCCAAAAGTGACACCATTCTAAAAACTGCACCCCTGAAGGTGCTCAAAACCACATTCAAGAAGTTTATTTACCCTTCAGGTGCTTCACAGAAATTTTTTGAATAATTAAAATAAAATGAACATTTAACTTTTTTTCACAAAAAATTTACTTCAGATCCAATTTTGTTTAATTTTAAAAGGGTAACAGGAGAAATTGGACCCCAATAGTTGTTGTGCAATTTTTCCTGAGTACGCTGATACCCCATATATGCAGGTAAACTACTGTTTGGGCGCATGGCAGAGCTCAGAAGGAAGGAGACTTTTCAATGCAAAATTTACTTGAATTGAGATCAGACTCCTTGTCGCGTTTGGAGAGCCCCTGATTTGCCTAAACAGTGGAAATCCCCCACAAGTGACACCATTTTGGAAAGTAGACCCCCCCAATGAACTTATCTAGATGTGTGGTGAGTAGAGATGAGCGACTTTGCCTTTTTTAGGATCGAGTTGGGTTTTGTGAAACCCGACTTTCTCAAAAGTCGAGTCGAACTAAATTGGCCGATTAATGGAAAAGGTCGGGTCGGAGTCGAAAATCCAACCCCAATGCAAGTTAATGGGGAATAAAAGTCGTCAGGGAGTGGAGTACATGTAAAGGTGATGGTTAGCACTCAACTAATATTAGATGGGTACGGTGCCAGTGAAAAGGGATTGATCCCAAAACAGTAGAATGAGTGTAGAATCACTGCACACGTAGAGGGCATAAGGTATGCTTAATATGAATTTTTATTTAGACACTATTGCAGAAAAAAAAAAATTTGTGACGACTTGACGTTTCGGCCAGCACAGTGGCCTTTATCACAAAGTCGCTGCAAAAACAGAGAAAGTGTACATCAATTATTTACAATATTAACATGGATAACATATCAAGTGGACTATGTCAAAGAATACATAAAATTGCCAAAAAGGATATGCGCCAAAATATTAGATACAATGGGGTCAATTAGATATTTAAGAGTCATCTAAAACAAAGATAACTTGTATCAGGAATACTGCATAAAGAAAATACATAGTCACAGATAGGAACATACCCTTTGAAATGACGTGTCAAAATTCATATGACAAATGATATATCAAATATCTTAGAGAGCGGTATGTCCTGCATATAGAAATAGAAATTTTGTTAGCAGTTAAAATGTCTGAAACTTTCGAAAGCAAGGTTTGAAAAATGGGAATTTTACATGTGTTTATAAAAGTTCCAGTGCAAAACAACCCAACTACGTGCAATGGTTTTGGAGAGCAACACTGTATATAGCCCTGTGTCGAGATCCAGAGTGAATTGGACATGTAATGAACATATAAGTAATGTCCTGTGGTGAGTACAATTAAATACCATTTATGGTCCAGGTAACTTGCATGTTAGCAGGGAAATGGTGTCCTGCTAATTGCTTGGGGCTGAAATACAGACAGCATAACATAAAAGTTAGTTATGTAAGGGGATTTAGAGGATTTAGAGGATGTAACATAAATGCTTCACCGGTACTTACAAGCATTGGTGGTTCAGAATGCTTGGGGCTGAAAAAGGGGAGACAATATTTGGCATGGGTAGATGGTAAAATGAGTGAGGCGATGAAAAAAATGAAGCACTGGTGCTTCACTGATACTTACAAGCATAGGTGGTTCAGTGGGGGTAGCAGACACCGCCTTGTCTGATCTGTGAGTGAGCGAGGGACTGAGATGCCAGGCGCTCATAAGAGAGCGTCGGGCGGTCATGTGACCGGAAGTGAGGTCACAGGTTGGCGCCTGCGCACAGCATCTTCAGTGGGACTTAGTTTGTATACACAGCCATAGTGAAAAGTTAGATGTAAGCGCTTGCGATGGGAGACAACAGCGCATGCGTGGCTGCAAAACGCTGTGGCACTACAGTCCAGGGGATCACTATGTGTGAATGAGCGCTGAAATCTGATCCCAATGTCTTGTAAAGCCATAATGGTAACAATGACAAGTGCATGGTGTTTAAATGTCTAAGCATGCAACTGGTATTAAATTTTCTGAGATTTTTCCCTCGGCTAAAGGTCCTTCCGCACTTCTTACAGATAACCTTTGCCTCATCAATAGGATTTTGGTCAAAAAAGTGCCACACTGCACTCTTCCTACTATGGGCTAAATTTTCAGGGCTTGCACGCTTTGGTAATTTGGCTGTCTGGCCAAGCTGTCCTGCAACCCTTTTTGTTTTTTTAACACGTTTTTGGACTGCTACGAGCCTGCCAGATAACCGCAGCTGTGATGTCGATGCCTGCCGCGGATCCTCCTCCTCTTCTGAGCTATTGCCAGTGGCACCCTCTTCCCCAATGGATGCCAATTCGGGTCAACAACTGGGTCATCTGTCACCTCCTCTTCAATTTCATCTGCACCTTCCTCTGTGTCACCGTGTAAGGTGGTATAGTATGAGGGAAGGGTCAGATTCTAGCTCAGTAGACTGCAAGGGCAATGTAGTGCTCTGGGTGAATGTACCAGCAAAATCAGATAGCAGTGACTGTGCATCAGTGCACTCCATGTCATATTCATCTGGGGAATTCAGGATTTGACTTGATAACCCAGGCATGGTATGTGAAAAAAACTGCATGGAGTAATGTGAAGTGTGGCCTGCCGCATCCTTCACTATTGGTGGGGATGAAGGACACAAGGAAAGGTGTTGTTCCTGACCAGGAGCCTGCACTGACGACTCAGTGCTTGCATTTTTTGAAACTTCAGAAGAGGAGGCAATAGAGCTGGAGGCTGTTTCGGCAATGTAAGCCAAAACTTGTTCCTGATGCTCCGGCTTTAAAAGCGGTTTACTTACTCCCAGAAAAGGGAGCCTTCCAGGCCTTCTGGAGCCAGACAATGACGCAGGATCAACACCTCCTGCCATAGGTGCTATTAGGCGTTTGGCACTACCAGCAGATGCACCACCATCATCATTGCCAGCTGGCCCCCCTGCCCACGTCCGTGGCCTCTTCCACCATACTTCCTCATGTTTGGGAAAATGTGCCAAAAATACCAGCAGATATATGGTACTGTATGAGGAGCGTACAACTGTATATGGCGTAGGGGAAAATTTAAATCTCCGTATATATTTCCGGAGTCACACACAGACGCTCACTCAGTATGGATTTGACCGTAATACAAAGAGCAGATATACAGTACTGTATCAGAAGCGGACAGCTGTATACGGTGTAGGGTAAAATTGCAATCTCTGTATATATTTCCGGAGTCACACACAGACGCTCACTCAGTATGGATTTGACCGTCATACAAAGAGCAGATATACGGTACTGTATCAGAAGCGGACAGCTGTATAACGGTGTAGGGGAAAATTTAAATCTCCGTATATATTTCCGGAGTCACACACAGACGCTCACTCAGTATGGATTTGACCGTAATATAAAGAGCAGATATACGGTACTGTCTCAGAAGCGTACAGCTGTATACGTTGTAGGGGAAAATTGCAATCTGCGTATATATTTCCGGAGTCACACACAGATGCTCACTCTGTATGGATTTCACCATAATACAAAGAGCAGATATACGGTACTGTCTCAGAAGAGTAAAGCTGTATACGGTGTAGGGGAAAATTGCAATCTCCGTATATATTTCCGGAGTCACACACAGATAGTCAGCATGTATTTGTCCGTGACACCAGCCGGTAGACGGTAGTGTGTGAGTAGCGTACAGCTCTATACGGTGTGGGAAAAAATGAACAGTCGGTAAGTGTGCAGAAAAAAAGAATAAAAGTATTAGTGCTGTGTAAAAAGCAGTCTGCACAGCAGTGTACACACAGCAATACAGCTATCAGGCAGCCTAATAACCAGCGCTGCTGCACACAAGAAAATTCTCCCCTGTCACTGCACACCAACTGTACAGCACAATTGCTATCAGCACAAGCACATAAGAACTTCTCTTTTCATCCCTAACTCTCTCCCTACTGAGAAACAGTGTAAGCAACCTCTCCCTACTGTTAATATTGGCAGAAGTAAAATGGCGGTCGGTGGTCAGTGCTTTTATAGACACTATGATGCCCCAAAAGCAAGCCAATCACTGCAATGCCCTTCTCTATGATGGTTGCTATGTCATCTCGTTGCCCACAGTGTGCGTCTTTGCTCATTGGCTAAAAAAAGGCGCCTGCAAGCATTATGAGAAAACCGAATTGGGCGCTCGGGTTGACGACCGCATGGCCGACTGCACGCTATCGTCGGGTTTCGGCCAACGAAACCCGACTTTGGCGAAAGTCGGCGACTTTTGAATCTGACCGACCTGTTTCGCTCAACCCTAGTGGTGAGTAGTGATGAGCGAGTATACTCGTTGCTCGGTTGATCTCCAACTATTTGTAAGTGATTTGAGATTTAGTTTCTGTTGCCGCAGCTGCATGATTTGTGTCTATTTGACAACCTGAATACATGTGGGAATTCCCTAACAAACAGGCAATCACCACATGTATTCAGGCTGTCAAGTAGCCGCAAATCATGCAGCTGCGGCAACAGAAACTAAATCTTTGAGCACTTACTAATACTCAGAGACAACCCGAGCGTGCTCGGGAAAAACCCGAGCAATGAGCATACTCGCTCATCACTAGTGGTGAGCACTTTGAACCTCCAAGTGCTTCACAGAAGTTTATAACGTAGAGCCGTAAAAATAAAAAAATCATATTTTTTTCCCCAAAAATTATATTTTCGTCCCCAATTCTTTATTTTCCCAAGGGTAACAGGAGAAATTGGACCCAAAAAGTTGTGCAATTTGTCCTGAGTATGTTGATACCCCATATGTGGGGTAAACCACTGTTTGGGCGCATGGCAGAGCTCGGAAGGGAAGGAGCACCGTTTGACTTTTTCAGCGCAGAATTGGCTGGAATTGGAGAGACCCTGATGTGCCTAAACAGTTTAAACCTCCCAATTCTAACTCTAACACTAATCCCAAAACACCCCTAGCCCTAATCCCAACCCTAACCCTGATCCCAACCGTAACCGTAATCCAAACCCTAACCCCAACTCTAGCCCCAACCCTAACCCTAACTTTAGCCCCAACCCTAACCCTAACTTTAGCCCCAACCCTAATCCTAACCCTAACTTTAACCCTAATTCTAACTTTAGTCCCAACCCTAACCCTAACTTTAGCCCCAATTAAACCCTAACTTTAGCCCTAACTCAAACTTTAGCCCCAACCCTAACCTTAACTTTAGCCCTAACCCTAATGGGAAAATGGAAATAAATAAAAAATTATGCATGGATCTGCCTAATGGAAGCGGTGCTTCCCGTTGGAATCTCGTGAGTGATAGCCGTGGTACACCCGAAATCATCGTCATGACAAGCAAAGACATCCTGGTATTGCTCGAGCACCGCTTCCACTGGTGAGAGTTCCATTAGCTCGGCCCACATCTGTTCTCGAATTCGGCATCCCTCCTTTAGGTGGTTAGATGCTGACTCAGAGGACACCGATACAGCCACTGTCCAGGGATCCCTCTGCTTCACTGCCAACCGAATAGCCTCCGGTGTTATCAGCCCTTCTGACATTATCATGATCTGTGCTACTTCACTCTTGGGCAGAAGCGTGAGATCGCCCTCCCGGAGATTAACACATAGCACTGGTACAGTTCCGTCGTGAACGATGGCTAATGTCCCCGCATCGAGGAGCCCTGGAGGTAATTTCTCCAAAACAGCAGGCTCTATCTGGACTTCGACTCCTTCAACAACAGTACAGGCTTGGATAGGCAATGTGAGCACAGTCTGACCTGGTGGTAAGGCGAGATTGGAGGAGGCCAGAAAGATCACCTTGCCTAATGCTCTCCCTTAACTCGATGTCTCTTGGGCTTGAGCCACTCGTATCAACTGTTGGAACACTTTTCTCTGGGGGTGAGAGGGCTCCATTGATTCAGAAATACATCGGCTGACTCCTTGACCAGGATGTTTCCCAGTTCCTTCAGTATGTTCATTCCTGAAGTCACAGGGTGGTTAACACGACTCCTTTCCGGCCCACATCTTTACCGCACACAGTGATTTGCATCCAGGCCACCCCTGCAACCGGGATTTGCAACTTATTGGCTGCTTTCAATTTGATCATGGGACCCCACTCAGGTCGCATCGCCTCGGGGAAGTAACGTCTGAAATAAGTCTCAGGCAGTTACTTGAGAGCTGGTATCAACTAAACAGCGGACGGCCCGGCCATCCATTTCGGCCCAAACAAGAGGACTGTTATGATTTGGTAGCTGAGGAGAGCAGGCAAAAACGGCAATACACCAGAGAGGTTGGAATCTACTGGATTGCAGTTCCCTGACTAACCACCACAACTAAAGGCAGCCGTGGAGCGTACCTACGTTGGTCCTAGACGCCTCGTCACAGCCTGAGAGAAGCCTCCCTCTGTCCCGAAGAAAATCGAGGGTGAAACTCAAAATTGCAGAAAAATGGAGACATCAAAGTGGCAGAGCTAGTCCTATTATTAAGAGCAAACTCAGCCAAAGGCAAAAAAGAGACCCAGTCATCTTGATCAGCAGACACAAAGCATCTCAGATAAGTCTCCAATGTCTGGTTTGTTCTCTCAGTTTGTCCATTGGTCTGAGGATGAAAAGCCGAGGAGAAAGACAATTGAACACCAAGTTTAGAACAAAAAGTCCTCCAAAATCTGGAAACAAACTGGACTCCTCTGTCAGACACAATGTTCTCAGGAATGCCGTGTAACCGAACCACGTGCTGAAGGAACAAAGGCACCAATTCGGAGGAGGAAGGCAACTTAGGTAATGGCACAAGATGTATCATTTTGGAAAACCTATCACAAATCACCCAGATAACGGTCATTCTCTGAGAAACAGGGAGGTCAGAAATGAAATCCATAGAGATATTGGTCCATGGTCTCTTGGGCACAGGCAATGGCATCAACAAACCACTAGAGCGAGAGCAAGGCTTGGAGCGAGAGCAAGTCCCGCAGGACTGCACAAATTCCCTGACGTCACGAGACAAAGTAGGCCACCAAAAGGACCGACTAACCAAGTCTCTGGTACCAAAAATTCCGGGATGACCGGCCAACGCGGAACAATGAATCTCAGACATCACACTCTTTTTCCACCGGTCTGGGACAAACAATTTCCCAATAGGGCAGCGCTCGGGTTTATCCTCCTGACACCCTTCCAGAGCCAGTCTCAAATTGGGCGAGTTTGCGGAAAGAACTACACCCTCTTTCAAAATAACAGAAGGATCAGATAACTCAGGAGAGTCCGCAAGGAAACTCCTCGAGAGGGCATCCGCCTTAACATTCTTAGTGCCAGGAAGAAAGGAAACCACAAAATTAAAACGTGTGAAAAACAAGGCCCACCTGGCCTGTCTAGGATTAAGTCGCTTGGCTGATTCCAGATAAACCAGATTCTTATGGTCCGTGAGGACCACCACCTGATGTTTGGCTCCCTCCAGCCAATGTCTCCACTCTTCAAAAGCCCACTTCATGGCCAATAACTCCCGATTACCCACGTCATAATTACGTTCAGTTGGAGAAAATTTTCGAGAGAAAAAGGCACAAGGGTTACTTTTAGAGGTCTCTGGATCTCTTTGGGACAAAACGGCACCTGCCCCAATTTCAGAGGCATCAACCTCCACCTGAAATGGCAGAGAAACATCAGGCTGCCGTAGAACAGGAGCAGAAGTGAATCTCTGCTTAAGTTCCTGAAAAGCAGAGACTGCCTCAGGAGGCCAATTCACCACATCAGAACCCTTTTTGGTCAAATCAGTCAATGGTTTAACAATAACAGAGAAATTACTAATAAATTTACAATAAAAATTGGCAAAACCCAAGAATCTCTGAAGAGCCTTTAATGAAGTAGGTTGGATCCAATTACAGATGGCCTGAACCTTGACCGGGTCCATTTCAATAACAGATGGGACAAAATGAATCCCAGAAATGAGATCCTCTGTACGCCAAAAAGACACTTTGATCCCTTCACATACAGAGCATTCTCTCTCAAAATCTGGAACACAGTCCGAACATGTTTCACATGAGAGTCCCAGTCATTGGAAAAAAATCAAGATATCATCCAAATAAACAATCAGAAATTTATCCACAAAATCCCTTAAAATGTCATTCATGAAGGACTGGAAGACGGAAGGAGCATTAGTGAGCCCAAAGGGCATCACTAGGTACTCAAAATGCCCCTCTGGGGTATTAAATGCCGTCTTCCATTCATCCCCATGCTTAATGCGAATAAGGTTATATGCCCCCTGAGGTCAAGCTTGGTAAACCAAGTAGCACTTTTTACCCTGGAAAACAGGTCAGAAATCAAGGGTAACGGATATTGATATTTCACAGTGATATTGTTCAAGAGACGATAATCAATACACGGCCTTAATGAACCATCCTTTTTGGCCACAAAGAAAAAACCGGCACCCAAAGGTGAAGAGGATGGTCTGATATGACCCTTCTCCAATGACTCCTTGATATAAGAACGCATAGCGTCATGTTCAGGTACAGACAAGTTAAAAAGGCGACCTTTAGGGAATTTACTACCAGGCACTAATTCAATAGCGCAGTCATAGCTCCTATGGGGGGGGCAAGAATGCAGATTTACTTTCGCTAAACACATCAGAAAAATCAGTCAAAAAGTCAGGAACATCCTGAGCCTGGGAGAGGCAGAAAAAACAGGAGTGTTGGCATTAACACATTGGCAGCCCCAACTGGTTATAGACACAGATTTCCAATCCAAAACAGTATTATGAGACTGTAACCAAGGGAAACCTAGTACAATAATGTCATGCAGATTATACAGCACCAAAAATTTGCAACTCTCCTGATGATCTGGTTCAACCCTCATTATCACCTGAGTAGAGAACTGGGGTTTATTCTCAGCCAAAGGGGTAGAATCAATCCCCAGTAGGGGAATAGACTTCCGTAGGGGTATCAAGGGAAACCCACAACGTTTAGCAAAATCAAAATCCATCAGGTTAATAGCTGCTCCCGAATCAACAAAAGCCTGAGCAGATAATGTGGACAGGGAGCAAATCAGGGTAACAGTCAACAGAAATTTAGTCTGAACACTACCCAAGACAACTGAGCGTGCAAAACGTCTTCCCCGCTTAGGGCAGACTGAAATAGCATGAGAGGCGTCACCACAGTAGAAACATAACCCATTGCGTTTTCGAAACTCATGACGCTGTGCCCCAGAAGCCACTCTATCACACTGCATGGGTTCAGAAGCTGGTTCACAAGGCAACACTATTCCACGCATACCTCTACGCTCACGCAAACGTCTGTCAATTTGAATCACTAATGACAGAATCATTGAGACCAGAGGGAGCAGGGAAACCCACCATAACATCTTTTACATTCTCTGACAGACCCTTCCGAAAAAGGGCTGCCAAAGCATCATCATTCCATTTGGTCAGGACTGCCCACTTTTGGAATTTCTGACAGTATAACTCAGCGTCCTCAAGCCCCTGATTTAATGCCAACAAGGTTTTTTCAGCTTGATAGTGACATTAGGTTCATCGTACAATAACCCCAGAGCCAGAAAAAATGCATCAACATTACTCAAAACAGGGTCCCCATGTGTCAGAGAAAAAGCCCAATCCTGAGGATCGCCGCGCAGGAGAGAGATGACAATTTGAACCTGCTGTGCTGCGTTCCCTGAGGACTTAGGTTTTAAGGCAAAAAACAACTTAGTTATTTTTAAAATTCAGAAATTTAGCTCGATCCCTAAAAACAAATCTGGCATGGGGATCCTAGGTTCCACAACCGGCAACCCTGCAAGATAGGTAGCAATACTCCGAACTTAAGTGGCAAGCTGATCCACACGGCCAGACAACTGTGCAAACTCCATTGAGAGAAAAAAAAATCCTCAGCACCCAGAGAAAAAGAGGGGAAAAAAAAATGCAACAAACAGAAAAAAAAATAAAATCTCTGACAACTCTGACAACTTTTTTTTTCACACTATTTTTCCCTTCTGTGAGTACCATATAATTTTCAGTTTGGCCGGTGATACTGTTATGATTTGGTAGCTGAGGAGAGCAGGCAAAAACGGCAATACACCAGAGAGGTTGGAGTCTACTGGATTGCAGTACCCTGACTAACCACCACAACTAAAGGCAGCCGTGGAGCGTACCTACTTTGGTCCTAGATGCCTCGTCACAGCCTAAGAGGCTAACTACACCTAAAGATAGAAAGAAGTAAAGCTATCTGCCCCGGAGCAGATCCCCAAAGAACATAGGAAGCCCCCAAACATGTAGTGGCGGTTAGACAAGAGGAAATACAGACACAGACAGAAATAGTATGAGCAAACGTTGGGGCCCAATCTTCCTAGAAAGAAAAGGATAGGAAGGACACTTACTGCAACCCAAAAAACCCTAAAAAAATACCAACTCTACTAATTGCAAAAACACCTGAGATCACACGACCTCTACCACCTAAATTAGTTCTCTGGTGTAAACAAAACTAAGCCGCAGCCACTGAAAAAACTGGAAAAGGCAAATGAACAAATAACAGTGGCTTAGATAAACTGAGAGGAGCACAAGCCCCCGGAGGGGACCTGGCTGACCTCCACAGAAGTGCAGGAAAAAATGCAAAAAGCAAGCACAAAAATAAAAGCAGAAAATATCTTATCTGTTAGCAGAAGATGCAGGCAAGACTCAGCAAGCTTCCAAGTGAACCAGGAACCAAAGTTGAGACAAGAACAATTGATCACCGGCAACCCTGATGGGAGGGAACCTACCTTATATAAGACCAGTCTGTAACTCCTGATTGCCAATCTTCACAATCTTCATTGAATGGTTCAGTACTGTTTGTAACCAAAAGAGGGAGCTTCTGCTCAGAATTCATTTCTAACACATTCACAACTGAGGACTCAACGAAACTAAACTTGTGAGACTTCTTTCTCTCCTTCTTGGCTGCTCAGGCTCCAGGTGGCTTCCCCAACCACAGAGCCCGCTAGTTTAATGGATGGCGGTGGAAAGGCCTTTCCCGGCGTGCACATCCTTAATGTCCATTGTCTCTACAGTTGAAAAAGGTCTGCGGCCCCTCTATGCGTTGTGGTCTCGGTCCCTGGCGGGGTTGGGACCAGTTCTGCCTCTGGAAGGGTCCTGTGGTACTGAAGGTTTCTTCTTCAGGTCAGACAATTCTTCTCGTATGTCTTGGATTTTCTCACCCAACTTGGTTCTGTTGCCAACGGGACAGAAACCTCTCCGCTCCGGACCTTCCTTGCCAGGACTGTTACCCTCTACTCTTGCTCCCGTGCATGCGCTTCGGCCCCTACTTCCAAAAAGGACATGCATGGATTAACCCGCAAGCGCTCCCGCAAGGCCTGTTTAAGCAGCGCATCTCAAAAGCCTGCTGCCAGCTGATCTTTCAGAACTTTGTCAGGGGGTCCTACACCTATGCCATCTCGCTTAGCAATAGCAGCGTGGATCTACTGCACCGCATTCATGTACTGGGTGACGGACTCCCCTCCCTTTGGACATGGCTAAATAGGCACATGCACAACTGGCAAATGAGCATCTCTCCAACGTCTGTGGGATCTCCATGCATTTCTTCTAAATCTGTAGTACTTTGGTGAAGGTATCTCGCTCATGGGGGGGCAAAATATAATGGAGCTCCTCGCCTCTCCATCCAGGGCCATCATAGCAATCTCTGCCTCCATCGCGGAGGGTCATGGGGTGCATCCTCAACATACCCCTGACCCTCTCAGTCCAGTCCCAAGCAGAGTGTTGCTCCCTGTAAACTTTGGGAGGTTGCTCAACATTGCTCCCAGCGGTATACTAGCCCTTGGAGCACCCATGACAGGTTGGTCTGCTTTCCCAGTGCCTGGGGCAAACCTGACCGCTTGGTCTGTCCCCTCTGTGCCTGTAGACTGCATCCTGCTGACTATGCCAAGTGTGAGCAGGTTGTGGGATGCAGTGACGGACAGGAGACAGAGCAATGGTTAACAGTTTTACTGAACACAGATATACTCCACGCAGGGAGGTAAACGGTTAACAGAGGATTAAGCAGTTCAAAATGTAAATAATATGCAAAGTTAAAGAACAGTAGGAATGGTATTAACAGTTCTTGCTGAGTCATCTTATCCTGTCAGTCATTTCTCAAGATGTAGTAGCCACAGAACAAGTGATGGCACCAACAACGGCTGGCACGGCGCTTGTCTGTTGCGGTCCGGAAGGTAACGATGTTCCGTCTTCTGGCGCAGCGGTTGATCTCCGGTACCTTCCGCTGATACCCTAGTCCATATACTGGGGGCCACCGCACCATCTGAGCCCAACGTGGCTCGGCAGATGTACACTGGGGAATTGGGGCGCAGATGGTGGTCCTGCACCTAGTCTCTCTTTGGCGGTACGCGTGCAGTACTCAATAGCCCGGACAATTTGGCACCTCGCTTCGTGGTGACCAACAGGCACACACCATGTCTCTCCTCACAGTCTCTGTCTGCGGCGGCAGGGATGCCCGAGCGTGGGCCTGAGCTGTACTGATGTTCGAGGACCGGAGCACTCGCTCCCCTGTTGCGCGCTGTCTGTTTCTGCCAAGTCTGCCCGTTTCCGCTCGTGCTGTGGCTGTAAACGCTTAGCCACACTCCCTGCTTCCGCCTGCAAGCATTGGTCCGGTCTCTTAAGATTTCCCCTGGACATCAGAGGAGACATCCCTGACAGTTCCAGTCCCGGCTCAAAACAGGTATCCACAGGGGACAATGCATACCCGGCTTACTCGAGTCAATAAGCTTACACAGTTTTTTGTGGCAAAAATAAGTGCCTCAGCTTATACTCAGGTCGGCATATACTCGGGTATATACAGTAATTCTTATTAAATCTTTTCTCCATTAAGAACATATTGATTTTTAATTCTATTGTGTAGTGTTAATTGCGGCAACCTCCGCATCCTACTGTACGTGGTCAGTTTGCCATACAGCTTGCATGCGCAACTCTGAAGCTTGTCTGATCATCAGACCCAGCTAGGGTCAATGGTTCTGCGCTCCCGTGATGCCGCGGAGGCAAGTCTACCTCTGCTTGTAGCATTGAAGAGTCCAGGCCAGCGGTGAGATCTTGATACTGGTCCAAATTGTCAATCTTTTGAGTGTAGGACGTCAAGAGACCGAGGTGAGGTAGGTTCCTGAAGAATAAGGATTCAAGATTAGACAACTCTTTTTAAAACATTATCTTCTACTTCTTGTAGGTTGCCGATTGTTCCTATGTATACGAAGTTTTTTGTGAAATGTCACTCACATTACACAAAGGAGTAAGTGTCCAACTTTGTGTATGTAATTCAATGAAAGAGAACGTGTATACAGGTAAAAAAGAAACATACCTGCCTGAAGGTAAGGGTCTTTTACTTGGTTCTCTGCATAATATACACTAGCTTTGTATATGTGTATGTAGATAGTGAAGGAAGTGTGTTTGTATTACTGCATTTAGTCTACAGCTGTTTCTGTAGTGTGTGACCTCTGCTTCAAAACTGACTTTACAGTATATATACATCTACCATAGGAAGACACAAACAGAAAAGGGCCCCCGTCGAAGAACAGTATCAGGGACCATTACAGTCCATCATTATATACAATTATATACAATTCTGCCTGCTTTGAAGGTGGAAATGGGCCCCTTTGCTTTTTGTGCCCCTGTGCAGCTGCACAGGTTGCACCCATGGGATGTCCACCTCTCTCATCTACCAATCCACTGCTGCTTGTTTCCTAGAACTGCCCAGGTCCCATGTCAGTTTTCAAGCTTCAATTACTGGCCGCAGTGGTGACCAACAAATGTCTACTGCAGCCTATGATTGGTTACAGAGTTCATATGATCACAATACTAGAACAGGATGTACAAAGTCAATACTTCACCACTGCACCTGTCATAGACTGCCGTGATGACATGTCTATATGAAGAGAATAAGATGTAGAGATCCAGTAGTGACATGTTGGCATGTGACCACTGCAATCATTTGTCACAAAATTGACATGTTTTGCCACTTCAGACGGTGATTGGCTTAATTGGTTATGGTCACATGCCTATCCTCACCAGAAGCGGAAGCTTGGAGGCAGGATTCGAGGAGTGCAGGAAAGGAGTAGTAGTGGATTGGTAGGAATGTTTAATTTCTCATCTCTTAGAAAATATTATAACAACGCAAATAACATTGTTGTCACTACAACATATTTCTTTGCATTTTTGGACTGGCCCAAAAGGGTATCATTAGATCCCCTGGCAGACTTAAAGGGGTTTAAAAAATATATTTTTACTCCATTCCCACTGACTTGTCAAGGTAAAAAATTTTAATTAAATGTTGCTCACCCACCTATGCTCCATCACTAGCTCTCTGCTGCTGCCTCTGTTTTTTATTGTCTAGCTGTGATATCACAACATCAGCACATTTCACTGCTGCAGTCATTCACAGGGTTCAGCAGTAGTGATGAGGAGGTTGACAAAAGACCACTGAGAATAGTGTTCGTTTGTCAGAGAAGACCAGTAGCAGGAGCAGAGAGCCATCACTGGGCAGAGATGGGTGAGTAATGTTCATATTGTTATTTTTAAATTTTGGAAGTCCTGGGAATAACATTTATTCTTGGAAAACCCTTTTCAGCTGTAACAAAATAATGAACCACCAATTTTGTATATTAAGGACCCAAGTATCTAGCAGGAGATCAGGTCTTGGGAGCAGGCTTTAAAGACAACAATTTATTAGATTTTTCAGTGACATATCCTGCATTTACAACTAACAAAGAATGTAATTGACTTAAAAGTAGATGTGCACATGGAGAAGCCAATGTTAAATGTTAAGAGGGTACTGATAGGGCAATATTAGTTAAGATGCCACTCAAGGGAACTAAAAACCTCTTAATAGGGCTCTATGGGGCATTATTAATCGTTAAGGGTCACACAAGGGGCATATTTATTTTTTGAGGTTGATCAGTGAGTATTATTTAATTTGGCTGAATTATTTTATGCTAAAGGGGTATTATTACATTTAATTGATCAGAATAATTTTCAATAGTAGGTTCTAGAAACCCAGTCTAATGTTAAAAGGCTTTTTCTCTAAAAGCCAGTAGCTTATTATAGGGGTGTCCGGTCTAAAACTACAAGTTTCCAGTCACTCTACTGTATGTGACTGCACTGTAAACTTGTGAAATTTTAGATTGCGTGCTGTGAGGGTTCTCCGTTGTCAGCGCCGTGAATGGTGGTCATGTGAATACAAGTTTGGGATATGAATAATGCTGGCCACATTCTGACTAGATGGTGCAACCTAGCTCAATGCAAGTGTATTGAGCGAGGCCAGAGGCAGTCTAGTCGGATTGTGTCCAAGAGTATCCATATTGCATACTTGCAACCATATGACCGCCGTTCCCGGCATTGACACCGGAGAATCCTCACAGCATGCAGTGTGTGGGATCTGCGGATTCACAAATTTGCAGTCACATAGAATGACTACAGACTTGTAGTTTTCTAGACTGGACAACACATTTTATTACCCCAGCGTGCTACATAAATAGAAAAAAAAATGTATACCTACTTCCACTATTAGTAATGCTGCATCTCATTGCTCCAAAAGAAAATATACTGTAGTTACTGTCCTTCTAATATACAAAGCTTGTTGAGAGAGACATAGCGTTAGTAAATATATACAGTACAGACCAAAAGTTTGGACACACCTTCTCATTAAATGATTTTTCTGTATTTTCATGGCTATGAAAATTGTAGAATCACACTGAAGGCATCAAAACTATAAAGTAACACATGTGGAATTATACATTACACATTACAAAAAAGTGTGAAACAACTGAAATATGTCTTATATTCTAGGTTCTTCAAAGTAGCCACCTTTTGCTTAGATTACTGCTTTGCACGCAGAAAAGGTGAACGGATGGACTCTACATGCCTGGTTCCCACCGTGAAGCATGGAGGAGGTGGTGTGATGGTGTGGGGGTGCTTTGCTGGTGACACTGTTGGGGATTTATTCAAAATTGAAGGCATAGTGAACCAGAATGGCTACCACAGCATCTTGCAGCAGCATGCTATTCCATCCGGTTTGCGTTTAGTTGGACCATCATTTATTTTTCAACAGGACAATGACCCCAAACACACCTCCAGGCTGTGTAAGGGCTATTTGACCAAGAAGGAGAGTGTTGGGGTGCTACGCCAGATGACCTGGCCTCCACAGTCACCAGACCTGAACCCAATCGAGATGGTTTGGGGTGAGCTGGACCGCTCACCGCTTCAATTTTGAATAAATCCCAACAGTGTCACCAGCAAACCACCCCCACACCATTACACCTCCTCCTCCATGCTTCACGGTGGGAACCAGGCATGTAGAGTCCATCCGTTCACCTTTTCTGTGTGCAAAGCAGTAATCAAAGCAAAAGGTGGCTACTTTGAAGAACCTAGAATATAACCTAGAATATAAGACATATTTTCAGTTGTTTCACACTTTTTTGTAAAGTGTAATGTATAATTCCACATGTGTTAATTCACAGTTTTGATGCCTTCAGTGTGATTCTACAATTTTCATAGTCATGAAAATACAGAAAAATCATTGAATGAGAAGGTGTGTCCAAACTTTTGGTCTGTACTGTATATTGCATCCCTTGGGGATCTATTTAGGGAGCTGAATGTTTAATTTATTAATTTTTTTAAGAAAAGCCATGTGTCATCTATATTATTATTGTTTATTTTTAGAGCACTATTGATTGAATGTTGCTGTACATGAGAAGGGGCTACATATAAGACACATTTATCAAATACGGTGAGCAAACTAACAATGACAGACTAGTACAGAAAGGAGAGGTCTCTGTCATTGCGTGCTTACAGTCTACAGGGTAATGGGGAAAAAGACAGTAGGTTGGAAGATTTCAGCAGCTCTGGTGATGTTGAGGTGGCAGCACAGTCATTGTAGGCTGTAAGTTTCCTTGAAGAGGTGAGTTTTCAAGTGTGGTGGATAATTGGATGTCTTGTGGCACAGAATTCGAGAGGATGTGGGACACTTGGGTGAATTTTTTGATGCGATTGGGTGAGGAACGTATGAGTCTTGGAAGACTGGAGATTACATGTTCAAAGAAATGGGGGAATTAGTTTGAAGACACATGAAGGAGACAGATTATGGATGACTTTGTAGGTCAGTGTTAGCAGTTTGAAATGGATACATTGGGAAATTGGAAGCCAATGAAGGTATCTGCAAAGGGAAGAATCAGAAGAGTAGTGTGGAGAGAGGTCAATTAGTCGGCAGCAAAATTAAGGACAGACTGGAGAGATGCAAGAGTTTTAACAGGGATTCCACAGAGGAGGATATTGCAGTAGCCGAGGCAGAAGATGATGAGGGCATGCACTAACATTTTAGTAGATACAGAGTTGAGGAAAGGACGGATTATGGAAATCGAGGGTTACTTTGAGACAGCAGACTTCCAGTATTGCGGAACACTCAGTTCTACTAAAATTTTATTTTTCAGGAAAGAATTACACAGCTGCAGAGAATTTTTCCTGCGTGATTTACAATGTTGACAATGTGAACTGTTCATGTCTGTGGCAGGGACGCCCCTGAAGATACTCAATACACTTTGGTTTTCAGGTGAAAGACAATATTAAAGGTGTACTCCACTACTTTTACTTTGTTTAAAAAGACATATTCACTTATAGCAGTCTTCTTCTTCTAGTGGGATGTATTAGGTGACCACTTCAAGTGGCCACTGATTAGTTGAAGCATTTCTATTCCACTGTAATTAGGAGATTGATTCTTCCAGCTCACATGGAAGATGACCACTGTAGTCAAACAGTGGCCACTGACTGGCTGCAGGTGTCACCTATCGCTCCCATGTCAGAAGACAAAGACAAAAAACTGATGGGAGTCAAAAGTAGCAGTAAAGAAAAGTATGTGTTTGGGTTTTTTTTTTACTAAAAATATATTTATAGTGAGGCCGTGTCTTAATCTTTCTCACGATGCACAGATCGGGATAATTGGTTTTTTTAACAGGTAATCCCAGCTCGAGGATAATGGACAGCACAGAAAAATAAAAAACACCAAAGAAACATCTTCAGAGATTCTTCCATTGCATTTCAAACCTTATAGATTCTTAGTCTGAGCATACATGACGGGCTAAGTCTTCCAGTTTAGAACACAGTGTGAAATTAACAAAAAACATAATAGTAATAATAATAATCTTTATTTATATAGTGCCAACATATTCCGCAGCGCTTTACAGTTTAACAGTTTCAAAACACAAGTCATAAGTAACAACGTTAACAATACAATAATTAAAGCAAAAATAAGACGACCCTGCTCGTGAGAGCTTACAATCTACAATGAGGTGGGGAAGATACAAAGTACAGATGTGTATTTACAATGGTGTATTTACAATGATGGTCCAGCCATCTTGAGGGAGTGAGGGATGGATGGAGATAGTGAATGGGCTACACGCGCACACTTACACATAAAATAACTTTGATTAGTG
Organism: Oophaga sylvatica; assembly: GCA_033576555.1. Taxonomy (NCBI): domain Eukaryota; kingdom Metazoa; phylum Chordata; class Amphibia; order Anura; family Dendrobatidae; genus Oophaga; species Oophaga sylvatica. The sequence goes on along the minus strand of JARQOD010000002.1, from coordinate 508,076,905 downwards.
AACGTGATAGGTCGCTCTAAATAAATGTGTTTTGAGGGAGCTCCTAAAACTATGCAGATTGTGTATAGTATTAATTTCTTGGTGTAGAGCATTCCAGAGGATTGGCGCAACGCGGGAGAAGTCTTGAAATCGGGAGTGGGAGGTACAGATTAGTGCAGAGGCTAGTCGAAAGTTGTTTGCAGAGCGCCATGGTCGTTAGGCCGATAGACAGAAATGAGGGCGGAGATGTATAGGGGTGCTGCACTGTGGAGAGCTTTGTGGGTGAGAACATGCCACGATTCCATAAATCAGTGTGTCTTAAACGCAGTGATTGACAGCTCAGTCATCCAGTCTGGTGCAGGAGAGTGCTGAGCTGTCTGCGTTTTGAATGACAGCTCTCCTATCCAATCTGAGATTGAGAGGTGCTGAGCTTCCCTCAGGAGTTCTCTGTTCCTTATGATTCCTCATCAACTTAATTCGGCTGTCAGTCCCATATTGCTGTCAGTTGTAGATTCCGATCAGTGTGTTTTGTTTCTCTGTGCCTTGTGCTTTCTTGTAGATCTATTGCTGCCAGACCTTGGACCTCGTTCTGACCATCCGCCACTTGCTCTGATCCGCTTTCTTACTGATATTCTGACCTTGGACCATTACCTGAGTAAACCTCTGTCTTTTCCCTCTATTTATGACTTACTTTCCCTGCTCTTGAATTTGGACTCCTTCACTACCCTGACTTACAGCTTGTCTGTGAGAAGTGACTCGGCGTCACACACACAACTGTCCTCTGCTAATCAGCTGTGTGCAATAATAAATACAGGTGTGTTCAAAAGTTTACATACCCTGGCAGAATTTTTGCTTTCTTGGCCTTTTTTCAGAGAATATGATTGATAACACCAAAACTTTTTCTCCACTCATGGTTAGTGGTTGGGTGAAGCCATTTATTGTCATACTACTGTGACAAATGACACTAATCAAAAGTTTACATACTCTGCTTCTTAGTATCGTGTATTGCCCCCTCTAGCACCAATGACAGCTTGAAGTCTTTTGTGTTAGTTGAGGATGAGGTTGTTTATTTGTTTATTTTCACAGATGGTAAAGCTGCCCACTCTTCTTGGCAAAAAGCCTCCAGTTCCTGTAAATTCCAGGGCTATCTAGCATGAACTGCGTGCTTAAGATCTCCCCAGAGTGTCTCAATGATATTTAGGTCAGGAGGCTGAGATGACCACTCCGGAACCTTCACTTTGTTCTGCTATAGCCAATGACAGGTCGACTTGGCCTTGTGTTTGGATCGTTGTCATGTTGGAACATCCAAGTACATCCTATGCGCAACTTCTGGGCTGATGATTGCAAATTTGCCTCCAGTATGTGCTGCATTCATCTTTCCTTCAACTTTAACCAGGATTCTTGTGCCTTTGTAGCTCCCACATCCCCAAAACCTCAGTGATCCTTGTTATGTTACGGTAGCTGAGGAGTGCAGGTAAAAAAGGAAATACACCAGAGCAGTTGGAATCTATGAGATTGCAGTACCCTGACTAACCACCGCAACTAGAGGCAGCCGTGGAGCGTTCCTACGTTGGTCCTAGACGCCTCGTCACAGCCTGAGAAACTAACTACACCTAAAGATAGAAATAGGAAAGCTATCTGCCCCGGAGCAGAACCCCAAAGATAATAGAAAGCCCCCAAACATGTAATGGCGGTTAGACAAGAGGAAATACTGACACAGAAAGAAAATAGTATGAGCAAACGCTGGGGCCCAAACTATCTAAATAGAAAAGGATAGGAAGGGTACTTACTGCAATCTCAGAAAACCCTGAAAAAACACCAACTCTACTAATTTCAAAATCACCTGAGATCACACGACCTCTACCACCTAAATTAGTTCTCTGGTGTAACAAAAACAAAACAGCAGCCACTGAAAAAAAAAACTGGAAAAAGCAAAAGTACAAAACACAGTGGCTGGACTAAACTGAGAGGGCAAAAGCCCCCGGAGGGGACCCTGAAGGCCCCCACAGAAGTGCAGGACAAAATGCAAAAATATAGCAAAAACACAAAATAAGAAATTGTCTTATCTGATAGCAGGAGATGCAGACACGACACAGCAGGCTACAAGGGAAACTGGAAAGAAGGATTCAGACCAGAACAATTGATCACCGGCAACCCTGATGGGAAAATGACTCCCTTATATAAGACCAATCAGTAACACCTGATTCCCAGTCCTCACAATCCTCACTATTATTTATTATTATTATATATTTATATAGCGCCATTTATTCCATGGCGCTTTACATATGAAAAGGGAAAAATATAGACAGATACAATAAACATGTGCTAGACAAGGGACACACAAGTACAGAAGGAGAGAGGACCCTGCCCGCGAGGGCTCACAGTTACAGGGATGGTGAGAATACACTAGGAGAGGGTAGAGCTGGTCGTGCGATGGTTCAGTAGACTGAGGATCATTGCAGGTTGTAGGCTTGTCGGAACAGGTGGGTCTTCAGGTTTTTCTTGAAGGTCTCCGTTGTTGGTGAAAGTCTGATGTTTTGCGGCAGGGAGTTCCAGAGTATGGGGAAGCCCGGGAGAAGTCTTGTATGCGGTTGTGGAAGAAGAGACTAGTACCGCTTGTAACCACCAGAGGGAGCTCTGCTCAGAACTCATCTCAAACCCATTCACAACAGATCCTCCTCCGTACTTTACAGTAGAAATGGTGTTCCTTTCATTATAGTCCTTGTTGGCCTCTCTCCAAATGTAACCTTTATGGTTGTGGCCAAAAAGTTCAACTTTGGTCTCATCACTCCAAATTACCTTGTTCCAGAAGTTTTGAGGCCTGTCTCTGTGCTGTTTTGCGCATTGTAGGCGAGATACTTTGTGGCATTTGCACAGTAATGGCTATCTTCTGATGACTCGACCATGCAACCCATTTTTCTTCAAGTGCCTCGTTATTGTGCATCTTGAAACTGCCACACCACTAGTTTTCAGAGAGTCAAGTATTTCAGCTGATGTTGTTTGTGGGTTTTTCTTTGCATCCCAAACAATTTTCCTGGCAGATGTGGAAGAAATTTTTGTTAGTCTACCTGACTGTGGTTTTGTTTTTACAGAGCCCCTGATAATCAATTTGTTAATCACAGTTTGAACGCTACCGACTGGCATTATCAATTCCTTGGATATCTTTTGTATCCCTTTCCTGTTTAATACAGTTCAACTACCTTTTCCCTTAGATCCATTGACAATTCTTTTTCTTTCCATATGACTCACAATCCAGAAATGTCAGTTGCTGGATGAAAGATACAAGAGTCTGTCTGGACACCAGAAACTCACTCAGCTTTTATGCACACACACTGATTACAAGAAAACAGGTCACAGGTGGGTTCCTTTAGTAGCCAGTCAAACCCATTTGTGTCAACTTCTGTGCATGTTATCAGGCCAAAATCACCAGGGTATGTGAACTTTTGATCAGGGTCACTTGGATGCTTTGGTTTGTCATTATGATTTGAAAGAGTAAACACAGTAGTTAGCCAATAAATGACTTTACCCAACCACTAACCATGAGTGGAGAAAATGTTTTAGTGTTATCATTCATTTTCCCTGAAAAAAGGCCAAGAAAGCAAAAATGCTGCTGGGGTATGTAAACTTTTGAGCACAACTGTATATACTAATCAATAAATAATATTGTGCACAATACAAGGCAAGAGTCATTCTGTCACATATAATAAGGATAAAAACTTAATGCATCATAGCATGATAGAAAAGCTGCTAAAATACAGTACAGACCAAAAGTTTGGACACACCTTCTCATTCAAAGATTTTTCTGTATTTTCATGACTATGAAAATTGTAGAATCACACTGAAGGCATCAAAACTATGAATTAACACATGTGGAATTATACATTACACTTTACAAAAAAGTGTGAAACAACTGAAAATATGTCTTATATTCTAGGTTCTTCAAAGTAGCCACCTTTTGCTTTGATTACTGCTTTGCACGCAGAAAAGGTGAACGGATGGACTCTACACGCCTGGTTCCCACCGTGAAGCATGGAGGAGGTAGTGTGATGGTGTGGGGGGTGCTTTGCTGGTGACACTGTTGGGGATTTATTCAAAATTGAAGCGGTAAGCGGTCCAGCTCACCCCAAACCATCTCGATTGGGTTCAGGTCTGGTGACTGTGGAGGCCAGGTCATCTGGCGTAGCACCCCAACACTCTCCTTCTTGGTCAAATAGACCTTACACAGCCTGGAGGTGTGTTTGGGGTCATTGTCCTGTTGAAAAATAAATGATGGTCCAACTAAACACAAACCGGATGGAAAAGCATGCCGCTGCAAGATGCTGTGGTAGCCATGCTGGTTCAGTATGCCTTCAATTTTGAATAAATCCCCAACAGTGTCACCAGCAAAGTACCCCCACACACATCACACCACCTCCTCCATGCTTCACGGTGGGAACCAGGCATGTAGAATCCATCCGTTCACCTTTTCTGCGTGCAAAGCAGTAATCAAAGCAAAAGGTGGCTACTTTGAAGAAACTAGAATATAAGACATATTTTCAGTTGTTTCACACTTTTTTGTAAAGTGTAATGTATAATTCCACATGTGTTAATTCATAGTTTTGATGCCTTCAGTGTGATTCTACAATTTTCATAGTCATGAAAATACAGAAAAATCTTTGAATGAGAGGGTGTGTCCAAACTTTTGGTCTGTACTGTAGATATTTGTGAGATAAATCACTTAGATAATTGTTCCTGAAAATGAGCTCAATACAGAATATATTGTATTGTTCCGATAGGGCTAGATGTATCTTTTAGTATCTTTTAGTAAATGTTTAACTAAATTAACTCAGTGAAGAACTATAACAATTATAGCAATTAGGTCTCATTCCGACATATTATATTCATGTATGTGTTCAATCCACAGTGTTCAGGGAATAAAACATGGAAAAGTCTATGGTGCTGTTCACGTTTGTGTTTTTTTGCAGACCAGTTATTTTAAAAAAATCATGGAGAGATGTGCAGTTTTGATTGGAGTCATGAATCAAAATTACCTATGCAAGCCTATGGTTGTGTGTAAATCATGGACAGCACACGGATGGCATCAGTGAGCAGTATGTGTGTTCTCTGTGGCAATTTATTTATTTATTTTTTCCATACAAGAAAATCACTGATGAAAATCTGATGGCAAAAACTGACACTTTGACCAAACGCATGAAAATCGGATGAAAAACAATAATGATACTTGTGTTTTGTTACAGTTTTTTGCGTATGTAAAAAATCACTGATGCCTGAATGAGGCCTTATGCTACTTTCACACATCCTTTTTTCGCCGTCCGGCGAGATCCGGCATTTTTTTGTAAAACCGGATCCGGCGAAATCCGTTCTTTTCCATTGACTTATATTAGCGCCGGATCGCGCCGCATGGCCTTGCGTTTGTCCGGTTTTTGCCGGATCTGGCTAATTGTCTCATTCCAGCGTCTGGAAAAAATGGCTACTGTAACGTTTTTTTGTCTCCGGCGAAAAAGCTGGAAGTGCTGGATCCGGCGCTTCCGGCTTTTTGTCACAATGAAAGTCTATGAGCGCCGCAATTTGCCGGATCCGTTTTTTTTGTCTGAGCATGCTCAAAGTAGCCCAGCCCACACCAAACATACAGTATATAAACCATGCCAGTGGGACCCTCAGCCAGAACAATGCAGCCATCAAAAAAGTTAGGAGCAAGCCGCAGGAGAAGGCAGCAGCAGCAGAATACGGCAGCAGCAGCAGAAACAAATGGAGTGCGGGGATCAGCAGCAGCAGCAGGAGAGTACGGGAGCAGACGCCAGATGGTAAATATCACACACCCCATTCCCAAAAAAAAGTTAACATGTATAACCAATTTTTTTGTTTCAGACAGGGCCATGCAATATCAATATATTCATTGCATTTTTTTCTCTTTATTCCACAGCAGAGGCCGTCCTACAGCAGCAGCAGCACAACAAATGGAGTCCGGACACCAGCAGCAGCAGCAGATGCCAGACGGTAAATATCACACACCCCATTCCCAAAAAAATGTTAACATGTATAACCAATTTTTGTGTTTCAGCCAGGGCCATGCAATATCAATATATTCATTGCATTTTTTTCTCTTTATTCCACAGCAGAAGCACAACAAATGGAGTCCGGGCACCAGCAGCCGCAGGAGAGTACGGGAGCAGACGCCTGACGGTAAATATCACCACCCCATTCCCAAAAAAATGTTAACATGTATAACCAATTTTTTTGTGTTTCAGCCAGGGCCATGCAATATCAATACATTCATTGCATTTTTTGTTCTTTATTCTACAGCAGAGGCCGCCCTAAAGCAGCAGCAGCACAACAAATGCAGCCTGGCTGGCAGCAGCAGCAGGAGAGCACGTCTTCAGCCAGGGCCATGCAATATCAATACATTCATTGCATTTTTTGCTCTTTATTCTACAGCAGAGGCCACCCTACAGCAGCAGCAGCACAACAAATGCAAGTCTGGCTGGCAGCAGCAGCAGGACAGCACGTCTTCAGCCAGGGCCATGCAATATCAATACATTCATTGCATTTTTTGCTCTTTATTCTACAGCAGAGGCCGCCCTACAGCAGCAGCAGCACAACAAATGCAAGTCTGGCTGGCAGCAGCAGCAGGACAGCACGTCTTCTTCTTCTGGGAGCCCTCCCTCGCATTTTCAGCGTTTACAGGTAAAAAAAGTTTTTTTTGTATTTATTTCAAAATCCATCTCTGGGATATATCTATTAATTGCCTTATTTTTTATTTATAACAGGAATCTGAAGCTGAAGAGGAGCTCCCAGAAGAAGAATGAAGGGGTGGAGAGATACCTGGAGTGGGCTCGCAATTCGTAAGTTTCCAGCATCCATCACAGGAACACAACATCACACTACACACAACACATAGAAAACAATTTAGTACAGACATCACACTGCACAAAACACATATGCCTACATCCAAGCACATAATTTTTTTTCTTTTTTATAGTCTTCTGAATCTGGTGCTACAGCAAGAAGTCCTCGCAGTGCCTCCCAGGGTCGTCGGCGTGAGCGACCAGTCTCCATCGTGTAAGTATAACTGTATATTTTTTTTGTTTTTTTGTTTTTCTTACATTTTAGTTTGTATTTTTTTCCCTCTTTTTTTTTACTTTTCTTGGTAGTTTTGAGGCTAATGTATTTTTTTTCTCTATTTCTTTAACACGTTTCACAGCGTGCTCCCGATTCTGATGGTGAGGAGGGGGGATTGATGTTGACCTCCTCATCAATCTAGTCAGAGAAAGGGAGCCGCTGTGGAACATGGGGGACCGCCACCATGCCTATCTCATAGTGACCCGTCGGCTCTGGGAGGAAATCTGTTCACAACTCATGGACTGCTGGGAGGACCTCGATGCTCGGGCCCAAATTGAAGAGCGTAAGTATATACAGTTCAGGTTGCTGGATGTAAAGCAGTGTTTCCCAAACTCCAGTCCTCGTGGCCCCCACGGGTCATGTTTTCAGGATTTCCTTTTGTGCAACACTATGGAAATCCTGAAAACATAACCCGTGGGGGCCGTGAGGACTGGAGTTTGGGAAACACTGATGTTGTATACTAACCAATTTGTGCTTTCTCGTTTCAGGGGAAAGAAGTGTGAAGCGGTGGCGGTCTGTGAGGGATCGCTTCAAGATGGAGTTCAACAAAGAGATGTGGGCCCCCGAGTGGATCTGGAGGACGCAGGAGCAAGTACAAGTACGCACGAGCCCTGTCGTTCCTCCGGGCAACAATGGTTACCAGAAGGTAAATATTACACACCCCATGTAAAAAAAAATTTTTTAACATGTCTAACTAATTTTTTTGTTTCAGCCAGGGCCATGCAATATCACTATATTAATTGTATTTTTTTTCTCTTTATTCCACAGCACGGTGACCAGCACTCGGGAGCCTGCAGAGTTGGACCCTTCTGGGGCGATCCCTCAGGAGTCTGCCACCGAGGGACACTTCGACCGCCCAGGCCCATCTGCACCTTCCCAGCCTTCCCTGACATGTGAGCCCTCTGTCCCCTCCACCAGCGCTGGAGCATCGTGGCCGCCTGCATTGCACAAGTCTACTGGTCAGGAGATAGCTTTCCCTTTACCCTACCCTTCTGCCGCTGCCACCTCTAGTACACCTGTGGCTACTGAATGGCAGTGGCAGAGGGGTCAGGAAAGGAGCTATGCGCCCGAGTTCTTGCATCTGAATGCATCTTTCCAGAACTATCAACATAAATGCACCTAGGATGAGACAATCTAGGGCATAAAAGAACCAGATATGCAATTGGATACGTTTAAAAATATCTTTATTAGAACCAATATTAAAACATCCAAGAACCAATTGAAAATAAGTAATAAGTCAGGTGTCTTTACTAATGAGAGAAGTGCCAAAGCATATATTAATAGGATTGAAAAAATATAAACAGCGGTTAGTTCAGTTTTGTTAAATATCAAAGCGATTTGAGCGAGATATAAATATCTCTAAATAATTATACACATTTGTTATATATATATCTGTTATATCACCTAAACATACAAAAAATCTTCTGCATAAGGATGCAGTTATGTATAAGCAGAGATATAGCAAAAAATTATCTGCCTCAGAAATCAGATTCCCTATATTTTCTGTTAGTATTAGATGAAGAAAAGTGCATATAGTGCTAGCAGCAGTATTTCAAAGTATAGCCCATAAGTATAGGGATTAACCCTTAAATAGATGGACATATCAAATGACTATGGTATATATGGTGCTAACAGCAATATCTCAAAGTATAGCCCATATTTTATTTAATCTGCCAGTGCAGGTCACATAGAGTGGCATATATATGACTATACCAAAGTAGCAACAGATAAATCAGGGCATAATTACCTAAATCGTTCAGATGTATACAGAGTAAACCGCTCCAAATGCTGTTGGCGTCTCCCCACCCCAACGCACGTTTCGTCACTACTTCCTCAGGGGGCGTGTATGGGATGTGTAAACATGTGATCTTAAATAATATTATGCAGCCAATCAAATGCCTTATATATGTGTCTTATGCAAAAAATCAGATTGCAATAAGATTAGACTATATGGACAAAAACTACAAAGTAGCGCCTGCCACCCAGAGAATGACACGTGGGGTGTATTCTACAATCTGCATGGACCTTAGAGGAATCCCTGAGAAATTTTTCTCATATGTTCGGATGAAAATGCACTTTTCTTCATCTAATACTAACAGATAAATATAGGGAATCTGATTACTGAGGCAGATAATTTTTTGCTATATCTCTGCTTATACATAACTGCATCCTTATGCAGAAGATTTTTTGTATGTTTAGGTGATATAACAGATATATATAGCAAATGTGTATAATTATTTAAGTTAGCCATTAAAAGGTATCAACCACTGAGGATTCTCAAGTCTAAATATTTTTCTATAATTATTTAGAGATATTTATATCTCGCTCAAATCGCTTTGATATTTAACAAAACTGAACTAACCACTGTTTATATTTTTTCAATCCTATTAATATATGCTTTGGCACTTCTCTCATTAGTATTATTATTACTTATTTTCAATTGGTTCTTGGATGTTTTAATATTGGTTCTAATAAAGATATTTTTTAAACGTATCCAATTGCATATCTGGTTCTTTTATGCCTAGATTGTCTCATCCTAGGTGCATTTATGTTGATTTTTCGTGTTTATATGAATCTGTTATTTGGGATTTTCATGTTGATTTACATCTTTCCAGAACTGTCTTAAAGTCTTGTCAGAGCAAATGGCCGCAGGCTTTTATCAGCTCAGCTCCAGCATTCTGGAAGTAAAGACACTTCTGCAAACCATGCATTCAGAAGCAAGAAGTTCTCCGAACCACAGCTTTTTCCGGCCTGTAGTCGAGCGCATGGATACGCTATCTCCTAGCCAGCAGATGCATGTAATACATTCTTGCCATGTTTCTTGCCAGTAGCTCCTCCCACAACTGCCCCCCCTCCAGCCACTGTCCCTGCTCCCCCTCCTAGTCAATACCAGCAACCTCACCAGTACCAGCAACCTCCCCACTTCCAGCAACCTGCTCCGTACCAACATCCTTCCCCGTACCAACATCCTTCCCCGTACTAACCTCCTTCCCCGTACCACTTCCCAACCACATCATCTGCTCCTCCAGTCCCTGCCCAACCCTCCTCTCCACCACCCACCACCTGTTCTGCCTCCCACATGTCCACCCGTTCTATTTCTTTTTCCACCACTTCACCTCTTTTACCTGATCCTTCCTCACCACCATCCCAGTCCTCTCTCCACACTCCCAATGTCGAAGTGTCCAGCAGCCCCTCCAGCAGTATCTCCACCCCACACTATACCAATTTGTGATGTTATTTGTAAGAAAAAAAATAAACTTTTCTGGTTTGAACAAATTTTTTAATAAAAAACATTTTTCTTTGAAATTGAAAAAAAAATATGTTAATAAACATTTTTATTGAGCATACAATAAATGTAAAATTGGTTGCTTAAAATTGTTGTCAGTCATTTATTTCTAAGGTTAAATATGTGTAAAACAAAGGTAAAATAATGTGGATAAATAAGGTAACATTTATTGGGTATACGAAACCATGTATATAACTTTGGGTAAAAGGTAAATTAATTTTACCTTTTGGCCAAAGTTGTGTCCCTGGTTGTGTATTAGCCAAAGTATTTCACCTGTTACCCAAAGTTGTGTACATTGTTAGGTAATCCCCAACAAGGTACACAACTTTGGTTAAAAGGTGAAATACTTTGGGTAATACACAGCCAGGGACACAACTTTGGCCAAAAGGTAAAATACTATAGATAATCCAGATCCTGCTGGCTTGACAATGCGGATATGTTTCCCGTCTACAGCGCCCAAGCAATTAGGAAACTGACATATTTGTAGAAACTTGTCAGCAATTTCAAGCCAACTCTCTGTTGTGTGCTGTGGTATAAATTAATCAAGTAAAGAGTCCCACAATGCACGGCATGTGTGTTTTACAATTCCAGATATGGTGGAAATTCCAAGTCTGTACTGGAAATGGAGTGAGGAAAGAGATTCTCCAGTTGCAAGGAATTTGTGAATAAAAAAAAAGGAGACAAATGAGTTCAAAATCACAGCATTACATACCAGAACTCAGCTTTAACAATTGGAGATACTATAAAAAGATTTATTACAAACTACCAGCAACAACATTCCAGTACAAGTGTGCTCTCAAGCAAGCAGATCAAATAAATATGGCTTACCGAAGAGTCACCATCAGACACTCCGCCGGTGAAATGGAGAAGCAGCAATAGGTGTTAGATCTTCTTATGAGGTCTCCAATTCGCTCCACCAACAAATCAAAGTTCTCAATTTTCATCCGAACATATGAGAAAAATTTCTCAGGGTTTCCTCTAAGGTCCATGCAGATTGTAGAATACACCCCACGCGTCATTCTCTGGGCTGTGATGGGGTGGATCCACAAACGTCGTTGACGTTGCTGACGCATGATGCGCTGCTGTCTCTTTCTCTCCTTCTCTAGAACAATCGCTTTCAAATGATTCGCCTCCACTGTGAAATCCACCAAATTCTTCAAAATGTTTCCTATCACAACGTCCATCTTTGCCAGCCACTTGCTCTTCTCTCCAACCTGCACTTGCTCCTCTACAACATGTCAAAGATGGGATGTAGGAACAGTGTATATATAGGTTTTCAGTAGCCAATCACATTTGGAAGCCCCAAGGGGCGTTTTTAAAAACCGGATCTGTTGTAATCCATCGGAAAACGGATAAAAAAACAGATGAAACGGATCCGGTTTTTGATCAGATCCGCTAGACGGATCCGGCAGAAAACCGGATCCGTCTCATCCGTTTTTACATAATATTAGCCGGATTGCGCCTGACGGCAAAAAACGGATGTGTGAAAGAGGCCTTAGAGTGTGTTGAATCTTTGTCTAAATGGATTTTCCTGAGCTAGAAAATTGTAATAATGGATAAACTGGTACTGATGTTAATGGCATTAATAATAATAGGAAAATCAGTCTTATGTTATAAGCCAAACATTAGGAGCAGAGGTCAACATCTCACAGGTGATGTATTTTAATTTTTCAGATTATGTCTTTTCACTATTCCCATCTTTTCTATTTAGCTAGGACTAGTATGAAGACTTTTTCTTCTAGCCGCCCCTAATATCTAGAAATGGGCAAATTGGTTTGGATTTTGTTCCCGAATCTGATTTTGACATATTTGAGCCATATTCGAACAATATTCATGCAGAATCTTTGTCTTATGATGGATTCCGAACATATTTGGTAATTTCTACTCCCATTGACTCTAATGACGTTTGGCAGTGTTCGATGAATATTGCAAAAACAATATTCGATTCCGATCGTATTTGGAACCGCAACCGAACAAATTCGCTCATCTCTACTAATATCTGCTGAATTTGCAACAGACACATTTGACTTCTCACATTTCCAGCACCCTCCTTATCCAATTATTCACAACCTACCTAAATGCCCCATCCTGCTGCCGTTTTCTATTTCTGGGTCTATTTTAACTGCTAATTAGAGATGGACGGATACCAGGATGTTCTGGTCCGTCTGGTTTTTCTCATGGTGCTAGCGGGGATCTTATCGAGGTCATGGCAGTTCAGCCCGGCAGAGAATGCAGCCTCAGTGACCGGAGGTAACCTCAATGACGTCACCGCCGGTCATTGTGGCTGCGCTCGCAGCAGTTCAGTCACCAGTGGTTCTCAGCCTGGACGATCGCATCTTGGCACCAATCAGGTTGAAAACTATTTCCCCCCAGACATGCATTACGACGTGGAACAGAACGACAGATAGGTGAGGGATATTGTTGTTTTTATATTGTTATTTTTGGTTTATTACAGGAGATCGAGGGCTTCGTTGGAATAGGCGTTAGGTGAGTATAGCTGTGTTTGTTATTTTTAAATAAAAAAGTAAAAGTGTGTTTTGTTTTATTTCTAATAAAGGAATTTATTTTTGCTGTGTCTTTATTTACTGTATAACTATAGGATTAGTAATGAATAGGTGTTTCTGGCAAAGTGCCAGAATTGGAGCATCAAATAGATGTGCCTTTTCTGGGCAGCTGCGGGCTGCTATTTTAAGGCTGGGGAAGCCAACATCCATGGCTCCTGGGAATACCAGCCCTCAGCTGTCTGCTTTAGCAAGGCTGGTTGTCAAAAATGGGGGGACTTCAAGCCCTTTTTTAAAATTATTTATTTAAATAATTTTAATAAAATAGCGTGGGGATCCCTCTATCCTTGATAGCCAACATTGTTGAGTTTTACCTGGCTGGTTATCAAAAATACAGAGAAACCCATGCTGTTTTTTTATTATTTATTTAGAGTGCAGGAGCCGGCTAATGAATATACCGCATTTTTCGGACCATAAGACGCACTTTTTTTCCTCCAAATTTGTGAGGAAAGTGTGGGTGCGTCTTATGGTCGGAATGTAACATGTGGGGAGAGGGGCAAGGGGCAGCGGTGGAGTGGGATCGCAGGAGGCAGGAAAATATCCCCTCCCCTGCAGGAATCCAGTGCTGGGGAAACCACTGGTCCTGATACTTAAGTGCAGTGAATATTAATTAGCCGCTTCCCCGCCCACCTATCAGCTGAGCAGTGAGGGGGAGCAGCAAATGACAGAGCCACATGGTTCCCCAGCGCCTGATTCCTGCAGCAGCTTGGGAAATCTCTGTCCAAAGTAGAAGGAGGCGACAGGAGCAGAGTGCAGCAGGAGGCATCACATACCTGACAGCCTGGGGCTGTGCTGATGCGATGCTGAATGCTCCTGTGGAGGACCTCTGATGAGGTCATGAAGAGGGCGGGCTGGAGCATCACATGACCACACAAAGCCCTGCCTCTTCATGATGTCATCACAGGTCCTGCAGACACACTGTACAACAGAGAATTAATTAAAAGGTTAGTAATAAGCACATAAAAAATTACTCTGCCATCCTGTGGTGGACTAAATGTCAGTATTCCGGGTTTTTCTAGGTAACTTTGTCAATGATTTTGCCCTTTGTTAAGATGGAGTTTGCTGTTTTCTGTGCCCTACTTCCTGTTCGTTTGTTTAAAACCCGGCTCAGGTGCTGGCTTCACTGCTGGAATATTCTGCTTCTGTTTCCCTGCAACCCAGCTGCTTGTTCCTCACAGATCGTTGTGTATTTACCAGGGAAGTGCATAACCAGGTTATCTTCAGGTGTTTCTCTGCCACAGCAGTTTCTACCCATGGCTCTGGACATTCTCTGCATATGTAAGTTGCACATACTGTGTTGTCACTAAACTGTTGACTTGGGAAATTAACCTTTGGTTCACTCCATCTGATAAGAACTGTGTTTCTGAACTGTTGCTGTTTAACCCTTTGTGCATTACCTCTGGTGAGAGCTGTTGGAACTATTACTGGAACCTTACTGACTTATGAACTTGTTGTTGGACTTCACTGAATTAAGCCACAACTGAGATTAACTTGTTCCTGGACCTCCCTGTGTTTTCTGCATACCTGGATCTGACTCTTCACACACCAGCAGTGTGTAAATCCAGCCACGTAACCTATGCATCAGACTTACCTTGTGGTCACATTTGTGTGAGGACTTCGTCGTAAGAACTTTACCACCCTCGCTATAGAGGTTCAAGGACTTATATATCCGGATTCATATAACTGGACTTGTGTATATATATATGGACTCATTGCATGTCACTACGGGTTGTTTGAATATTGTTTTTGGGGGTTTTGCTGTTTCACAAATACATTATTTGCATTCAAAGAAACCCGTCTCTGATTGTTCATTGCCCCACGCTATCAGAATCCTCGAGTTCCTACAATAGTATTACAGGATATTCCAGCCTAAAAAAGAGGATTCTGCTGGGGCAATGACGGAGACACGGGCAGACAAACTGTTCACCATAGTTAACTCCTTGCAGCAGGAGGTGTCGGCTGCACTCAATCAAATTAGAGACTTGGAGTCTCGGGTTAACCACAATGCACAGGGGTTTGGTCAGGCTCTCCAAGATCTACGTTCTAGGTTAGGAGTCCTGGAGGCCTTACCTACTGAGCCTACCTCATCCACCAGTATGCCCAAATTGCCTCCATTCCGTTTTAATGGTGACCGAAGTCAATTCCGTGGGTTTGTTAATCAATGTATATTTTTTTTTGATGTACATGCCTCTTACTACCGGTCTGATAGATCTAAGGTTCTATGTATTATTATGTTGTTGACATCACGTGCACTGGCTTGGGCAAATCCTATGGTTGAAAGTCATGATACCCGTCTAAATAATTTGGACAATTTTCTGGCAGCCATGGCGCAAATGTTCGACGATCCCAACCGCCGTGCTACCGCTGAATCTGCCTTGCTTTCCTTACGCCAGGGGAAACGGTCAGTCATAGAATATGTTACTGAATTTAAAAGGTTAGTGGTGGACACCCAGTGGGAAAACAATGCTTTGTTACCAATCTTTAGAAAAGGTTTGTCAAATGTAATCAAGGATGAGCTAGCTCGTTCAGAGTCTCCACAGGAGTTTGAATTGTTTATACAGCACTGTGTACGTATTGATACCCGTTTAACTGAACGCAGACAAGAAAAATGGGCCGCTGTAAATCGCATTACTAATTACTCTCTTCCGTCCAGGGAAACCACAGGCAAAAACCCGCGAGAGGCTGAGGAGGTGCCTATGCAGGTGGACTCACTGCAGAGACGTGAGAATAATGAACGCCGCGAACACCGTTTCCGTGAGCGCTTATGTTTCTATTGTGGTCAATCGGACCATTTCCTTATCAATTGTCCTAAATGTCCTAGGCGACCCAACAAGGTGTTGGCGGTAGTAGGAGATTATGATAACACAGACGCTGAGTCTGAAGTTTCAGAAACCAGTCTACATCTAGATGCGGTTTTTCCCCCAATACTGATGCCGACTTCCCCTAAAGATCACGGGGAGAAATATTCACATTGTTCTCTTCCTATACAGATTCAGTGGGAGGAACAGTGGATATCAAGTTCTGCCATGATAGACTCTGGAGCAGGTGGGAATTTCATGGATTCTTCTTTTGCAGAGAAACATGGTATAAAGACACAACTAAGAGCTTCACCAATCACTATGGAAACGGTGGATGGTTCCCCATTAGTTTCTGGACCAGTAGATCGGGAGACAGTGCCTCTGGAGTGTAAGATGGAACCAGACCATCAAGAAACACTTTCATTCATGTTAATATCTTCTCCTCATTTTCCTGTAATTTTAGGAATTCCCTGGTTACGGTCACAAAATCCAATCATCAATTGGGAAACCAAGGAGATAACCTTTCTCCCGAAGTGCAGTTCTACCATCAGTCCAACTGTAGCGGCTCCAGTTACCCAGAACTTGGAAGAGGTGATACAGGTACCTACTCTCCCTCTGATTTATCAGGAATTCTCAGACATTTGTGATAAAAGGAAGGCAGATCAACTTCCCCCACATAGGCCGTATGACTGCCCCATAGAATTGCTTCCTGGAGCAGCGATTCCTTTCGGCCATGTTTACCCGTTGGCGGCTCCGGAATTAAAATCTTTACGAGAGTATATAGATGAGAATTTAGCCAAGGGGTTTATCCGACCATCTTCTTCACCAGCGGGAGCTCCAATATTCTTTGTAAAGAAGAAGGATGGTACTCTAAGACCCTGCATTGACTACCGGGAGTTAAATAAGGTAACCATTCGTAACAGGTACCCGTTGCCCCTAATTCCAGAATTGTTGGAAAGAGTTCGCCAGGCCAAAGTATTTACCAAATTAGATCTTCGTGGGGCATATAATTTACTCCGTATACGGCCCGGAGACGAATGGAAGACAGCTTTTAGATGCCGGTATGGACATTTTGAATATTTGGTGATGCCATTCGGACTCTGTAACGCTCCTGCTGCTTTTCAACATTTAGCCAACGACATTTTCAGGGATTTATTGGACCAATATGTGGTAATTTACCCTTTATGACATCTTAATCTTTTCTGACTCCTTACAGGAAAATCAGGGAACATGTCAAACCGTACTTAGACTTTGAGAGATAATCATTTGTACATCAAACTCGAAAAGTGTGAGTTCCATTGTTCTGAAAATTTAATTTTTGGGCTATGTTTCTCGCCTCAGGGATTGAATATGGAGTCCAGCAAGATTTCCCGGCAATCTTTGGGCTGGCCCGGTACCAGGAACATTAAGGAGTACAACGATTCATTGGCTTTGTAACTTTTATAGACGGTTTTTCCGAAATTTTTCAAGGGAAATTGTCCGTCCCATCACTCTCCTCACCCAAGAAGGGGAAGAAGTTGAATGGTCTTCGCAAGCTCAGGAAGCCCTTTGATCGCCGAAGGGTTGTTTTACCCCAGCTCCAATATTGATGCTCCGGATCCTGCACGCCTTTTTTCTGGAGGTGGACGCGTCTGACTGTGCATTGGGAGCTATCCTCTCACAACGTACCCGGGGACAAAGGTTTGCTGCACCGTGTGCCTCTTCTTTTAGGTTATCTTCTGCAACTGAAAATTTGATGGGCGATAAGGAAAATTTGGCAATTATTTTGTTTGGGG
>JARQOD010000002.1:508040469-508059287 GCA_033576555.1 Oophaga sylvatica | reverse complement strand
AACCCCCCACAAGTGACCCCATTTTGGAAACTAGACCCCCTAAGGAACTTATCTAGATCTTTGGTGAGCACTTTGAACCCCCAAGTGCTTCACACAAGTTTATAATGCCCGGGCATGAAAATAAAAAATCCTATTTTTTTCCCACAAAAATTATCTTTAGTCACTAATTTTTTATTTTCCCAAGGGTAACAGGAGAAATTGGACCACATAAGTTGTTGTACAATTTGTCCTGAGTACGCTGATACCCCATATGTGGGGGGGAACCACTGTTTGGGCGCACGGCAGAGCTCGGAATGGAAGGAGCACCATTTGACTTTTTCCAACCAAAATTGGCTGGAATTGAGTTTGGATGCCATGTTGCATTTGGAGAGCCCCTGATGTGCCTAAACAGTGGAAACCCCCCACAAATGACCCCATTTGGGAAACTAGACCCCCTAAGGAACTTATCTAGATTTTTGATGAGCAATTTGAACCCCAAGTGCTTCACACAAGTTTATAACGTAGAGCCGTAAAATTTAAAAATCATATTTTTTCCACAAAAATGATCTTTTCACACCCAATTTTTATTTTTCCAAGGGTAACAAGACTCCAAAAGTTATTGTGCAATTTGTCCTGAGTGTGCTGATACCCCATATGTGGGGGTAAACCACTGTTTGGGTGCATGGCAGAGTTTGGAAGGGAAGGAGCGCCGTCTGACTTTTTCAACGCAGAATTGGCTGGACGCCATGTCGTGTTTGGAGAGCTCCTGATCTGCCTAAACAGTGGAAACCCCATAAATGACACCATTTTGGAAACTAGACCCCTCAAGGAACTTATCTAGATGTGTGGTGAGAACTTTGAACCCCCAGGTGTTTCACTAAAGTTTATAACGTACAGCCGTAAAATAAAAAATCTTTTTTTTTTTTTTACAAAAATGATTTTTTCGCCCCCAATATTTTATTTTCACAAGGGTAACAGAAGAAATTGGAACGCAAAAGTTGTTGTCCAATTTGTCCTGAGTACACTGATACCCAATATGTGGGGAAAACTACTGTATGGGCCACGTCGGGGCTCGGAAGGGAAGTAGTGACGTTTTGGATTGCAGACTTTGATGGAATGGTCTGGGTGCGTCATGTCGCATTTGGAAGCCCCTGATGCGCCTAAACAGTGGAAACCCCCCACAAGTGACCCCATTTTGGAAATAGACCCCACAAGGAACTTATCTAGATGTGTGGTGAGCACTTTGAACCCCGAAGTGCTTCACAGAAGTTTATAACGCACAGCCGTAAAAATAAAAAATCTTTTTTTTTTAGCAAAAATGATTTTTTCGCCCCAATATTTTATTTTACAAGGGTAACAGGAGAAAGTTGTTGCCAATTTTCCTGAGTACGCTGATACCCAATATGTGGGAGAAAACTACTGTATGGGGCACGTTGGGCTCGGAAGGGAAGTAGTGACGTTTTGGATTGCAGACTTTGATGGAATGGTCTGGGGGCGTCATGTCGCATTTGGAGAGCCCCTGATGCGCCTAAACAGTGGAAATTCCCAACAAGTGACCCCATTTTGGAAAATAGACACCACAAAGGAACTTATCTAGGTGTGTGGTGAGCGCTATGAAGCCCCAAGTGCTTCACAGAAGTTTATAATGTACAGCCGTAAAAACAAAAAAATAATTTTTTTTGTACAAAAATGATATTTTCGCCCCCAGTTTTTTATTTTCCCAAGGGTAACAGAAGAAATAGGACAAATTGCACAATAACTCTTGGGGTCCAGAGTACGCTGATACCCCATATGTGGGGATAAACTACTGTTTGGACGCATGGCAGAGCTCAGAAGTGAAGGAGCACCGTTTGACTTTTTAAACGCAGAATTGGCTGGAATTGAGATCAGACGCCATGTCACATTTGGAGAGCCCCTGATGTGCCTAAACAGCGGAAACCCCCAATTCTAACTCCAACCCTAACCCCAACACACCCCTAACCCTAGTCCCAACCCTAACCACAAACCTAACCCTAACACACCCCTAATCCCAACCCTAACCCTAATCCTAACTTTAGCGCCAACCCTAACCCTACTTTACCCAAACAACCCTAACCCTAATGGGAAAATGGAAATAAATACATTTTTTTAATTTTATTATTTTTCCCTAACTAAGGGGGTGATAAAGGGGGGTTTGATTTACTATTTATAGCGGGTTTTTATGATTGGCAGCTGTCACGCTAAAAGACGCTTTTTATTGCAAAAATAGTTTTTTGCATCGCCACATTTTGAGAGCTATAATTTTTGCATATTTTGGCCCACAGAGTCATGTGAGGTTTATTTTTTGCGGTACGAGGTGAGTTTTTATTGGTACCATTTTTGAGCAGGTGACATTTTTTGATCGCTTTTTATTTCGATTTTTGGGAGGTTAGAATGAACAAAAATCAGCAATTCATGAATTTCTTTTGGGGGAAGCGTTTTTATTGTTCCGCGTGTGGTAAAATTGATAAAGCAGTTTTATTCTTCGGGTCAGTACGATTATGGCGATACCTCATTTATATCATTTTTTTATGTTTTGGCGCTTTTATAGAATAAAAACAATTTTATATAAAAAATAATTATTTTTGCATCGCTTTATTCTGCGAGCTATAACTTTTTTATTTTTTCGCTGATGATGCTGTATGGCGCTCGTTTTTTGCAGGACAAGATGACGTTTTCAGCGGTACCATGTTTATTTATATCGGTCTTTTTGATCGCGCGTTATTCCACTTTTGTTCGGCGGTATGATGATAAAGCATTGATTTTTTGCTTCTTTTTTTTTTTGTTTTTAAGGGGTTAACTAGTGGGACAGTTTTATAGGGGGGGTCGTTACGGACGCGGCGATACCAAATATGTGTACTTTTATTGTTTTGTTTTTTTTATTTACAGGAAGAAATAATTTATTGGGGAATATTTTTTTTTTTTTATTTATTTTGGATTTTTTTTTTTTACACATGTTTATTTTTACTTTTTTAACTTTTTTACTTTGTCCCAGGGTGGGACATCACAGTATTTTATCAGATCGCTGGTGTGACAGTGTGCACAGCACTCTGTCACACCAGCGATCGCACAGGCATAGATGCAGGCTTCTCAGTGCCTGCTCTCGGCAGGCACTGAGGAAGCCGCCTCCCTCCAGGACCCCGGCGCCATCTTGGATCCGGGTCCTGGGAGGGAGGAAGCCCTCAGAACAGCGCGATCACATCGCGCTGGTCTGAGGGTCTCAGGGGGGCGCGCAGGGAGCCCCCACCCTGCGCGATCCTCCCCTGTGCCCCCAGTACACCGCGATCATGTTTGATCGCGGTGTGCTAGGGGTTAATGTGCCGGGAGCGGTCCGTGACCGCTCCTGACACACAGTCACGGGTGTCAGCTGTGATATCAGCTGACACCCGGCGGCGATTAGCTGCGCTCCCCTCAGGAGCGCAGCTGATCGCCTATGACGTACTATCCCGTCCATGGGCAGAATGGCACGGGTTTTATGGACGGGATAGTACGTCTAATGTCAGAGAGGGGTTAAGCCAGGTTAATAATTGAGAGCTGTCAATTAGACAACTATCAATTATTAATCCTATTGCATGAAATAAAAATAAAACACACACACTTTAATTAAAAATCATTTTAATGAAATAAAGACACATGTTTTTGACCATCTTTTATTTGACTGCAAAAACCATTTCCTGTAATAAAAATAAAATAAAAAGCAAAATTATTCTTACCTATCCCATGCACAGTCAGGTCCCACGGTGTAATCCTTCAGAAAGGGTTAATGTTTACTGCAGGGACCGCAGCTAATGCTGCAGCCTCACAGTAAACCCCCAAATGAATAAGTTCCTCTCCTGGCTGACAGGAGAGGAAGTGGAAAGCTTAATTGATTGCTTTCCACTTTCACTTCAGGTCAGCCAGGGACACAATCAGTGACGTCAGAGGGAACTGATTAACAAAAATAGGGGTTCCCTTCGAATAAAAAATGGCGTGGGGTCCCCCTATTTTTGTTAACCAGCCAGATGAAGCAGACCGCTGAGGCCTGGATTTTCAGGCTGTTAAGGATCCAATATCCATGGACCTTGCCAGCCTGATAATACCAGGCCACAGCAGTCTGCATATCTTGGCTGATTAACAAAAATAGGGGATCCCCTCGAAAAAAAATTGGCGTGGGGTCCCCCCTATTTTTGTTAACCAGCCAGATGAAGCAGACCGCTGAGGCCTGGTTTTTCAGGCTGGTAAGGATCCAATATCCATGGACCTTGCAAGCCTGATAATACCAGGCCACAGCAGTCTGCTTATCTTGGCTGTTAACAAAAATAGGGGATCCCCTCGAAAAAAAAACGGCGTGGGGTCCCCCCTATTTTTGTTAACCAGCCAAGTAAAATGCAGACTGCTGCGGCCTGGTATTAAAAGACTGTCAAGGCCCATGGATTTTGGCCCTCAACAGCCTGATAATACCAGGCTACAGCAGCCCCACATTTGGCACATCAAAAGATGTGCCAATTGTGGCACTTTACCCGGCTCTTCCCACTGCCCTGTAGCGGTGGCAAGCGGGGTAATAAGGGGTTAATGTCACCGTTGATTGCACGGTGACAATAAGCCCGTTAATAATGGAGAGGCGTCAATAAGACACCGATCCATTATTAATCCCAAAGTTATTAAATGCATAAAAAAAAAGACAAAGCAAGAAAAAAGTATTTTAATGAAATAAAAGAGACAACACAGTTTTCATTTCTTTTATTGTACACTCATTCCTGCGACGCCATCGATCTCATGTAAAAAAAAAAAAAAAACAAACCAACAGTATACCACCTGTCCGACGCAGTCCATAGTAACGACTGTCCCACGACGATCCAGCTCTGCTACATCGCAATGACAGGCAGAGCCTGTCATCGCGACGCAGCACAGCTGATTACCTGCTTCCCCGGCGGTGACGTCATCGGACTGACTGCTTTACGGCCGGATTACCCAGCAGTCACTGCAGTTATCGCGAGAAACTGCATGTGACCGCCGGGGAAAGATGATGGCGGCCATGAAGCAGTCCAGGCCGTGACCGCCGGAGATCTTCTGCCAGGTAAGTGCCGCTGACTCCTGACAGACCCGACCGACGGACACTGACAGTGACAGACCCGACCGACGGAACGACAGTGACAGTGACAATCCCGATTCCGGTATCCGATATGACGAAAATATCGGTATTCGGAATCGAAAGCCCGATACAGCTAATATCGGCCGATACCCGATATTTGCAGTATCGTATCGCTCAACATAGTCACTGATATTAGAGAGTGAGCTTGTAGACGGAGCTCCAGACAATTTATTAGTCTGGGTATTGAATTTACGCCATAGATATACATTTTTACTAGAATAATCTCTCATATCTGAAATTTAGATGTTTGTGTATCTTGAATCCTCTTTACACATGTGTCCAGACTTTTCTCGATGCGAGATTCATAACAGCGATCTTATCAGCTGGACATTTAAGGTACTGCCACACTACACAATCCCGCTAGCGATCTCGTTAGCGTTGCATACTAATGAGATCGCTAGCGGGATTGTTTCTATATCGCTAGTAGCTACCTAATTTAGCGATTCGTTAAGGATGCTATCCGGTTAGCGATCTCCTTAACGACTTTAGCGGTACAAAAGTACCGCTAAATCGCTAAAAAAGGTGCCACACTCAGCGATTAGATACTTACCAGCGGGACGCCAGCGATGAAAATAGGGTCCGGAACGATCAGGACGACGGACGAGATCACAGCAGGGGCCACGTCGCTGGTAGATGCCGCACACAACAACATCGCTAACGGGATCGCTAAATAGTGACGTTTTTTAGCGATCCCGTTAGCGATGTTGTTTAGTGTGGCATACCCTTTAGATTTGAAATCACGTTCAGCGTCATCAATTAATTTGTCAAGATTGGAGATAGTTTTAGCATTCAAATCCACCAATAATTTCATGAAGGTATAAGAACATGCATTGCAAGCCTCCTCCCAGGATCTAATAAATTCACAATCCTCCACAGGATAGGTGGGAGTTATTCTTATCCTAAGACCTCTAGGGATCATTTTATATGTTAGATACTTCTCCAGAAAAGCACGATTCCAGCATGTACGAGTTCTTTTCAGCAGCCACTTCTCAATATCGAGGGCCTGATTATCAATGGACTGATCGACTGGTGGCTGAGAATCAATGCCACTCGTCCCAAATACCTGCTCAATTTGCCCGAGCCATGTTTTGTCTTTGGCTCGGAAATCCATGTCCAGTGAAGGAAAATACCCTGTGCAGAACACAGCAAATAGATAATAAATGACCTTATTGCAAAACATGCCCATAAAAATTATTGCAAATTGTATATATCAAAAATTAATATAATAAGGGCATGTTTATATGGATATAAGAATATACGGACAATCGCAAAATAGATATATATAAACAATGAACAACAAACGATCAAATAGTCCAAAATTGTAGTACAAAAATGTATATTTTATTGATACATATTATTAAAAATGGAACAGGAAAGGACAGTGGTAAAGGCTCATACCAATAAGCACTAGTGGGAAAGGGGACACGAGCTGGTGGAAATGGCCTAACTGCTTAAATAGCAAATATACAAATCAGCAAATATTGCATGTATATATGTAATATTACTGGCCATAAATGCTCATAACACAATTGGTTAAAGAGCAAAATTTGCTGTAGTGACGATATCAATATATAACAATGATCAAATGACCATTGACTTCAATAGTCAAAAACATCACTACCTAGACATGAGTTGTATCACAAACAGGTGATTATAGTAAACATCATTGAAAAGTACCGGTATACCTGTTAGAAGTGAAGAGCAAACACCAGGTGCGTCCGCCCCGACGCGCGTTTCGGCTGTAGTGCCTTTTTCAAGGGGTGATGGGAAAGGGGAAGTGAGGGTATAAAAGCTACCGACCACCAATCACGTAAAGACTGCACATCTGATGCATAATTGCATATGATATGTATTAGCCATGGAATTTCGGCGGACAGAATCAAATTATACAGCCAATCGCTATTATATATGTGCCCACAGAAATAGATAAATGTAGTTACCGCTCAAAATACCATTGTTGACAACAAATTATGATACCACTTATCCAGGGCATAAGGATCGTCATCCCAATGCGCCTGGAGAGGCCTCTGATGACGCACCCATCATCCTGGTAACCGAGGACGCCGAGCGGCGTCAGCGTCATGTGTCCGGTGACGTTACATCACGTGATCAGTCACCAAGACAACAAGAAAGCCGACAGCCGCCAGGCATAGTCGTTCAGCAAGGAAAAACGCGTGCCGGCCGTAGGTATGATAAAAAAGATTATTATTATCTAATTATTGACATATTTATATGCTTGCCCCTCTTTTTTATCATACCTACGGCCGGCACGCGTTTTTCCTTGCTGAACGACTATGCCTGGCGGCTGTCGGCTTTCTTGTTGTCTTGGTGACTGATCACGTGATGTGACGTCACCGGACACATGACGCAGACGCCGCTCGGCGTCCTCGGTTATCAGGATGATATACAATGTTTCCAATTACCAACACTTTGCATGCTTGCCCTCTTTCTTTGTCATACTTACGGCCGGTACGCGCCCTCTTCTGCTGAACGTCTATGCCTGGCGGCTTTCGGCGTCTTCAGTTGTCGTGGTGACTGATCATGTGTTGTGACGTCACCGGACACATGACGCTGACGCCGCTCGGCGTCCTCGGTTACCAGGATGATGGGTGCGTCATCAGAGGCCTCTCCAGGCGCATTGGGATGACGATCCTTATGCCCTGGATAAGTGGTATCATAATTTGTTGTCAACAATGGTATTTTGAGCGGTAACTACATTTATCTATTTCTGTGGGCACATATATAATAGCGATTGGCTGTATAATTTGATTCTGTCCGCCGAAATTCCATGGCTAATACATATCATATGCAATTATGCATCAGATGTGCAGTCTTTACGTGATTGGTGGTCGGTAGCTTTTATACCCCTCACTTCCCCTTTCCCATCACCCCTTGAAAAAGGCACTACAGCCGAAACGCGCGTCGGGGCGGACGCACCTGGTGTTTGCTCTTCACTTCTAACAGGTATACCGGTACTTTTCAATGATGTTTACTATAATCACCTGTTTGTGATACAATTCATATCTAGGTAGTGATGTTTTTGACTATTGAAGTCAATGGTCATTTGATCATTGTTATATATTGATATCGTCACTACAGCAAATTTTGCTCTTTAACCAATTGTGTTATGAGCATTTATGGCCAGTAATATTACATATATAATGCAATATTTGCTGATTTGTATATTTGCTATTTAAGCAATTAGGCCATTTCCACCAGCTCATGTCCCTCTTTCCCACTAGTGCTTATTGGTATGAGCCTTTACCACTGTCCTTTCCTGTTCCATTTTTAATAATATGTATCAATAAAATATAATTTTTGTACTACAATTTTGGACTATTTGATCGTTTGTTGTTCATTGTTTATATATATCTATTTTGCGATTGTCCGTATATTCTTATATCCATATAAACATGCCCTTATTATTATTAATTTTTGATATATACAATTTGCAATAATTTTTATGGGCATGTTTTGCAATAAGGTCATTTATTAGTTAATAGCATTGCAAAGCTGTGTGGCCACTGTATTGAAACACAGCTACTGGGAGGAAGTTAACCTTATTCCTCCCAGTAGCCTCTGGCTTTCAGTCATAAAAGTGCGGCCAGCGCAGCTTCAGTCCCTGATCAGTACATCGTGAGCAACAGTTGTAAGCTCATCTTAGCACATTGACCTGCAGCATATCAGTGTTGTCAGTCAGTCAGTGTGTGTTAACAGTGCCGTTCTTTGTAGACTGAGCAGTGACCGAAAGACACGCCAGCCATGCCTCTCTGACTTAAAGCTGGAGGCTGCAGGAAGGAGTAAAGTCCATTTCCTCTCAATAGTCATGCCTCCAGTAAGGTGGCCATACAGCTTTCAAACACTATTAACCTATTGATTAACCTCATATCTGCAGGTTGATAGTGTTTCAGTTCCCTTTAAAAAAAATGTACAATATATAAATACACAAACTTGCCCCATCACTGTTTGGACCATTCACAAGACCAATTATTAATTTTATACACTGTCTATGGAGTTCAATACATACCACAGTATATCACAAAAGTGATTACGCCCCTCAGATTTTTGTAAACATTTTATTATACTTTATTATATTTTTTCATGGGACAATATTGAAGATATGACACTTTGATACAATGTTACAAGTTACATGGGTTGAAAAAGACCTAGGTCCATCAAGTTCAACCTCTCCCCACCAATTAAACATTTTGTCAGTAAGTTATCTCTAACCCATAATGTTATGTGTATTGAGGAAATAATCCAAGAGCTGCTATAATTTCTGCCATTACTACCTCTTGTGGTAGGGAATTCGACATTCTCACTGCTCTAACTGTAAAGAACCCTTTCCTATTTAGCTGCCGGAATCACCTTTCTTCCACTCGTAATGAGCGCACTCTTGTCCTTATTATGGCCTTTGGAAGGCACAAGTCATGAACAAGTCCTCTGTACTGACCACACATATATTTATACATGTAAATGAGATCTCCTCTGTGGGGTCTTTTTTCTAAGCAAGCCCAATTTTTACAACCTCTCATCATATGAGAGGCCAAAATTGGATCCCATTGTTCTAGATGTGGCCTCACTAATGATTTATAAAGGGTAACAATATGCTGGCATCTCTGGATTGTACCTCTCTTTTTATACACCCTAAAATCTTGTTTGCTTTTGCGGGTGCTGCTTGACACTGAGCTCTGCTGCTCAGCTTACTTGTAACCAGAATACCCAAGTCCTTCTCCTGTTCTATAGTCCCAAGTATGCTCCCATTTAATGTATATGCAGCAATAGGATTACTCCGTCCTAGGTGCATTACTTTACATTTATCTACATTAAACCTCATTTGCCAAGTGTTTGCCCATTCAGTCATCTTATCCAGATCACTTTGCAATATTGTAATGTCAAGGTCAGATTTTAATATCCTACATAGTTTGATGTCATCAGCAAAGACTGACACTTTACCCAAAAGGTCATTAATAAAGAGGTTGAAAACAATCGGTCCTAGCACAGATCACTGCGGTACCCCACTGCTGACTATATCCCATTTAGAGAATGTACCATTTGCGATTCTTTGTTTACTGTCATTTAGCCAATTACTTACTGATCTGCATATAATTTCACCCAGTCCCTGCTTCTATAGGTTCTTAGGTTCATTATAAGGCTGTTACGTGGTACAGGTATCAAATGCATTTGCAAAGTACAGATAAATCACATCAGCTGCATTACCTACATCCAGATTTGCACTTACCTCCTCATAGAAACCCAATATGTTGGTTAGACACGATATGAATCCATGCTGGTTGTCAGTTATTATATTATTCTCTGTAATATATTTCTGCAGGTCATCTCTTATAATGCCCTCAAAAACTTTGCACAATACTGATGTCGGACTTACCAGACAGTAGTTGCCTGGATCCACTTTCTTACCTTTCTTAAATATCAGTACCACATCAGCCATCCTCCAATCCTGTGGCATCACCCCTGCTACAATAGAGTCTAAGAATATGAAATAATATGAACCACAGCTGTCTGTCAATTACTGAACTCAATTCCCTCAATATCCCTGGATGAGTGCCGGGAGATTTGTCAATGCTTGGGGAGAGGGGGGGGATTTTGAAGCTCACCATGCCATGTCATCCGATATTGGAGGCTGAAATCTGTGGGTCGGGTTGCGGTTCAGCTGGTGAAGCTCAGCCAAAGGTTCAAGGAAAGGAAATAAGCGGCACATCCATCCACAATATGTAAAAATCTAGTTCATGTTTTATTCAAGATTCATTAAAAACATGAATAAAAAAATATAGATAAAAAGTTTTTCTCTATATTTTTTGGATTCAATGTTTTTAATGAATCTTGAATAAAGCATGACCTAAGTTTTTACATACTGTGGACGGATCTGCCGCTTATTTCATTTTCTTGGAGATTTGTCAATGTTTAATTTGCTCTGACGCAGACATACTTCTTGTGTTAAACTAGTTATATCAGATGATGAACTTTGATCCATTGAGCAGACAGTTCATTGGTGAATATGGATGAAAAGTGCCTGTTTATTATCTTTGCATTTTCCCTGTCCTCTATAATTATCTTGTTATTATCGCGTTTTAAGGAGCCAATACCATCTTTTTTTTCTTTTTGGCATTGATGTATTTATAAAATTTTGGGGATTTATTTTAATGTCACTGGCAATGTGTTTCTCTATAGATAACTTTGTTAGCTTAATTTATTTTTTCAGTTTCTTATTGAGATCTTTATATTCTTGAAATGCTTTTGTTGTGTTCTTGGCCTTCAAGATTTTGAATGTCCTTTGTTTTTCTTAATAAACTTTGTACTGTTTTATTTATCCATAATGGTTTCTTTTTATTGCTAGAGGGTATAAGTTTTCTGCAGGATTCTAGTGGTATTTTCTTAAACATGCCCTATTTATGTTTGGTATCCCCAGTTACCATGACATGACAGCCCACCTAAAATTCCAGGTTTTTGCATTTCCCCTTTTGAATGTTTGATTGAAAATTACATTGAAACTTACCATATTATGGTCACTGCATCCCAAACTCTCTGACCTGTAGACCTGAAATTGTATCTGCACTATTTGACAGAACCAGATCCAGCATATTACCTCCCCAGGTTTGTTCATCTACCAACGGTGAGAGGTAATTGTCTTGAACAGTGGTGAAACTTGCAGCTTTTAGCACTAAGAGAATATTCAATGTCCCATTGAATGTCTGGATAGTTAAAATCCCCTATAATAAGGACCCATTTATTTTTTGCTGCCTTTTTAATTTGTTGTAGCATTTCATTGTCTACCAGTTCAGCTATATTAGAAGGCTTGTAGCAAACTCCAATCAGCAACTTTCCATTATTGACATCCCCATGTAAATTTACCTACACTGACTCTACATTGGCGCAGCTCCCCCCAATGTTGTCATTGTGCAAGTCTTAAGTTGGATTTAACAAAATACACACCCCTCCACTTTTTCTGTCTTTCCTCTCCTTTCTAAATGTAGTGTAACCCTCTATCTTTGTCAGCAAGTCATGACTTTCATCCAGCCACGTCTCCGTAATGCCCACATCGTATTTTGTGGCTGACATAAGGGTCTCCAGTTCATTCATTTTGTTTGCAAGACTTCTTGCATTTGCCAACAGACATATAATACTATTAGCACTTTTATTACTCCTCCTCACCATCCTATGTTCCTTAGGTGTCCCAACTCCCTCTAAATCCTCACTGACCGCTACTGTCTCACTCTCTCTCTCTGTCTCCTCTATTTATCCCCTTTTAAGAACAACTACCTCCCTTCCCCCACATCCCAGTTTAAAAGCTCCTCCATTCATCTGACTATTTTTTACTGAAGCACAGCTGCACCCTCCCCATTGAGGTGCAGCCCATTCCTACCGTAAATCCTGTAGCCGACAGAGAAGTCGACCAAGTTTTCCATGAACCTAAACACTTCCTTCCTGCACCAATTTCTAAGCCACTTATTTATCTTCCTATGCTCTCACTGTCTTTCTAGTGAAGCTCTTGGCACTGGCAGTATTTTTCAAAACACCACATTGGAGGTCCTGGCCTTCAGATTCTCTCCTAGTTCCCCTTTAATCATTTTTAAGGACTTTCTACCTCCCTCTAACTTTGTCATTGGTACCCATGTGTACCATGACCACTGGGTTTCCACTAGCCCCACCCAGCAATCTGATTATTCACCCAGCAGACAACACCCTGTTCGGCATTCATGGTCTCGGTGGCAGATGACCCTGTCTGTCCTCCTAATTATAGAGTCCCCTACCACCAACATCTGTCTGGCTTTTGCTGCACTCCTGTTTCCCTCCTTCCTACAGCAGTCGTTTTTCTGGTTACTAGGAGCAATATCCTGCTGTAGTGATCCCTGTCCTGGGCCAGCATTCCTAATATCAGCTAAACAGGCATATTTACTAGGTTTTGTGCCAGATCAGGACTGGGCTCCCTTGCACTTTTCCCCATACCCCTTACTGTAACTGTTACCCAGCTACCTACTTCTGGGTCCTGATCTTCGCCCACCTCCACCCTCCTCAATATCATTGGCCCCAGCCAGCACATGCTTAATGAGCTCTAAAGTCCTCTCCAGGTTTGCAATGCTCCTGAGTGTTGCAAGCAGCACATTTAGATCCATTAGCTGTTGTTTCAAACATATAATTGTATGTGGCGTTCACTAGAGCTTCACAGGTTGCCGATGGTATCCTCTTCCACTCCTCCATGACAACATCATGGAGTTTGTGAATGTTAGAGACCTTGTGCTCCTCCACCTTCCATCTGAGGGTGCGCCACAGATGTTTAATAGGGTTTAGGTCTGGAGACATGCTTGGCCAGTCCAGCACCTTAACCCTCAGTTTCTTTAGCAAGTCAATGGTTGTCTTGGAGGTGTGGAGGTCAGACCCCCACTATTCAGAAAGTTATATGGCATATCTCAGATATCTGCCATAATGTTCTGTGATGATTATTACCTTTTATACCTATTTAGCATGTACTCTAGAAACCAGACATGAATGCTTATCACAATAATGCGTATTACATCTTTGCATTTTAGGAGCTAATTTCTGATGTGCGCAATCCACAATCCATGCCAAATTTTGAAAAGAAATGTTTAATCAGGATAAGAGCAAAAGGAGACCATACTTGTGGATTAAACACAAGCTGGGGCAAATGGACTGAAGAGATATCATGTGGTAAGATTTAATTGTATAAAAGTCACAAAAAGCCATTTTATATATATATATATATATATATATATATATATATATATATTTATATATATAACTATTCTGCACAGTAAAGATTAATAATAATACATTTTTTTTATTTTTATAGCGCCAACATATTCCGCAGCACTTTACATTATAGAGGGGACTTATACAGACAATAGACATTACAGCATACCAATAAACACATAGATCAAAACAGATATCAAGAGGAATGAGGGCCCTGCTCGCTAACTTACAATCTATGAGGAAAAAGGGGAGACACGAAAGGTGGATGGTAACAATTGCTTCCATTGTTTGGACCAGCCATTGTGTAAGAATTGGGTGTTCCTGTAATGCTACCTGAACCAGTTAACAGTCTAAATATGTAACAGTACAGAGACAGAGGGCTATTAAATGCATAAAGCGGGTGAGAGCATGATGCGAGAACCTGGTTATGGTAAAAATGTTGAATGGGCCACACAGGGAGAGTTAGGTTAATGCGTTGAGGCGGTAGGCCAGTCTGAACAAATGCGTTTTTAGGGCACGCTTAAAACTGTGGGATTTGGGATAAATCGTATTAACCTGGGTAGTGCATTCCAAAGAATTGGCGCAGCACGTGAAAAGTCTTGGAGACGGGAGTGAGAGGTTTTGATTATTGAGGATGCTAACCTCAGGTCATTAGCAGAATGGAGGGCACGGGTAGAATGGTAGGCTGAGACAAGGGAGGAGATGTAGGGTGGTGCTGAGCCATGGAGTGCTTTGTGAGTGAGGGTAATAAGTTTGTACTGGATTCTGTAGTGAATGGGTAACCAGTGTAAGGACTGGCACAAGGTAGAGGCATCTGTATAGCGATTGGTGAGGAATATGATCCTGGCTGCAGCATTCAGGACAGATTGGAGCGGGGAGAGTTTGG
The DNA here is from genome assembly GCA_033576555.1 of Oophaga sylvatica. Lineage (NCBI taxonomy): Eukaryota > Metazoa > Chordata > Amphibia > Anura > Dendrobatidae > Oophaga > Oophaga sylvatica. The sequence continues at coordinate 508,044,543 of JARQOD010000002.1, read as the reverse complement.
TAAAAGGGAGACTGATTAGTAGAGAGTTACAATAGTCCAGACGAGAATGAATAGAGAAACAGTAAGAGTTTTTGCAGAGTCGAAAGTAAGAAAAGGTCGAATTCTAGAAATGTTTTTGAGGTGCAGATAGCAAAAGCGAGCCAGTGATGGGATGTGGGGGGTGAATGAAAGTTCGGAATCAAGTAAAAAAAAATCATTAGAAGTAAAGGCTTCACTGTCTAAGAAAACCTGAAATTATGCCTGAAATAAACATTACACCATATTTGTAGTATTCCTACAAATATTATAATACAATTGTAAGTACAATTTGACAATTTCTGCATAGGTTTCTGAAGCCTGAATTCATCAATGAAAAAGCTTCAGCTTACATTTATCAATCTCAAAAGACTATTACAGCAAAATTGAGCCTGAAAAGTTGGACTTGCGTTCCTATAATAGTTGCCTCCATGACCCAATGGAGGACTAGGGTATATTTTGTTTTTCGCCATAATAACAGTCACATTTACCCTCACTGACTCTACAGAATACTTATATGATAAGATATTAATTTCTCTATTTGGTCCATTTTTTATGCATCTTTTACAGCTTGTCTGATTAAATTGTCCATTTTTTTTATTTTTAACATCTTATGCTACCTATGCTCTTGGGTCTCGAGTGACCCCAGGGCAGAATAAGGAATATTTAACTTGCGGCAAAAAAGCTTTGCTGCGAGTTGAATTTCCCACAAAAATCTGCGAGAACTGACGAATTTGAATTTCAAACGATTCACTCATCACTAATAACTTTTTTTTAGCAATTGCTTCTTAATGTGCTAATGAAAAATGGATGAAATTTGGATACAACTCTCAAGTACAAAATTTGTCTTCCTAATTTCATCTATGTCTCACAGATTGCCATACACCTTAAAAGCTGAGTCTGATCTGCAAAACTGTTGTGAATACGACATGTAGGACATGCTCTGAGTCTCTTGGACTGGAGACACTGACCTGTTTTTAAAACATGGTTCAGTTAAATTATATGGGTCAGTGAAATGACCGAGAAAATAATCAGACTAGTACGTGTAGCTTAACAATCCGAATTTTCTCAGAACTGCCCTGATGATCTAACATCAAAGTGTAGAGGGCAATTTACACTTGCACAACATTTTTCATTGGGTGTAGACTTAAAAGAGTTGTCTCATCATAGTGCATAAGGATTACACCTGCACTCCACTGTCTCTTCGCTTTCTGGTTTCTGGAGCTGGTGAGCTCGCTGTTTCAAATTATACACTTTCTGATTCTCCAAGTGGAGGCAGCTGGGGAAACTTTACCCTGCCAAGGACCATTTAGATATTTATACTATCCTTCAGGGGATGTACAAATTGCAAACTAAATCCGCCCACAAATTACGTCCTGACGATCGCACTGTGTCAGGACATAATCTTTCATTGCAAGCACCTCGGCGTTCAGTAGTGAACGCTGTGTGCAGATGCTCAAAGAGCAAGAAGAAACTAAACAGCAAAATACAGCTTCCGGTCCAAGCTTAGCGGTCCTTAGGAATCTGCCCGAGGGCCAGATAAAAGGTCATCAAGGACAGTAAACCATCCACAGTTTCGGCACTTGCTTTGCCGATGAGCCTTGCAGCCAATTAGCAGCCAACTCACTCTTTCCTCCTTTGGATGTAACTGACATCCGGAGGAAGTCAGAGTCAGAGCTGCAGCTGCTCTCTTATTTCCTCTGGATGTCTAATTTGTCAGAAGGAGGGGAAAGTGAAGCAGCCACTGATCAGTGGCTGCATGGCTCATAGGATGTAACAAAGTCATGCAAGCCCCTGGAGAGCCAGTTCTGACACCCTCACTGGAGGTGTGAAAAGCTATTATTTTATAAGGGGAAATGTATGGATTGAGGAGGAGTTGTCCGAGTAGTTGACAACCCCTCTAAGGCATGCTGTGCACTTGTACTGTTCTCTTGATTCACTTTTAATAGGTTGCATAATGTATGTGTCACGCTGTTACTGCATACAGGAGGTCCGGGGTCTATGCTGACCCTAAGCTGGGGTCCTGACTAATCCCTCTACCTGGAGGTACTGTTGATGGTACAGAGGTCCAGGCCGCCAGCGTAACCCTATCTCCTGCAAATCCCTGACCTTCAGTAATCTAGTCCTGAGAAGGACCCTGATCACAACACAGGGGACTGGAAGGTATATGCCTTAACACAGTAATAGACGAACGAGACAGTACAAGGGGTAAACTAAAATCCACCTTGCATACAAAACTCACACCACAAAAAACAGAGGGAACACCAACGGGTACGGAGATAAATGATAAAACGAGGAGGGGACAAAACCACACCAGGTACTCTTCACTTCAGACTTCACAATACCACGATCCGCTCTGCTGGTCTGCATGAATGCTTTCACCGACACATTCCTAGCAGACTGGCAGGTATTTGAAGGAATCTCATTACTGCAGAATTAACTGCAGCTGAGCGAGGCCGGGCCTCGTCTAGCACAGAGAGTGAGAGAATTAACTCCCTCACTGCCGAAAAACACCAAGCACCAAAAACTCAGCTGCGCGAAGTCAGATTGTGTAATCGCGACGATCTTCGTGGCGACACACCCGTGACAGTATGATAATAGGCCTGTGATTTTAGTAATGTGTTTGAAGGAAGGTTACTTAACACCTAGCACAGAAATGTTGAGAAATCATGACTCTAGTGATGGATTCAGGTCTGCCCTCCTAAAAGTGTAGGTTAGTGGATAGGTTAATGGCAGCTTCATTATACTTTGGTAGTGCAAAGGCTAATGTCTGCTTCTCTGGTTTTCCAGGATAGTGAACAAGTTAATGCTGGTCTACCAGGTGGTCTACAATAGTGGGGACTTTACTTATTTACCTGGAAACCAGTAATGTCTGCAGCCTCCTTGTCACTCATTTTCAGGCTCGGCATGCAGCCTCAGTTCCAAAGTATGCCCCTCCACACCAATTAAATCTAATAAAACATTGATGTCAAAAGTTTCACCAATTTACTGATGTAAAACACCTTAAAATGTTGCAAATTTTTTGTGCAACTCAAAGTAACAGCTAAGTATATCCCTTATATAAGGCCATGAGGCAAGCGCATAGAACACCAAAACAAAACCTCACATAAAGCCATGTATGAAAAAACAAGTATTCTTTATTGAAGCACAAATGGAACAATTAAAATTTGGCAGATACCACAAGTACAAGAAAAGTGGGACTCAGCCGGAAACACCTCTGTGATGAGGTCACAGTGTGACAAGCTCATCACACTACTGCACATCAGGGCGTGGGCTGACAAGCGCTCCACTGGTTTGCCCTGTCCCAGGATCATAACGTTTAACTGTATTCGCATCTGAAAAGGGGCAAATACAGCTGAACACCGGTAGATGAAAACCAGAATCGCCCTGTTCTCTAGGGGCCACACAACATCCTTTGGTGAGCCCCATGTGGACAGCGGGCCATTTATTGTGCCAGCCTGAATTAGGTGTATCTTATTCCAGTGGTTTATAGCCTGAAAAACACCCTAAAAAGCTGGTTACCAGTAGAGTTGAGCGAATTTGTTTGTGTTCCCTCTTATTCGACGAGCTATAGTGTTTACCGAATAAGCTGCAGAGGGAACCCGACTTCCTGGATCGCGCCGGCTGATCGGCTCCAAAGCTGCATGTGTCGCGGCTGTGTCACAGTCACAGCACATGCATGGAAAGCCCAACAAACAGACTCTCCATGCATGTGCTGTGACTGTGACACAGCCACGACACATGCAGATGCCGCACCGATCAGCCGGCACGATCCAGAGACGTCACTTAATTTTGGTAAGTGCTATAGCTTGCTGAATAAGAGGGAACCCGAACAAATTCGCTCAACTCTCGTTACCAGTGGTTGCAATTCTTCTTAGTTTGTTGTTTATTTCCCAACATTAGGCAAAATCTGTCTCTAATAACATAGACACCAAGCTGAACCACTGGCAGTGGGAGCTGATATCTCATTAGCTGATTTTCAAAATGCCTCTTTAGAGAGGAAGAGGACTAGAACTCTATTGGAAGTAGCAATCCTAATAGTCGATATTGACCCTTTAA
>JARQOD010000002.1:508004564-508040369 GCA_033576555.1 Oophaga sylvatica | reverse complement strand
ATTCCACTGAGTATCTGTGGCCCATCTACGGAACTCAGAAGAATATTCCTCCGCTGGACGATTTCCTTGCCGTATTCTACGTAACTTTGTCTCAGCAAGGGAGACTCGATCCGGATCATCATATACCAGACCCAGGGCAGCAAAAAATCGATCCACTGACTGGAGATCTGGAGAGCCTGGAGGAATAGAGAACGCCCAAGATTGAGGGTCCCCTTGTAAGAGCGAGATAACAATTCCCACCCTCTGCTCTTCACTCCCAGATGACCGAGGCCGCAGCCGAAAGTACAATTTACATGCCTCCCGGAAAGTAAAAAATTTGTCCCGCCCACCAGTGAACCTATCCGGGAGAGCAACCTTAGGTTCAGATCTGGTTTGCTCCGGGGGGACAAAACCTTGGACTTAATGTCTGCAAATTCCATGGACAACCCCTGCAACTGCCGGGCCAGCTGGGCTACTGGATCCATGACAGCTGGGAGAATCTTTAGTATTGGCCGGTGAAAATGTCACGCTGTATAGCAGATATATATATGTGATGACAATAATCTATATCAAAAGGGCAACATACTATATAACATGCGCATAGCTATATGATAACATAGAATTACCTGACAGAAAGTCCAGTGGGTCAAAACGGAATCCGTTATACGCTGTCTCCGGCTAGAGGGTGACCGGGGTCTAAGCTGACCCTAACTGGGGTCCTAACTAATCCCTCAACCTGGAGGTACTGTTAAAGGTACAGAGGTCCAGGCCACCAGCGTAAACCCTGTCTCCTATCAATCCCTGCCAACTGTATTCTAGTCCTAAGAAGGACCCTGAATACCACCAAAGGGAATGACCGGGTAACGGTTAATGAACAGAAAGACATACAAGAAAGAGAAGGAATAAAGTAAATAAAGTCTTACATACAACACTCACACACAGTAGGAACACCTAAGGTCTCAGAGATAAACTATAAGCTATAAGAGTAAAAACAACTAAGGAGCTCTTAGCTTAAGTATTCTCAGAACCGCTCCAGTCTGCTAAACTATATGAATGCTTTCACCGGCATCAAACACCCAGACTGGCAGGAATATAAAGGAAACTAATTAGAACATAATCCAAAGCAGCCGGGCGAGGCTGGACCTAGTCTTAGCAAAGAGCTAGATAAAATTAACTCTCTCATTACCAAACACAAAGAAACAGCAGCTCAGCTGTGAGAAGTCAGAATGTGCAATCGCGACGATCATCGTGGCGATGCACCCATGACAGTTCCCTAACAGGTGATGTAAGTGAGAAGGAGCAGACATGTTGAGTTTTAAACCCCTGATCTGTTTGTTATCTCTGGAAATAGGCACAACCCAATTGTGTCTCTAAGCCACCAGTTGGAACATATGCAACATTCTGTCAAGATTGCAAGTATGGGGGGAGGAGGGTCAGTATTAGATGCCTGCCAGATGAATGACTATTCAGCCAACAGCCTCCTAAAGTATATTACCAACTTCATGATCCATTAGGCTACAAGCTTCACAATGGACTACACTTTAAACTATTGAGCCATTAAGGATTGAATTTTTTAACATTGGGCTATCACTTACAGTGGGAACGGAAAGGATTCCGATCCCTTTAAATTTCTCACTCTTTGTTTCATTGCAGCTATTTGGTAAATTCAAAAAAGTTAATTTTTTTCTCATTAATGTACACTCTGCACCCCATCTTGTCTGAAAAAAAAAACAAATGTAGAAATTTTTGCAAATTTATTAAAAAAGAAAAACTAAAATATCACATGGTTATAAGTATTCAGACACTTTGCTCAGTATTGAGTAGAAGCACCCTTTTGACCTAGTACAGCCATGAATCTTCTTAGGAATGATGCAACAAGTTTTTTCACACCTGGATTTGGGGATCCTCTGCCATTCTTCCTTGCAGATTCTCTCCAGTTCCATCAAGTTGGATGGTGAACGCTGGTGGACAGCCATTTTCAGGTCTCTTCAGAGATGCTCAATTGGGTATAGGTCAAAGCTCTGGCTAGGTCAGTCTAGAATTGTCACAGAGTTGTTCTGAAGCCACTCCTTTGTTATTTTAGCTGTGTGCTTAGGGTCATTATCTTGTTGGAAAGTGAATCTTTGGCCAAGTCTGAGGTCCAGAGCACTTTGGAACAGGTTTTCATCCAGGATATCTCTGTACTTGGCCCCATTCATGTGTCCTTCAATTGCAACCAGTCATCCTGTCCTTGCAGCTGAAAAAACGTCCCATAGCATGATGCTTCCACCTCCATGTTTCACTTTTGGGATTGTATTGGGCAGGTGATGAGTAGTGCCTGGTTTTCTCCACACATACCGCTTAGAATTATCACCAAAAAGTTCTATCTTCGTCTCATCAGACCAGAGAATTTTATTTCACATAGTCTGGGAGTCCTTATTGTGTTTTTTAGCAAACTCTATGCGGGATTTCATATGTCTGGCACTGAGGAGAGGCTTCCGTTGGGCCACTCTGCCATAAAGACCTGACTGGTGGAGGGCTGCAGTGATAGCTGACTTTGTGGAACTTTCTCCCATCTCCCTACTTCTTCTGTGGAGCTCAGCCACAGTGATCTTGGGGTTCTTCTTTACCTCTCTCACCAAGGCTCTTCTCCCACGATTGCTCAGTTTGCTGGATGGCCAGGTCTAAGAAGACTTCTGGTGGTCCCAAACTTGAGGTCTTATATAGACAGGTGTGTGCCTTTACAAATCAAGTCCTATCAGTTTAATTAAACACAGCTGGACTCCAATGAAGGAGTAGAACTGTCATGGAAATATATATGTATTCCATATATTCAAAGTATATTCACATATATGTATTCACAGTTCACAGTTAGATAGATCTCACTTGCTAAAAAACCTTGTGCTCACATATTTCTAGGCCAGATATAATCAGTCGTTTTAAAGAAATCTGGCCTTCATAAGAGGCCTTCGTAAAGGAACAAATGCATGAAGTACAAAATGTCCTATTAGATATCTGTTGTTTACATTATAGTTATGCAAGGCAACTAGGTCATAAGAATATAAACAATAATTCTGCAACTTCAGCTCTTTTAATCATGATTATCATAATTATCATATTTACACTAGAACAGCCAATAATCTAGCAGCTTTTAATTGTATGTTAATTGACTAACCAGCCCCTTTTGAAAACGTATAAAACCTTGAATGAATAATAAATGTATGTCTTTGACGAACTGTTATACTGACACTTTCGTGTGGACAGTCCTCATTTCGTTCTGAGCGCTCAAAAAGACATTATATAGAGATTTGGACATGGCAAGCAGCAAACACAGGATATTTTTATCCTAATTAAATTTCCATATCAGTTTGCGCCTGCTCGCGGGGCATTGGACGAAACGCACGAGGACTCGGCCGACCGGAGAGACGGGGGTGTTGGCCCTGGCTTTGGCACACGGGACGGAGACTGCAGCTCCATCAGTAAGGTAAGAAAACTTTGTCATCTTACCTGAATGTTCCCTGTGCCTAGTCCTAGCCTACACTTCCAGCCGGTCGGACGTGGTCATCACCGCATTCCCAGGTTGTGTAAAAAGTCCATACCCTTATCCAAAAGCCCTGGGATATAAGCCGAGTTGGTTGCTGCTGTGCTGTATATGTTTCATGTTTTATGTGAACCGGGAGAAAGTTGGAACGGTGACTGTGTTTTTGCTTGCTAATTTCTGGGGGCTGTATAGCAAAAGACAATTGCTGCATAAGTCCCCGCAGTAAACTTTCACGCACCGGGAGGCCATCCCAGTCAAATCAGACGTGAAGGGCGGGAGCTTTGTTTTGGATAAGTCCACGCAGATATTCTTCACATATTGGAGGGAGGTTATCCCAAAAAATCCAGTTGTGGAAGCGAGGGCTTTGTTCGGTTAAGTTTCTGCAGTAAACTTTCACGCACTGGGAGGCCATCCCAGTCAAATCAGACGTGAAGGGCAGGAGCTTTGTTTGGATAAGTTCTCACAATAATCGTCCACGCACCGGGAGGCCATTACAGTCAAATCAGACGTGGATAGTGAGAATTTTGATGAAGGCTATTGCAGATTACTGTGACCGGCGCACCGGCCAGGGCTACGGTACAGAGCGATAGAACCTTGAGCCTCACCGCGCTCAGTGCAATTGGTGAGTTATCAGTTACCAGAGCAGCTTGTATGTGTCACAGATCATCAAAAGAGGGATTCGTATTCTCCCGGGTGTCTGTCTCATTGTCTGTATCAGGTACTGTCGCTTTAAATCACATCTCCGTGCGCTCTGTCAGTAACTCATTCAGAGCAGTGTGCTGGCTGCAGCAGCGAGAAAACCCCTTTGACCCCCCCTCCTCTGCTAATCACGTTATCAGACATTCTGTTTCTTGGCTTTATTTTTTTTATTTTTTTAAGCTAGTTTTTTGGCTACAGGTTTTAACGTGAGAATTATCAGGCATTCAGACTGAACTATATTCATTTTTTGCTATTCTGAGGAATAATAATTTTTTTTTTTTTTGATACGTGATTTCAGTGGCTATAGAGACAGCAAGCAGAGATATAAGGAAGGGAGGGGGAAGCAACCAGCTGACATTCCAGAGATTTTTAATTAGCTGTTTTAGTAACAAGGGTTGTTTTTCAGAGTTTTATGATTAATACGGTTTTTTTCTTTTCTCCCCTTTTTGGTGAATTTATTTTTTGTTTTGTTTACTTTTTCTAGAGTTTTTTACTAAATCTAACTTTTTGTTCTTTTTTTTTAAAAAAAAAAAATTTTCTTTTAAGTACATTTTAAATGATTTTGGAGAGATTTTTTTTTTTTCTCTAAGCAATTTATTTTAGAGCTTTATTTCTCCAGCCATTTTTTTTTTCTACAAGCTTGCCTTAGAACAAGGTCACATAGATAAGGAGAATTACAGGCTGTGGGAGAGAGCAGACACAAACTACGCAGTGGTCTGAGCAGCCCCTCCCGTCGGGCATTCGGCGAGGAAATTTTTTTTTTTTTTTTTTTATGTGAATAAGTTTGAAAAGGTGTTAAATCATCTGTGAGAAAAAGATCACTGACATGTCACAAGAGCAGAATTCAGAGTCACACACATCACATGTCCATCATGTGGAGACACGGGACAGGTGTAGGCTGCTCTCATTGAGTAAGGAGCCTTGTACAGGGAAAAATGCTCCCCGCCTCTCTCCACAGGGAGAAGGCATTTTTGTTTCAACCATCCCCTCTCAAGAGTCACAGGGGGGACACCCTCTCCTTTCTCTTCTCTCAGTCCCTTTCTCTTTCTTCTTCAGACTTTTCTCCTCTTTCCTCGCTGCCATCCCTCTCATTCCTTCTTTTCCCTCCATCACATCTCTGACACATCCATTTTCTTCATCTTCCTCTTCTTCTATCTCTTCCTCTCCAACTCTCAAATCTTCTTCTTCATCTTCTTCTACTTCTCCCCCTCCATCTTTCTCTCTCTCTCTCCTCCATCTTTCTCTCTTTTCCCCCTTTCACTCTTCTCTCCCTCCCCTCCTCTTTCTCTCGCTCCTCCCTCACACCTCCCTTCTCTTCCTTTTTTTTTTTTTTCTTTCTACTTCGTCATCAACTGGGTCAACGCCCAATCCAAGCAATGTGGTGTCCCTGTATTCAGTGTCTCCAGCACAGGGCACCTTGTCTATCCCAAGCACAGTACAAACATTGCCAGTCATTATATCAGGAGAAGAAAGTGCAGATCTCCCTACACAAAACGCTACATGTAGCCCCCAGACACAACAGTCCACAGCTAGGGCTTGCTTCACAGGGGGTGGTATAGCTACAGGGCTGCTAGCATGGAACCATGACACTGATCCACCGCAGCCTCAGCAAGGAAGTGGGAAATCCCCATGCAGCAAGACAACTTTAAAGCCCAAATCTCACCCAGTGTATGCACCAAGTACACCATGTCACTTCTTATCTGATGAAGATGAAGATGCAACGTCACACATGCTGCCCAATACTAGGGAAGAAAACACACAAGCACCAATAGAGCAGGGACAGGTAGAGGCACCATCCTATGAGCCCTTCATCCCAAGCCAGGTGATTAGTATGCTGCCAGACCCAGGGATACACCCCATGCTATTTTGCCAAAAAATGCAGCAGATCCAGCAAACGTATACAGCAGCCTGGATTGATCTCTGGACCGAAATGGAAATAAAAGCAGGTGATGCATTCTGGTCAATTAAGAGAGAACACTTCAAGCATCCAGCAGAGTTAGATGCGTATGCCTGGGAGACAGGACCAAAGCTAATTGAGCAACTCAGAGAATGGGCCAAAAGCAGACTGACGGACAAACTCTCAGCCTACATGTCACGAGTCAAGACAAGACAGAGTCTGTGGAGAAGTTCCATGACAGAATGATGCAAGTGTTTCAAGATTTGGGCCTCATTACCCATGATCAGACACACAGACGGATGTTGGCACAGGCTTTTGTGCATGGACTGAGAGAACCAATCAGGAAACCACTGGTAGCAGCCAGGCCTGAGTACACGTCAATAGCAATGGATACCCTGCTCACAGTAGCAAAAAGGATTGAGTCCCGCCGGGACAGAAGGAATGTCAAGTGTTACAACTGTGGCGAGTTTGGTCATTTCCGGAACAAGTGCAGAACACTGACTTCACCCAGAAAAAGAAGAAACACAGAAAGCAGTGAAGAACCCCGTCCATAGGACAAGAGCACACCAAGTCCACAAGGAACCCCACCAGTGGGACCAATATCCTGAGAGTGGATGGCGTAGTCATATCTTTTCTTGTGGAACTCCGCAACCTCACCTACCTATCAGAATCTTCTGCTTCCTGCATGGGAATTGATGGTCAAGTCAGATATTTCCAGATTATGAAGCCCCTGAGCATGTGGACTCAACCAGAACACTCCATCATGTCCCAGTTTGTTGTGTAAAAAACCTGCACCCTCAACCTATTGGGAGTGGACCTACTGCAGAAGCTGAAAGCGACCAGAGTGTTCCAGGAAGATGGGACCATGACACTTTCTTCACCACTGACCCAAGAAGAAACAGGAACCTCAAACAACCACACTGCAGACCTATCACAGGAGGTGCTGGACATAGTACCAGAAAAGTCACTCCATCACCCAGAGTCAAGATGTCTCTGACCAACTGAAGGTCTAAGTGAACTCGCCTAAGAAGACGGCCTGAGAACTTTGACATTGGCCAGGATATTCAACTCAAGAAGGACTCTACTCGCTTCATGGAATGGCAACACCTCATCCAGCTCTAACGCCAGAGGTTCATCTTTTGCAAGCACCAGGAGGTGCCCCCTGCAATCAACCAGTTCACCCAGGCCCTAGACCGGCAAAAGGCCACTCAGCTCTTCAAACTTGTGCACAAATACTGACCTGAGACCGAGCTGAAGAAAAAGAAACTACTGATGGCCCGTGCTGAGAAAAAAGCAGCCGTTTAAGGAGACGTCCCAACAAGAAGACCCCCTGTGACCAGAACAGGTGCTAACACAGTAACTGTCTTGGTGGAGAACAAGAAAGCCAGCTGGTCGTCATCTCTCATGATGTGGATCCTAGTAGACGGCTTGTTTTCCCGCCAGCTCTGCACCAGCAGATGGGAGTCCCCTGCCGCATACTGAAGGACAAGGCCAAACTGGGCTGCCTCGCCCATCGGAATCAATCCCAGCTTTCCACAGTGAAGAAAAGACTGTAAACCCCACTGAGTTCAGAATGGTGCAAGGCCTGGAGGCCGCAAAAGAGGCTACGGTATTTGAAACCCCAACAGTGCTGAACCATCACACTCTGCTCTCAAGAGTCCCAGTCACCGCAACGGTATTCACGGTGATCAACCTGGCCAGTACCTTCTTCAGTGTTTCCCCTCCACCTGGAGGCCTGCTTTCACGCACCAGTGCAGTGCATATGGACAATGTTGCCTCAAGGTGCTCAAAACAAGCCCTTTAAGTTTCACCAAGACAATGTCCTCCATCCTCATCAACTGGATTGCAGAATATGCAAGAGTCACTCTTCTACAACACGTGGATGACTTTCTCTTTTGTGTGGTTGACATCGACACCTGCACAGTCTATTCCTTGTCTCTCCTACTCTACCTGGAAGAACAGCAACGCAAGGTCTGGAAGAACAAAGTCCAGTGATGCCAGAAGCAAGTTACATCCCTGGGACACTGTATTGCCCACCAGACGAAACACATGTCAAAAGACTGGAAGACCACTGTGGAGAAGATGGCTCCCCCAACAACTCCAAGAATGCTGCAGGCCTTCCCTGGTCTAGTGTCATATTGCAGAACCTGGATCCCTGATGCCTCAGTCCTAATGCAGCCTCTGTGCGCTTGCATCAACGCAACCCCGCTCCTTCTATCAGACGCAGCCTTCAACCCATTCAGGAGATTGGAAGAACTCCACAGTCTCAGCGCCAATACCAGGCCTACCTGACTATGAAAAGTCTTTCCGTCTACCTGATGGAAGAAAGAAGGTCATGCTACTGGAGTCCTGGCACGGATTCACGGGGGAAAACAGAGACTTTTAGGCTGCCTCTCAGCCCGCTTGGATCCAGTTGCAAGAAGAGCACCCTCCTGCCTGATGGCAGTATCTGCAGCACACACCCTCCTGGACAAGGTTGCTGAAATCACTCTTGGACAGCCACTGGAAACTTTCACTCCACACGACATCTTGGCAATCTTCAATCAAGCTCAACCAACAGTAATCTCTCCCCCTGCCAGGCATCTTTGTGGCGCCTCTATTGCCTTTGTCTCATAATGTCACTGTCTCCAGACCTACAGTCCTCAGCCCGGCCACTCTACTCCCACTCCCAAGGGGGGATACTTGGATGGCTCCAGAAGAAGTTTCAACACAGGAAGTGCAGTGACCAGCAATCAAGAAATCCTGTGGTCCAGAAGTCTGTCACCTAGCCTGTCAGCCCAGGAAGCAGAATTGATAGCGCTGACGAAGGCCTGCCAGATGGCAGAAGGCAAGACTGCAAACATCTACACGAACTACAGGTACTCGCATGGCATAGCACACGACTTTGGACCCATCTGGGCTACAAGGGACTTCATCACAGCAAACGGGACAACCATGAAGCATCATGGAGCCTTCAGGGACCTACTGGGTATACTCCAACTTCCAAAATGGTGGCAATTTGAAAAATCAAAGTGCATGGAAAACTGAAAACAGAAGAGGCATGAGGCAATAACATGGCGGACATGGCAGCCAAAGAAGCAGCCAAAGGAAGACAACATGGAGAAGTGGGAGAGGTCGTAGAGCCGGACGGCTACTACATGACGACTGAAGACAAGAAACCTGACAAAGAGACGTCCTGGGATCTGCTCAAGAAGTTACAAGACCAAGCTCCAAAAGGAGGAAAAGAGCTGAATGCGAAAAAAGCAACACGTGAAGAAGGAAGGCTATCAATAATAGACTTCAAACTCTGCCTACCACAAAGTATGCACCCTATGGTGGTCCAATGGGTACATGGACCCACATCCACATATCAAAGACACAGATGAATGATCTGATTGGTGCTTACTGTTTCGCTTCAGGATCTCCACCCTAACAGCCAAATTCACCAGCAGCTGTCTGACCTGCGGCAAATGCAAGCCTGGACGTATGGAAGAAAGACCCCCTCACCTCATCTGGAAAGACCACTCTACCAGCTTCAAAGGATCCAGATAGACCACATCCAGATATCGCCAAGTGAAGGATTCAAATACGCCATTGTGGTCAAAAGAAGAATTTTCAAGATGAACAGAAGCCTTCCAAGTCAGCAAAGACTACTGCAACGAAGCTACTTTCGGAAAATAGTGTGCAGATACGGGGTTCCAGAAATGATAGAAAGTGATCAGGGACTCGCATTCACAGCAAATCTGACACACAAGACCCGATTAGCAGTAGGGTCATATTTAGGCCTACACACTCCTTACCACCCCCAGAGCAGCAGGAAGGTAGAAAAAACTGAATGAAACACTTAAGAATAGAATGCTGAAAAAATTGCCCAACAGACACGCAAACCATGGCATGACACACTCCTAATTGCACTGTTTAGCATAAGGCACACTCCCAGAGACCCAGAAAAGCTGTTTCGTGCCTGCATCTTCTGCTAACAGATAAGACATTTTCTTCTTTTAGTTTTTTGGTGCCTGCATTTTGTCCTGCACTTCTGTGGGGGTCTGCCGGGTCCCCTTCGGGGGGCTTATGCTCCTCTCAGTTTAGTTCAGCCACTGTTTGTTCATTTGCCTTTTCCAGTTTTTTCAGTGGTTGCTGTTTAGTTTTTGTTACACCAGAGAACTAATTTAGGTGGTAGAGGTCGTGTGATCTCAGGTGTTTTTGTAATTAGTAGAGTTGGTATTTTTCAGGTGTTTTTTTGGGGTTGCAGTAAGTGCCTTTCCTATCCTTTTCTATCTAGACAGATTGGGCCCCAGCGTTTGCTCATTCTATTTTCTGTCTGTGTCTGTATTTCCTCTTGTCTAACCGCCATTACATGTTTGGGGCTTCCTATGTTCTTTGGGGATCTGCTCCGGGGCAGATAGCTTTCCTTTTTCTATCTTTAGGTGTAGTTAGCTTCTCAGGCTGTGACGAGGCGTCTAGGACCAACGTAGGAACGCTCCACGGCTGCCTTTAGTTGTGGTGGTTAGTCAGGGTACTGCAATCCCATAGATTCCAACCTCTCTGGTGTATTACTTTTTTTGCCTGCTCTCCTCAGCTACCAAATCATAACACTTATGTAATTGAATTGGTCAAAAACTAATGTCCATTCTCGAGTTTTTCTCCTCACTGCCAGATTTGATGATCCTGTCCAAGAGCCCCAGATGACATCAACCTCTGTGTAACTAGAGGGAAAGCCTGTTTGAATCCACGTATCGCATTGCAAGGAAGCTCCCATACCAGGAGAGACACCTAAGCCATGAAGGATGTCGTGGATGCTCTGACTGACCAGACAGATGACCAGATGACCTACCTGATGAGTTCAAGGCCAGAGACCAAGTTAAAGCAGGATTTGAGTCACTATTGCCACTAGTAACTATAAACAAAAATGTTGATTGGATAAATTACATCTATTATAACCAGCAGAGATTTGTTAACTTCACCATAGATGCTGTAAAAGGTTTGGCAGCACAGTTAGGCCCCACTTCCATTATGGCTTTCCAGAATAGAATGGCTTTGGATATGATTCTAGCTGAGAAAGGAGGTGTTTACAAAATGATCAAAGACACCTGTTGCACCTACATCCCAGACAACACTGGCCCAAATGGTAAAGTCACAATGGCAATACAGAAACTTAATGAGTTATCAGAGGAACTGAAACAGAACTCAGGTGTCACTGACCCATGGGATCGATACTTTGGGTGGATGAGTGGGTGGCAGAAAATGTTGGCACAGGTTGGGACAGCCATTATGGGGGTTCTCATTTTTGCATTAATTACTGGTTGCTGTGTAATTCCTTGTATCCGCAGGAAAATGGAAAAAGCTGTTCAGGAGACAACCAATTTGATGCCACTCACCATCTTGGACCTCGCACCAGTCCGGATGGAACTGCCTGGCTTGACCAGATCTCCGAACTACCTCCAGACTGAGAATACACATCCTTGATGAAACATCATATCAACTATGAGATTATGATTGCAAACACATAAACCCCCGACAGGGACAGTCCTCCTGACCGCCCATTTGCGAAAAGTCTGTATTCGGTGGGGGAGGCATGTACTAGGGGTGTCTCAACTCACTGGCAGCACAAAAGAGTTGCAGCGCTTTGGGCCAGGAGCAGGTTTTAAGGCAAGTGGTATCTAAGGGGGGACTGTCATGGAAATATATATGTATTCCATATATTCAAAGTATATTCACATATATGTATTCACAGTTCACAGTTAGATAGATCTCACTTGCTAAAAAACCTTGTGCTCACATATTTCTAGGCCAGATATAATCAGTCGTTTTAAAGAAATCTGGCCTTCATAAGAGGCCTTCGTAAAGGAACAAATGCATGAAGTACAAAATGTCCTATTAGATATCTGTTGTTTACATTATAGTTATGCAAGGCAACTAGGTCATAAGAATATAAACAATAATTCTGCAACTTCAGCTCTTTTAATCATGATTATCATAATTATCATATTTACACTAGAACAGCCAATAATCTAGCAGCTTTTAATTGTATGTTAATTGACTAACCAGCCCCTTTTTGAAAACGTATAAAACCTTGAATGAATAATAAATGTATGTCTTTGACGAACTGTTATACTGACACTTTCGTGTGGACAGTCCTCATTTCGTTCTGAGCGCTCAAAAAGACATTATATAGAGATTTGGACATGGCAAGCAGCAAACACAGATATTTTTATCCTAATTAAATTTCCATATCAGAACCATCTCAAGGAGGATCACAAGGAAATGGACAGCATGTGACTTAAATATGAGTGTCTGAGCAAAGGGTCTAAATACTTATGACCATGTGATATTTCAATTTTTCCTTTTTAATAAATTTGCAAAAATTTCTACATTTCTGGATTTTTTTCAGTCAAGATGGGGTGCAGAGTGTACAGTAATGAGAAAAAAATGTACTTTTTTGAATTTACCAAATGGCTGCAATGAAACAAAGAGTGAAAAATTTAAAGGGGTCTGAATACTTTCCGTACCCTCTGTACTAGACATTATACAACCAAATCCTTGTGGGTAACCATCTGCAACAGTGCCAAATTGCAAACTTAGAAAAGATACCTAATTGATAACTAATAACAATAATTCACTAGCATGTAAAGTGGCAAGTAAAAGTTTGGGCACCCATGATCAAAATTACTATAATTGTGACCAGTGAAGCAAGTTGAAGATGAAATGATCTCTAAAAAAGCTAAAGTTAAAGATAACACATCCCTTTGCATTGTAGGCAAAACATATTGTCTTTTTCACATAATAAAAAATACAAAAAAAGAAAATAGGCCAGTGCAAAAGTTTGAACACCCTTGGAGATTTGTGTGCTCAGATAACTTTTACCAAGGTTTCAGACCTTAATTAGGCTGTTAGTGTTATGGCTTGATCACCAACATTGTTAGGAAAAGTCAGGTGATGCAAATTTCCCAGCTTTATAAAAAACCAGCCTCCTCTAACCTTATGCCAAAAAACAGCAGCCATTTTTTAAGCAGCTGCCTAGGACTCTGAAAATAAAAATGGAGGCCCACAAAATAGGAGAAGGTTTTAAGAAGACAGCAAAGAAGTTAATAGGAACAGTGCAAGTCAAGATAAGGTCTTAGTGAGAACTGCTCATAGGATTGCTAGAGAGGCAATTAGAACCCCCGCTTGACTGCAAAAGACCTTCAGAAATATTTAGCAGACTCTGAAGTTCTGGTACATTGTTCTACTGTTTAGAGACACCTGCACAAATATGACCTTCATGGAAGAGTCATTAGAAGAAAACTTCTCCTGTGTCCTCACCATAATATTCAGCATCAGGAGTATGCAAAATAACATCTAAACAAGCCTGATACATTTTTGAAACTAGTCCTGTGGACCGATGAGGTTAAAATAGAACGATGATCAAAGTAATTGTGGAGAAAAAAGGTCACATATCTTCAGGAAAAGAATGTCTCATCAACCATTAAGCATTTGGGGGAATCAATCATGCCTTAGGATTGTGTTTCACCCATTTGCAAAAGAATGGATTAAATGAGAATTTTTAACAATTTCTTATACAAACTTAACACCCTCTGTATAAAAGTTGATGTGGAAAGTGGTCGGCTTCTATAAATGGAAAATGATCGTAAAGACAGCTTGCTTAACTGTTCACAATAACAGTAATTTTGACCAGGGATACCTAAACTTTTACATGTCACTGTACTTGTGGCTCATGAGAGAAAAGGCACAGACTGTATATGTGATTATTAACCACTTTGTGCATCTTGACATATCTGAATATCACAGTCAACATGGGTATGTATCAAGAGGTGTCAGAAAACAAGCCTTATCCTTCTCCAGCAGATGCCGACTGTGTTACACAGGAGCAACCAGAACGAATGGTGTCATTCAAAACTACAACTTGTCCCGTAAAACAAACCCTCAAACACCAAAGTAATTGCCGGACAATGTAAGGCTGTGTGTATTTTCAATGTGTCATAAATGGAGGAGCTTAACGTTCCAGCAAAGTGAATGGGATTATTGAAATTTCATGCCCATTGTTCTTTTTTATTATGCAGTGAAAATTGACCTGTGGTGCATGTCTGAAAATCCGCAACATGAACATTTCTCTTGCGGGGACACTAATTTTTATTTGCAGATTTTCCCCATAGATTTGTATTAGATGCGGAAAATCTGCAGATAAAAAATGCACATGTGTTTTTAGTGAGCTTCCGCAGTGAAAACGCATAAAAAACCCCATGCATTCTGCACATGACTATATCTACAACATTTTGTGGAAGACAAATACTAGGAGATATAAAAAAAAAGTGGCTTTATTTAAGCATGACATACCGAAAAAGAGACAAAAAATGCAGCAGTGTCAAAAACGTGGTAAAAACGCATGTAAAAAAAACACAAAAACAAAACACCTAATAGATGCAGATATGGTGCAGAAAATTTGCAACATCAAAAACTCATTTTGTGAACGTAGCCTTAAAGTTGTTGATTGTGGAAAAAGGGGAGAAAAGGCAAAACAAAAACAAAAAAAAATCAACTGTTTGTGAATGGTTTAAAAATACCTTTTTATCTAGTATTTAGTTTTGATCGCTTACAAGAAATATTTAATAATGGATGTTAGAAGTTTATATATTAGATCTTATATCCGTGTGACGCTCCTTAGGTTGTTATATGGACAGTCTTTCGTTTTGAATAACCCTGACCTGGTGATGATGGAGGACCTCTCCTCACTGTCTTGTATTTGATAATGACTTCTACCAATATTTATAACTATTCTATCTTACATTTCATGCTAGACTATAACACAATGACATCCTGCCCAGCATAGAGCAAACTATAGAGCTACAGCAAAACAAAAGTAAGAAAACCAGTTATGCAACTGTGATGAAGGTGTGAAAATTATCATTGATGGCGGTCAGTTCTTTGGCCCTGGTTCATCAAATTGTTTACACTGGGAAAACATTTTGAAAAGTTGCAAATTTTTTTAAACTTTTGGCATTTTCACAGTTTTCTATGTGAATGGGCGAAGCTGGTACTGGACAGGGACGTAATGCCACATCTCGTCTAATTCATGACATTCTGTGCATATCTCAACAGTCTCTGTGCATCCCCTCTACAGTCCATCCTTAATGCAGCAGGGTCATCCATCTGGCTAATCGGTACTCGGACGCGTCCGCTCTTCGCCAGTCCTTACACTGGCTGCCCATTCATTATAGGATCCAATTCAAAGTACTGGTTCTCACCCACAAAGCTCTCCACAGTGCAGCACCCCCCTACATCTCCTCCCTCATTTCTATCTATTGGACTAACCGACTGCTGCGCTCTGCAAACAACTTAAGACTAACCTCTGCACTAATCCGTACCTCCCACTCCCGACTCCAAGACTTCTCCCGCGCTGCGCCAATCCTCTGGAATGCTCTACCCCAAGAAATTAGGACTATCCACAATGTGCATGGTTTCAGGCGCTCCCTCAAAACACATCTGTTCAGAGCGGCCTATCACATTCACTAATCAAAGTCATTCTATGTGCAAGTGTGTGTGTGTGTGTGTGTAGCCCATTCACTATCTCCATCCATCCCTCACTCCCTCAAGATGGCTGGACCATCATTGTAAATGCACCATTGTATATACACACCTGTACTTTGTATCTCCCCCACCTCATTGTAGATTGTAAGCTCTCACGAGCAGGGTCGTCTTTTTTTGCTTTAATTATTGTATTGTTAACGTTGTTACTTATGACTTGTGTTTTGAAACTGTTAAACTGTAAAGCGCTGCGGAATATGATGGCGCTATAAAAATAAAGATTATTATTATTATTATTATATCTCACACCAGAAATCTTACTACAGTCCTGACTGTCCTGATTGTGGTGTGGCACATAGAACCCCACACCAATTGTCAGATGTTCATGAATAGACATGCACTTCTTTCTGAATCACGTGCCTCTGTCGCCACCATACCCCCTCATCTAGAATGGTGTGAAAATCGCATGTTTTGATAAATTGGGCCATATATTTTTCTATTGTGAACAAACATACAATTTGCAGCTGACATAGATAAAAATCCCACTAATATAGCAATAATGCTTGACGCCCTCTGACACGGAAATATACATTTTAGGCAGGGGTCAGACATGCGAGAAACTCGCACGAGTCTCGCATGTCAATACCCTGCACTGCCGCTGACACTCGGGATCGGATCGTGAGGCTGCATAGAAATACATGCAGCCACACGCTCCTGTCCGAGTGCCGGCGGCAGTGCTGGGTATTGACATGCGAGACTCGTGCGAGTTTCTCGCATGTCTGACCCCTGCCTTACATAGAGTCAGTGTGATACCTTGTTCTTTTCAATTTGGTATTGGAAGCATGATCGAGGAACAGGATAGTTTGTTCTGGGAGACTCCCAGCTCAATATGACATTTTCTTCAGAATGTCTTAGTGTGACATTTGTCGGCGGGTTCAAAATTTCTTAAAAGAATGAAAAGTATATCAGTAATACAGAACCAAGCAGGCACGACTTTTCCAGTTTTATGTAATAAAGCTTAATAATCATATAATTAAAAGTCCTGCAACTTTCTAATGTTATTCAATTTTGTATCAGTATCAAGCCTTGCTGTCAGTAAATGGAAAACAAGGTTATTTCCCTGTTTTCATCTAAAGGCTTCCCAATCAGGCGATTTTCCATTTTCTTGTTTCATTTTGTTTTTTTCTGCTCTTCTTCCAAGACTCATACATTTTTTATTCGCACACATCAAATTATTAGGTTTTTTTTTTTTACAAGTATATATTTTTTTTTCAGAAAGTCTTATGAGAATGATTTGAAATTTTGAATGACATACCGTATATACTCGTGTATAAGCCGAGATTTTCAGCCCATTTTTTAGGGCTGAAAGTCCCCTCTCGGCTTATACGCGGGTCATATACGGGGGTCAGCGGGGAGGGGGAGCGGGGGTGACGGATTATACTCACCTCTCTGCCGCCGCGGTCTCTGCAGCCCCCCTGCTTCTCCCACGATCTCCGGCTCCTTCCTGCAGCGGTCACATGGCACCGCTCATTAAAGTCATGAATATGCACATATTCATGACTTTAATGAGCGGTAGCACGTGACCGCTGCAGGAAGGAAGCGCTGCAGAGATCGCCGGGAGAAGAGGAGAGGCTGCAGGGACGTGCGGCGGAGGGGTGAGTACAGCGATATTTATCTGTCCCTCGGTCCACCGCAGCGCTGATCCCTCGGTCTGATTCCTCTGTGTGTAAATGATCAGGCAGAGGGCGCGATGACGTCATTAGTGAGCGCCGCGCCCCCTGCCAGATCATTCACTGCCGAGAACCAGGAAGAGGGAGCAGCGCTGCGGTGCAGAGAGGACAGGTAAATATTTCAGGTGCCGGGGTCCTGAGCGAGCGGTGACGCCGGCACCTGTCCCCCATAGCGCGCCGGTGTCCCCGCCTGCTCAGGACCCGGCACCTGGCCCCCAGCGACGAAAGGTGAGTATGTCATTTTTTTTTTTTTTTTTTTTTTGCAGCAACATATGGGGCATAATCTGGAACATATGGGGGCATAATATGGAGCATATGGGGGCATAAACTGTGGAACATATGGGGGCATAATCTGGAGCATATGGGGGCAAAATATGGAGCATATGGGGGCATAACATGGATCATATGGGGGCATAAGCTGTGGAACATATGGGGGCATAATATGGAGCATATGGGGGCATAAGCTGTGGAACATATGGGGGCATAATCTGGAACACA
The DNA here is from genome assembly GCA_033576555.1 of Oophaga sylvatica. Lineage (NCBI taxonomy): Eukaryota > Metazoa > Chordata > Amphibia > Anura > Dendrobatidae > Oophaga > Oophaga sylvatica. The sequence goes on along the minus strand of JARQOD010000002.1, from coordinate 508,022,545 downwards.
TGGGGGCATAATATGGAGCATATGGGGGCATAATCTGGAGCATATGGGGGCAAAATATGGAGCATATGGGGGCATAACATGGAGCATATGGGGGCATAAGCTGTGGAACATATGGGGGCATAATATGGAGCATATGGGGCATAAACTGTGGAACATATGGGGGCATAATCTGGAGCATATGGGGGCATAATATGGAGCATATGGGGCATAATCTGGAGCATATAGGGGCATAATCTGTGCAGCATATGGGGGCATAATCTGTGGAGCATATGGGGGCATAATCTGTGGAGCATATGGGGGCATAATCTGGAGCATATGGGGCATAATCTGTGGATCATACGGGGGGCATAATCTGTGGAATATATGGGGGCATAATCTGGAGCATATGGGGGCATAATCTCTGAAGCATATTGGGCATAATCTGGAGCATATGGGGCATAATCTGGAGCATATAGGGGCATAATCTGTGCAGCATATGGGGGCATAATCTGTGGAGCATCATATGGGGGCATAATCATTTTTCACCCTAGGCTTATACGCGAGTCAATAAGTTTTCCCAGTTTTTTGTGGCAAAATTAGGGGGTCGGCTTATACACGGGTCGGCTTATACATGCGTATATACGGTAATATATTTTACCATTCAATGTACTGGAAACAAAATTCCAAATGAAGTGAAATGGTGCAAAAATGTCATTCCACATTTGCTTATTTTTTTCCGCATTAATTTTTGTGCCCCGAGCTGATTTTATTATTGAAACTATTTTGGAGTAGAAGTGTCATGATCCCAGTGCAGGGTTGACCTGCACGCTAGGGGTTAAGGTTTTGATCCCAGTGCAAGCTCTTACCTGCACACCTGGGGCTTATTATTGTGGCCTCTCCTTGGTTCGGGGAGAGCTTCTTATAGCCCTGGGAAGCTCCAATCCCTGTCAGTTATACTTTCGCCCTTGGCAGAGTGTGTTGACCCCTAAGTGTGTTTGTGCTGTGTTCTGGTTTGCCTGATACTTTGGTTTTGACTCGGTCTGTTCTCTGGATACTGCTTGTTGGATTCTGTTTCTGTACCTTCGCTGTCTGTTTGGTTTTGACCTCTGCCTGGCCCCGACTATCTGTTCTGTCTCATCCTTTGTACTGTACTGTCTTCTCGTGCTTTGACCTTGGCTTGTTCAGATTTACGTCTCTGTCTGTGCCCCTGGGTAACTCTGTCCCGTAGTTACCTTTCTAGGAGTTTTCCCTCAGCTTCTAGCTCCCTGGAGCTGAAGCCACGCCCCTCAACTGTCAGGTGATTCAGGCCCTGAAACCATCTCTCTCCTGCCTTGCTCACCCTGCGTTCCTAGGAGCCTGAAGCTTTCTTCTGCACTCGTCTTCCGGGAGATTGCACTGGTGAGTTCTCTTGCAATCCTCCTCGTGATATTATAACTGACCACTAAGTTTTTTTTTTTGTTTTTTTTTTTTTGCTTCACGGCTGTGTTTGGGGCGCAGGTTGTGCAGAGAGTTATGGATCCCATACAGTCACTGTCCAAACAGATGAAAAATCTGAGTCAGATGTTTCAGGATTTATCTCTGGAACAGCAAGCGCTGTCGTGTTTACAGCGGCAGGTTTCTGAGACTGTGCAGGGGGCTTTATCTGCTGGTTCTCTGAGGGCTATGGCGAGTGATGTTGCGCTGGTGTCCTCAGAACCACCTGTTAAACTGCCTGACTTCTTTTCTGGGAACAAAAAGGAATTTAGGATCTTCATGGAGGGTTGCAAACTTTTTTTTAGTTTGAGACCACGGTCCTCTGGGGATGAAAGTCAGAGGGTAGGCGTCATCATGTCTTTATTAAGAGGGTCCCCACAAGCATGGGCATTTTCCCTTCCTCCCACTGCCCCTGAGAGAGTGTCAGTGAATGCATTCTTTGAGGCCCTCGGGCACATATACGATGAGCCTGACCGAGTGCGATTGGCAGAGGACATGGTGATGAGCGTCTGTCAGGGGAAGCACTCGGCCGAGTGGTTTTGTACTGAGTTCTGCCGCTGGGCTGCAGAGATTTCTTGGGAGGATGCCGCCCTCCGAGGACTATTTCGCAGAGGCTTGTCCGAGCGGCTGCAGGATGCCTTGGCGTTACACCCCCCACCTAACTCTCTCGAGGACGCCATGACCCAGGCCGTCCGGATGGACCGAAGGTTGCGGGCCAGGGGGTGATGCAGGTGGAGACTACATTGTTCCCCAGTGGAAAAGAGACTGTCTCTGAGCCCATGGACGTGGGCGCTATCACTCTGAAGGAAAAGGAGAGAAAACGTCGTCGGGAAGAACAGTTGTGCTTTTACTGCGGTAAAGCTGGACATTGGAAAAAGGAGTGTCCTGTCTGCCCGTCCTCAACCCGGTCGGCGGGAAACGACTAGGTCTGGGTAGTCAGCGAGGAGACTACTCAGACCCTCAGGTACACTTTTCCTCGTTCTCTAAGGTGTTGCTTCATGTGGAACTGTTAGTGGACGGTTATTCTTTTTCCTCTACAGCCTTTGTGGACTGCGGGTCCTCCATCAATCTGATTGACTCTGAATTGGTCACACGCTGCAAGATAGGGATAGCTAGGCTTAAGACTCCGATCAAGGTGGTGGCCATTGACTCCCCCCCTCACAAAAGAGGGAATTCTCTTTATGTCTGACTTGTTTTCGCTCAGAGTGGGCGCTGCTCACGAGGAAAAATTAAGTTGTTTAGTTCTTGACAATCTACCAGCAGGGTTGGTGTTGGGCATGCCCTGGTTACAACGCCATAACCCAGTTATTAACTGGAAAACGGGGGAGATTGTTCAATGGGGATTTAATGATTCTAAGTTATGTTATGAATCTGCACTGCTGGTTAAACCTGTTAAATCTGTGTCTGTGTCATCTGTCGAGCTGGAAGGTATTCCGGAGTACCTAAAAGACTTCGAAGATGTGTTCTCAGAAAGCGAGGCCGAGACGTTGCCGCCACATAGACCCTTTGACTGCGCCATCGAGCTAGTCCCGGGGGCTAAACTACCTAAAGCCCGTCTGTTTAATTTGTCTGGACCTGAGCGCTTAGCTATGAAGGATTATATTGCAGAAAGTCTTCGCAAGGGACACATACGTCCCTCAGTTTCACCTGTGGCGGCGGGGTTCTTTTTTGTGAAGAAAAAAGATGGGGGTCTACGTCCCTGTCTCGACTTTCGTGAACTAAATAAGATTACTGTACGAAATACGTATCCCCTTCCGTTGATTCCTGATTTATGTAACCAACTATCAGGGGCAAAATGGTTCTCTAAACTGGATCTTCGGGGAGCATATAATTTGATAAGGGTCAGGAGGGGGGATGAATGGAAAACTGCGTTCCTCACGTCCGAGGGACTTTTTGAAAATTTAGTCATACCGTTTGGTCTTACCAATGCTCCCGCCATATTTCAGAATTTCATCAATGTAGTGTTTTCTGATCTCATTGGTCGTTTTGTTGTTATCTACTTAGATGATATTTTAATATATTCCCCCGACAGTCATTCTCATATGAATCATGTACGAACTGTTCTCCAAAGACTTAGGGAAAATCATCTGTTTGCTAAATTGGAGAAGTGTGTGTTTTTTGTTCAAGAATTATCTTTTTTGGGATTGATTGTGTCCTGTGAGGGTTTTCGTATGGACTCCAAGAAGGTGCAGGCCATTGCTGATTGGGTACAACCCCGAGATCTTAAAGGGCTCCAGCGCTTCTTGGGGTTCGCCAATTACTACCGCAAATTTATTCGGGGGTTTTCGCAGGTGGTCAAACCACTCACAGATTTAACATGCAAAGGTGCGGATGTGAAAAATTGGTCCTCGCTCGCAAAAGAGGCCTTTGCTAGTCTGAAAAAATGCTTTATGACTGCTCCGGAGTTGGTACAGCCAGATCCGTCCAAACCATTTATTGTGGAAGTGGACGCCTCTGAGGTGGGGGTGGGTGCTGTGTTACCCAAGGTCCTGCCACTCTGACCAACCTCAGGCCATGTGCTTTTTTTTTTCCAGGAAATTCTCTGCTGCTGAGAGGAATTACGATGTTGGCAATAGAGAGCTTCTTGCGGTCAAGTTAGCGTTTGAAGAATAGAGGCACTTTTTGGAGGGGGCCAGTCACTCGGTTACTGTGATTACCGACCACAAAAATTTATCTTATATTGAGTCTGCTAAGAGACTAACGCCCAGACAGGCCCGTTGGTCACTTTTTTTTTCCCGTTTTCAGTTTACTATTACGTTTCGTCCGGGGTCAAAGAATATCAAGGCTGATGCCTTATCTCGCAGTTTTCATCCGGTGTCTCCCCCTGAGCACACCTTCCTCCATTCTTCACCCTGGGGTTGTGTTGGCAGGGGTCTCGTCTGAGTTGGAACAGGAGATTGAGGGGGCCCAGTCTCTGGCCCCTGCTGCCAAGCCAGGGGGTAAGTTGTTTGTCCCAGAGCAGCTTCGGCTTAAACTCCTCCAGGAGTTCCATGAATCCAAGCTCAGTGCTCACCCTGGTATATCTGCCACACGTCGGGCGGTGGCTAGGATCTTTTGGTGGCCTACTCTTAGTTCTGACATAAAAAAATTTGTTTCTGGTTGTGGGGTCTGCGCTCGTTCTAAAAACTCACATAGCCGGCCGGCTGGGGAACTGATGCCCTTGGCAGTTCCCGAAAGGCCATGGACTCACTTGTCCATGAATTTTATTACTAATCTTCCTCCGTCCAAGGGCAATACGGTGGTATGGGTAGTGGTGGACAGGTTTTCGAAGCAGGCTCATTTTGTACCCTTATCCGCACTACCCACGGCTGAGACTTTGTCCAGATTGTTTGTACAGCATGTTATCCGGTTGCATGGGGTACCCCTGAATGTGGTGTCTGATTGTGGAGTGCAGTTTGTGGCAAAGTTTTGGCGTTCTTTCTGCAAGAAATTGGGGATGTCTCTGTCTTTTTCGTATGCATACCATCTTGAGAGCAATGGTCAGACGGAACGCACTAATCAGTCTCTGGAACAGATCCTCAGATGTCTGACTTCTGCAAGACAGAATGACTGGTGTGATGTACTGCCGTTGGCGGAATTCGCCTTCAATAGTCGGGTGAGCCAATCTACTGGTATGTCTCCTTTCCTGATCAATTATGGTTTTAGTCCTCATTTTGGTGAGTTTTCTCGTTTGGATTCTGGGTGTCCAGGGGCAGAGGGGTCTGTTCAGCGATTAAAGAATACATGGGCGGAGGTCCAGCGGAATATATCCAGGTCTCAAGGCAGGTACAAGTTTTTCGCTGACAGGAAAAGAACACCAGGTCCTATATTTCGGGTTGGAGAGAAAGTTTGGCTCTCCACGCGAAACATTAAGTTGAAGGTTCCATCAGCCAAGTTGGGCCCCAAGTTCATTGGCCCATACAAGATTGTGGAAAAGATCAATCCAGTGGCTTACAGGTTGTGTCTTCCAGTCTCATTCAAGATCCCTAACGTCTTCCATAAATCCCTACTGAAACCTTTTGAGGCAGTCCGGGGGGAGTCCGAGTCCGCTGCTCCTCCTGTTTTGATTGAGGGACACATGGAATATGAGATTGATCATATCGTTGACTTCAGGTTGGTGCAGCGGTCGGTACAGTACCTGGTTCATTGGAAGGGGTATGGACCGGAGGACAGATCCTGGGTGCCGGCCCGTTTGATGCATGCGGATCGCCTGGTTCGGGCTTTCCATGCCAGGTTCCCGGGCAACCCTGGGGGTCCAGAGGCCCCCCGTTGAGAGGGGGGTACTGTCATGATCCCAGTGCAGGGTTGACCTGCACGCTAGGGGTTAAGGTTTTGATCCCAGTGCAAGCTCTTACCTGCACACCTGGGGCTTATTATTGTGGCCTCTCCTTGGTTCGGGGAGAGCTTCTTATAGCCCTGGGAAGCTCCAATCCCTGTCAGTTATACTTTCGCCCTTGGCAGAGTGTGTTGACCCCTAAGTGTGTTTGTGCTGTGTTCTGGTTTGCCTGATACTTTGGTTTTGACTCGGTCTGTTCTCTGGATACTGCTTGTTGGATTCTGTTTCTGTACCTTCGCTGTCTGTTTGGTTTTGACCTCTGCCTGGCCCCGACTATCCGTTCTGTCTCATCCTTTGTACTGTACTGTCTTCTCGTGCTTTGACCTTGGCTTGTTCAGATTTACGTCTCTATCTGTGCCCCTGGGTAACTCTGTCCCGTAGTTACCTTTCTAGGAGTTTTCCCTCAGCTTCTAGCTCCCTGGAGCTGAAGCCACGCCCCTCAACTGTCAGGTGATTCAGGCCCTGAAACCATCTCTCTCCTGCCTTGCTCACCCTGCGTTCCTAGGAGCCTGAAGCTTTCTTCTGCACTCGTCTTCCGGGAGATTGCACTGGTGAGTTCTCTTGCAATCCTCCTCGTGATAAGAAGAAACAGTTTGATTGCTTCTTAGTAAATTTTTTCAGCACTTCTATTTTTTTTTCTCTTTACTCCATTTACCGATTGGGTAAGTAATTTTACATTTTGATAAATCAGACTTTTATGGATGGAGCACTACTACATGTTTTTATTTTTTTAATTTTTAATTGTGGACATGAGTCAAACTTTTTAATTTTTTTTTAGAATCATATTTTTAAAAACTTTTTTCTTTATTACAGAATTTTGTAGTCCCCTTGGGGATTGTATTGTAGTCCCCTTGCTTGCACTATATACCACAATACCGCTGTACATATAGTATATACAGTATTGCAGTATACAGTGAAAATCATGGCCTTCTGTGTATGCTACCTGCAGACTGTTTTTTGTAGTTGCACAATCATGACAGGCATGGCGGTCATCAGTGGATTTCCGGCTGTAATGACCATCAATTAGCATGATCCATCTTGTTCATTGAATATATTTAGTAGGCACCTAAAGTATAACACAAAAGTGAGCACACCCCTCACATTTTTGTAAATATTTTATTATATCTTTTCATGGGAGAACACTGAAGATAAGGCTCTTTGATACAATGTAAAGTAGTCAGCGTACAGCTTGTATAATGGTGTAAATTTGGTGAGCCCTCTAAATATCTCAACATGCAGCCATTAATGTCTAAATCTTTGGCTACAAAAGTGAGTACACCCCTAAGCGAAAATGGCTTCACGGTTTAACATGACTGATTAGTGTTACAAGGTCTCATATGTAAATGGGGAGCAGGTGTGTTAAGTTTGGTGTTATCGCTCTCACACGCTCTCATACTGGTAACTGGAAGTTCAAAATGGCACCTCATGGCAAAGAATCTAAGGATCTGAAAGAAAAAACTGTTGCTCTACATAAAGATGGTCTATGCTATAAGAAGATTGCCAACACCCTGAAACTGGCCTCCAGCACAGTGGCCAAGATCATACAGTTGCTTAACAAGACAGGTTCCACTCCGAACAGTCATGGTCGACCAAAGAAGTTGAGTGCACATGCTCAGTGTCATATCCAGAGTTTGACGTTTCAAAATAGATCTATGAGTGCTGCCAGTATTGCTGCAGAGGTTAAAGGGGTGGGGAGTCAGCCTGTCAGTGCTCAGGCCATATGTCTCACACTGCAACAAAATGGTCTGCATGACTTTCGTACCAGAAGGAAGCCTTGTCTAAAGATGGTGCACAAGAAATCCCATAAACACTTTGCTGAAGAATAAGGACATGGATTATGGGATATGATGAGACAAAGATAAACTTATTTGGTCCAGATGGTGTCAAACGTGTGTGACGGTAAGCCAACATGTACTGTGACATACTGGAGCAGAGCGTGATACCCTCCCTTCGGAAGCCTGGCCACAGTATGGTATTTCAACATGATAATAACTCCAAACACACCTCCAAGATGACCACTGCCTTGCTAAAGACAGTGAGTGTAAAGGTGCTGGACTGGCCAAGCATGTCTCCAGAACTAAACCCATCTGTGGGGCATCCTCAAATGGAAGGTGGAGGAGCGCGAGGTCTCTAACATCCAAGTGGCAACCTGTAAAGCTCTAGTGAACCCCATGCCCAAGATAGTTAAGGCAGTGCTTAAAAATTAACGATGGCCACAAAAAATATTGACACTTGGGGCACAATTTGGCAGTTTTCACTTAGGAGTGTAATCACTTTTGTTGCCAGTAGTTTAGACATTAATGACTGTGTGTTGATTTATTTAGAGGGCACACCAAATTTACACTGTTATACAAGCTGTACACTGATTACTTTACATTATACTAAAGTGTCATATCTTCAGTGTTGTCCCATGAAAAGATGTAATAAAATATTCACCAAAATGTGTGGGGTGTACTCACTTTTGTGATATACTATATCTGATCTTTTTGTAACCATCAAGCCCTCGTAATAAATTCTGTTGGTTCATGTTGGTGGGGAAACAGAATGATATTTGTACATATCTTGCTTATGTATAATGAAGAGCGACATATTGGGAAATGGTTCTGTACATTATTAGACACTTTTAAAATAAAACTTCTTACCTCCCATGTAACAACTGGAGGGTAGCAGCTCACAGGTGAGTTTGTGCCCCTTTGACCACAAACAGCTGTACCACCTGTATAGCCCTGTTTGTGACAATGCTGCTATGTAGAGATAAGCAAATAGATTCTCAAGACCCTGGTCCAGTGGCCACATCAGTAGTCTGTGGCCAATATACAGGAACCCCGTGAATTGCCCCTCATCTGCTGGAATATCCGGTGTCTTTTCTGGTTTGTAAGCCTGATGCAATGTCATTGTTGTATTATGGCACACATATGATGCTGCGCCTGGTCTACTAATCAGAAGGGATGCTGGCAAGTAAGAGGCAGATCACAGGTTTCCTGTACTGTGGCTACCGAATAGTTATGTTGCTGGTGAACCAGATTTCAAAAATCGATTTGTTCAGTTCTAAGTGCTATGTATAATTTAGCAACATAATAGAGTTTTAAGATATTGTTACCTTATGATTAACGTTCTACTATACCTTTTTCTGCAGGTTTGAAACAATCTTTTATTACATATCCCTCAGAACCTTTTCTATGCAAAAAGATAGTCACAACCGTAAAATAATCTATGTTTAAATCATGGAATGTGCAGTTGCCTGTCCTCATTTTGATGTCATTTACGTATTGCTCGCAGTTAACGGTGGTTGCGGCTTGCCTGCAGCAAAAAGAAAGTGTTCTATAATTTAAATCAAGGAAACATATTTTACAAATATTGATACAAATAATCTTACACTTACTGTAAAGATAGCATGTTCTCAGTGCTATATGTTGCGTTTTCACTATAGGTCCATGTACATGTCATCGAGGATATGTTGTAAACAACACATTGAATATTTATGTCGATTGTTCCTGTGAAACATGACACACTGTTCGTTATCTTCTTATGAATTTACAGATTTGCAAATTGTTTATCTTAAGAGTTTATTTTAAATGAAAGGAGCGTTACCAGTGTGAGACATGTTATGACTGACAGCCAACTCTCCTGATCTACAAGTCTCATACTGGTAACTCACCATTTCATCTATAATAACTTCTGTAGGCAGATTCTTAGGGAGATCTGTGTCCAACCCATAGATCTCAACAGCTCATTTACATATTAATAAATGCATTCATTTCTCTGGAATAAAACATCGGATCACAGATATTAAGGCATCATTTTATTCAACTTTCTATGAACAGCATGACCCTATAAATGACTTTGCAAAGATGTGGATTTTCCACGCTGCTATCGATACATGGTTGTGTCCTGAAGAAGAAGTTTGGAATAACTTCAAATTGTGATGACTAAGAAACTTTAGGAAGAAATCGCAGCATTATCATCTCATAATCTGCATCTCCATTATTGATCAGCAGTGCGGAAAATCCACAACTTTGTTCCCTTGACCCCTTGCTGATTTTGTAAGTTTGCCCACTGACAAACTCATGAACAGCCTATAACTATAAGGGTAGGTTAATTTTAACATTGAGAGATAGAATATTAAATATAAAATCTAGAAAATCACACTGTATAAATTATATACATTTATTTGCATTTTGCAGTGAGAAATAAGTATTTGGACCATCTGGCAAACAAGACTTAATACTTGGTTGCAAAACCCTTGTTGGCAAGCACAGCAGCCAGACGTTTTTTGTAGTTGATGATGAGGTTTGCTCACATATCAGGAAGAATTTTGGGCCACTTCTCTTTGCAGATCATCTCTAAATCATTAAGATTTTGAGGCTGTTGCTTGGTAACTCGGAGCTTCATCTCCCTCTAAACGTTGTCTATGGAATTAAGGTCTGGAGACTGGCTAGGCCACTTTATGATCTTAATGTTCTTCTTTTTGAGCCACTCCTTTGTTGCCTTGGCTGTATGTTTTGGGTCATTGTCTTGCTGGAAGACCCAGCCACGACCAATTTTTAATGTCCTGGTGGAGGGAAGGAGGTTGACAGTCAGGATTTTATGGTACAAATGTAAGGGGTTACCGGGACCGTGTAATACTCCACTCTCTTCCCGTGTGTTGATACTGTTATAATTAATGTGATGTCTGTGTACGTTGCTTTGCCATACTGTTACTGCGAATATTTATCAATGCTGCTATGTGTATAATGTAATATACGTAGTATTTCTGGCCACAAGATAGGGCATTATAGTACATGTGATATAGTATAGTGAAACCAGTTAGAGAATAGTTAAATATAGGAGTGGTCAGCTGCAGCTAAGAGAGGGAAGACTTCCTTAAAGCAGTCAGTTAGGCCTCGGTGCCCAAAATGCCTGCATGGGTTTAAGTGCCTGAAATGATAGCAGTGGCCACTCAACGTTTAAGGGAGAAGCCTAGTCATCCACAGTACCAGGCCAGAAGAGCAGTAGGTCAGTACAGCAGGGGGCTACAGCAGACTTGGAACAGAAACTTAAGGCAGAAACAGTGGCAGCGTGGGGACGCAGATGGCTCCATAATGTGGCAACTTATCGCATGGGCTGATGCCCTCAGATCCAGGGAGAAACGGCTGAGGGAACTCCCAGAAGCAGTGAGTTTGGACCGAGAGGACACTGTCACCGCAGGAGACAGTACAGAAGGGCAGGTCGCTCACAATGTGGCAACTGACTTCGAAGGCTGATGCTCTCATATCTGGGGCGAAACAGACTAGGGACTGTCTAACCGTAGCAGAGCTGAACAGGGAGGATGCTGAGGAACCATATGAGACGGTCTGACCCGGGTATGTGCTGTGTGACAGTGAGAAAGTACAGGAAAAGAGAAAGAAATGTGCAATGTGGAACATGTTGTTAATGCTGTGAAGATTATGGATGTTCTGCATAAAGAAACCAGTAAAGTTGTTCTTCTAAAAATTGAAATAGACTATGTCTCTATTCATGCGGAACCGTCTTTAGGTAGCCTTCAGAAGCGCAGAGAGGACCCTGATGGCGCAGAAAATAAAGCCACAGATATGCAGCATAATGGACACTATTTTCATGTGATGGGAGAACAGGGCACAGATATACCGATGTCATGGGCCATGACTATGGCCCTGTCCCTCTCTTACATGGCTAAATCCATACTCCCATTGATGTGGTGAAGTAGTCCTGTGCCTTTAGCAGACAAACACCCCCAATACATAATGTTTCCAACTCCATGCTTGAAAGTGGGGATGGTGATCTTTGGGCCATATGCAGCATTTCTCTTCCTCCAAACACGGAGAGTTGAGTTAATGCCAAAGCGCTCAATTTTTTTGTGTCATCTGACCACAGCACCTTCTAACAATCACTCATAGAATCATCCAGGTGTTCACTGGCAAAATTCAGACGGGCCTGCACATGTGCCTTCTTGAGCAGGGGGACCTTTCGGGCACTGCAGGATTTTAAACCTTTATGGTGTAATATGTAACCAATAGTTTTCTTGGTGACTGTGGTCCCAGCTGCCTTGAGATCATTAACAAGTACCTGCTGTGTAGTTTTAGGGTGATCTCTCACCTTCCTCATGATCAAGGATACCCCACGAGGTGAGTTTTTTCATGGTGCCTCAAATTGATGTCGTTTGACATTTTGTATTTTTTCCATTTTCTTACTATTGCACCAACAGTTGTCTCCTTCTCATCCAGCGTCCTACTTATAGTTTTGTAGCCCATTCCAGCTTTGTGCAGGTCTATGATCTTGTCCCTGACATCCTTAGACAGCTCTTTGGTCTTGCCCATTTTGTAGAGGTTAGAGTCTGACTGATTAATTGAGTCTGTGGACAGGAGTCTTTTATAAAGGTGACTATGTAAGACAGCTGTCTTTAATGCAGGTAATGAGTTGATTAGGAGCATCTAACTATTCTGTAGGAGCCGGAACTCCTAATGGTTGGTAGGGGATCAAACACTTACAGTTATATGAAAAAGTTTGGGCACCCCTATTAATCTTAAGCTTAATGTTTTATAAAAATTGGTGTTTTTGCAACAGCTATTTCAGTTTGATATATCTAATAACTATTGGACACAGTAATGTTTCTGCCTTGAAATGAGGTTTATTGTTCTAACAGAAAATGTGCAATCTGCATCCAAACAAAATTTGACAGGTGCATAAGTATGGCACCTCACCAGAAAAGTGACATTAATATTTAGTAGATCCTCCTTTTGCAAAAATAACAGCCTCTAGTCGCTTCCTGTAGCTTTAAATGAGTTCCTGGATCCTGGATGAAGGTATTTTTGACCATTCCTCTTTACAAAACAATTCCAGTTCAGTTAACCCCTTCACCCCCAAGGGTGGTTTGCACGTTAATGACCGGGCCAATTTTTACAATTCTGACCACTGTCTCTTTATGAGGTTATAACTCTGGAACGCTTCAACGGATCTTCGCGATTCTGAGATTGTTTTCTCGTGACATATTGTACTTCATGTTAGTGGTAAAATTTCTTCGATATAACTTGCGTTTATTTTTGAAAAAAACGCAAATATGGCGAAAGTTTTAAAAATTTTGCAATTTTCAAACTTTGAATTTTTTTTCCCTTAAAACAGAGAAATATGTCACACAAAATAGTTAATAAATAACATTTCCCACATGTCTACTTTACATCAGCACAATTTTGGAACCAAAATTTTTCTTTGTTAGGAAATTAGAAGGGTTAAAAGTTGACCAGTGATTTCTCATTTTTACAACAAAATTTACAAATCCATTTTTTTAGGGACCACCTCACATTTGAAGTCACTTTGACAGGTCTATATGGCAGAAAATACCCAAAAGTGACACCATTATAAAAACTGCACCCCTCAAGGTACTCAAAACTACATTCAAGAAGTTTATTAACCTTCAGGTGCTTCACAGGAGCTGAAGCAACGTGGATGGAAAAAATTAATATTTAACTTTTTAGCCACAAAAATGATCTTTTACAAACTTTTTTTATTTTCACAAGGGTAAAAGGAGAAAATGGACAGATAAAGTTGTTGTGCAATTTCTCCTGAGTACGCCAATACCCCATATGTGGGGGAAAACCACTGTTTGGGTACACGGCAGAGCTCGTAAGGGAAGGAGCGCCGTTTGACTTTTTCAAACTAAAATTGGCTGGAATTGGATTGGACGCCATGTCGTGTTTGGAGAGCCCCTGATACGCCTAAACAGTGGAAACCCCCCACAAGTGACACCATTTTGGAAACTAGACCCTTAAGGAAAATATCTAGATCTGTTGTGAGCACTTTGAACCCCAAAGTGTTTCACAAAAGTTTATAATGCCTGGGTGTGAAAAAAAAAAAAACAATTTTCCACAAAAATGATTTTTTAGTCCCAAATTTTTGATTTTTCCCAAGGAAATTGGACCCCAAAACTTGTTGTCCAATTTGTCCTGAGTACGCTGATACCCATATGTGGGGGGGGGGAACTGTTTGGGCGCACGGCAGGGCTTGGAAAAGAAGCAGTAACGTTTTGGAATGCAAACATTGATGGGGGTCATGTTCCGTTTGTAGTGCCCCAGATGAGCCTAAACAGTGGAAACCCCCACAAGTGACCCCATTTTGGAAGCTAGACCCCTAAGGAACTTATCTAGATCTTTGGTGAGCACTTTGAACCCCCAAGTGCTTCACACAAGTTTATAATGCCCGGGCATGAAAATAAAAAATCCTATTTTTTTCCCACAAAAATTATCTCTTAGTCACTAATTTTTTATTTTCCCATAGGTAACAGGAGAAATTGGACCACAAAATTTGTTGTCCCAATTTGTCCTGAGTACGCTGATACCCCATATGTGGGGGGAACCACTGTTTGGGCGCATGGCAGAGCTCGGAATGGAAGGAGCACTATTTGACTTTTTCCAACCAAAATTGGCTGGAATTGAGATTGGACGCCATGTTGCATTTGGAGAGCCCCTGATGTGCCTAAACAGTGGAAACCCCCCACAAGTGACCCCATTTGGGAAACTAGACCCCCTAAGGAACTTATCTAGATCTTTGGTGAGCAATTTGAACCCCCAAGTGCTTCACACAAGTTTATAACGTAGAGCCGTAAAATTAAAAAATTATATTTTTTCCACAAAATTGATCTTTTCACCCCAATTTTTATTTTCCCAAGGGAAACAAGACTCCAAAAGTTATTGTGCAATTTGTCCTGAGTGCGCTGATACCCCATATGTGGGGGTAAACCACTGTTTGGGTGCATGGCAGAGTTTGGAAGGGAAGGAGCGCCGTTTGACTTTTTCATCGCAGAATTGGCTGGATGCCATGTCGTGTTTGGAGAGCTCCTGATCTGCCTAAACAGTGGAAACCCCCACAAATGACACCATTTTGGAAACTAGCCCCCTCAAGGAACTTATCTAGATGTGTGGTGAGCACTTTGAACCCAAAGTGCTTCACAGAATTTTTATAACGTACAGCCGTAAATAAAAAAATTCCTTTTTTTTTTTACAAAAGTGATTTTTTAGCCCCCAATTTTTTTATTTTCACAAGGGTAACAGGAGAAATTGGACCCCAAAAGTTGTTTGTCCAATTTGTCCTGAGTACGCTGATACCCAATATGTGGGAGAAAACTACTGTATGGGCACACGTCGGGGCTCGGAAGGGAAGTAGTGACGTTTTGGATCGCAGACTTTGATGGAATGGTCTGGGGGCGTCATGTCGCATTTGGAGAACCCCTGATGCGCCTAAACAGTGGAAACCCCCCACAAGTGACCCCATTTTGAAAATAGACCCACAAGGAACTTATCTAGAAGTGTGGTGAGCGCTATGAATCCCCAAGTACTTCACAGAAGTTTTATAACATACAGCCGTAAAAACAAAAAAATCATTTTTTTTTTTACAAAATGATTTTTGTCGCCCCCAGTTTTTTATTTTCCCAAGGGTAACAGGAGAAATAGGCCAAATTGCACAATATCTCTTGGGGTCCAGAGTATGCTGATACCCCATATGTGGGGTAAACTACTGTTTGGGCGCATGGCAAGCTCAAAGTGAAGGAGCACCATTTGACTTTTTCAACGCAGAATTGGCTGGAATTGAGATCAGACGCCATGTCACATTTCGAAAAGCTCCTGATGTGCCTAAACAGCAGAAACCTCCCAATTCTAACTCCAACCTAACCCAAATACCAATAACCCTAGTCCCAACCCTAACCACAAACCTAACCCTAACCACCCATAACCTAATCTCAACCCTAATCCTAACGTTAGCGCCAACCCTAACCCTAATACTAACGTTAGCACCAACCCTAACCCTAACTTTAGCCCAACCCTAACCCTAACGGGGAAAATGGAAATAAATACATTTTTTAATTTATTATTTTTCCCTAACTAAGGGGGTGATTAAAGGGGGTTTGATTTACTATTTATAGTGGGTTTTTGTGATTGGCAGCTGTCACGCTAAAAGACGCTTTTTATTGCAAAAAATAGTTTTTTGCATCACCACATTTTGAGAGCTATAATTTTTGAATATTTTGGCCCACAGAGTCCATGTGAGGTCTTATTTTTTGCGGGACGATTGACGTTTTATTTGTACCATTTTGAGCACGTGACGTTTTTTGATCGCTTTTTATTTCGATTTTTTGGGTGGTTAGAATGAACAAAAATCAGCAAATTCATGAATTTCTTTTGGGGGAGGCGTTTATACCGCTTCCACGTGTGGAAAAATTGATAAAGCAGTTTTTTTTCTTCGGGTCAGTACGATTACGGCGATCCTCATTTATATCATTTTTTTAGGTTTTGGCGCTTTTATAGAATGAAAACAATTTTATATAAAAATTCATTATTTTTGCATCGCTTTATCTGCAAGCGATAACTTTTTTATTTTTTCGCTCATGATGCTGTGTGATGGCTCGTTTTTTGCGGGACAAGATGACGTTTTCAGTGGTACCATTTTATTTTATATCGGTCTTTTTGATCGCGTGTTATTTCACTTTTTGTTCGGCGGTATGATGATAAAGCCCTTGATTTTTTTTTCTTCGTTTTTTTTTTTAAGGGGTTCACTAAGGGGTTAACTAGTGGGACAGTTTTATAGGGGGGTCGTTACGGACGCGGCGATACCAAATATGTGTATTTTATTGTTTTGTTTTTTTTATTTACAGGAAAAAATGAATTTATTGGGGAATATTTTTTTTTTTTTTTTATGTTTTTTTTTTACACTTTTTATTTTACTTTTTTTACTTTTTTTACTTTGTCCCAGGGTGGGACATCACTGTATTTTAGCCCGATCGCTGGTGTGACAGTGTGCACAGCACTCTGTCACACCAGCGATCGCTCTGGCACTGCTGCAGGCTTCCCCAGCGCCTGCTCTCAGCAGGCACTGAGGAAGCCGCCTCCCTGCAGGACCCCGGCGCCATCTTGGATCCGGGGACCTGGAGGGAGGCGGACCCTCGGAACAGCGCGACACATCGCGCTGCTCTGAGGGTCTCAGGGGAGCGCGCAGGGAGCCCCCTGCCTGCGCGATCCTCCCCCTGTGCCCCGGGTACACCGTGATCATGTTGGATCGCGGTGTGCCAAGGGTTAATGTGCCGGGAGCGGTCCGTGACCGCTCCTGACACACAGTCACGGGTGTCAGCTGTGATAATCAGCTGACACCCGGCGGCGATCAGCTGCGCTCCCCCCGGGAGGCAGCTGATCGCCCATGACGTACTATTCCGCCATGGGAATTAGGTCCAGGGTCCATGGACGGAAATAGTACGTATGATGGCAGAGAGGGGTTAAGTTTAATGGTCGCCGAGCATGTACAGCCCTCTTCAAATGATCCACAGATGTTCAGTGATATTCAGCTCTGGGGACTGGGATGGCCATTCCAGAACATTGTAATTGTTCTCTGCTGAATGCCTGATAGATTTGGGATTTTTTTTATATTTCTTCAAAATCCTCCCCCCCCAACTTCCTTTTCATATTTTAAATTTTTTTGAATTCAACTATAACCAAACCCTCAACTTAACAAATTCCCCCGGGCCCTCCACCACCCCAAAAAGAACCCCTTTTAGTTAGCAATTTTTTTTTATCTTTTTTTTTAGCCTCTAAACCCCTTTTTTAGACCAAACAATCAACTTGGTTTACAGTCCACGGACCTTTTCCAAAAAAAAAAATGGGTTCTCCAAAAGTGCTTTTTTCATACCCACCCCCTCTTTTTGTGGGGTGCTTGCAAAACAGCTTTTTTCGCACACCCCCAAAACATTCCCTTTGAAAAGCGTTGTATATTTGACCGACCCGTACACACTGCCAAGGGTTATGTTGGCTCCTGGAGGTGGTTGAGGTTGTCCTTGACTGATCTCACCTTCTTTTCTTGCCTTTCTGTGTTTTTCTTGGCCGCCCCCGGCCTTAACAAGAACTGTCCCGTGTTCTTCCATTTTTCCTTTTTATGTTTCACAGTGGGGAAATGACAGGTTTAAATCTCTGAGACGCTTTTTTATCCTTCCCCCCAAAAATTTGTTTAAAAAACTTTGTTTTCAGTCATTTGACAGTTGTTTTTGGGGCCTGATGCCACTCTTCAGAGGGGTTCAAACAGGACAAAACTTAAGTGGCCACTTTAAGTAGCTTTCTCATGATTGCATACACCTGGGGATGAAGTTCAAAGCTAATGAGGGGTTCAAAACCCCCAAAAAAGTGCTTTAGTTTTCAGTAAAAGTAGGTAGAGTATTTAAAACAAGAAAATGATAAGGGTGGCC
>JARQOD010000002.1:507938014-508004464 GCA_033576555.1 Oophaga sylvatica | reverse complement strand
AGGCCCAAAAATTAAATTTTGGGGTTGTATGTTACACGGATTAGTATGGAGGAAGCAAAACCCAAAGCCAAAAAGGATTGGCAAGTCCGGAAAATGTGGGGTCAGCGCTTCAGGGGGTTTCCAACTTCTTAGCGTTTAAGTTTTTTCTTGGGTGTGCCCCCTATCACCCTCTTCCCGGGAAAAAGGGGCTAGGTTTCCGGACTCCCCAAAAAGGAAGATTTTCCCCAAAAGGGGCCCCCCCCTATTTAGTACATCCCAACCCCCGGTTTTCCCTTCAATAGGGGGATGCTTCAGACGTGCCGGGGAAAAGCTATATTTCAGAGAAAGGGTGAGAAGAAGTTTGCATCCTGTGCCTTTTTCCCAGCGTTGTTTGGTGAGGGAAACTCTTTTTGGGCTTGGATTTTTTGGGGGCCTTTTCCCCGCCTTCAAAAATGGAACCCCTTCTTCAGGGGCTGAAGAATGTCCCCCTGACAGCCATGAACCTTGGTTTTCAGGTCGGAAAAGCCCCTGACTTGCCAGGTCGTGGAATCTTTTTTAAACCTTTTAAAATTTTTTATTTTTATAGACCAGGATGCGCAATGGAAGGCTGAGCATCTCTGGTTTTTATAGCAAAAGCCCTTTTATTCCTAGGCTATTTTCTGCTCTATTTTCCTAGGGTTTTCTAATCAAGACTATTAAGGACAAAAAGGAAGTTTAACCTTGCAGATTTTTTTTGGGGCAAACCCCCCCAAGGGAAAAAGTCTTGTCTTTTAATGGTGTGTGGTTCAGGGAAAACGCCTGTTTTCCTGAAAACGTCGTTGGGTATTGCAATCATTCCGTTCCAAGAAGTGGGCTTGGATTCTAAAAAACGGGAATTTCTTCTCGTTTCTTTTGGGGGCCCCTTGCAGGGGGGTGTTTTAAATATGTCATTCAGGAGTCTGTGAAAGATGCAAACACCCGCCCTTTTCCCCCCTGGTTGTTCAGCCTTTCCCCCCCGTCCCGCCCTGGGGTCCTTTTATGGCTTTTGGGAGTTCCCCAACCCTAAAGGGGAAAAACACATTCTAGTGGTGGTTGCCCCTCTTAAAAAGGGGTCTTTTATCCCTTGTGTGGGGTTACCCCTGCAAAACGACTCAGATTTTGTTTAAAAAGTGTTTCGTTCATGGGTCCGGTGGGTTTTTTCGATGGGGGGTGCAATTCATTCTGGTTTTTGGGAAAAAAATTTTTCCCCGTGCGCATTGGACTTTTTTAAATAAAAACCCTTTTTTGCTTTTATCCCCGAAAAAAGGACAGACCGAAAGAACCAATCAAAAATGGGCGTATCTCCGCTGCTTTTTCTGCCCCTACAGGATTTTTGGGTGGTCTATTCCATTGGAGTTTTTTAAAACAACTCTCAGAGTGCCTCCAAAAGCAGTTCCTTTTTATAAAATTAGGTTTCTTCCCCTAACTTCCCCCAGATTTCCCATAGAAACGCCTTTACCAGCGTGGCTGAAGAATCACGTCTTTACAGAAGAATATGGATCTTCTAAGGAGATCTGGATTCGGCTCAGGAAAGGTACAAGAAAGCAGCAGATAATTTCGTAACTGCACCAGCTTTCAAGGTAGGAGACTTGGTCTGGCTGTAACCAGAAATCTTAGTTAAGGATTCATCGTCTAAGTTGGGACATAAGTACATTGGACCCTATAAAATCAGTTAAATTATTAAGTGCCGTTGTTGTCGTCTTCAACTGCCCAGACTATGAGAATTCACCCTGTCTTTCATGTATCCCTACTAAGGCTGCGACACCCAATACGTTTCCTGGAGTTCTTCTCCTTGCCCTGACCCCAGTGCTAGTCGATGGTCAGGAAGATTTGTGGTGGAAAGGATTTTAGATTCCAGGTTGTATTGAAATCAGTTACAATATCTGATTAAATGGCAGGGCTACCCAGTGGAGGACAACTCATGGGAAACAGTCATAACGTTATTGTCCTCGCTTGCTCCATCAATTTCATCAGAGGTACCCCACACAAGCCTGGCTGAGGTCATTGGAGGTTGTCCCTAAGGGGGGAGTAATGGTAAGGTTCTGTGTACATGTTCCTGAAATCAGTTTGTTCGTCAGCCATTTTACTTTCTGTCTTGTGCAGCTATCTTGCCTCAGTCAAAATGGAGTTTCCGCTTGCATGTTCCCGCCCTGATTCTCTCCTTTTGCTTTCTTAGCAGCCACAGCTGAGCAATCAGTGCTTCAGAACTAGCCTGAAGTGAACCTGTGACTGACTCCTAAGCCTTGGACCTTGTACTCCAGCTATTCTACTGAGGAACTCTGAAGCACTGTGGACTCTGAACCCTGCCTTTGAAAGACCCACGTTTGCATGGATTTCGGTAACAGAGAAGAAGTCCTGAACCTGTTGTGGAGAGTGATTGCTGAGCTTAGATTACTCTGGCCGCTGTGTCTCCTGCTTCTGTGTCTGCAAACTGTGTGACTTATTTTTGCCAACTTGTATGAAGTAATACAAGACTTTCTATATCAAACCTGTGTCTCATGTATTTTCATCGCACCAAGCACAAGACGCTATATGAACTGTACTACAAACATTACACATCCGTTCCTCGCGAGGTCCCTGTGGTGGTCCGCTCTCAGTCTGCTCCCCGCTGCCCAGCTTCGGTCTATGGTCCTATCCTGCTCCTGCTTCCTGGCACACGGACAGCAGGTCTCCAGGTATGATGCTGAGTTTCGTGCACTCTCCGGTTTCTTAAAGAGACAGCGCACATTTTTCAAATATGTTCCTAACCATTTGTGTGATAACGAGTGCTATTTGTAGCCCCTCTGCCATAGAGGGGCGCCGGAGCAACAAGTGTTTCCTGTTGCTAGTTTCCAGTTCAGTGTTCTATTGTGAATGTGTTCTGTTGTGCACCGCCAGCATCCTGCCAGTAAACACTGTTTGTCTTCTCAGAGTAACAGCAGCTCTCTACTCCGTACCCGGGATGACACCAGTGCTGCCTGCCCAAGTTCCATTCCGCTCAGCTGTGCGACTCTGTCACGCAGGATGACGTCAGTACTGCCTGTGCCAGCTCTGTCCCGTGCTGCTCCTGCCGCCTGTCAAGTTCAACGCTATCGTTTTCCCTGACTGTCCACCTGTTCCATTGGGCCGGCTTCCACGTGTCCGGAGTCTAAAGGTGGCACCTGCGTCCCTAGACATTCTAATCTGACCCTGTTCGAGGGATTTATTAAGGGTGTCTGGGGCTCGCCATAGTCACGCCCCTTTGGAGCCCTCCGGATCATGGTCCTGTGGTTCCACAAAATTAGCAATAAAACGAATGTACACTAAACATCTGTGCCTCCACTTCCATTCGTTACAGCCTGGTGTAGCGGCGGCGGCGCTCATAGCAATCCAACAATGATAACCATATAGGTCTGCTTCAGACCTTTGGTTGTCATGCCGACCCATCAGTGACCCGTGATCATGTGATGGGGTCACCGATGGGTGGATTTGCGACGCACTTCCAGTAAGCGCGAATCAAATGCCGTTTGTCAGAGATAGCAGAGTTAACAGCGTAGGTGGATCGTGATTCCACCCGCAGCTGTTAGAGGCACATATCAGCTGTTCAAAACAGCTGACATGTGCGGGAAAGATGTGGGGTCAACGCCAGAGCCCACATCAAAGGGAGGGATTTGACATGGGTGTATTATTACACCCAATGTCAGAAAGGGGTTTAAAAATAAGCTTGACTTTTCTGTGACACTATATGCTGTTATATGATGCAGGTTTTTTAAGATTTATACTTCTCTTCAGCATTTGCCTGTTTACTTTCTCGTAGAACTGATACTAGAGCCTATCTGTGTTATATTTTTCTGTATTGATTATGTCCTTAAAATAATTATTTAAAACTTTATTATTGGTTATATCTACATTAGGGTTTCTAAATCAGGCTTTGCTTTCCACAATTAGGGGTCATAGCTATCAAGCAGCAACATTTTAAAATATGGTAATTCCCTGGTTTTTTTTTTGCAGTTGTGCAATCCAATACACACATTTTACAAGTCATATGCTTAGAATAAATACATGTAGACATTCCCACCACAAAATAATTGGTAAAATGTATTTATAAAACATATATTTCACATTTACAGTCTTATGAAAAGCAATATGTTGGGAATTTCATGGCATAATGGCATAATAAAAAATAGCAAAGGACAAATTAATTACCGGTTGTAAAAAAATGTTCAGTATTTTGGCTAGTGTTACTTTGACAGTTTCAAGCAATTTTATTACCGTATATACTCATGTATAAGCCGACCCGTGTATAAGCCGACCCCCCTAATTTTGCCACAAAAAACTGGGAAAACTTATTGACTCGCGTATAAGCCTAGGGTGAAAAATTATTATGCCCCATATGATGCTCCACAGATTATGCCCCCATATGCTGCCACAGATTATGCCCAATATGCTCCACAGATTATGCCCCTATATGCTCCAGATTATGCCCCATATGCTCCAGATTATGCCAATATGCTTCAGAGATTATGCCCCCATATGCTCCAGATTATGCCCCCTTATGTTCCACAGCTTATGCCCCAGATTATTGCCCCCATATGTTCCAAGCTTATGCCCCATATGCTCCATATTATGCCCCCATTATGCTCCATATTATGCCCCCATATGCTCCAGATTATGCCCCCATTTAGCTCCAGATTATGCCCCCATATGTTCCACAGCTTATGCCCCCATATGCTCCAAATTATGCCCCATATGTTCCACAGCTTATGCCCCCATATGCTCCATATTATGCCCCCATATGCTCATATTATGCCTCCATATGCTCCATATTATGCCCCCATATGTTCCACAGCTTATGCCCCATATGCTCCAGATTATGCCCCCATATGTTCCACAGCTTATGCCCCCATATGCTCCATATTATGCCCCCATATGTTCCACAGCTTATGCTCCCATATGCTCCATATTATGCCCCATATGCTCCAGATTATGCCCCCATATGTTCCACAGTTTATGCCCCCATATGCTCCATATTATGCCCCCATATGTTCCAGATTATGCCCATATGCTGCTGCTGCAAAAAAAATGACATACTCTCCTCTCGTCGCTGGGGGCCAGGTGCCAGGGTCCTGAGCAGGCGGTGACACCGGCGCGCTATGGGGGACAGGTGCCGGTGTCACCGCTCGCTCAGGACCCCGGCACCTGAGATATTTACCTGTCCTCTCTGCACCGCAGCGCTGCTCCCTTTTCCTGGTCCTCGGCAGTGAATGATCTGGCAGGGGGTGCGGCGCTCACTAACGACGTCATCGCGCCCTCTGCCTGATCATTCACAGCCAGAGGAGTCGACGAGGACGCAGCACAGCGGTGGAGAGAGGACAGGTAAATATCGCTGTACTCACCCCTCCGCCACGCGTCCCTGCAGCCTCTCCTCTTCTCCCGGCGCTCTCCACAGTGCTTCCTTCCTACAGCGGTCACATGGTACCGCTCATTAAAGTCATGAATATGTGCATATTCATGACTTTAATGAGCGGTGCCATGTGACCGCTGCAGGAAGGAGCCGGAGATCGTGGGAGAAGCAGGGGGGCTGCAGAGACCGCGGCGGCGGAGAGGTGATTATAATCCGACACCCCGCTCCCCCTCCCCCGCCGACCCCCGTATTTGACCCGCGTATAAGCCGAGAGGGGGGACTTTCAGCCCTAAAAAATGGGCTGAAAATCTCGGCTTATACACGAGTATATACGGTATATGAATTCTAAACTTTGGATACTTACCAAAAATGTGTAAGTATATGACCAGAAATAAGTGTCGTCCTATAGGGGAAATAAATGTTCACTTTTCTGGAAAGCTTTACATTCGGAAAAAAGCTAATATAGGCATATATGCTAATTAAAAGGTTTCATGGTTCACCCTGCATGATACAGGAGCAAAAAATACAATTTTATTTATGAAAAATTCAATCTGTTAATACATTTTACAATTATAAAAAAATTCTTCAAATACTAAATATATATAGATTGACAAAAAAAGATGTCCATGTGTCAACAATGCAGTGGCCGAGGGCTAGGACCAGGATTGAAATATCAAAATACCATATGTAATGAATAGACAAAAAAACCACCACCAAGGAGTCATAAAGTCCAAGAAATAGAAGGAAATGATCAAAATCTTTATTAAATATACTAGGATAAGAATAAAAGTAGAGAACAAATATGGAAACAACATCAGCACCTATGCAAAAAGGCTAGGGGACCCATAACAATAAAAATATTAATGCACAAATGCAGATTTAAGCCTGCACTGACAATGATCAAGCAGGACAACACCCCTTACATCATGGCACTAGCAATCCTGCACATACACATAAGTGCTATATAGGTAGAGAACATAGATAACTAATGCAGGAATCCAGATTGCAGGAACCCCCAGCCTTTTTGCATGGGTGCTGATGTTGCTTCCATATTTGTTCCCTGCTTTTATGCTTGTCCTGGTATATTTAATAAAGATTTTGATCATTTACTTTGATTTCTTGGACTTTATGACTTCTTGGTGGTGGTTTTGTTTGTCCAGTACAGTTTTTGCAGTTGGTCCTATTGGTCCATATGTGTACCATGAGTGATATATACTATTATTATTATTTTCTTACTGGTTGATTTTCTATCACTCGGTGGGTAAACCATGCTTGTCTTCTATTTATATCATATGTAATGAATATCAACCCAATTAATAAAATGGCCACATGGTGAAAAGGGATCAAATCAACCAGCTTCCCAGCACTAAGGAAAGAAAGACCTGATGAACCAATCCCATTTGCAGCATGCTTGTAAATGGCCCAAATAAGTGCAAGGTAACATTGGTATGAGTTTATATCGTGTAAATGTAGTGATCCAATCAAAAGGTTAATTACCCATATGGAAGTGACTCCTGTCCAGATCGTGGCCATGTACCTGATGCGCGTTTCGTCACGTGACACACTGACAGTGGCTCGCTCTTCTCTTAACTCCTCATTCGAGGGACCTTACGTTGAGCATCTGACTTTCATATATAAAGGCCTGACATGTGCTCCTATTCCTGTAACATCTTGGCCATGG
This sequence comes from Oophaga sylvatica, assembly GCA_033576555.1. NCBI lineage: Eukaryota > Metazoa > Chordata > Amphibia > Anura > Dendrobatidae > Oophaga > Oophaga sylvatica. Next base: position 507,997,424 of record JARQOD010000002.1, on the reverse strand, counting down.
AATTGTCACAGATGCAAACTTCCATTCGTAATCCCAGAAAAGATGGGTGAACTTCAACTAATCTCATGTCCAATTATGCACAAATGGACAATCTCTCTATAACTGCTTCACATATTTTATATATTGCTGCAATGATTCGTTTTGGTGGACAATCTAATAAACCACTACATTTTTTTCTAAGAATTATCATTACATTTTCTTTGGAGTATTGCATCTGGTAAGAAGTCCTGAATAAATAAATATACAAAATAAGTATATTTAACAATGGCGAGTGTTGTGAAACCAGACATCAAACCTTGAAAGGGGAAGTGACCTAAGGTGAAAAAAGAATCAAGCTTCTGCATTGTTGGGTGAACCTAAAATTTTCTGATGAGGACTAAGAAGTGCCAGATGTATTGACAAGTGTAAGATGTGCTAAGAACAGATGTGCTGATGACCAGAGCCCAGTGTAGTCTAACAAAATGAACTACAAGCAGAGATGTCTCAAGGTAAGAGAAAAATTGATTTTATTACTTCGTTTTCTGAGCAAAGTAGACGAAGATTTTTGTCTTTAGATGAGTCTAACTTAGAAGTTTTATGGCTCTGCTTATATGTAGAATGGGAAATAAAAAATCTAAAGTTAGGTTATAAGTTGGTGTCTTTTAATAGAGAAGAGAAATTGAAAAATATTTCATAGTTGGCTGACGTATTTCATAAGTTTTTGTCAAAGAAATCCAAACGTGACTTTGTAGAGATAGTGTCAAAGGATACTAGTGATATTGACTGTAATTTTTAGTGATTTTGTCTGTAATGTGGAAATTCAACAAGATGTGAGATGTGTCTGTAAGGGCTACTGAAGGTGATCTTGTGTCTGATGACATGGGAAATGACGTAGGAAGAACGTGTGAGGAGACATAGGAACTGACGTAAAGAGAAGTGATGTATGTAGGCCACTAAAAATAGCAGTTAGAAAAAAATTGTTAAAGTTAAGTTACCGAAATATGATGCGAAAATCCATGTGTGTAGAAATTCAAAGATATTTGATATTGACAGATTGAGACATTTCATCTTCTGTACAGAAGATGTCCAGACCTTGATATTTTCCAAAAATTAATGATTGTAGGGAAAGAATATATGTTTACATTCATGTCCATATTTGAATGGTTGTACAAAAACTCTCATTCAAAATGTCAAATCACAGCCATGATTAAGACATTTGTGAATAAGTTTGTATTCTTGGATTCTGTCACTTATTTTATTGCGTCACAAATAGATTCTTTACTTAAACATGCGCAATGGCCTGATATTGCTAGAAAACATCAGAATAATGAAAATAAATCGTCAATTATGTTAAATCAGATAGGGTAAAATCTTAGAAAAAGTCAGTATCAAACTCACTTATATTAATCAAATCTACGAAGCATATAGAAAATGGCATATTTGTTATAAACTCTATCAAATGATCCAAAAGTCCATTGTTTCACAGAAAGAATTTAAAAAATCAAAGTTCTGACCTTCTCTCTCTAAAAAGACAAATGACAGATATTGACATACAGGGACCGGTGATTTATGAGAATGACGTCATGGAATGTAATCTGAAGACTAATGAGCTCTTCAAATAATCCATCAATTTTAAAATGGCAATGCTAAATAGAGCTAAATAAGATTGGTTAAGGGATTGGCTAAAGAAATGTAATTGTATGTTGTATAAAATGTATTTTTTTAATTATTTGTAATTATTATATGCAGTATATTTGTATAATATAATGTAATTTAGAGTTTAATTCATTAATAAATTAGGACTTTATATATAGATGAAAGTAACAACATTTTGAATTACATTAGAGCCAATATGTGTATATGTGTATTATATATATAGTGGGGAAAATAGGTATTTGATACACTGCCGATTTTGTATGTTTTTACACCAACAAATAATGGAGAGGTCTGTGATTTTTATATTAGGTACACTTCAACTGTGAGAGACAGAATCTAAAAATAAAAAACAGAAAATCACATTGTATGATTTTTAAATAATTAAATATCATTTTATTGCATGAAATAAGTATTTGATCACCTACCAACGAGCAAGAATTCTGGCTCTCAGAGACCTATTAATTCTATTTTAAGAAGCCCTCCTACTCGCCACTCATTACCTGTATTGATTGCACCTGTTTAAACTCATTACCTGTATAAAAGAAACCTGTCCACACACTCAATTAATCACACTCCAACTTCATCACCATGGCCAAGACCAAAGAGCTGGCTAAGGACACCAGGAACCAAATTCTAGAACTGCACAAGGTGATGACGATTGGATCTTATTCCTTCAATTTAGATTTAGGGAAGTATAATGATACATTTTGTATGCATATTAGTGACTGCTTACCACAACATGAATTCACATCATTGTGTTATTAAATACGTACAACAATAATCTGATATTGATATCTATTGCTATGTATATGATAATTATTATGGGTACTATTACTATGGACATTAAATTATGTTGCCAAAGAAGAAAGAAGATCCTATTACAATAATGATGAATTTTTCTACTTTGAGGTTTCCAGCTGATACATGTCACCCTAAAAAGGGGGAATTGTTAAATATTAATTAGGTTATTCATTTTTTACTCTTAACCCTGTACTGGGTATATTTGCTGACATGACATTTAGAATATTGTTCTACACTTAGCATGAATAGATGATAGTGCCAAATATAGAAACAGGTACAATGTGAGACAAAAACTCAGCCTTGAAAGGATTATTAAGAAAAGGTCATTCAAATATTTTGAGGAGATTCACAAGGAATGAACTGCTGCTGGAGTAATTGCTTCAAGAGCCACCACACACAGATGTATCCAGGATATGGGCTACAAGTGTCACATTACCTGGGGTCATGCCACTCATGACCAATAGACAACACCAGAAGTGTATTCCCGGGCCAAGGAGAAAAAAAACTGGACTGTTGCTCAGTGGTCCAAGGTGTTGTTTTCAGATGAAAGTAAATTTTGCATTTCATTTGGAAATCAAGGTCCCAGAGTCTGGAGGAAGAGTGGAGAGGCACACAATCCAAGCTGCTTGGGGTCTAGTGTGAAGTTTCCTCAATCAGTGATGGTTTGGGGAGCCATGTCATCTGCTGGTGTAGGTCCACTGTGTTATATTAAGACCAAAGTCAGCACACCCATCTACCAGGAAATTTTAGAGCACTTCATACAATACAATCTATGGGGTATTGTCAAGAGGAAGATGAGAGACACAAGACCCAACAAGGCAGAAGAGCTGAAAGCTGCTATCAAAGCAACCTGGGCTTCCATAACACCTCAGCAGTGCTACAGGCTGATCGCCTCCATGCCACGCCGCATTGATGCAGTAATTAATGTAAAAGGAGCCCCGACTAAGTAATGAGTGCATTTATTGAACATACATTTCAGTAGGCCAACATTTTGGATTTAAAAATCATTTTTTAAAGCTGGTGTTCTAAAGTATTCTAATTTACTGAGATAATGACTTTCGGGTTTTCAATGGCTGTAAGCCATAATCATCAACATTAACAGAAATAAACACTTGTAATAGATCACTCTGTTTGTAATGACTCTATATAATATATAAGGTTCACTTTTTGTATTGAAGAACTGAAATAAATTAATTTTTTGATGATATTCTAATTTTGTGAGAAGCACCTGTAGGTGATTGGACAGGGTTAATTTGTGTATCTTACTATATGCACATCCAGTTCAAACTACTAACACTGACCTACAAAGCTATCCACAACCTGTCCTATTACTATATCTCTGAACAAATCTCCCAATATCTTCCTTAACGTAATCTTCAATCCTCCCAAGACCTCCTACTGTCCTCCACACTTATTTGTTCCTCACACAACCGCCTCCAAGATTTCACCCAAATATCCCCATCCTCTGGAATTCCACGCCTCAACATGTCCGATTATCCACCTTCCTCGGATCCTTCAGACGGAACCTGAAAACCCATCTCTTCAGGAAAGCCTACAGCCTGCAATAACCATTCTGCCACCTTGCCACCACCCGAGCATCCGCCTCATCACCACCCGAGCTACCTCCTCACCACCACCCGAGCTTCCACCTCGCCACCACCCGAGCTGCAACCTCCCGAGCTGCCGCCTCGCCGCCACCACCAGAGCTGCTGCCTCACCAACACCACAAGAGCTGCCGCCTCACCACCACCACCAGAGCTGCCGCCTCACCACCACCACCAGAGCTGCCGCCTCACCAACACCACCAGAGCTGCCGCACCCCGACCTTCTGTCTCTTCCCCATTATCCCGTAGAATGTAAGTCCGCAAGGACAGGGTCCTCTCCCCTCTGTACCAGTCTGTCATTGAAAATTTGTTTACTGTAAACGATATCTATAACTTTGTAACCCCTTCTCATATACAGCACCATGGAGTTAATGGCGCTATATATATAAATAAATAATAATAATATGTACAAAGAGCCATCAGCAGCTACACCACATTGAGTAGGTTGTAGGTTTACCACTGTTGTTGCTGCTTCCACCTTCCTTCTCCTGCTGCTCCATAATACACAGGGGTCTTTCTTAAGGTGGTTGCACCCATCAGATAACTTATGAATGACTAATCATTTGATTGAAAGCTATCTCTCTGGATCACCCTTCCCATTCTCATGTACGCTAGGCATATGTTTTGTATGAACGGAGTTGAGTAGGCCACTACAAGACAGCTATGTCAATGGAGAATAAAGGAATGGGAAGCTTTAATTCAAAATGGCCAATCTTTCTTCCATTAAATTAATTATTTATTGGGGGTGGTAGTCTGAAGGCCCCCTATATACATCAGATGGCTACATTTTGTTGACGTTAGATAGCACAAATCTCCCCTATGTTCACATGCTCTATACTCACAGCCCTCCTTACAGTTGTATCCCTCATCTCAGAAGCAGGAAGTCTCACAAAGCTGCAAAATTTGTGAGACTACTCTGCTGCCTGTAAAGAGCCTTACTTCAGCTGACTTCATTCTCCCTTTCTTAAAGGCCTGAGTTTTTTTTAGAAAAACTGAAATGGTTGCTATACTGTTTTATTTTTTTAAACTTCCCAAAAGTTTATATATCTTAAAAACTGACTTTTTAAGGCAAAATTCCAGTTTATTACCAGTCTTTTCAAATCTCTCACACATTTTTTTTTTATTTCTATTCAAGGTTTAAAGATTTTCTGGCATTTCAGTCACATCTGTGCATACAATTTCTTCTTCATCGTTTTCCATAAATTTGATTTGCATTTCAGACTCTTTTTGCACCTGAAACCAAAGAAGACCGTTTGGTTACATGTGTAGAACTAATATGCGCAATATGGCATGACTTGTTGCTATCAGTTGATAAAACTATTGAAGTGCTTATAACAATTATAAGGACGCACACTGTATGTATGGTTTCAATAAATGTTTTTATGGACACAGATCCCCTATACATATATAGGTTAGACTTTACTGACGTATAAGATCTTTTAAGTCTTGGTTTACACCATGTTCGGTGATACAGTAGATAGTATACACTTGTAAAAAATTATGTTGACTTTCACTATACAAACCATGATGCACAAGGGAACAAAGTCTTAGCTCCATATCAAGATATGAACAAAGTAGAAAGGGTATAGGTTTAATATAGGGCTATGATACTGTTACAGTATATCTATTAAAGTGCTGTAGCACATTGGGGTTTATCCCTGAAGAGCCATTCAAGAGGGAATTATGACTCTCTTTTGCTTCACCAAATAATCATTGCATAGAAATTTTGTGATGCTGGCTTTTCTACTTAATGCTTCCAATACCATGACCAATTGCTCTGTGGGGATTTAATGTTGGAGTTCAAAATTCTCTGACAATAGTGAGTGGGCTATGGCACTGTTTATTTTACAGGGGACATCATGCGATAAAATGGTTCTGGTTCATTATTTTTTACATCATCCATTTACATAATGAGGGATTTTAGAATTCGTCCAATTAACCCTCTAATACCCTTTGTTTACTCATGACACTTAGCCCGTTCTAGCACACACCTAACCTCACCTACATTTCATTGGAAATACCTACTGACACTTTACTTAATTGAAAAAGCCACAGTCGCATCCATTTACTAATAAAACAGTTATGCAAGCATTTAAAAGAGTTTTCCACTCCTAAAAATATTTCCCATGTGTTTATTCATCTTCAAATAGGTATTTTCCAAAATACAGTACCGTGCAAAAGTTTTAGACACATGTCAAAAGTGTTGCAAGGTAAAAATGCTTTTAAAAATAGTGTTAGTAGTTATTTATTGTATCAATTAACAAAATAAAAAGTGAATGAACAAAAGAGAAATCTAAATCCTGTCAATATCAAAGTAGACCTGGTTAAAGTGTCACATTTCAACCCTTGGGCTGATGCTGCCTGGCAGACTTAAGACAGCCGAAGGGCTGAAAACAGTGGCCCATGTTTCACAGCATCTGGCCGCCCTCCTCCACCCAGCATTTTGATTTCACAGCAATCTGCATCCTCTCGATTTAGGTAGTGGTGAATATAATGGTGGGTGATAGAGCCGCCGCTCCTCCTTCCATCATTCAACTTGGGCGTGTAAACATGTATAGTAGTTGCGATGAAGTCACTACATCCTGTCTATGTGTGGCACATCAGTGTAAACAGCAAAGACTGGACCAAAGCATCAAGGGAACGGGAGCAAGGGGACTAATTTTTTTTATTTTTTTATATGTGTGAATGTGTATGGGCTCATACTGTATATAGGGGAAGTGTTGTATATGCTCATACTATATGTAGGGGCAGTGTTGTGTTTGTTCATACTGTATATAGGGGCAAATTTGTGTGGGCTCATATTGTATATAGGAGCAGCATTGTGTGGGCTAATTCTGCATATAGGAAGGCTGTGTGTGGGCTTATCTTATATATAATCCCCAGTTGAAAGGAGCAATTAGACCCATATAAGGTAAAAATTGTATACATTTATTAATTAATGCTCATTAAATTACCATTTGTATAAAAATCAGAATTAATACATATACTGAACAAATGCTGTGAAGGTCACAAACACATATGTATACTGGGTGTTGTAGTGGCCTATTTTTTGGACACTGATACTGTGAGTGGCACTATATATATGACATTGCAATTACCTAGTACCATGATAATTTTGCAGACATATGTTGAATCTTACACTTTGATGGAATATATATTTTTTGGAGTCTGTAACTCCTAGTCCAATGAGTAGTTAACAGTCATTTCTTATTACGTGTTTGTGACCTTCACAGCATTTGTTCAGTATATGTATTAATTCTGATTTTTATACAAATGGTAATTTAATGAGCAGTAATTAATAAATATATACAATTTTTACCTTATATGGGTCTAATTGCTCCTTTCTTCACTTTGCATATAAATTAATCTTGGAGTATGCCCTATTGCTTGTAATAGCATTAGTTGTTTTATTAACTCTGTTTTATTTAAAAACCCCAGTTGAGACTTCCAGCCGCTGCCCCCGAATCCCATACGGCACCGCGGTAGTGTCACTCGCGCAGGTGCAGTTCTGCGCCTGTGAAAGTGACATACACGTCTCCACTATTCCCACGCAGGCACAGTAACGGCCGCGTCATTACTATGCATGTGCGGGAATAGCGGTGACGTGTATGTCACTTGCGCCTGCGCAAGTGACATTCACATCACCGCTATTCCTGCGCATGCGCAGTAACAGTCACAACTGCGCGCTCTACCCGCTCATGCGCGGTAACAACGCGGCTGTTACTGCGCTTGCGTGGAGAATAGCGGTGACGTCTAATTTCACCGTACTGTACTCCCGATGCGATAGTGGTGACACGCGTTGGGTTCTGACGCTCCCTGGTCCATTGGTTTGCACTATTTCTGGTCATGTTTCCTAGGCTTTCATTTATCTTTATTTGTAGGACTTGTTTTACTGCCTAAATCCCCCATGTATATCTCTATCTGGGTTCAGGACAACTGGGCTGTTGGGTGCAATTTAGTTTATGTGGTATCACATTATGTTATTTATCTTTGGCTCACAGCATGGTGCATATGGTTATTTAAACTGTCCTGATTTGTTCACATGACAGTGTTTACAAATTTACATCCATCCTGCATTTACCCAGTATGGTCCTTATTATATTGCATGGTCATGACACATGGCTATATTTATGGCAATGTTGCTAGTGAAACTTAGTAGGATCTGATTTAATCTGAGTCTTACACTTTCATTAAGGCCTTTGGGGATGTGCATGTAGGGTTATTTTCCCATTTATACTTGTTATCAAATAGCAGAACAGCTTTGCTTACTATTTGCTCTATTTTTTTAAAATTTTTGTGAGAACACATATGGTGAACAATTTATTGGGTCTTTATTCCCTAATGGCACTCCTACAATTAAGGCCTTTGGTATGTGCTATGTTTGATTTATCTTCATTTGCTGAATAGTAGCACATTGTATTGTGCTTATATTATACTATTCTTGCCTTCTATGTTCCTCCATGCAGAGGTTTTTTGTTTGCACATAATATTGTGTTACTAATATTCAATCCACAGCAATTTGTAGTCTGACTAGGACAAGAGTTATTTCATTAAGTGTATTTGTAGATTCTAAAATTATCATTAATTTATATCATGTGTGTATATGGCCAAGGGGTTCAACTCCTTTTTGGGGTATTTGTCCATAGTTTTAAATGGTTTTAATTCTGTGTGCTTTTTGGACTCTAATAATCTTTGGGAATTTGTCTATAAATACATTTGTGGTGGTCCCTGGAACATAGTATGCCTCTTTCTCTCTCCAGTTTGTTGGTAAGAAGAGGGGGCGAGGACAATATGGTGGACAGTGAGCAGCGAAGTTGGGTAATGAGTTAAGTATTGTTTCATTGTTTTTTTTCTACTTTTTTACATTTATTATGTACTTGGATCTCACCGGATCCCAAAGCATAATAAGGTAAATTCAATTAGCAGAGAATAAATTTGCTGCAACTCATATCTTCCAGTAAAATTCTTGCAATTTGGCAAATTCGAATCTCAGCAGATATGCTCATCACTACTTGGTGCCCTTTAATACTTTCAAAGATCCTTGGGTAGAGTTGAGCAAAAAGATTTGCAGGACACCAGTACAACATCAATGTTGGTTGCCTGTGAACCTTCTCCTGCCTGCTGTCATCACAGGCGCCCCTTCTGATAAGTAATCTCATCGCTAGATCATAAGTGGATCACATCAAAACAATGATATTCTGCTGGCCCTACAAATAATAAGAGGTGCCTGGGATGTTAGCAATCGTAAAGACATTCACAGGACTCTGGTCCTGCGACCATGAATTTCTAACTTGACCGCTGGACCATGGTCCTGCAAATCTTTTTGCTCTTCTATATACTTTAATCTTTGGTTAATCTCAACACACTTATTTGCTATTAAAATATTTAGAATTGAGAGTCCTCAGTGGTTGATACCTTTTAATGGCTAACTGAAAAGATGGTAACAAATTGCAAGCTTTCGAGACTACTCAGGTCTCTTCATCAGGCTAGACTAATCTATCTACTGGCTAACACGGTACTAAGATATACATCTTTCCTGTATTAATTTGCTATTGTGATTTGGGTTGAGAGGGGATCCATGACAGGTTCTCACCAACTTTTAAATTAAGAGATGCACCAAAACTGGACTTAATCACTTTTATGATCCTTGTGTCCTTTCAAGATTGTATGTGACAAAAGTGTAAACTGTCACTTTTCTAACAGAACCCTTTTGGTTTAGTCAGAGGAGGCCTTTTCCATTATTATTACTGTACAGTACATTCTAATAATAGTAAATTGAATCTCTATTATAACACTCTACTTCAAAGGAAAAAATATAGTATAATGTTAAAAGCAACCAAAATTAAAAGTGTAAAAATCTACTTACTGATTTTTCATTTTGCTGAACTTGATCAAACAATTTCTTTGATGGTCTAGGAATTTGCGGAAACAATATCTTCCATATTTTGAACCTTAAAGACAAGCAGAACTACATTGAATACTTTTGGTATGACTTAGATCAGTCTCTCATAAATCTAGTCAATTAAATTGCAAATAATTGTGTTCAAATAAAGGATCGTTGGTTTATATCAGCTTTTTTTTAGATTCAGGTCCAGGTCTTACTTTCATTACAATTAGTGCCATCTATTAGCTAAGTAAGTTTAGTGTCACCATTAATTCTGTCAAATAAATTGTGATGGAAAATCCATTGCACATAGAGAGGATAGTGAAAAATAGACACTACGTATTTGAATAAAAGTACACCATCAGAAAGTGATTTCATTGGTATCTGTCGATGGATCTGGGAAAACATCATGGTTTTTGTTATAAACCAAAAATCTCAATTCAATTCTGAACTGAGTCTTAGTCTCTAAACAGTTATTTGTATAAAAGTCCTTTTTAATGGGACTCTGTCAAGAGGAATTTCTACGTAAATTAAGCCCCTTCATGCCTGCATTTTTCATTCAGCCATCATCTGCCTTTATCAGTTGTCCACCCTTTTAAATGCCGCTGTCAATCTCTGACAGTTGCATCTAACACGCTCCGGAAGGGGGGGCACGTCATTTCACAAACACATCAATCCACCAAAGACATAATTGAGGGGTGCCGATGGGTTGCCATGACAGCTGGGGGTCTACAGAAGACCGCCGTGCTTGTCTGTCATGGGTATGTCAGAAGCTGCAGACAGTCACACTGCATCTAGCTGCAGAAGGTCTCTGTTTGGCTTTGCCGACATCTTCTTAACCCTTCTGACTTTTGACCCAGTGGCAACCTTTCTGCTGCTCTAATTGACATACCTGTACCTGGGTGTTAACAGACCCCCAGCCTGCTGCTGAGAGTTGCCTGTGATATTTTCGCTTATTGCCAGGGTCAGGCAGGGATAAGGTTCCTGCTCGGCTATAGGTCCAGAACCTACAGTTGTGCTCAAAAGTTTACATACCCCGGCAGAATTTTTGCTTTCTTGGCCTTTTTTCAAAGAATATGATTGATAACACCAAAACATTTTCTCCAGTCATGGTTAGTGGTTAGGCTGAGCCATTTATTGTCAAACCACTATGTTTTCTCTTTTTAAATCATAATGACAACCCAAAACATCCAAATGACCCTGATCAAAAGATCACATACCCTATTTCTTAATACCGGGTATTGCCCCCTCTAACATCAATGACAGCTTGAAGTCTTTTCTGGTAGTTGTGGATGAGGTTCTTTATTTTCTCAGATGGTAAAGCTGCCCACTCTTCTTGGCAAAAAGCCTTCAGTTCCTGCAAATTCCTGGGCTGTCTAGAATGAACTGCAAGCTTGAGATCTCCCCAGAGTGGCCCAATGATATTGACATCAGGAGACTGAGATGACCACTCCAGAACCTTCACTTTGTTCTACTGTAGCCAATGACAGGTCGACTTGGCCTTGTGTTTTGCATTGTTGTCATGATGGGACGTCCAGGAATGTCCCATGCACAGCTTCCGGGCTGATGATTTCAAATTTGCCTCCAGTGTTTGCTGATAATGTGCTGTATTCATCTTTCCTTCAACTTTTACCAAGTTTTCTGGGCCTTTGCAGCTCACACATCCCCAAAACATCAGTAGTCCACATCTGTGCTTTACAGTAGGAATGTTTATGGTTGTGGCCAAAAAGTTAAATTTTGGTCTCATCACTCCAAAATACCTTGTTCCAAAAATTTTGAGGCTTGTCTCTGTTTTGCTTATTGTAGGTGAGATAGTTTGTGGCATTTGCGCAGTAATGGTTTTCTTCTGGTGACTCGACCATGCAGCCCATTTTTCTTCAAGTGCCTCCTTATTGTGCATCTTGAAACTGCCACACCACTAGTGTTCAGAGAGTCCAGTATTTCAGCTGATGTTATTTGTGAGTTTTTCTTTGCACCTGAACAATTTTCTTAGAAGTTGTGGACAAATTTTTGCTCGTCTACCTGACCGTGGTTTTGTTTTTACAGAGCCCCTAATTTTCCATTTGTAGATCACAGTTTGAACGCTGCTGACTGGTATTATCAATTCCTTGGATATCTTTTTGTATCCCTTTCCTGTGTTATACAGTTTAACTACCTTGTCCAGTAGATCTATTGACAATTATTTTGCTTTCCCCATGGCTCACAATCCACAAACATTAGTGGCTGGATGAAGGATGCAAGAGTCTGTCTGGATCCCAGAAACTCACTCAGCTTTTATGCAGACACACTGATTACAAGCTAACAGGTCACAGGTGAGGATGTTACCATTAGTAGCTGGGGGCAGATGTTAGTAGCCAGGGGGGCACCAAACAATGCTCCCTCCCTACGCTATTAATATCTGCTCTTAGCTCTTAGTCACTGGCTTTCCCTGTCTGGCGGAGAAAATACTGCGGGAGAACACGCATTTTTTTTACAACAAATTTACATATTAAATTAACACCTACACGTCCAAAATTTTGCACACATACACTCATCTAATTATTAGTGAAAACCATATATCAAACTACATGAAATTAAATGGTTTACTGAATGTAAACCATGTGTCATTTCATGTCGGGTTCTGTAATGATTTTACAAAAGCCGGCAATTGAATTAGCAGCTATTATGCAGTGTAGGAGTGAATAAACTATAAATATATCTATATATACAGTGCCTACAAGTAGTATTCAACCCCCCTGCAGATTTAGCTGGTTGACACATGCGGAATTAACTTGGCATTGTGACATTTGTACTGTAGATCAGCCTGGAAGTGGGAAATGCACTGCAGGAAAAATTTTTGTTTTAATTTTTTTTTTTTTTTAAAACGTTAAAAGTTAATTCAGAGTGTCATTTATTATTCAACCCCTCAAACCACAAGAATTCTGTTTGGTCCCCCTAAAGTATTAAGAAGTAGTTCAGGCACCAAGAATAATGAGCTTCACATGTGTGGATTAATGATCTCTTTTGCCAGCCTTTTCTGACTATTTAAGACCCTCCCCAAACTTGTGAACAGCACTCATACATGGTCAACATGGGAAAGACAAAGGAGCATTCCAAGGCCATCAGAGACAAGATCGTGAAGGGTCACAAGGCTGGCAAGGGGTACAAAACCCTTTCCAAGGAGTTGGCCCTACCTGTCTTCACTGTTGGGAGCATCATCCGTAAGTGGAAGGCTTATGGAACTACTGTTAGCCTTCCACGGCCTGGACAGCCTTTGAAAGTTTCCTCCCGTGCCGAGGCCAGGCTTGTCCGAAGAGTCAAGGCTAACCCAAGGACAACAAGGAAGGAGCTCTGGGAAGATCTCATGGCAGTGGGGACATTGGTTTCAGTCAATATCATAAGTAACGTACTCCACCGCAATGGTCTCCGTTCCAGACGAGCCCGTAAGGTACCTTTACTTTCAAAGCGTCATGTCAAGGCTCGTCTACAGTTTGCTCATGATCACTTGGAGGACTCTGAGACAGACGGGTTCAAGGTTCTATGGTCTGATGAGACCAAGATGGAGATCTTTGGTGCCAACCACACACGTGACGTTTGGAGACTGGATGGCACTGCATACGACCCAAGAATACCATCCCTACAGTCAAGCATGGTGGTGGCAGCATCATGCTGTGGGGCTGTTTCTCAGCCAAGGGGCCTGGCCATCTGGTCCGCATCCATGGGAGGATGGATAGCACGGCCTACCTGGAGATTTTGGCCAAGAACCTCCGCTCCTCCATCAAGGATCTTAAGATGCGTCGTAATTTCATCTTCCAACAAGACAACGACCCAAAGCACACAGCCAAGAAAACCAAGGCCTGGTTCAAGAGGGAAAAAGTCAAGGTGTTGGAGTGGCCTAGTCAGTCTCCTGACCTTAACCCAATTGAAAACTTGTGGAAGGAGCTCAAGATTAAAGTCCACATGAGACACCCAAAGAACCTAGATAACTTGGAGAAGATCTGCATGGAGGAGTGGGCCAAGATAACTCCACAGACCGGTGCCGGCCTGATCAGGTCTTATAAAAGACGATTATTAGCTGTAATTGCAAACAAGGGTTATTCCACGAAATATTAAACAAAGGGGTTGTATAATAATTGACCCACACTTTTATGTTTAAAATTTATTAAAATTCAACTGAGCAACATAACTTTTTGTTTTGTAAGATTTATGCTTCTGTTAATAAATCCTACTCTCGTTTGCAGTTTGAAGGCTCTAACTTATTTGTATCTTATCAAACCAGCTAAATCTGCAGGGGGTTGAATACTACTTGTAGGCACTGTATATATATATATATATATATATATATATGTGTCATAATGACATGTGTATATATATATATATATATATATACTGTATATTCTATGTGTATATATCTATTTTTTCCATTCTTTATTAAATATGTCAGTGTGATTTTACAGTATACCGCACTGAATTGACGTCTTTTCTAAAGGACACCAGTGCGTATTTCTCGCAAGTCACACGTGTGGTCCAAGTGTAATCTGTATTTTTCTCGCCCCCATAGACTTGCATTGGCGTACTACGGGTGTAATACGCTGATAATCGCAGCATGCTGCGATTTTCTCGCCCAGTAAAATACGGGAGAGAAATATACAGATGATGGGAGCTGCCCCATAGAGAAACATTGGTCCGAGTGTAATGCGTTGTTTTGACGCATCTCACTCATCCGTATTCCTCTCTAGTGTGACGCTGGCCTAAGAAGGAGTCTTGTAGGCCTATTGGCAAGTTTGAAAATTGCAAGATTTCACTTTTTTTACATATTTTGCCATATGGAAATTTTCTAAAATATTATTACAAATTTATAAATATACATTAAATATTAAAATTTGATTTAGACAATTACCGTATATACTCGTGTATAAGCCGAGATTTTCAGCACCTTTTTTGGTGCTGAAAATGCCCCTCGGCTTATACACGAGTCATAGGGCAGAAACCAGTGGGGGAGGGGATGCCGCGGCAGGAGCCGGTGGCTGGGACATCATACTCACCCCTCCCCGTGCCATCGCTGAACGTCCCTGCAATACTGCGTTCTCCCCGGCTTCCTGAAGCTCTCCCCGGCTTCCTGCAGCTCTCCAGCGCTGAGCGGTGACGTAATACCCGCTCATTAAGGTCATGTAATATGGACGCGACGCCACTCCCATAGGCGTGGCGTAAATATTCATGGCCTTAATGAGCGGTATTACGTCACCGCTCAGCGCTGGAGAGCTGCAGGAAGCCGGGGAGAACGCAGGATTGCAGGGACGTTCAGCGATGGCACGGGGAGGGGTGAGTATGATGGAGGAGAGGACAAGGAGCACGGAGCAGGACGGGGGGGAACGGTGGACGGGGGAAGCATGGAGGAGGACGGTGGGGAGAACGGAGGACGGGGGAAGCATGGAGGAGGACGGGGGAGAACGGAGGATGGGGGAAGCATGGAGCAGGACGGGGGGGAACGGTGGACGGGGGAAGCATGGAGGAGGACGGGGGGGAGAACGGAGGACGGGGGAAGCATGGAGGAGGACAATGAGCACGGAGCAGGACGGGGGGAGGATGGAGGGCACAGAGAAGCACGGAGCAGGACGGGGGAGAGGATGGAGGGCACAGAGGAACACGGAGCAGGACGGGGGGGCACAGGAGGACGGAGAAGGAATGGGGGAGCACAGCGGAGGACGGAGCAGGAGGGGGGAGTACAGAGGAGAATGGGGGAGCACAGAGCTGGATGGGGGAGCAAGGAGCAGGACGGGGGCAGCACAGAGCAGAAGGGCAGTTTATACACCCGGCTTATACACGAGTCAATAAGTTTTTCCCAGTTTTTTGTGGCAAAATTAGCGGGGTCGGCTTATACACGGGTCGGCTTATACACGAGTATATACGGTAGTCATTTTCTGATGCCATTTTCTTTAAGACATCTCTGGGCTGAACGGAAATATAATAGCCCCTAAAATCATCATTCACTAAAAAGACAATGTTCATGATTAAGTAATACTTTACCTGTAACATAGGAAAATGAGGACACTAATGATAATAGCTGTACAAACTCCTACTACTATCAAAATATGATATATTGAGAACTGCACAAAATCTTCTCCTAAGGGAAATAAAATATACATTAAAGGTAAAAAATAACTTCACATCATCTAAATTAATATAAACACTGAATATTAGCTTCACATATATAGGTTTATAGTATTAATGATACAAGCAATGCTAAAAGCAACTTAACCCCTTACTGTCCATTGACGTGCACAGTCCGTCATGGCCGGGTGTCATGCCTTTGAACTACCACTGCGTGTAATATGACAGCTGACAGGCACGGCAAGAGGTGCGGGGACCCTAGCAGTAGGTCCCTGCACCCACAGAGCTGTGATTGGTCAGTCAATCTGACTGACCAAACAGCAGCGATCAGGCAGGAGAGGCTGAAATTTCAGCATCTTCTGCCCGATCAGCGCAGGAGCTCAGCGCTGCAGTGGCCGAGCTTCCTGAACTGACAGCTGGGAGTGGCGTCCGCGCTGCCCCTGGCTTTTAACCCCCTGACTGCTGCGATTGAGCGCGATCGCAGCGTTCAGGGGGGAGGAAGAGGGTCGGGAGTTCCCTCTGCCCCAGATCGGCGTCCCCGCACTGTAATTGCAGGGCCCGATCTCTGCCTTGATGACCCGGGGTTGTCACCTCCGGGTCATCCAGCTATGGAAAGCCGCTGTGACCATGCTCACAACACGGTCACAGCAGCTTTCTCCATTGGTATAATGCATTGCAATGCTGGAGCATTGCAATGCATTGTACCTGCAATCAAATGTGAAAAAGTGAAAGTCCCATAAAGGGACAAGGTAAAAAAAAAACAACATTTTTTTAAAAAATTTGTAAAAAAAAATATTAAAAAATAATAAAAAAAAATTCCCCTAAAAAATACACATTTTTATGTAAAAAAGCAAACAAACAAAAAAAATACATATGTTTGGTATCGCTGCATCCGTAAATTTCCCATCTATAAAAGTGTAACCCTAGTTAACCCCTTCAGTGAAAGCCGTAAAAAAAAACCACAAAAAAGTAGTAAATTATACTTTTTTTTCAAAGCGGTATCATCATACCACTTGGAAAAAGTGCAATAACACACGATCAAAAAGACGGATATAAATAAACATGGTACCGCTGAAAACATCATCTTGTCCCGCAAAAAACAAGCTGCCAAACAGCATCATCAGCGAAAAAATAAAAAAGTTATAGCTCACAGAGTAAAGTGATGCAAAAATAATTATTTTTTCTATAAAAGTTTTTATTGTGTAAAAAACGCCAAAACATAAAAAAAATATAAATGAGGTAACGCTGTAATCGTAGTGACCCGAAGAATAAAGCTGCTTTATCAATTTTACCACACGCGGAACGGAGGAGAAAAAAAACAATTTCTGAATTGCTGGTTTTTGTTCATTCTGCTTCCACAAAAATCAGAATAGGAAGCGATCAAAAACCGTTATGTGGCCGAATATGGTACTAATAAAAACGTCAGCTCGTCCCGCAAAAAATAAGCCCACAGAAAACTCTGTCGGCAGAAATATGGAAAAATTATAGCTCTCAAAATGCGGCGATGCAAAAATTTCTTCAAAAAATTCTTCCAAAAAAAGCTTCTTTTAGTGTGTGACAGAAGCTAAACATGAAAAAGGATGTAAATCTGGTATCGCTGTAATCGCACCAACCCGAAGAATAAAGTCGTCTGATCACTAATACCGCACGAGAACGGCATAAAAAATAAAATCAATTCTTCACCTTTTGTGGATTTGTTCATTCTGCCTCCCAAAAATCGCAGTAAGGCGATCACAGTGGTCCCCCACATATGGGGTATCAGCGCAATCAGGACAAATTGCACATCAACTTTTGGGGTCCTATTTCTCCTGTTACCCTTATAAAAATAAAAATTTGTGGGCAAAAAGATCATTTTTGTGGAAAAAAAATATGATTTTTTTATTTTCACGGCTCTACGTTATAAACTTCTATGAAACACTTGGGGGTTAAAAGTGCTCACCACACATCTAGATAAGTTCCTTGGGGGTTTAGTTTCCAAAATGGGGTCACTTGTGGGGAGTTTCTACTGTTTAGGCACATCAGGGGCTCTCCAAACGCGACATGACACCCGCAGACCATTCCATCAAAGTTTGCATTTGAAAACGGCGCTCCTTCCCTTCCGAGCTCTGCCATGCGTCAAAATAGTGGTTTACCCCCATATATGGGGTATCAGCGTACTCAGGACAAATGGCACAATTACTTTTGGGGTCCTGTTTTCCTTTGGAAAATAAAAATTGGGGGTGGAAAGATCATTTTTGTGGAAAAAATATGATTTTTTAATTTTACGGCTCTACGTTATAACCTTCTGTGAAGCCCCTGGGGGTTCAAAGTGCTCACCACACATTTAGATAAGTGATAAGAAGCACGGCACTCATCAAAAGGGGTATATGGTGCTCAAGTCGGGTTTCCAGCCCAGTAAACAATAACAAAAAATAACTTGGCACTCAATTAAAGACATGAGAGGATGATTTCCGTGGGTGTAGATTTATTTGCATCCAAAACAAAATAGATATTATGTTGAACGTTTTCAGCCCAACAAAAGGACCTTCATCAGAACAAATTATTGCCTGAGCTGTAGTAAACAAGATGAAGCACAGAACATAAGGCTGTCAGTTGGTAATCATATGCAAAACATATATACACAAACTTAGGACAAACAGAAACACATTTTCATGTAATATAATGTAATAAATGTCAGAAAAGAAAATCGATGGTGGCAAGAACTTCATCCAATAGTGCATGAAAAGGTTAATTATATCCATGTGATTATTCCGTTAAGGAAAAAAAAATTTTGTTGTTTTTTTTAATTTATAAATTACTCAATGAAGAGCCTAAGGAGAAAGTCCAGAGAATAATGCTATTTAAAGCTAAAAAGGATATAGGAGAGTTCACAGGGTGATTAATGAGAAGCACAGGTGCTTATTGTGGTATAGCAGCCGTGGGGTAAACACCTAGAAGAGAGGAACATTCAGAGGAGTGAGGGTTAATTGGATACAATAAAATTTGGTACCTGAGCTATATCCGCTAGCAAGAGAAGTATCATCTATTTTGTAAGGACCCACATAAAAGGATAACTGAGGGCAGAGATTAATATAGGTTACAAAAGGTAAAAGCATAAGGCGTCACATAAAGGTGTCCTCAGGTGAGGAGCAAGCTGTTTTACCTGAACACAGGCTGGGCACACATCAACCAGAAAAAGTGCTTCTAGCTATATTCAACTAGCATGAGGGGGGCGCTGAGAAACATGTTAAATAAAATAAGTCTGTTGTATGATAGTAGGAGTCCGGCACAGTGCCTAATAATATACATTTAGATAAGTTCCTTGGGAGGTCTAGTTTTCAAAATCGGGTGACTTATTGGGGGTTTCCACTGTTTAGGTACATCAGGGGCTCTCCAAACGTGACATGGTGTCCGCTCTCGATTCCAGCCAATTTGACATTCAAAATCTCAAATGATGCTCCTTCCCTTCTGAGCACTGCCGTGCGCCTAAAGATTGGTCTTCCTCGACACATGGGGTATTGGTGTACTCAGGAGAAATTGTACAACAAATATTGTGGTTCATTTTCTCCTGATACCCTTGACAAAATAAAAAAAATTGTGTCGAAAGAAAAATTTTGGGGAAAAAAAGTTAAATGTTCATTTTTTCCTTCCACATTGCTTCAATTCTTGTGAAGTACCTAAAGGGTTAATAAACTTCTTGAATGTGGCTTTGAACACCTTGAGGGGTGCAGTTTTTAGAATGGTGTCACTTTTGGGTATTTTCTGTCATATTGACCCCTCAAAGTCACTTCAAATGTGAGGAGGTCCCTAAAAAAATGGTTTTGTAAATTTTGTTGTAAAAATGAGAAATCACTTTTCACACTTATAACTTCCTAACAAAAAAAAATGTTGGTTCCAAAATTGTGCTGATGTAAAGTAGACATGTGGAAAATGTTATTTATTAACTATTTTATGTGACATATTTCTCTGTTTTAAGGGCATAAAATTAAAAGTTTGAAAATTGCAAAATTTTCAAAATTTTCACCATATTTCCGCTTTTTCATAAATAAATGCAAGTTATATCGAATAAATTTTACCACTATCATGAAGAACAATATGTCACGAGGAAACATTCTCAGAATCGCCAAGATCCGTTAAAGCGTTCCAGAGTTATAAGCACATAAAATGACAGAATTGTAAAAATTGGCCTGGTTATTAACCTACAAAATGGCTTGATCCTTAAGGGGTTAATTAGAAACAGCAGGTTGAATGGTGGTAAAAGTTTCTGTAGTCTTCTTTAACATGACTGTCAGAGAAAACTATGGGGGCATCCTGATTCTTTCCCAACAGATGGCATCAGGACGAGGAAGGTCATACCATTGGAATTTTCATGGCCAAATGTTTTGGTTTCAGGTGAGATATGTCTTCTGAAAGAATAATAGTCATCTCATGAGTATGTCTATCTTAAAGGGAATCCATCAACAGTTATGACCACTTAATCTGACAACAGCATAATGTAGAGATAGAGACACTGATTCCAGCGATGTCTCACTTACTAGGTTACTTATTCTACTTTTCATAAATCACTGTTTTAACAGCAGGCGATTATCCCTAGAGGACCTGGAAACCTGCTGCCAGGTAGTCCTCCATATTCATGAGCTCTGTATAACCCCACCCCCACCACTAATTGGCAGCTTTCCATGTGCACAGTACATGGGCACAACGTTGGCAATCAGTGGTGTAGGTGGGGTTATATTGAGCTCAGCATTCAGAGAACTGGTAGATCTGCAGCAGAGAAAACATCAAAATGACAGCAAGCAGCTGCCCCTACATTATGCTGATCTCTGATGGGATAGCAAAAACCAGGTGACAGATTCCCTTTAAGTAATACAATGTTAGTCTTGACCAATATTGTAGAAGTTACAATCTGATCCATCACCATTAAGCATCAAGGAGCATCCACTGAATAAAGCTATTTAGGAGAGATTCAAATACATATTAACCCCTTCAAGACCCAGCCTATTTTGACCTTAAAGACCTTGCCATTTTTTGCAATTCTGACCAGTGTCCCTTTATGAGGTAATAACTCAGGAACGCTTCAACGGATCCTAGCGATTCTGAGATTGTTTTTTCGTGACATATTGGGCTTCATGTTAGTGGTAAATTTAAGTCGATAATTTTTGTGTTTATTTGTGAAAAAAATGGAAATTTGGCGAAAATTTTGAAAATTTTGTAATTTTCAAATTTTTAATTTTTATTCTGTTAAACTAGAGAGTTATGTGACACAAAATAGTTAATAAATAACATTTCCCACATGTCTACTTTACATCAGCACAATTTTGGGAACAACATTTTTTTTTGTTAGGAAGTTATAAGGGTTAAAAGTTGACCAGCGATTTCTCATTTTTACAGCAAAATTTACAAAACCATTTTTTTTAGGGACCACCTCACATTTGAAGTCACTTTGAGGGGTCTATATGGCAGAAAATACCCAAAAGTGACACCTTTATAAAAACTGCACCCCTCAAGCTACTCAAAACTACATTCAAGAAGATTATTAACCCTTCAGGTGCTTCACAGGAACTAAAGCAACGTGGAAGGAAAAAATGGACATTTTAATTTTTCCAACAAAAATTTTCTTTTAGCATCAATTTTTTCATTTTTACATGGGCATCAGGATAAAATGGATCCTAAAATTTGTTGGGCAATTTCTCCTGAGTACACAGATACCTCATATGTGGTCATAAACCACTGTATGGGCGCACGGCAGGGCTCAGAAGGGAAGGAGCGCCATTTGACTTTTTGAATGGAAAATATGCTGGAATATTTAGCGGTTGCCATGTCACATTTGGAGAGTCCCTGTGTGCCTAAACATTGGAGCTCCCCCACAAGTGACCCATTTTGGAAACTAGACCCCCTAAGGAACTTATCTAGATGCATAGTGAGCACTTTGAACCCCCAGGTGCTTCACAAATTGATCTGTAAAAAAAAGAAAGTACTTTTTTTTCACAAAAATTTTCTTTTAGCCTCAGTTTTTTCATTTTCACATGGGCAACAGTATAAATTGGATCCTAAAATTTGTTGGGCAATTTCTCCTGAGTACACAGATACCTCATATGTGGTCATAAACCACTGTTTGGGCGCATGGCAGGGCTCAGAAGGGAAGCAGCGCCATTTGACTTTTTGAATGGAAAATATGCTGGAATATTTAGCGGTTGCCATGTCGCATTTGGAGAGTCCCTGTGTGCCTAAACATTGGAGCTCCCCCACAAGTGACCCCATTTTGGAAACTAGACCCCCTAAGGAACTTATCTAGATGCATAGTGATCATTTTGAACCCCCAGATGCTTCACAAATTGATCTGAAAAAAAAAGAAAGTACTTTTTTTTCACAAAAATTTTCTTTTAGCCTCAGTTTTTTCATTTTCACATGGGCAACAGTATAAATTGGATCCTAAAATTTGTTGGGCAATTTCTCCTGAGTACACAGATACCTCATATGTGGTCATAAACCACTGTTTGGGCGCATGGCAGGGCTCAGAAGGGAAGCAGCGCCATTTGACTTTTTGAATGGAAAATATGCTGGAATATTTAGCGGTTGCCATGTCGCATTTGGAGAGTCCCTGTGTGCCTAAACATTGGAGCTCCCCACAAGTGACCCCATTTTGGAAACTAGACCCCCTAAGGAACTTATCTAGATGCATAGTGAGCACTTTGAACCCCCAGGTACTTCACAAATTGATCCGTAAAAAAAAGAAAGTCCTTTTTTTTCACAAAAATTTTCTTTTAGCCTCAGTTTTTTTCATTTTCACATGGGCAACAGTATAAATTGGATCCTAAAATTTGTTGGGTAATTTCTCCTGAGTACACAGATACCTCATATGTGGTCATAAACCACTGTTTGGGCGCACGGCAGGGCTCAGAAGGGAAGGAGCGCCATTTGACTTTTTGAATGGAAAATATGCTGGAATATTTAGCGGTTGCCATGTCGCATTTGGAGAGTCCCTGTGTGCCTAAACATTGGAGCTCCCCCACAAGTGAACCCATTTTGGAAACTAGACCCCTAAGGAACTTATCTAGATGCATAGTGAGCACTTTGAACCCCCAGGTGCTTCACAAATTGATCCGTAAAAAAAAGAAAGTACTTTTTTTTCACAAAAATTTTCTTTTAGCCTCAGTTTTTTTCATTTTCACATGGGCAACAGTATAAATTTGATTCTAAAATTTGTTGGGCAATTTCTCCTGAGTACACAGATACCTCATTTGTGATCATAAACCACTGTTTGGGTGCACGGCAGGGCTCAGAAGGGAAGGAGCGCCATTTGACTTTTTGAATAGAAAATATGCTGGAATATTTAGCGGTTGCCATGTCGCATTTGGAGAGTTCCTGTGTGCCTAAACATTGGAGCTCCCCCACAAGTGACCCCATTTTGGAAATTAGACGCCCTAAGGAACTTATCTAGATGCATAGTGAGCACTTTGAACCCCCCAGGTGCTTTACAGAAGTTTATAACGCAGAGCCGTGAAAATAAAATATCATTTTTTTTTCTCAAAAAATGATTTTTTAGCCCACTATTTTTTATTTTCACAATGGTTACAGGAGAAATTGGACCCCAAAAGTTGTTGTCCAGTTTGTCCTGAGTACGCTAGTACCCCATATGTGGGGGGGAACCACTGTTTGGGCACACGTCAGGGCTCGGAAGGGATGTAGTGACACTTTGAAATGCCAACTTGATGGAATGGTCTGCGGGCATCTTGTTACGTTTGCAGAGCCCCTGATGCGCCTAAACAGTAGAAACTCCCCACAAGTGACCCCATTTTGGAAACTAGACACCGCAAAGAACTTATCTAGATGTGTGGTGAGCACTTTGAACCCCCAAGGGCTACACAGAAGTTTATAACGCCCGGGCATGAAAATAAAAAAATCATATTTTTTCCACAATCAGGATCTTTTAGTCCCCAATTTTTTTATTTTCGCAAGGGTAACATGAGAAATTAGACCCCAAAAGTTGTTGTCCAATTTGTCCTGAGTATGCTGATATCCCATATGTGGGAGAAAACTACTGTATGGGCACACGTCGGGGCTCGGATGGGAAGTAGTGACCTTTTGAAATGCCCACTTGATGGAATGGTCTTCGGGCGTCATGTTACGTTTGCAGAGTCACTGATGTGCCTAAACAGTAGAAACTCCCCACAAGTGACCCCATTTTGGAAACTAGATCCCCCAAGGAACTCCTCTAGATGTGTGGTGAGCACTTTGAATCTCCAAGTCCTTCACAGAAGTTTATAACGCAGAGCCGTGAAAATATAAAATCATTTTTTTTTCCACAAAAATAATTTTTAGTCCCCAATTTTTTTTCCCAATGTTAACAGGAGAAATTAGAACCCCAAAGTTGTTGTGCAATTTTTCCCGAGTACGCTGATACCTCATATGTGGGGATAAACCACTGTTTGGGCATACGTCGGGGCTTGGAATAAAGGGAGCACTGTTTGACTTTTTGAACGCAAAATTTGCAGGAATCAATGGTGGCGCCATGTCGCGTATGGAGACCCCCTGATGTGCCTAAATAGTGGAAACCCCTCAATTCTAACTCCAACCCTAACCCCAACACACCCCTAACGCCTACACACACCTAACCCTAATACAAACCCTAATCATAACCCTAACCCCAACACACCCTAATCCCAACTCTAACCATAAACCTAACTACAAGCCTAACCCTAATTCCAACCCTAACCCAAATTCCAACCCTAACCGTAATTCTAACCTTAGCCCTAATGCTAACCCTAACCCTAGTTCTAACCCTAAGGCTGGGTTCATATTGCGTTTTACCAGCCCGTTCAACACGTAGCGTTGACCGGCTGGTAACGGTATAGCATAACGCGATCGCGTTATGCTATACCCGCTAGCGCAGATGAATCAGCAGATAATCAGCCGCGGATCAGCAGCAAATCAGTCGCGGATCAGCAGCAAAATCCGCCGCGGATCAGCAGCGAAATCCGCCGCGGATCAGCAGCGAAATCCGCGCGGATCAGCAGCGAAATCCGCCGCGGATCAGCAGCGAAATCCGCCGCGCATCCGCAGCGAAATCAGTCGCGGATCCGCAGCGAAATCAGTCGCGGATCCGCAGCGAAATCAGTCGTGGATCCGCAGCGAAATCAGTCGCGGATCCGCAGCGAAATCCGCCGCGGATAAGCAGCGAAATCCGCCGCCGATCAGCAGCGAAATCCGCTGCGGATCAGCAGCGAAATCCGCCGCCGATCAGCAGCGAAATCCGCTGCGGATCAGCAGCGAAATCCGCCGCCGATCAGCAGCGAAATCCGCGCGGATCAGCAGCGAAATCCGCCGCGATCAGCAGCGAAATCCGCCGCGGATCAGCAGCGAAATCCGCCGCGGATCAGCAGCGATGTCCGCCGCGGATCAGCAGCGAACTCCGCCGCGGATCAGCAGCGAAATCCGCCGCGGATCAGCAGCGAAATCCGCTGCGGATCAGCAGCGAAATCAGCCGCCGATCAGCAGCGAAATCCGCAGCGGATCCGCAGCGAAATCCGCCGTGGATCAGCAGCGAAATCCGCCGCGGATCAGCAGCGATGTCCGCCGCGGATCAGCAGCGAAACTCCGCCGCGGATCAGCAGCGAAATCCACCGCGATCAGCAGCGAAATCCGCCGCGGATCAGCAGCGAAATCCGCCGCGATCAGCAGCGAAATCCGCAGCGGATCCGTAGCGAAATCCGCCGCGGATCAGCAGCGATGTCCGCCGCGGATCAGCAGCGAAGTCCGCCGCGGATCAGCAGCGAACTCCGCCGCGGATCAGCAGCGAAATCCGCCGCCGATCAGCAGCGAAATCCGCCGCGGATCAGCAGCGAAATCCGCCGCCGATCAGCAGCGAAATCCGCAGCGGATCCGTAGCGAAATCCGCCGCGGATCAGCAGCGATGTCCGCCGCGGATCAGCAGCGAAGTCCGCCGCGGATCAGCAGCGAAATCCGCCGCGGATCAGCAGCGAAATCCGCCGCGGATCAGCAGCGAAATCCGCCGCGGATCAGCAGCGATATCCGCCGCGGATCCGCAGCAAAATCAGCTGCGGATCAGCAGCAAAATCCGCTAGGAAAAAAAAAAAAATTCTTTATTTTTTTTATTTGTCCCTACCTATGATAAAGGGGGGGTTCATTTACTTTTTTTATTTTGATCACTGTGACAGTTTATCACAGTGATCAAAATAAATTTTTGAACACTGGGGGGCGCACTGCGCATGCGCCGGCCGGCGGGCGCACTGCGCATGCGCCCGCCATTTTCCAATATGGCGGCGCCCATGAAGAGGCCCGGGCGGACGCCGGGCCCGATCGTGGGACATCGGTGGATCGGGAGAGGTGAGTAGGGGGATCGGAAGGCTGGGGGGGGGATAGGAAGTGGGGGCAGTGGACCAAAAGAGGAGGGGAGCTGTAAGTGACGGCGGTGACCGATCGCTGCCATCTTTCGGTGGCGGCGGCCGATCACCGCCGTGACTCGGTGTGGGGGGGGTCAGGGCTCGGTCTCCAGCCATGGCAGATGCTATTGCAGCATCGGCCATGGCTGGATTGTAATATTTCACCAATTAAATTGGTGAAATATTACACATTGCTCTGATTGGCTGTTTCACTTTTAACAGCCAATCAGAGCGATCGTGGCCACGGGGGGGTTAAGCCAACCCCCCTGTGGTGAAGCACAAAGGGTCCTGTAACTGCGGGTCGGGTGACCTTTGAGTGACCCCGGTCTCCCGGCCCGCAGGGACGAGATCCTTTCATGACGCCACATAGGCGTCATGGGTCGGAATGGCACAGGTTTTCATGACGCCTACGTGGCGTCATGGGTCGGGAAGGGGTTAAATAATAATGGCTTTAATGCCTTCATGACAAATGGCGTACAGTTACGCCATATGTCCTGTCCCTGCCTTTGATGTGGGCTTGCATTCTGAGCCCGCATATTTCCAGGCACACATTGGCTTATTTAATCAGCTATCATGTGCCTCTAACAGCTGCGGATGGAACATAATGGAGCCAGTGGTTGCTAACATGTTATCAGATGATCACAGATTCAAGTTTCCTAAAAAAAACTAAAAAAATACAGTAAAAGTGAGAAAAAAATGTTTTTAAAAATATAAAAAATTACAAAAGTTCAAATCACCCCACTTTTGCTCCTTAAAAATAAAACAATTAAATAATTAAAAATAAAAACATGAGTGTTAGGGGTCAAGTTCCCACTTCTGCACAAGGGGAATCTTGAACCATCCCGATGTGGTCTCCTATTAGTCCCTGGCCGCAGTGGACTCTGCTCAGCAGAGATGTCGGTCCCAGCATCTCACCCAGTCTAATACTGTGCAGAGGATTACTGCTGCCTCTCCAGGTTCTGCTATTGTAGCCAGTACTAGTCAGTGACGAGCAGATATCTTTGGGACTAAGTCCTGCATTTCCCCTTCTGAGCATGCCCAGGGCAAGATCTCTCATTGGAGATCAGGGGTCACATGCTCAGGTACTGCAGCAACTCCTATTGGTCCACCAGGAAGGTCCTGAAACTGCTTGTGTTCTGAAACAGTTTCTCATTGGTCCTTTTCTGGAAGGTCTTGTAGTTGCTGCTATAAAAAGTTGCATGGCCGCACGGCCATGCGTTAGTATCAATTCTGCTATGTCCTTTGCGCCAGTGTGGTCATGTACGCATGCGGTTAGGGCTCGGCTGAAATAAGCCCCTAGAATACCGGCACCTCCGGTGAGGAGTTTTTGTATGCACATGTTCAGGGCTTGGCTGAAATAGCCTCTAGAATACCAGTGTCACGACGTATAACAGATATATTCTATGATAGTAACCTATATCTAATGTGACAACATTCTATATTACATATAATAGAAAATATCAACATGTATACATAGTATCTGCCAGCAATGTCTTACCTGACATCATATCCTATGAATTGTGGGTCAATACTGTGTACGTGTCACGCTGTCTCAGGATAGAGGTGGACCGGGGTCTATGCTGACCCTGAACTGGGGTCCTGACTAGTCCCTCTACCTGGAGGTACTGTTAATGGTACAGAGGTCCAGGCCGCCAGCGTAACCCTGTCTCCTGTAGATCCCTGACCACTGTAATCTAGTCCTGAGAAGGAACCTGATTACCACCACAGGGAATGGGCAGGTCACAGCTTACACACAGTCTAAGACAAACGAAACAGACAAGGGTAAAGAAAACACTGTCTTGCATACAGAACTTCCACTACAGAGGAACACAAAAGGTAAAGGAGATAAACAATAAGCGAGGAGAGGAAAAACCACAACAGGCACTCTTAGCTTAAGTCTTCTCAGAAACGATCCACTCTGCTGGTCTGAATGAATGCTTTCACCGGCAACTTCCCCAGCAGACCAGCAGGTATATGAAGGAAGCTAATTAACAAAACATCAATCGCAGCTGGGCGAGGCTGGTCAGTCCAGCACCGAGAGAGAAAGAATTAACTCCCTCAGTGACGAAAAACACCCAGCACCAGAAACTCAGCTGTGCGAAGTCAGGGTGTGCAATCGCGACGATCTCCGCCGCGACACACCCGTGACAGTACCCCCCCTTCTACGAGGGGCCTCTGGACCCTCAGGGCCTGGTCTATCTGGGTGAGTAGTGTGGAAGGCCCGAACCAATCGGTCTGCGTTAATATCCGACGCAGAAACCCACATCCTCTCCTCAGGACCATACCCCTCCAATGAACAAGGTACTGAAGGGACCGGCGATTCCGACGTGAGTCAATGATCTTCGATACCTGAAACTCCAAATTACCATTGACCACCACTGGAGGAGGAGGTAGAGGTGACGGTATAACTGGTGCCACGTACCTCTTAAGCAACGATTTGTGGAACACATTGTGGATTTTAAACGTAGGAGGGAGGTCAAGACGGAAAGCCACCGGATTAATTATTGAACTGATCCTGTATGGCCCGATGAATCTGGGACCGAGTTTCCAGGAGGGAACCTTAAGTTTTATATTCTTGGTAGACAACCATACCAGATCGTTCACACTTAGGTCCGGACCAGACACTCTCCTCCTATCAGCCATACGTTTGTATCGGTTCCCCATAGTGCTCAGATTATTAAGCACTCCTCTCCACACTGAAGCAAGTGACGACGAAAATCGTTCCTCCTCAGGAACCCCAGAAGAGCCCCCCCATTGAAAGTACAAAACTGGGGGTGAAAACCATATGCCCCAAAAAACGGGGACTTACCAGTGGACTCGCTCCGCCTATTGTTAAGAGCGAACTCTGCCAGAGGCAAGAAAGAAGACCAGTCCTCTTGGTTCTCTGAGACAAAACACCGGAGATATGTCTCTAAGCTCTGATTCAGACGCTCTGTCTGACCATTGGTCTGCGGATGAAAAGCCGAAGAAAATGACAACTGCATCCCCCGACGAGAACAAAATGCCTTCCAGAATTTGGACACAAACTGAGAACCCCGATCCGACACCACATCGGAAGGCAACCCGTGAAGTCTCACAATCTCCCCAATGAACACCTGCGCCAGAGTTTTAGCATTAGGAAGAGCAGGAAGAGCAATAAAATGTGCCATTTTGCTGAACCTGTCAACTACAACTAGTATGACAGTTTTACCTGAAGACGGAGGGAGGTCCGTAATGAAGTCCATAGACAGATGGGTCCATGGACGCTCCGGGATTTTCAACGGTAAAAGGGCCCCAGACGGACGGGTATGTGGGGTCTTAGAGCGCGCACATACCCCACAGGACGCGACAAAAGTTACCACCTCTTTATTTAAGTTAGGCCACCAAAACCGGCGAGAAACGAGATCTACAGTTGCTTTACTCCCTGGGTGTCCTGCCAAAGCAGAATTATGATGTGCCTCGATAACCTTTTGTCTTAATTGATCTGGAACAAACAGTCTCCCTGGAGGTCCTACAGGGGCGTCCCCCTGAGCCTCCAATACCTCCTCCTCAAGCTCAGAGCAAACCGCCGACACCACAACTCCCTCCTGAAGAATAGGAACCGGGTCATCCGTCTTCCCGGCCCCCGGGAAACTACGAGATAAGGCATCAGCCTTTACATTTTTTGACCCAGGACGATATGTGACGACAAAATTAAACCTGGTAAAAAACAACGACCATCTAGCTTGTCTGGAATTCAGACGTTTTGCAGACTCTAAATACAGCAAGTTCTTGTGATCAGTAATGACGGTGACCGGGTGGACTGCCCCCTCCAAAAAGTGACGCCACTCTTCAAAAGCCAACTTAATGGCCAAGAGTTCCCTATTGCCGACATCATAATTCCTCTCGGCGGACGACAATTTTTTAGAGAAGAAAGCGCACGGATGCCATTTACCAGGGGACGGACCTTGAGATAATACCGCACCCACTCCTACGTCAGATGCGTCTACCTCCACAATGAACGGTTGTGATGCATCAGGTTGGATGAGTATGGGTGCTGAAGCAAAACATTTTTTCAAGGAGGAAAATGCTTGACAAGCTTTGTCAGACCACCTAGAAAAATCCGTCCCTTTTTTTTGTCATGTCAGTGAGAGGTTTGACAACGGATGAGAAATTACGAATAAATTTCCGGTAGTAGTTAGCAAACCCCAGGAAACGCTGCAGTGCTTTAAGATCCTCTGGCCGATCCCATTCAAGCACAGCCTTCACTTTCCCAGGGTCCATACGGAAACCGGAAGCTGACACCAGGAATCCTAAAAACTGAAGTTCTTGTACGGCGAATACACACTTCTCCCATTTGGCGTACAGTTTATTGTCTCGCAAGATCTGCAACACCTGTCTCACATGCTCCTGATGAGACACAAGATCCGGCGAGTAAATTAAGATGTCATCTAGATAAATGACAACAAACTGTCCCACTAGGTGGCGAAAGATGTCATTAACAAAATGTTGAAACACCCGGGGGCAGTAGTCAGACCGAAAGGCATGACAAGGTTCTCATAATGTCCCTCCGGAGTGTTAAACGCCGTCTTCCACTCATCCCCCTCCTTTATCCTAATCAGATTATACGCCCCCTGAGATCCAACTTAGAGAACCATTTGGCGCCCACAATCTGATTGAAGAGATCAGGAATAAGTGGGAGCGGATACGGATCGCGGACCGTAATCCGATTAAGCTCACGGAAATCCAGGCAAGGGCGTAGGCCTCCATCTTTTTTCTTCACAAAGAAGAACCCTGCGGCTACTGGAGAAGATGAAGGTCTAATATGCCCCTTGGCCAGACTTTCCGAAATATAATCCTTCATAGCTTGCCTCTCAGGACCAGAAAGGTTATATAACCTAGATTTTGGTAACTTAGCATCAGGAAGCAATTTTATAGCACAGTCATATGCGCGATGAGGAGGTAATTCTTGACACCCTTCCTCTGAAAACACATCCTCAAAGTCCTCCAGAAAAGGAGGTAAGGTTCTAGGCACGACCGCACCGATGACCGTGTTCATGCAGTTACTATTGCAAAATTCACCCCACTGGCTTATCTCTCTGGATTGCCAATTAATAACTGGGTTATGTTTAGTTAACCAAGGAAGTCCCAACACAATAGGAGTGGGAAGGCCCTCCAACACATAACAAGACAATAGTTCTTTATGTATTGCCCCCACTCGAAGGTCTATGTTATGCACGGCTTGAACAAAGCTACCTTGACCGAGAGGCCTGGCGTCAATAGAGAATATAGGGATAGGTTTGGCCAATACACTCAGTTGCATACCTTGCACCTGGGCAAACCGAGCGTCCACCAGATTAGCCGCGGCCCCACTATCCAGAAGAACAGAAATCCTCTCAGTTCTCGTACCTACCACCACCACCGCTGGTACGAGAAACTGAGACGGACTTGGGGACGAAATACATACTCCCAGATTGTCGTCCACCACACAACCTGGGATCAACAGTTTTCCGGCGACTCCTTGCTCAGCAAAGTACGGGATGGACACCCCCCAACAAAATGTCCCTTTCTCCCGCAGAAGTAACACTTTCCTGTCTTGCGGCGCACCGCCGATCCCCTCCCTCGAAACGATGTCCCTCCTAACTGCATAGGCTCCTCAGAACAAACCAGGGGAACCTCAATATTAGGGACTTTAGAAGGAGGTGGAGTCATCACAGGGGGCGGAGTTACCTCGCACCTCTCCCGAAGCCGTCTATCAATGCGAATAGCAAGGGCCATAGCGGCCTCCAGTGACGGGGGAGAATCATACTGAGCCAACACATCTTTTAATTTGTCAGATAATCCTTGACAAAACTGGCTCCTAAGAGCTGGGTCATTCCACTGAGTATCTGTGGCCCATCTACGGAACTCAGAAGAAAATTCCTCCGCCGGACGATCTCCCTGCTGTATCTTACGTAACTTCATTTCACAAGGGAGACCCGATCCGGATCATCATATACCATACCCAGGGCTGTAAAAAATCGATCTACTGACTGGAGAGCCGGGGAGTCCGGAGGAAGAGAGAACGCCCAGGATTGAGGGTCCCCTTGTAAGAGCGAGATGACAATTCCCACCCTCTGATCTTCACTCCCCGAAGACCGAGGCCGTAGCCAAAAATATAATTTACATGCCTCCCGGAAGGTAAAAAATTTGTCCCGCCCACCAGTGAACCTGTCCGGGAGAGCTACTTTAGGTTCAGATCTGGTTTGCTCCCGGGGGTACAAAACCTTGGACTTAACGTCCGTCAGCTCCATGGACAAACTCTGTAACTGCTGAGCTAACTGGGCTACTGGATCCATGGTAGATGGGGAGAATCTTTTAGAGTGGCCGGTGAAAATGTCACGACGTATAACAGATATATTCTATGATAGTAACCTATATCTAATGTGACAACATTCTATATTACATATAATAGAAAATATCAACATGTATACATAGTATCTGCCAGCAATGTCTTACCTGACATCATATCCTATGAATTGTGGGTCAATACTGTGTACGTGTCACGCTGTCTCAGGATAGAGGTGGACCGGGGTCTATGCTGACCCTGAACTGGGGTCCTGACTAGTCCCTCTACCTGGAGGTACTGTTAATGGTACAGAGGTCCAGGCCGCGTAACCCTGTCTCCTGTAGATCCCTGACCACTGTAATCTAGTCCTGAGAAGGACCCTGATTACCACCACAGGGAATGGGCAGGTCACAGCTTACACACAGTCTAAAAGTACTGCCACACTAAACAATCCCGCTAGCGATCACGATAACGACGCATACTAATGCGATCGCTAGCGGGATTGTTTCTATATCGCTAAGTGCGGCCACATTTAGCGATATAGTTAATGACGCTATCGCCGTTTGCGATCTTCTTAACGACTTTAGCGGTACAAAAGTACCGCTAAATCGCTAAGAAAAGGTGCCACACTAGCGATATATACTTACCCAGCGGGAGCGCCGACGAGAAAATAGGGTCCGGAACGATTCCAGCGACGAGCGAGATCACAGCAGGAAGCTCGTCGCTGGCAGATGCCGCACTGAACAACATCGCTAACGGGATCGCTAAATAGTGACGTTTTTTAGCGATCCCGTTAGCGATATTGTTCAGTGTGGCATACCCTTTTGACAAACGAAACAGACAAGGGGTAAAGAAAACACTGTCTTGCATACAGAACTTCCACTACAGAGGAACACAAAAGGTAAAGGAGATAAACAATAAGCGAGGAGAGGAAAAACCACAACAGGCACTCTTAGCTTAAGTCTTCTCAGAAACGATCCACTCTGCTGGTCTGAATGAATGCTTTCACCGGCAACTTCCCCAGCAGACCAGCAGGTATATGAAGGAAGCTAATTAACAAAACATCAATCGCAGCTGGGCGAGGCTGGTCAGTCCAGCACCGAGAGAGAAAGAATTAACTCCCTCAGTGACGAAAAACACCCAGCACCAGAAACTCAGCTGTGCGAAGTCAGGGTGTGCAATCGCGACGATCTCCGCCGCGACACACCCGTGACAACCAGCTACTCCGGTGAGGAGTTGGTTGTTTGCATTATTGTTGCATGACCACGGACTGCTATCAGTTCTGCAGTGATCTGTGTTCCTGTGAGGGTAACAGGACACAGTCTCTACCACAGCGACTCTGTGGAGTAACAGAGTTCGCTCTTACCGCCATATAGTGCCACAGCTTCTATATCTGCAACTCTGTGGAGTAACAGAGCTCGCTTACAGTATACCGCCATATTGTGCCATCTTACTAGCAGCAGGCTCTGCCTTCCCGGAGGACCCAAGGCTGCGAACGCACCCATCATTTATATTTATTTAGTGCGTTCCGCCAGCTCTAACATAATACTAGCGCCAGGGTCTGGCTAGTAAAATGGCGGACGACCAGTGTCTGCAGCGGAACATCCAGGAGCTGGAGGGTAGTTGGCGGACCTTGAGCGCACAACCTCAGCTGTGGATGTTACCGCAGTCGCTGTTCAGGCTGCTAGCGTGGCTGCAGCCAGTTTGTCCACTGCACCTCTGCCCCTACATTATCCCACCTCCCGCTTCCAGACAAGTTTGCTGGTGACAGCAAGCAATGTCGGGGAATCGTGAGTCAGTGCTCTACACAGCTCGAGAGACTCTAAAATAGGTCTTTTTAGGACCTCAGGTCACCCACGATACAGCGCTCCAACTGCTGGCAAGTTCACAGGGTTCGTCCTTGGTCAGCTATTTTGCTGTCCAATTTCGGACTCTGGCCTCGGAGTTAGACTGGCCAGATAAAGTCCTCATTCCCGTGTTTTGGAAAGGACTGGCGGGCCATGTGAAAGACGCCTTGGCTACCAGGGAAATTCCTGCCACACTGGAGAAGCATATCGCCATATCTACCCGTATCGACCTCCGTTTTCACGGGGGTTGGAGCGGTCCCAGTGTAGGCAGAGGTTCCGGCTGGCCCCCACCTTCGCCAGACCTCTAGAGTCTTTCAGTCAGGCGTCCGACTCCCATGAGGCCATGGAGGTTTCTCAAGCGGGACCTGAGTCCCGGGCTGCTCGAGTACCCGTGGTTTGTAACATCTGCCAGCAGTTAGGACATTATGCCAACAAATGTCCACAGCGGTCGGGAAAATGGTCGCGTCTAGTAACCCTGGGAGGAGGTTCACTAGAAACCGCTGCAGTTTCCACCAAGTTGTCCTTCAAATGGACAATTACTTTAGGTCCATCCACTCTCACTGTCGAGCCTTGTGTGGATTCTGGAGCCGAGGGGAATTTCATGTCATCTGCCTTTGCTCTCCGCCACGCTATACCTCAGGTGATGCTCGCCAAACCGGTGACTGTGCGAGTAGTGAATGGATCGACTCTGCCCTCACAAATCACCCACCAGACTATCCCTCTCACTTTATCTATGTCCCC
This sequence comes from Oophaga sylvatica, assembly GCA_033576555.1. NCBI lineage: Eukaryota > Metazoa > Chordata > Amphibia > Anura > Dendrobatidae > Oophaga > Oophaga sylvatica. The sequence goes on along the minus strand of JARQOD010000002.1, from coordinate 507,962,154 downwards.
TTCCCATCAGGAGAGTATTTCCTTTCTTTTCCTTCCCGACGGAATAGACGAGGTTTTGCTTGGAATACCTTGGCTCCTTCACCACTCTCCTCATATTGAGTGGTCCTCTGGGAGGATACTGGGTTAGGGTGATTCATGTAGAGGCAGGTGTGTCAGGGAGTGCGTTCAGGTCACCACCACAGAGATACCCGTAGACCTAACTCCTCTTCCCCAGTGTTATTGGTCATACACAGACGTTTTCTCCAAGAAGGCGATGGAGACTCTTCCGCCTCATCGCCCCTATGACTGTCCTATTGATCTCTTGCCTGTAGCAGAACCTCCTCGGGGAAGAGTCTATCCCCTCTCTCTTCATGAGACGGATGCCATGTCCCAGTATATTCAGGAGAATCTGGCAAGAGGGTTCATTAGGAAGTCGGTGTCACCAGCGGGGCATGGTTCTTCTTCGTGCAGAAGAAGAACGGAGAATTACGTCCGTGTATTGACTTCAGGGGTCTTAACGCCATCACCGTTAAGAATAAGTACCCGTTGCCCCTAATCTCTGAGCTCTTTGATAGGCTCCAGGGAGCAAAGGTATTTACTAAGCTAGATCTACGTGGTGCCTATAACCTGATTCGCATCCGTGAAGGGAACAAGTGGAAGACAGCTTTTAATACCAGGGATGGGCATTATGAATACCTGGTGATGCCCTTCAGGCTCTGTAATGCTCCCGCTGTTTCCCAAGACTTTGTCAATGACATCTTCCGGGATATGCTCTCCACCTCTGTAGTAGTCTATCTGGATGATATTCTCATCTTTTCACCAGATATAGACTCTCACCGGAGGGATGTCAACAGAGTCTTCAACCTCTTATGGGCAAACTCCATCTATGCCAAGCTGGAGAAATGCGTGTTTGAGCAGGAGTCTTTACCTTTCCTGGGCCAAATCATCTCCGCCCAGGGATTGGCTATGGATCCTGCCAAACTACAGGCTGTAATGGACTGGCAAGAGCCCCATTCTCTTAAAGCGGTGCATTAATTATTATCGCCAGTTCATTCCCCATTTCTCGACTTTGGTAACTCCCTTGGTAGCCCTCACCAAGAAGGGAGCAAATCCCAAGTTGTGGTCTGAGGAGGTCTCCAAGGCGTTCTCTTCCATCAAGTCACATTTTGCCAGTGCTCCCATATTACATCGCCCCGATATTGATAAGCTGTTTATTTTAGAGGTGGACGCCTCTTCTGTTGGTGCTGGAGCAGTCCTTTATCAAAAGGATGCTCAAGGTCGGAAGCATCCCTGCTTCTTCATTCTAAAACCTTTACACCAGCAGAGAGGAATTATTCCATCGGGGACAGGAAGTTGCTGGCTATGAAGTTGGCCTTCTCTGAGTGGAGACATCTTCTGGAGGGGGCTCGTTTTCCCTTCCAAGTCTTCACTGACCACAAAAACTTGGTGTATCTGCAAACGGCTCAGTGGCTAAATTCTCGCCAGGCCAGATGGTCCCTATTCTTCTCTCGGTTCCACTTCACCCTCCATTTCCTCTCCGGTGAGAAGAATATTCGGGCCGACGCTCTCTCTCGCTCCCTAGTGTCATCAGAGGAGGAGGATGAGGAGCCTCGGCTTATTGTCCCCGAAGAGAGCCTGAGAACAGTAGCCCCGGTTTCGCTAGAGTCTGTGCCTCCGGACAAGACTTTTGTGCCCACTAATTTGCGACCGGAGGTACTCTCTTGGGCACACTCATCCAGGGTGGGTGGACACTTTGGGGCAAAAAGGACAACTGAGTTATTGGCGAGGCCGTACTAGTGGCCACATATGGTCCATGACGTCAGGGAATATGTTCAGGCGTGTGTCTCCTGCACCAAGATCAAGTCCCCTCGACAACGGCCAGCTGGGTTACTTTTCCCTTTGCCTGTAGCAGATAGGCCCTGGGAGATGGTCAGGATGGACTTTGTGGTGGGCTTACCCAAGTCTCGGGGTTGCACCATCATTTGGGTGATCACCGACCACTTCTCCAAATTGGTGCACTTGGTGCCGCTACCACGGTTACCTTCTGCACGGGCCTTGGCAGCATTATTTATTAGACACATCTTCGGTCTACACGGTATGCCAGACAAGATTGTCAGTGATCGAGGTCCCCAATTTGTGTCTCGGTTCTGGAGAGTTGTGTCGTCTACTCTGTATTGAGTTAAACCTCTCCTCTGCATATCATCCTGAGACAAATGGGTTGGTAGAGAGGGCCAACCAGACCTTGGTCACATACTTGCGACATTTTGTCTCTGCCAGGCAGGATGACTGGGCATCCTTGCTCCCGTGGGCAAAGTTCGCGCTAAACAATGCTGTGACTGACTCCACCGGACAGACTCCATTCCACCTAAATTACGGCTAGCATCCGCGGGTACCGGTGCCCATGCCCGTGGCTTCCGCCAACTCCAGGGTTGCAGACTGGGCTGTGGAGGCACGGGACATTTGGGACCACACCCAGGATGCCATTTAGGCTTCCAAGGAGAGGATGAGGTCTTCTGCCGATGCCCATCGGCGTCCAGCTCCGACATTTGCTAATGGCGACCTAGTGTGGCTCTCCGCCCGAAACATCAGGCTGCGGGTGGAGTCCACTAAGTTGGCACCCTGCTATTTGGGTCCCTTCAAGGTCCTCGAGAAGGTGAACCCTGTGGTTTACCGTTTAGCCCTTCCCCCTCGCCTTGGTATCTCCGACACCTTCCATGTGTCCCTCCTAAAACCCGTGGTCATCTCCCGGTTGCCTGAGTCATCTGCCGGGACGTCGGGTTCATCTATGGACGATCACGAGGTGAACGCCATTGTGGGGTGCAAGGTGGTACGGGGCAAAAATAATTTTTGGGTAAATTGGAGGGGCTATGGGCCTGATGATAGGTCCTGGGAGCCTGCTGAGCATATTCATGCTCCGCAGCTCATTGCTGCCTTTGAACGTAGCGAGGCCCAAAGAAGGGGGTGCCCTAGAAGGGGGGTAATGTTAGGGGTCGAGTTTCCGCTTCTGCAGAAGGGGAAACTCGAACCATCACCGCTGTGCTCTCCTATCCGTCTCCAGCCACAGTGGACTCTGCTCAGCAGAGACGTCGGTCCCAGCGTTTCGCCCAGTCTAATACTGTGCAGAGGATTACTGCTGCCTCCCCAGGTTCTGCTATTGTGGCCAGTACAGGTCAGCGCCGAGCAGACGTCTTTGCGACTAAGTCCTGCGTTTCCCCTTCTGAGTATGCCCAGGGTAAGATCTCTCATTGGAGATCAGGGGTCACATGCTCAGGTACTGCAGCAACTCCTATTGGTCCGCCAGGAAGGTCCTGAAACTGCTTGTGTTCTGAAACAGTTTTTCATTTGTCCTTTTCTGGAAGGTCTAGTAGTTGCTGTTATAAAAGGGTTACATGGCCGCACAGCCATGCGATAGTATCAATTCTGTTATGTGCTTTGCGCCAGTGTGGTCATGTACGCATGCGGTTAGGGCTTGGCTGAAATAAGCCCCTAGAATACCGGCACCTCCGGTGAGGAGTTTTTGTATGCATGTGTTCAGGGCTTGGCTGAAATAGCCTCTAGAATACCGGCTACTCCGATGAGGAGTTGGTTGTTTGCATTATTGTTGCATGACCATGGACTGCTATCCGCTCTGCAGTGATCTGTGTGTTCCTGTGAGGTTACCAGGACACAGTCTCTACCACAGCGACTCTGTGAAGTAACAGACTTCGCTCTTGCAGTCATATAGTGCCACAGCTTCTATATCTGCGACTCTGTGGAGTAACAGAGCTCGCTTATACAACCATATTGTGCCATCTTACTAGCAGCAGGCTCTGCCTGCACGGTGGACCCCGGACTGCGAATGCACCTATTATTTATATTTATTTGGTGTGTTCCGCCAGCCCTAACATGAGAAATCCAGCTCAACGAACTTGTGAACAAACTTCTTTCTTTATTCACCAAAAAGTGCTCAGCAGAGGGTAAAACAACATCAGCGTTGACAGTTACATGATATGCTAAGTTCCGGTGAGGACACCGGTGTGTTGATTTATTATCATACACTGTGTGCAGAATTATTAGGCAAATGAGTATTTTGATCACATCATTCTTTTTATACATGTTGTCCTACTCCAAGCTGTATAGGCTTGAAAGCAAACTGTCAATTCTGTAAATCAGGTGATTTGCATCTCTGTAATGAGGAGGGGTGTGGTCCAATGACATCAACACCCTATATAAGGTGTGCTTAATTATTAGGCAATTTCCTTTCCTTTGGCAAAATGGGTCAGAAGAGAGATTTGACGGACTCTGAAAAGTCAAAAATTGTGAGATCTCTTGCAGAGGGATGCAGCAGTCTTGAAATTGACAAACTTTTGAAGCGTGATCACTGAACAATCAAGCTTTCATGGCAAATAGCCAACAGGATCGCAAGAAGCGTGTTGATAAAAAAAGGCTCAAAATAACTGCCCATGAATTGAGGAAAATCAAGCGTGAAGCTACCAAGATGCCATTTGCCACCAGTTTTGCCATATTTCAGAGCTGCAATGTTACTGGAGTATCAAAAAGCAAAAGGTGTGCCATATTCAGGGACAAGGCCAAGGTAAGTAAGACTGAAAAACCTTTGAACAAGAAACATAAGATAAAACATCAAGACTGGGCCAAGAAATATCTTTAAGACTGATTTTTCCAAGGTTTTATGGACTGATGAAATGAGAGTGACTCTTGATGGGCCAGATGGATGGACTCAAGGCTGGATCAGTAAAGGGCAGAGAGCTCCACTCCGACTCAGACGCCAGCAAGGTGGAGGTGGGGTACTGGTATGGGCTGGTATCATCAAAGATGAACTTGTGGGACCTTTTCGGGTTAGGATGAAGTGAAGCTCAACTCCCAGACCTACTGCCAGTTTCTGGAAGACACCTTCTTCAAGCAGTGGTACAGGAAGAAGTCGGTATCGTTCAAGAAAAACCTGATTTTCATGCAGGACAATGCTCAATCACATGCATCCAAATACTCCACCGCGTGGCTGCCCAGTAAAGGTCTAAAAGAAGAAAAAATAATGACATGGCCCCCTTGTTCACCTGATCTGAACCCCATAGAGAACCTGTGGTCCCTCATAAAATGTGAGATCTACAGGGAGGGAAAACAGTCCTCTCGGAACAGTGTCTGGGAGGCTGTGGTGGTTGCTGCACGCAATGTTGATCGTAAACAGATCAAGCAACTGACAGAATCTATGGATAGAAGGCTTTTGAGTGTCATCGTAAAGAAGGTGGCTATGTTGGTCACTGATTTTTTTGTTTTTGAATGTCAAAAAATGTTTATTTCTAAATTTTGTGTTGTATTGGTTTACCTGGTGAAAATAAACAAGTGACATGGGTATACATTTGGTTTTTATTAAGTTGCCTAATAATTCTGCACAGTAATAGTTACCTGCACAAAGAGATATCCTCCTAATATAGCCAAATCTAAAAAAAAACCACTCCAACTTCCAAAAATATTAAGCTTTGATATTTATGAGTCTTTTGGGTTGATTGAGAACATAGTTGTTGTTTAATTATAAAAATAAATCCTCTCAAATACAACTTGTCTAATAATTATGCAAAGGGCTCATACTCACATGCGAGGAAAGCGTCCGATGCTCGCATGTGAAATCCCAGCTTTGGCGCCGGCACTCGGGAGTGGAGCGAGTGGCTGCATATAAATACATGCAGCCGCGCACTCCACTCCCGACTGCCGGCGCCAGAGCTGGGATTTCACATGCGAGCATCGGACGCTTTCCTCGCATATGAGTATGAGCCCAAACAGTGTAGTTACTGACGAGGAACAAAGTGAAACACATATGAGATACATACAATTTAAAAACACGGGCTTTGGCTAAGTAAAAACATTAGAACAAATGTAACATAATCAATGATTGATTTTTAGAAATAAAGAAGAACTCTAAATTATTTGGGATATTTTTGAGAATATAATATGTTAGGCACTGTTATATATTTAATTTTGACACTCTGTGAAATAGTATTTATATACTTATTAATTTTTCACAGATTGATTATTTAACTATGATATACTGTTATTCACTGATATCAATATCCCTGAGGTGGTATTGTGTGTCAAAATATATTAATGGTATTAACCCCTTCACCCCCAAGGGTGGTTTGCACGTTAATGACCGGGCCAATTTTTACAATTCTGACCACTGTCTCTTTATGAGGTTATAACTCTGGAACGCTTCAACGGATCTTCGCGATTCTGAGATAGTTTTCTCGTGACATATTGTACTTCATGATAGTGGTAAAATTTCTTCCATATAACTTGCATTTATTTATGAAAAAAACGCAAATATGGCAAAAATTTTGAAAATTTTGCAATTTTCAAACTTTGAATTTTTATTCCCTTAAAACAGAGAAATATGTCACACAAAATAGTTAAGAAATAACATTTCCCACATGTCTACTTTACATCAGCACAATTTTGGAAACAAAATTTTTTTTTGTTAGGAAATTATAAGGGTTAAAAGTTGACCAGCGATTTCTCATTTTTACAACAAAATTTACAAAGCCATTTTTTTTCGGGACCACCTCATATTTGAAGTCACTTTGAGGGGTCTATATAGCAGAAAATACCCAAAAGTGACACCATTCTAAAAACTACACCCTCAAGGTACTCAAAACCACATTCAAGAAGTTTATTAACCCTTCAGGTGCTTCACAGGAGCTGAAGCAACATGGAAGGAAAAAATTAACATTTTACTTTTTAGTCACAAAAATGATCTTTTACAAACATTTTTTTTATTTTCACAAGGGAAAAAGGAGAAAAAGGACTGATAAAGTTGTTGTGCAATTTCTCCTGAGTACGCCGATACCCCATATGTGAGGGAAAACCACTGTTTGGGCACACGGCAGAGCTCGGAATGGAAGGAGCGCAGTTTGACTTTTCCAAACCAAAATTGGCTGGAATTGAGAACGGACGCCATGTCGCCTTTGGAGAGGCCCCGATGTGCCTAAACAGTGGAAAACCCCCCACATGTGACCCCATTTTGGAAACTAGACCCCCTAAGGAACTTATCTAGATGTGTGGTGAGTAGTTTGAACCCTCAAGTGCTTCACGCAAGTTTGTAATGTAGAGCCGTGAAGAAAAAAAATCATATTTTTTCCACAAGCATGATGTTTTAGTCCCCAAATTTTTATTTTCCCAAGGGTAAGAGGAGAAATTGAACCACAAAAGTTGTTGTCCAACTTATCCTGAGTACGCTGATACCCCATATGTGGGGGCAAACCACTGTTTGGGCGCACGGCAGGGCTTGAAAGGGAAGGAGCGCCGTTTGACTTTTCCAAACCAAAATTGGCTGGAATTGCGAACGGACGCCATGTCGCGTTTGGAGGGCCCCTGATGTGCCTAAACAGTGGAAACCCCCCACATGTGACCCCATTTTGGAAACTAGACCCCATAAGGAACTTATCTAGATGTGTGGTGAGTAGTTTGAACCCTCAAGTGCTTCACGCAAGTTTGTAATGTAGAGCCGTGAAGAAAAAAAATCATATTTTTTCCACAAGCATGATGTTTTAGTCCCCAAATTTTTATTTTCCAAGGGTAAGAGGAGAAATTGAACCACAAAAGTTGTTGTGCAACTTATCCTGAGTACGCTGATACCCCATATGTGGGGGGAAACCACTGTTTGGGCGCACGGCAGGGCTTGAAAGGGAAGGAGCGCCGTTTGACTTTTCCAAACCAAAATTGGCTGGAATTGCGAACGGACGACATGTCGCGTTTGGAGGGCCCCTGATGTGCCAAAACAGTGGAAACCCCCCACATGTGACCCCATTTTGGAAACTAGACCCCCTAAGGAACTTATCTAGATGTGTGGTGAGCACTTTGAACCCTCAAGTGCTTCACGCAAGTTTGTAATGAAAGAGCCGTGAAGAAAAAAAATCATATTTTTTTTCCACAAAACATGATGTTTTAGTCCCCAAATTTTTTTTTCCCAAGGGTAAGAGGAGAAATTGGACCACAAAAGTTGTTGTCCAACATGTCCTGAGTACGCTGATACCCCATATGTGGGGGGGAACCACTGTTTGGGCGCACGGTAGGGCTCGAAATGGAAGGAGCCCGTTTGACTTTTCCAAACCAAAATTGGCTGGAATTGCGAACGGAGCCATGTCGCGTTTGGAGGGCCCCTGATGGGCCTAAACAGTGGAAACCCCCCACATGTGACCCCATTTTGGAAACTAGACCCCCTAAGGGAAACTTATCTAGATGTGTGGGTGAGCACTTTGAACCCTCAAGTGCTTCACGCAAGTTTGTAATTGTAGAGCCGTGAAGAAAAAAAATCATTTTTTTTTTCCACAAACATGATGTTTTAGTCCCCAAATTTTTATTTTCCCAAAGGGGTAAGAGGAGAAATTGGACCACAAAAGTTGTTGTCCAACATGTCCTGATACGCTGAACCCCATTGTGGGGGGGAACCACTGTTTGGGCGCAGGGCAGGGCTTGAAAGGGAAGGAGCGCCGTTTGACTTTTCCAAACCAAAATTGGCTGGAATTGCGAACGGACGCCATGTTGCGTTGGGGGGCCCTGATGTGCCTAAACAGTGGAAAACCCCCCACAGTGACCCCATTTTGGAAACTAGACCCCCTAAGGAACTTATCTAGATGTGTGGTGAGCACTTTGAACCCTCAAGTGCTTCACGCAAGTTTGTAATGTAGAGCCGTTGAAGAAAAAAAATCATATTTTTTCCACAAACATGATGTTTTAGTCCCCAAATTTTTATTTTCTCCAAGGGGTAAGAGGAGAAATTGGACCACAAAAGTTGTTGTCAAATGTCCTGAGTACGCTGATAACCCCTTTATGTGGGGGGGAACCACTGTTTGGGCGCACGCAGGGCTTGAAAGGGAAGGAGCGCCGTTTGACTTTTCCAAACCAAAATTGGGCTGGAATTGCGAACGGACGCCATGTCGCGTTTGGGGGGCCCCTGAAGTGCCTAAACAGTGGAAACCCCCCACATGTGACCCCATTTTGGAAACAAGACTCCCTAAGGAACTTATCTAGATGTGTGTGTGAGCACTTTGAACCCTCAAGTGCTTCACGCAAGTTTGTAATGTAGAGCCGTGAAGAAAAAAAATCATTTTTTCCACAAACATGATGTTTTAGTCCCCAAATTTTTATTTTCTCAAGGGTTTTTAAAAGGAGAAATTGGACCACAAAAGTTGTTGTCCAACATGTCCTGAGTACGCTGATACCCCATATGTGGGGGGGAAACCACTGTTTGGGCGCACGGCAGGGCTTGAAAGGGAAGGAGCGCCGTTTGACTTTTCCAAACCAAAATTGGCTGAATTGCGAACGGACGCCATGTCGCGTTGGAGGGCCCCCTGATGTGCCTAAACAGTGGAAACCCCCCCATGTGACCCCATTTTGGAAACTAGACCCCCTAAGGAACTTATCTAGATGTGTGGTGAGCACTTTGAACCCTCAAGTGCTTCACGCAAGTTTGTAATGTAGAGCCGTGAAGAAAAAAAATCATATTTTTTTCCACAAGTATGATGTTTTAGTCCCCAATTTTTTATTTTCCAAGGGTAAGAGGAGAAATTGGACACCAAAAGTTGTTGTCCAACATGTCCTGAGTACGCTGATACCCCATATGTGGGGGGAACCACTGTTTGGGCGCACGGCAGGGCTTGAAAGGGAAGGAGCGCCGTTTGACTTTTCCAAACCAAAATTGGCTGGAATTGCGAACGGACGCCATGTCGCGTTTGGAGGGCCCTGATGTGCCTAAACAGTGGAAACCCCCAACATGTGACCCCCATTTTGGAAACTAGACCCCCTAAGGAACTTATCTAGATGTGTGTTGAGCACTTTGAACCCTCAAGTGCTTCACGCAAGTTTGTAATGTAGAGCCGTGAAGAAAAAAAAATCATATTTTTTCCACAAGCATGATGTTTTAGTCCCCAATTTTTTATTTTCCCAGGGTAAAGGAGAAATTGGACCACAAAAGTTGTTGTCAACATGTCTGAGTACGCTGATAACCCCATATGTGGGGGGGAACCACTGTTTGGACGCACGGCATGGCTTGAAAGGGAAGGAGCGCCGTTTGACTTTTCCAAACCAAAATTGGCTGGAATTGCGAACGGACGCCATGTCGCGTTTGGAGGGCCCCTGATGTGCCTAAACAGTGGAAACCCCCACATGTGACCCCATTTTGGAAACTAGACCCCTAAGGAACTTATCTAGATGTGGGTGAGCACTTTGAACCCCCAAGTGTTTCACTAACGTTTTTAATGCCCTGGCGTGAAAAAAAAATATTTTTTTTTTTCCACAAAAGTGATGTTTTAGTCCCTATTTTTTATTTTTCCCAAGGGTAAGAGGAGAAATTGGACCCCAAAAGTGGTTGTCCAATTTGTCCTGAGTACGCTGATACCCAATATGTTGGGGGATACACTGTTTGGGCACACGGCAGGGCTCGAAGGGAAGCAGTGACGTTTTGGAATGCAGACTTTGATGGAATGGTCTGCGGGCGTCATGTTCCGTTAGCAGAGCCCCTCATGTGCCTAAAAAGTGGAAACCCCCACAAGTGACCCCATTTTGGAAACTAGACCCCCTAAGGAACTTCCCTAGGTGTGTGGTGAGCATTTTGAACCCCCAGTGTTTCACTAAAGTTATAATGCCCAGGTGTAAAAATAAAAAATCCTACTTTTATCCTCACAAAAATGATGTTTTTGTCCCCAATTTTTTATTTTCCCAAGGGTAAGAGGAGAAATTGGACACCAAAAATTGTTGTCCAATTTGTCCTGAGTACACTGGTGCCCCATATGTGGAAAAAAACTGTTTGGGCAAAGTCGGGGCTCAGAAGGGAAGTCGTGACGTTTTGGAATGCAGACTGATGGAATGGTCTGCGGGCGTCATGTTCCGTTTGCAGAGTCCTGATGTGCCTAAACAGTAAAAAAAAAACCACAAGTGACTTATTTTGGAAAGTAGACTCCCAAGGAACTTTTCTAAATGTGCCCCCCTTCTGGAACTAATCTTTCCTGTAAGTAAATTAGTATGCATTGAGGTGTGGTACAATTTGAAACAATCCTTCATACACAGGCCAGGTTTTTCGGGGCAGGTGTCACATTGGTAAGTGGTATCCTTGCGTATTCCCCTTTTGTAACACACTCGGCACCTTTTTTGCGGCTTACTTTTGCTTCCAGTTGGCGGGACCACCCCCGGGAAATGCTGAACCTGGTATGATACGAGCACCTTCAGTTCCAGAAGTACTGGGGCCCGCTGTTTCCTGAGCGCCAAACATTCAGGGCCTTAACCACTACCTCCTGGAACTGAAGGTACGTCGTATCGCTGTTGCGTGCACATCGTGACAGCAGGGGAAAACGTTGAGCATTGCCATTTGGACGATGTGCCACGGACAGCTTCTTGTACCACACCTTGGCCTTTCTCAAAGCACTGTACGGTTGGAGGAGTTGATCAGAAGAGATCAACACCCCCTGTATTTATTGTACCCCAGTACACAGTCGGTTTGCGGACCTGTGTAGAGGTACCCCGTACAGTGCTGAGGGCGCTGCCATCCACCATGTATGGTGGTCAAGAGAGGACATCCCTCTTGTCCTTGTACTTGACCACCAACAGGTGGTCGCTACATTGGGCTCTGCTCTCACCCTTTCTGAGCATCTGCCCAAGTAGCGTCTTCGGGAGGCCTCTCTGATTTTTGCGGACGGTACCGCAAGCTGCGGTACCTCGCGCAGAGAGGGATTTGTAGAGTGGGACGCTGGAATAAAAGTTATCGGTTTTAAAGATGATAACCTTTATCAGCAGTGGGTGCACCAAATCCCACACAATTTTCCCACTCACTCCAGGACGGGGGGACACTCAGGGGGTTCAATCCTGGTGTCCTTTCCTTCGTAAACTCTAAAGCTGTGCGTGTACCCTGAGGTACTCTCGCACAGCTTGTAGAGTTTTAATTCCGTACCTTGCCCTCTTGTGGGCAGGTACTGGCGGAATCTGAGCCCCTCCCTTAAAATGAACCAAGGACTCATCCACGCAGATGTCCCTTTGGGGCACGTACACTTCAGCAAACTTTTTGCTGAAGTGTTCGATGACCGGCCGAACTTTGAACAGACGGTCAAAGTTGGGGTCATTTTGTGGGGGACACTGTGCATTATCATTATAATGCAGGAATTTGTGGATGGCCTCAAAACGCGTCCGAGGCCATGACCATTCGGAACAGTGGAGTGTTGTATAAAATATCAACACTCCAATATTGCCGAAGTTCTGGCTTCTTCAGGATCCCATATGGAGGACCAGGCCCCAAAAACTGCATCATTTCACCTGTGTCTACAGGAGACCAGTTGGAAAATGATGACACTGGTTTTGCGCCAAAAATTGCCGAGCGTACAAATTAGTTTGCTCCACCACGAGGTTAATAAAATCCTCAGAGAAAAAGACTTTGAAAAAGTCTATTTTCTGAGGCCGTGGTGTCAAACTTGATTCCTGATTCTGCCACAAAATCAGGAATCAGTGGCTCGTAATTTTCGGGGGGCGGGGGTCCATAGGGGGTCCGAAGAGGGGTGCGCTGGTTCATTTTCAGTGGTGGGCGCTGCCTCATCTTCTGTCCTGGGGCGTCTGCGTGGCGGTTCCGCAGGACCCGAGGAGGAAGATGAGGAAGAGGAGGAAGAAGAAGAAGAGGATGAAGAATCTGAAAGTAAAGAAATGTGGGATCCTCTCCCTCGCTATCAGTGTCGGAGGCAAGGAAAGCGTATCCCTCTTCCACTGAATAGCGCTGTGGGAGAACGTGACGAGCGGGACATTTTTTTGTGAATGTGGTGCTTTGTGTGAACTTTATTTATAACTGTGTGTGTGTGTGTGGGGGGGGATAGTGGTTGGTGCAAACTATGCTGAAAGGAAAAAGCTAAAAGAAAGAAAGAGAAGGGAAAAAAATGCCTGTGAAAAAAAGTCTAAACCAGCAGGCACGAGCTCTGATAAGTGACCGGTGTCACTTATCAAAGTTCCGCGGCTGCCGGATGTGCGCACAGGAGTGGCGGAAAGGGAAGTGAAAAAAAAAAAAAAAAACCGCGGAACGATCTCTGATAAGGACCGGTGTCACTTATCAAAGTTCCGCGGCTGCTAGATGTGCGCACGGGAGTGGCGGAAAGTGGAGTGAAAAAAAAAAAACTGCAGGAACGAACTCTGATAAGTGACTGGTGTCACTTATCAAAGTTCCGCGGTGTGGTGTGCGCACAGGAGTGGGGGGGGGAAAGGGGAGTGAAAAAAAAAAGTGCAGGAACGAGCTCTGATAAGTGACTGGTGTCACTTATCAAAGTTCCGCGGCTGCTGGATGTGCGCACAGGAGTGGCGGAAAGGGGAGTGAAAAAAAAAAAAGAGGGCAGGAGCGAGCTCTGATAAGTGACCGGTGTCACTTATCAAAGTTTCCGCGGTGCTAGATGTGCGCACAGGAGTGGCGAAAGGGGAGTGAAAAAAAAAAAAAAAAACCGGCAGGAACAGCTTGATAAGTGACCGGTGTCACTTATCAAAGTTCCGCGGCTGCTAGATGTGCGCACGGGAGTGGCAGAAAAGGGGAGTGAAAAAAAAAAAAAACTGCAGGAACGAGCTCTGATAAGTGATGGTGTCACTTATCAAAGTTCTGCGGCTGCTGGAAGTGCGCCCAGGAGTGGCGGAAAGGGGAGTGAAAAAAAAAAAAAAAAAACGGCAGGAACGAGCTCTGATAAGTGCCGGTGTCACTTATCAAAGTTCCGCGGCTGCTAGATGTGCGCACGGGAGTGGCGGAAAGTGGTGTTGAAAAAAAAAACTGCAGGAATGAGCTCTGATAATGACTGGTGTCACTTATCAAAGTTCCGCGGCTGCTAGATGTGCGCACGGGAGTGGCGGAAAGTGGGGTGAAAAAAAAAAAAAACCTGCAGGAACAGCTCTGATAGTGAATGGTGTCACTTATCAAAGTTCCGCGGTGCTGGAAGTGCGCACAGGAGTGGCGGAAAGGGGGAGTGAAAAAAAAACAAAAAAACTGCAGGAACGAGCTCTGATAAATGACTGGTGTCATTTAAATCAAAGTTCCGCGGCTGCTGGAAGTGCGCACGGAGGGGGATGCAAAAGAAAAACGAGCACGAGTGTTGATCGGTGAACTGCGTCACCAATCAAACGCTCGGCGGCTGCTAAATGTGTGCAAAAGGGGGGGTAAAAAGAGGGGGAAAGGGAAGGGGGGGAGGGGGGGGAAAGGGGGGATTGGGGTGGATCGGGGAGGGATCGGGGCTCAAAAACTCACGTTTGTAGTCTCTTTTTCTTTCTCTCTTCTTCTTTCTTCTCTCTTCTTTTTCTCTCTTCTTTCTTCTCTCTTCTTTCTTCAGCAGGAGTTGTGGTGTCACAGGCTACTGTGGCACCACAAGGCCAGCACAGGAGGAGATCTGGCGTGTGACCGCACTGCAGGAATCCTCAGCAAGTGTGAGGACCCTGCAGTGCGGTCAGACAGGTCAGATCCAGTTTGCAGACAGGTCACAGAGCGGTCACATCGCTGCTGTGACCTGTCATTGGTGGGATCGATGATCACATCGATCCCACCAATCAGAGGAGACCCTTGATTTGCCCGGTTGCATAGGCACGGCCTAGTAATCGGAGCTCACTGCTCCGATCCTAGGCAGGTCACCGGCAGGTCAGGAAGCAGGGCACAGAGCGGTCACACCGCTGCTGTGCCCTGTATTGGCGCGATCGTCGATGACATCGATCGCGCCAATCAGCAGCTGCAGGCCCTACGGGCCTGTCCTAGGCTCCGGCCTAGGATCGGGGCTATTACTGCACCGATCCAGGCGGTACAGGCAGGGCACAGCGCGGATACACCGCAGCTGTGCCCTGCGATTGGCGCGATCGATGTGATCGGCGATCGCGCCAATCCAGGGGGGGTCTGCTCCTTTCTATGCCAGGCCTAGGATCGAGTACATCGGTACTCAATTCTTAAACCTGGGATCTCACTGTTTCAGCCCATCGGATTGGCTGAAACAGTGAGAAAGGCTGCGATTGGCTGTTCAGAATTGAACAGCCAATCACAGCGACCGGGAGTGAGGGTGGGCGGTGAAAGACCCCGGGATGCCGGCGCCATCTCTCCTGAGGTAAGATGGCGTCGGAATTTTAATGCGATCATTGCGACTTAAGTCGCAATGTCGCATTAAAGGGCTGGACGTACTATCCCGTCCCCGGTCATACGGGCCCGGTACCATGGACGGGATAGTACGTCGATGGCAGTAAAGGGGTTAATGGTATTATACCCAAGAGGAAAGCAGCTAACTTGTTTTTGCATCAGGGAGGCTTTAAAAGCTGGACAGTGGAGAAATCTCCTAATGTGAGAATAAGGCCGGGGTCAGACATGCGAGAAAACTCGCACAAGTCTCGCATGTCAATACCCGGCACTGCCGCCGGCACTCGGGACCGGAGCATGTGGCTGCATAGAAATACATGCAGCTGCACGCTCCTGTCCAATGGCGGCGGCAGGGCCGGGTAGTGACATGCCAGACTCCTGCAGTTTCTTGCACATCTGACCCCGGCCTAAGAGGTTCATTTTTTGTTTGCGTAACCAAAGTGTGCACATGAGGAGAACAGCTTAGCTTATTTCAAAGAAGGTGACAGATAGGGCCCCGTCTCCATAGCGAAACATCAGCGATCCCGACATGATATGCACTTGTCAGGATCGCTGGTGTGTCGCACATGATCGCTGCTAGCTGCCAAACAGGCAGAGATCAGACAGCGACACTGCGGGTAACGTCGCTAGTTACCCGCAGTATATGTTGGATACCAGCCCGCTGATGCAGGGAGCTGGTAACCAAGGTACACATCGTGTTTCCAGGCACAGCCCGAACCTGGAAACCCGATGTGTACCTTGGTTACCAGCTGATTGCTGGTCTCCTGCCTGGCCACACGCAGCAATGCGTGCTGGCCAGGGGAGACCAGTGATCAAAAAAAAGTCCAGGCATTTCTTAAAAACGACAGCGATTCCAGCAGGGGCCTGATCGCTGGTACGTGTAAGGCCTCTTTCACACATCCGTTTTTTGACTTCAGGCACGATCCGGCGTGTTGTCAAAAAAAACGGATCCGGTACCGGATGCGTTTTTTTAGCATTGACTTCGATAGGGCGCCGGATCGCGCTGATTCATTGGTTGCATCAGTTTTTTGTCCGGATCCGCGGAATGTACATTCCGGCAGCCGGACAAAACGGTGACTGCAACGTTTTTTTTTTTTCCGGAGCCGCCTGATAGTGCCTGAAGCGGCGCTCAGGCAGCCGGAAATAATAGAATCTATGGAACCGGATCAGACTTTTGGTGTCAAAAGCAAAAGACTGACCGGATTCTGGAAATCAGGGACTACTACTACTATACTACTACTACTACTACATTTTCCACTGTCTCCGGACCTGCAAAACTTCTTTTTCCGGGTTCAAAAGTTTCAGGTCGGATCCAGCAAAAAAAACTGATACATTGCATCAGTTTTTTAATTTTCAGCGCCGGATCCGTCCCTTCGGCATTCGACGGATTATGCCTGACACAAAAAAACGGATGTGTGAAAGAGGCCTAAGACATAGCGAGATCGCTGCTGAGATCGCGTTGCGTCACAAAACTTGTGACTCAGCAGCGATGTGCTATGTGAGACGGGGCCCATAAGCTCAGTGTATCTGATCCTGTTTCTACTGTTATTGACATAGCAGATTGAATACAGGTGAGGAGGCAGTTCGGCTCATAATTAGGTGGTGACAGCAAGAGATACGGGAGATGCTAGTAAACACTTGTAAAGATTTTATAAGTTAACTTGATTACACTTGTGGGTTATTAATTAATCTATATGTATCACCATTGCAACTTAGTATTTGCTGTCTGCAGCAGTCATAAACAAGAATTTCTAAAAACTGAATGCATTGAAAAAAAAAATCTAGTTCTGTGTGCTTTTTCTCCAGTGATAAATCTGCTGTGTATACAGCACAAAGTGTTATGGATATTAAACAAGAGAATTATTGTTTGGAAAAATGTTAGAATAAAGATGTACTGGTCGCACAATAGCCATTTTATGTTTTATACTAGTACACGAATATGTTAAATAGGTATGAAAATAGTAATAATAGAAATATAATTTCCAAATAGTAAATGCATTTATATAATTTGTGTATACAAATGTGAATATTTTATTCATTAAGATGATCTTGTAGTTAGTCTTTGTTTTAATGCACTAATTTTTAAAAAAAATTGTGCTAGCGTAAATTATCAATAGGCAAATAAATTAGGTTTTAGAAGCAGTTGAATTAAGGAGGAGACAGGCAGGGTGGAAACCGATTAATATAATGCAGATAGCTTTTCTTTTATTCAGACCGTTGCGGTATGGCATAACTTTTAGTGTCTTGAGAAATAATTTTTTATAAAGTGTTTTGAAATTGTGATGGTTTTTATTTATGCTAACATTCTCTAATCAATTGTGTTCTTGATTCTTGTTTTAGTTGGCATTTAGGCCCCACGTCTTGGGTTGCAAGCTGTGCACTCATTATTTAAATCCATTACTTGTTTAAAAAATTAAGAAATGTTTTAATCATAAAACTATTTTTGATTGTGGAATCTGTAAAATTTTGGCACTTGTGAGGAAAAGTACAAGTTTTACATAATTGGCACCCCTTATAGAATCCTTTTGCATGAGCCAGTGCACGCGTCTTATGTATGTGTACAGTCATAAACTATTCTTAAAAGAACAACATCTATACAACAATGATTGCAACACGCAGTAAATAGAAATAATTTACTGACCGAATCCGTTGAACTCGGATTAATCTTGAGGACTTGATCCACTGTCACGGGAAAGAAGAAGACCTGGGGGTTAACCGACCCTAAACTGGGGTCCTCCTAATCCCCACCTTGGGGTACTGATAAGGTTAAGGTCCAAGTCTCCAGCCTACCCTGTCTCCTATCAGTCCTAACCCTGTAATCAGTCCTAAGAAGGATACTGATTACCACCAAAGGGTATGGGCTGATCTCTGCTAAATACACAGATTAGAAATATAAGACAACGGAGAAAACAAGACTTGAACACACTCAAACACAGAAGGAAAAAATGATCTGGGTTTAAACTCTAAGCAAGGTGACTTAAAACAACTAAGGAGTCTTTAACTTAAGTCTATACAGATACAATCCTATCTGTGGTCTGCATGAGAATTTCACTGGAACTCCCAAACAGACAACCAGAGATTTAAAGGAAACCAATCAAAAATAATCATTGCAGCGGGAGGGGACTGCACCCCAGTCCCGAACGGCACAGCAGAATTAATCCCCTAACTGCCAAACCAAAGAACAGAACTCAGTGGGAAAGTCAGAATGTGCAACCGCGACGATCTTCGTGGCGATGCAACATGACAGTACCCCCCCCCTTCTACGGGGGCCTCCGGCCCCAGGGCCAGGTTTGCCCGGGGAGTTCTGGTGGAAGGTCCGCACCAAACATTTTGTTAAAAATTTTCAGACGCGGACCCACGTCCTCTCCTCTGGACCTACCCTTCCAATGCACAAGTACTGAAGGGACCGGCGATTCGAGTGAGTCATGATCTTTGACACTTGAAACTCCAAGTTACCATTGACCACCACTGGAGGGGGGTAGAGGGATGGTATGACTGGTGCCCCGTCCTCTTAAGTAATGACTTGTGGAAACATTATGAATTTTAAAGTAGGGGGAGGTCCAGACAAATGCCAGGATTAATTATGGAATATCCTGTCGCCGATGAACTGGGCCGTTTTCAGGAGGGAACTTTAAGTTTTTTATCCTGGTAGAACCATACCAGATCGTTTACATTAAGATCTGGACCAGAAATTCCTCCTATCAGCCTCGTTTTAACGGTTCCCCAAGCACTCAGATTTTCAATAACCTTCCACCGAAGCAAGTGACGACGAGAAACGCTCCTCCTCGGAACCCCGAGGGCCCCCCCCATTGAAAGTACAAAACTGGGGTGAAACCTTATGCCCCTAAAAAGGGGGGATTTACCAGTGGACTGCTCCGCCTGTTGTTAAGAGCAAATCTGTAGAGGCAGAAGAAGACCAGTCCCCGGGTTTTCTGGACAAAAACACCGAAGATAAGTCTCTGGGGCTTTGATTCGGCTCTGTCGACCTTTGGTCTGCAGTGAAAAGCCGAGGAAAATGACAATTGCTCCCCCGAGTAAACAAAATCCCTCAAAAAACTTGGGACACAAACTGAGACCCCCCTATCTGACACCACTAGAAGGAACCGAAGTCTCACAATCCCCCAATGAACACCTGGCCATTTTAGATTAGGGGGGCGGGAAAGGGGCAATGAAATGTGCCATTTACTGAACTGTCAAAACCACCGTTGACGTTTCCCCTGCGACTGAGGAAGGTCCGGATGGAGTCCATAGACAAATGGTCCTGGACGCTCCGGAAGTTTCAAGGTAAGAGGGTCCCAGCGGACGGGTATGGGGGGGGTCTTAGAGCGAGCACAAACCCCACAGGAACGCGACAAAAGTTAAAACTCTTTATTTACGTTAGGCCACCAAAAACCGGCGAGAAAGGAATCTAAAGAGCCTTACCCCCCTGGATGTCTGCAAAGCAGAATTATGATGTGCCCAATAACCTTTTGTCTCAATGTTTTGGGGGACAAACGTCTCCCTGGAGGTCCTGCAGGGGCGTCCCCTGGCCTCAACACCTCCCCCTCAAGTCAGAACTCAGCCGACACTCCACCCCTCCTGAAGGATAGGAATGGGTCACCATTTTCCCGGCCCCTGGGAAATGCGGACAAGGCACCGCCTTAAATTTTAGATCAGGGCGATAAGGACAACAAAAATTAACCTGGTAAAAAACAACGACCATCGAGCTTGCTGGAATTCGACGCTTAGAATTCCAAAACAGCAGGTTTTGTGATCAGTAATGACGGTGACCGGTGGACTGCCCCCTCCAAAAAGTGAAAGCCATTTCAAAAGCCAACTTAATGGCCAAAAGTTCCCTATTGCCGATATAAATTCTTTCGGCGGACGCAATTTCTTAGAAAAGAAAGCGACGGATGCCATTTACCAGGGTGGACCCTGGGAAATATTGCACCCAACCCTCCAGACGCGTCCACCCCACAACGAACGGCTGTGATGCATCTGGTTGGAGAGAAGGGTGCTGAAGAAAAAATTTTTTCAAAGAGGAAAAAGCTTGGCAAGCTTTGTCCGCCATTTAGAAAAATCCTCCCTTTTCTTGTCATTCAGTAGAGGTTGACAACAATGGAATTACAAATAAAATTTCCGGTAGTAGTTACAAAAACCCCCAAAAACGTGCCGGCCTTAAGTCCCTGGTGATCCCATTCAAGCCTGCTCTACCTTTTCAGGGTCCATCGGAAACCGGAGGCTACCCCAAGAAACCCAAAAACTGAAGTTCCTGACGGCGAATACCACTTTTCGTTTGGCGTATATTTATTGTCTCGCAAGATCTGCAACACCTGTCCAACTGCTCCTGGTGAGAACAAGTCTGGCGAGTAAATTAAAATGTCATCCAAATAAAACACCACAAACAGCCCCACAGATGACGAAAAATGTCATTAACAAAATGTTGGGATATGCTGGTGCGTAGTCAGACCAAAAAGGGATGAGAGGTTTTTAATGTCCCTCCGGGTGTTTAAACGCCGTTTTCCACTCATCCCCTCTTTTATCCTAATCAGATTATACGCCCCCCTGAATCCAATTTAGAGAACCATTTGGCGCCAACAATTTGATTAAGAATCAGGAATCAGAGGGGGATGGATCTCGAACAGAATCCGATTATTAGCGGGAAACCAAAAGGGCGTAGGCCTCCATCTTTTTTCTTCCAAAAGAAGAACCCCGCGGCCCTGGGGAAGATGAATTAATATCCCTTTGGTCGATTTCCGAAATATAATCTTTTAGCCTGCCTCCAGGACCCGAAAGGTTATTTAACCTGCTTAGGTAACTTAGCATCAAAGTAAAATTAATAGGCATCCATACACCGATGGGAGGCAACTCCTGACACCCCTTCAAGAACAATCCCCAAAGTCCTCCAAAAAAGGAGGCAAATTAGGCACGACCGCCACTGTGCTGTGTTCTGCGTTACTTTTGAAAAAACTCCCCCATTGGTTATCTCTTGGCTGCAATTAACACAGGGTTTTGTTTAACCAACCAAGGGTACACAATAGGGTAGGTAGACCCCAACACATAACAAGTTATAGTTCCTATTATGGGCCCCTTCCCGAAGGTCAATGTATGAACCTCAGAACAAAGTACCTTGCCGAGGGCCTGGCGTAATGGAGAATAAGGGATCGGTTTGACCAAACATCAGATGCATACTTGAGCCTGACAAAACTGAGCGCAACCAGATTACCCGGACCCACTATCAAGAAGAAAGAAAATCTCTCCACCTCGTACCAACCACCACCTCCATGGAAACAAGGAACTGGAAAACTAGCGGAGAAATACATACTCCCGGTTGTCGTCCACCACACAACCTGGGATTAACTTTTCCGGCGACTTCTTGTCAACAAGGCACGGAGGACATCCCCAAAAAAATGTCCCTCTTTCCCGCAGAAGAAACACCTTTAGCCTGCGGCGACCGCCATCCCCTCCTACGAAATAGTCCCTCCAAATGCATAGGCTCCTCCGAACGAAAGGGGAACCTCAACATAAGGGACTTTAGTGTGGGGAGTAACAACAGGGGGCGGAGTTACCTCCCCACCTTCCCCGGAGCCGCTACGTCGGATAGCTGGGCCATGCAGCCCCCCAGTGTGGGGAGAATATATGAGCCAAAACGTCCTTTAATTTGTCAGAAAGCCATGACAAAACTGGCCCTAAGAGCTGGTCTTCCACGGTATTGGTGGCCCATCTACGGAACTCAAAAAGGAAATTCCCCGCGGCGATTCCCGCTGAAATTACGTAATTTTGTCTCAGCAAGAGAGACCCGACGGGTATATATCCAAACCCAGGGGCAGTAAAAAATCGATCTACTGACTGTAGAGCCGGGGTCCCGGAGGAAGGGAAAATGCCCGGTTTGAGGGCCCCTTGTAGGGCGAGATAACAATCCCACTCTCTGCTCCGCTCCCTTGACGAGGCGAACGAAAATACAATTTACATGCTCCCGAAGGTAAAAAAATTTTTTCCCCCACCAGTGAACCTGTCGGGAGGTACTTTAGGTTCAAATCTGGTTTGCTCCGAGGGAGACAAAACTTTGGACTTAATGTCGTCAGCTCCATGGAAATCCCCAACTGCAGAGCCAGCTGGGCTACTGGATCCATGGCAACTGGGAATAATTTTATTGGCCAGTAAAAATGTCAGCGGTCTTTGATATGTGTACATGTAGTAATATTCTTAAAAGAAAAAACACTCTTACAACATATAGATTACAACATCAGCTTTAAATATAAATAGATTTACCTGCACATATCCATTGAACTCAGGATTAATTTGGGACTTGATACACGTCACAGGAAAGAGAAGCCTGGGGTCTAACCTGACCCTAAACTGGGGTCCTCACTAATCCCTCACCTTGGAGGTACTGATAATGGTAAGGTCCAAGTCTCAGCCTAAAACCCCCGTCTTATCAGTCCCTGAACCCTGTAAAACGTCCTAAGAAGGATACTGTTTCCACCAAGGGATATGGGCTGACCTGCTAAATACACAGTTGAAATAAAGACGATGGAAAAACACAGATTGCATACACACTCAAACACAGAAGAACTAATGTCTGGGTTATTAAACCTAAGCAAGGTGAGTTAAAAAATAAGGAGCTTTTTAATTATTCTATACAGATCATCCTATCTGTGGTTGCATGAAGAATTTCCTGGCAACTCCCAAAAGAAACCAGAGATTTAAAAGGAAACCAACAACAAATAATCAATTGCAGCCGGGAGAGACTGCACCCAGTCCCAGAACTGAGCACAGACAGAATTAACCCCTAACTGCCAAACACAAAGAAACAGCAACTCGGGAGAAGTCGATGGCAACCCGGACGATCTTTGGGACGATGCACACATGCAGCAGTTAGAAAGGAGCTTGAGAGGTGTTCAAAAGGGCTCGGTGAGGATGGTCTCAAAGAGGGTACTTTTCGGAGACTATTTCAACCTTTTTATAATGTTTGCATATTGGATCTTTTTTGGGATGTAAATTATTGTGAATGATTTTTTTTTTTTCAATGGAAGGTTACTCTATTTAAAACTAAAGTTTATTGGATTAACGTTTGAATATTGGGATTTGTTTTGGTTTAAAGCGTGGTCTGTGTTCCACTGTTTTTCGCTCTTTTAATGTCCTTTGCTTGAACCCTCTTGGGCCCGCACCTAGCAAACCAGCGATCCTGACAACGATAGACTTGCGGTCGCGGTTGTCGCACATGACGCTGTGAGTGCCAAACGTCAGTTCAGCAGCGATAGGCGCGACTAGGGGTAAAAGCGACGAACGCACTTAGTTTTCCCGCAGTGTCGGTTATTACCGCATCGGTGAGGGAGTGGTAACCAAGGTAAATGGGTTTTAGGACGCCTGGGCTTAAAACCTGCTGTGTCCTTGGTTCCACTCCCCTGCACCAGCCCGTGGTACTAAGTCACATCGGTTTCTAGGCACCGCCCGGCGCCTTAAACCCGATGGTCCTTGGTTACCAGCTGATGATGGTCCCCCCGACACGCAGGATGCGAACTGGCCCGGGGAGACCAACGATCAAAAAATTCCAGGACTTCAGCGACGATCAGCGTCCCGCGGGGGATGATCGTCGCTGCGTGTCACACACAGCGAATTGTGGGGAGATGCTGTTGCTTCCAAAAATTGTGATCAGCACGATCTCGCTAGCGATTCGCTTGTGAACGGGGTTTAGTGAGTGCTTTTGATGTCATTAACCTTTTGATATAATCATTGTGTGGCTTTAAATTGATTGGTTTATATTTCAATAGGTATGATTTGATTGTGTTTTTGGGTGATGATGTGGCCTGTAATATAGCTTCTCGCTGTGATTTTCCGAAAATGGAATAAATGGTTCAGTAGTTGCATTAGTTGATTAGGATTCTGTGGTTGGTTCCTGACAAAAAGTAAAATTTTATTAAGGGTTACAATGAAAATCTAAGCCTTTGGCAGATACTTGAAGTTCCATATAAGTGCATTGATGTATTGGAAACCCAATGTTCCAAATGGGTTTCAATTAAGATGATTCCTCCACCAGTCTTACAAGATTGGCTAGAGAAGGGAGTTATTTTTTAAAAAA